>JAYKKI010000004.1:47210000-48410000 GCA_039881145.1 Druceiella hillmani
TAAGTCCATTATTTCATGCATATCATTTGTACGTATGTCGCTATTTTGTGGAAGTTGATGTCCTTTGGTTAATACGTCTCTATATGTTTGTCGTATGGTATTCTGAGAGTTCCCTTTATGAGCCGTTAGTGTTTCTTGTTCATGGCTTTCTGTTTTATCAGACTGATTTTTATTCCTAGATCTACGATCTGGATATTACTTGTTCTATGTTGATAGTACTTGTCTGAATATTACTTGTTCTGTGCAAAATAATAAATATACTTAAAATAACATGTAACAAGCATGTTTTGTTCAGAATTGTTTTGCAGAAATTTGAATCTTCTGAAAATCTGTTGCATTTTGTAGGGCAATAAAACTTCTAAAAAAATCACAATGAAAGGTTGAATTATTTTTACATGGATTATTTACAAAATAAGAAATAAACACATTTGAAATGAAATCCTTTTTATTTATTCCTACTACACATTATATCTTTTTTATCATACTAACGGTGTGCACATAACTAATTGTAATTCTTTCATATATTAATAATAAATTATAAAAAAATTAAATTAAAAAAGTCTATTAAACAACTCTCAGTTATTGATGATTCTATTCAAAATGTGATGAAGCAATACAAGAACAAAAATATATACAATATAAGAAGGATGTGATGGTTCGATATTCCAATTAAGTGAAATAATCAATAAGATTTATGAACGGCATTATTATTCTTTAATAATCTAATATTAGATTTTTTCTGATGTGTTTCAAGGTTCGTCACTTTCTGTTTTTATAATGTGAACCACCAGTGACATCAAATCACATCAGTCTGACTTTATAATGTGAAAATGCAGAAATTTTTAATGAAACATCTTTTATTTACACAAATAAAGCATTAGTGGTGCCTTTTGATTATATGAAAAATAAACAATACTTCATACCATCTAGCAATAGCAAACTAATAAAAAATCCAGAAATATATAAGAATGTATCTCCTCTTTGCACCATTTGTATATCTGAAATTTCCTTCACGTGATTGTCTACTCATTTTTCGTTTTCATTTTATTTTGGATTTCTTGTCAGACTTTTAAATGGGTGAAATGGTCTCAGCTTCAGAAGCAATGCATCATTTTTAAACTCTGGCTTTTAGACAGAGTAATAGCTTACCCTGTAACATGTGTTTGTTGGTACCAATGCGGCCTAGGCAATACGGTGTTTTATTTGAGCTGTCTGGTTTCGATTACCCACAGTCATCTTGCATCCAGTATATGTACTCCTTAAATATCTCTGCCAGTAGGAAGCTAATTGTGTGCTTTGATTTGTTGTCAATCATTTTTAGATAACAAACAATAGATGTCCAATTTGTTGATCATTTTTAGACTAATCATTAGGATTTCATTTCTGAGACCTTCTGTCATGTCTAACATGTTTGAAACATTGACTGTTATTATAAACAGAGTTACTTTCAAGTTAGAGATCTTCCCCCATCCATCATTAACGGTAACAGTCGAGTTTTTGAAAGGTGGGCTTTAATGCTGAGATAATTATTTTAAAGGATATTGGGTAAGTTTGCTGAACACCTCTTTCAAGTTAGTATTTATCCTTTTTCGTATGTAGGTTAACATAAGGAATTATATTATTGTGGATATAGTCCAGCACCTGTATGCATCTCTCATCCACTCGTGCTGTTTGTACGGTCCACCATGTTGCATGGAATGACTTCACAGTTGCATAAATTAACATGATTGTTATTGATGGCATTACTCCATGGTGCTCTTCAAGGTTTTGGTACTGAAATCAGATTGGAAAATTGCCTATTCATATAGTTGGGAAAAGTCTAGGTTTTTACGATTCTGTTGAATATTATTCTGGTGGTAAGCTTCTAAAGATGTGATAACAAGCTAATCATCATCATCATCATCATCATATATATTAATACGCTAAGGTTAAGATGTTACACTCCCTTTTTAGAAAAAACCTCACAACTAATCCACATAAATTATATATCATTTTATAGATAATTGCTTGCTCTACCGGCATCCACAACTAAAAAATTTATTATTGCTATTGTTTTTGCAAATTAATTAATTATTAAAATTATATACACAAAACAGCAATGCTGCCATCTAACGGCTCAACGTCAATATGATTGACGGTCGGTAAAATTTTTGTTTAATTTCAAATCCACTCACGTATAAATAAAGTGGCGCTTTAGCTCAATGCTTTTGATACTTGCGCCTCTATATGTCAATTTTAGTAAAATATTTGTTTGATCTGTCATCTTAGCTTCATAATGGAATAAATAATGCGAAGACTTCGCACGGGTCACGCTAGTAAGTTTGTATTTGTCTAACTTCTTTGTTTCCTTTTTATGGATGAAAGTAGTGACAGTGGAGACTTAATCAGGCTCTTAGTATAGGTTCACTATTGCATCCAGAATGCCATATTTACAGATAAGCTTCAGCTTTAAAGTTGCAATTGCTATTTCTTTGTATTATCTTTTCGATAAATTGTCCATTGTGTCTACAATCTATCTTTTTGGATTTATTTTTGAATAACTTTGGAGTGTGCTGTAATCGTCTGAATCTACTTTTGCTTCACTTTTTAAGGTGTATCTTTCTTTTTATCATTTCTTTGTTTCAGGTGGACCATTTTGAAATTCTTTTGGGTTGTTGATGAGAAGAATTTGTTCTAGTGCAGAGTTCATCGCCATAACTGTCATTTGTACTAATAGGCGTAGGCACACTGCCGATTTAACTGCCCACTACGGCATGTTCACCTTCACATTGTTTGATGCCACCGCCTAACTATAAGTTATTTTTTTTAATTAAATCGAACTAGTTTATGTCAATCATAGCATAAGTCAAACTTGTTCAGAGTTAGACAATTCCGACTAATATTTGTGTATTAATAATAAAAGCGTTGAATGAAGCCTCCAATCACTAAAGTGTATTGATGTTTTTGATGTCACTGGTCGTATTATGCTGGTTATGAAAAAGAAGCTCTAGTCAAATTCCTCGAGTATCTCATAAGCATGTTCAGTAGTCATTTGCAAATTTATGCAACTAGATAATTTTTAATTTGTGTATGTACTGCAATTCCAGCAGTCTATTGCCAGTTGACAACGATCAGATGTTAGATATGTGTCAGTATCTTATCTCGGTTTGTGGAGTTAAGCAGAGACAGAGTGTTAGGAATGTAGGGTAGATGTTAATTTATTGTTTTGCTTTTCAGCTGCCATTCTCCTCTTCGTAAGGTTGATCTGTTGAAACGTTGGCATAGCTAGCAGTTTTTTCTGGCACAGCTTCTTCGTCATGTAGTTTTTGTATATATCTTGAAAGAATAGATTTGAAGGTCAACAGACATATATGTATAAGACAGGTAATGAGAAATCTGTGGCGCATACTCTAATGTGCATTTCTGGAGTTACAAAGGGAGCCTCCCTGATAAGTTCATTTAACATTTATATCTTTCTCTTATTCCATTAATTAAACGAAAGTTGCGTAAAATAGCATTTCAATCCAAATATTGGAACATAAATTTTTTTATAAAACACATTTTATCTTTCATTTGCCACATGTAACTGATCGCATGAAAGGTAAAAAATTTATACTCATTATTTCATTCACGCTTATTAGTTTCTTTAATAATGAGCTACAACAATAAGCATTAGTTTTTGTATCCTCGTATTCTATTCTCTTTCGATTTTTCAGAAAATCCTGTCTTTAAGTTACTAGTTCTGACAAAGAAAAAAAAATGTTGGGAGCATATTGTACATGTCGATGCAACTATTTCATAAAGGACTCACAGACAGCAAACTTCAAGTTAATTTTATTTAAATCAAGACAAGCTTCAAGTTAATTTTCTTTTAATCAAGGCGAGCCTCTTGAGTAGATCATTCTTAAAATTTTAAGTAACAAAGGAACTTTTTTCATATGTGCTAATCTATGATGTTCACGTCACGAGCTCTATAATTTTTGGAATAAAATGTTAAAACATGTTGTTTATTCCATTAAACTTTGATCCTTCGGCAATTAACCCATTCCAGTTTTATAAAAATTTGCTCAAATGCCAGTTATTTTGGTTTATTAGGGCAAAAACTGTTTTTCATGTAAATGATTTTTAATTTTAATAAAACTAACTAATGACTTAGTAGTTTAAGATGTATCCTGTCATGGGCAATGAATGGGTTAATCAATAGTTTTAAATGTAACTAAGGTCATTATTAATGGCAAATGCGTAATTGTAAATTCCCAATTTGACTACGATAAGTTTACAATTAGGCTGGTAATTTTTTTGTATACAAATGATTTTTTTGCAATATAGTAAGCAAATATTGTTGAACAATAAAAGAACTTGTTACTTGTAAAAAAATTTTTGCAAAAGGAAAAAATTTTGCTGATTAAAATTTTAATCGTTTTAGTCATTAGTATAGTACTAAATGTAAAGTTTTTGTTATTAGTATAGTATTATATAAATATATTTGAAATAAATTTATGTAATTGCTTGTATAGTATTTTTCATTACTAGACCCACAGTTGTTGAACTTTTTCGAAACTTGAAATTTCTCGAGGACATCATTTAAATTTATATTTAAAAAAGGATTAGTGGCGGAAATAGTCAAAAGTTTAAATAGAGGATATTTTTTCTTTTTTTTTCATTTATAAGTTATTAAATTAATTTCAAGTAGATCCATAAAATAAAATTAGGATATTGAATGAATTGTGGATTTCTCGAATAGGTTTCTATATTCATGGATCATGCATAGAAATTTTATGGAATGTAATTTTTTTACTAGAGATAAAAATGTTATTAAGAAACTTCATTCCATACTCATTTTTTATTTTTACTGTCTTTCAATTCCTAAACAGGCTTTCGAAGGAATGAACAACCTTTCAAAATTAATTCAATCATACACTTTCAAAAACATTTGATTCTGATCACTGTGATAAGATAGTGCTTCACAATTCATTGCATCTTATCATTATAATGTTTGCCATAAATGAAGATAACGGAATATTTAATAATTTCATAAATTATAACTATAAATATTATTATTAAATAAAAATATTCATAGTATTGTTGCTGCACTTTCTGTAAGAATTCAGTTGTTCAATTGTTTGTAGGTTGCGTGATATTATTATTTTATCGCACCGTAACAATTTTTGGAATATCTGACTCGGTAAATCTTGATTAAAACTCCTTCTTTGGTTTTATTTCTTATAAACATTTTTATATCAGTATTCTTTTCAACCAACAAAATCTTCTAGTTGCTAGAATAAGTATTTTATACAATTTAGATTTCACAGTAACAGAAATAGAAGTGGCAAAAAATTAATAATAATTTGTGAGTTGTATATTAAAAATTATTTAAGTTAGTAGAATATTTTTAATACATTGTTACAGAATTAGCAGTTTAAGTAGTTTTAAATAAAAATAATGGCTACATTCGAGCTTTAGTATATGAACTGTGATTTGAACCTGCAATTAGATTTAAATTTGACAGTTATTAGGTGGTGCCATCTAGGGACAAATATTAGAATCAATTGTTTCTACAGCATCAATTTTTTAAATTAAAGGTTAATGATAATTTAATATTAAGAGAAATCAAATAAATATATCAATGATGTTATAATATTTTTTGTTTAAAAAGTAATAGCCAACAGTTATTTATTCTACTTGCAACTCTGATCTCTATTTTTTATTTATTTGACTTTTACAATTTATATTTTATTGATTAATAATGTTGATAGAATATAATTTTGCAAACATTCAATTGAGTTTTGATACTGGCATAGAAGCTTGAACACTTTGCACAAGAATTTAAAAAATAACATCTCTAAGAAGCTAGCTGTCAGATTGTTGCTTGACATTTTAGTGTCACTGCCAACAATATAGGTATGTAATTTTTAGGGTAATTCCGAACAGAAAGTACTTTTATCTTTCCATATAAATTAAGTGCGTGTTATTTTACGAAGGACAATGGCTAATGAGTTAACACTAGATCTGAGATTTGTTTATGACAGTTTTAATAACAGTTTAAAGGAAGACGAAGAAGTTCTTATAGAACATTATTTGAAAGGTTATAATGAACTAGTCAAGTGAGTATTCATTAAGTTAATTCTATTGTGTTTAGATTTGCACGGAACTAACATATCGTAAATAACAAACCGTTATATTTATACGACCTTCTAACTGATTACGTTATTTGTTCTAGTTTTATATTTATTTGTTCAATTTTACCACTTGAGATGTGGTAATGTCAAAATATTGTAGGGTAAAATGAAAATGTTCATAATATTGTTTAATCTACCAGTTTAATTAACGGTTAGAGAAGGCCTGAAAATAATCACTTTCTATTTGTTAAATTGGTATAGTAAGACGATTATAATCAAGAATATATTTTCGTATCTTCCCGTTTTCAAAATACATTATTTCAACATTAACGCAAGGGTTAAGCATCCTGCTGTGCACTCACACCGAACGCTGCGTGGCGTCATCATATGTGACGCGATGCACCTAACACTTTGTTCAAACTTGAATAATGAACAATACGAGTATTATTTCACTGAAAGAAAAATTGATTATCTCTCAATTCAGTTTTATTTATGTTTTTTTTTACACGGAGCTGATGATAATGAAAATTTAAATATAATTTATGATTGAGAAAATATTAAAAACCAAAAATATATTGTTATTGAAAAATAAATTATTACTCGGTAAGCAAAGCCCAAATCAGAGAATGTTATGGATTAATTTAGACTTATATTTTCGAGAGAAATCTGAAAAAAATTCTTTTTATACCAATAATATAAAGTTATATCTTGTATAGATAGTTTTTTTTTGTATAGGTAGTTTCTTTGGTATCCTTTTAGATAGATACGAATATCAGATCTTTGTTTCATTCAGAGGTATAAGGATACGTCGATACGAGGAGAGAACATTCACAAAGCAGCAAATTTTCATCAATGAATTTGGTCTACTTTAAATAATTTTTCCAAATTTATTCTCATGGCTCGTATTTATCCTCATAATTTTTTTTCTCATTTCTTATTTTATTTTCTGATATATGATGAAAAATCCTTGTCATTTTGTGATAATAATTATCATTATATCATATAACTTTACAGGTGCATGCTATTGGGTTTATCAACAATTAATTTGTTTTAGGTTTTCATTAGATTAAAAGTATCTCATTTTATCCTGTTTTATTTTTTCAAATTAACAATGCATGTTCTTCAATTGATTAGTACTGTGCATGAATTCTTTCATTGTCTTTCAATAAATTACTTTGATTCATACATTAACTTCTTAAAATCTTTTAGGTTTTTGAACTTAATTGGATCTGTATTTTCATTTGTAAGTAGCGATGTGAAGAGTAAAATAAAAATAATGCAGAAACATTGTGCAGGCGATGATGCTGCTTACTATGAAGGCTTTAGAAAAATGATGAAGTTTGAAAAAGAAACTAACCTGCATGAGAAATCTGGTTTTGTTTCTGGATCTCGTACGTTATTACGGTTACATCGAGGTTTAGGTAATTAGTTTATTTTTTGTATTCTCCGTGAACCGAGATAAAATGATTTCTGTCTATACTGTACAGTGTGTGTCACTTTGTTTTTATAAATTTTTTTTGCATGGGTTAAAACAGATTTCCAAAGTATACAAAATTACTGAAATATTTATTACTGTTTTGGTTAACAGTGGAATAATAAATTAAAAATATGATTTTGCAACTTTTAGATTTTATTCGGCTTTTCTTAAAACGTATTGGAGAAGAGGATGATACTATGAATACATGCACAGTGTGTCAAAACTCCTACAATGAATCTCTTGCTCAATTTCATCCTTGGTATATCAGGAAAGCAGCAACACTTGCAATGCATGCCTTGCCAACGAGACCTGATTTATTGAAAAAGGTGATGTAATTTTAAATTGTTTATATCTCTAATAGTTGTAAATATATATACACACATACACACACATATATATAAATATATAAATTGATTTTTACCGTAATATATAAAATGGATGAAATAAACTGCTTTCTGATGACAATATCGGGATTTGAAATATTTTAAATAATTCTAATCTTTTGTGTAATATTAATCTTATACTCTTATCCTTCTTATAAGTAGACTATCAAGTATGGTGAAAATGGATTTTGATTATATTTTAACATTTCTTAGGGGAGTACCTTCATAGTAAGTATATACTGTCTTTGTATCAATGTCTTTTATGGATCCGGATCGTAATTATGTTATACTATATTGGGATCGTATTGAATGGTTATGATTTACTCCTTCAAATATTGTAAATATTGGTCGACTATGGAATATAAAACTTTTTGAATATATGCAACAGTTTATTTGTTATTTAGTTAAAATATCTGATTCTATGAGATATTTTGATGTCATTTAAATGGTCATGAAACTCTTTTCCCTGTTGCCGACAGACATACATGTTTATTATTTCTGAAAAAGTTTTTGGCAGTTAATTTTTGTAATAAATAATAAATTAGTACACATTTCAATCTACAAATTATAAGCTTCTTTAAAAATAATAACTTGACAAACAGTTTGGATCTAATCAGATATTAAAACATATTTAAATTTATCTACTTTCAACCATCAAAACATAATTTTCCAACCTCTTCAGTTGGGGCATGGAATAAACAAAATAAAATCCATGGAATAAACAAAACAAAGTCCATCAAATAACAAAACAAAAATCTACTCATGGTCACCCCTCATCTCCCCCTCCCCTCCCCGCCATCCAGTCGCCAGGTAAACACATCAAATACTTTTATCATAAACAAATTTGATAACTTAGTTCCAATGAATGCAACTTGATTATGTTAATGAAGCGATTTATTCAAAAAAATTTGGTCCGATACTAATAAGTTTCTATCAATCTAAGCCTGTACCGCATTTGTTTGTACGGGTCTAACATAGCGAAGTATCCTATGATGTACCATACTTGAAAGTATCGGGTCGGATCGTGAAATCCTAATAGTAAGTTGTTAAAAAGATCTAATCCAATACTCTTTACTTTTTGAGATACATAGATAATGTACTTACTCTTCAATAAATATTTTTGCAACAGAGCTAAGGGATTAAAAGGATTGGATTCGATGTTTTATAATTGTCCAGATATTCAAACGAAAAATTTAAACATGCACCTACGAGTACATTTAAAACAAATGGCGAGATGGCACTGAAGACTCTGGCTCGCAGCCAGGCTCTATAAAATATTTATCGTTATTAATTTTTATTCATTATTATCCTGTATAAAAATGGGGCCAAATTTTGGAAAACAATTTTTTCAAAAGAATAATTATGAATATTTCATAATTATATTAAAAGAAAAGAAGAATTTTGCTGGAGTGTGAACTTGTATCTCCAGCATGGTAACTTAACTTTGTGTCTCAACAGATGCACTATGTTACTGTCTTCTTTAATCACTTACTACCTCCATAAAACATATTAAAAAAAAGTGGTTGATTGTGTCGTCGACGCTGCTATGGATCTCGAGCATGAGAATGTTTATAATGAAAGGAATAAAAATCATTTTACAAAAATCAATATCACTATTATTGACAGCTGTTCTTTGGGTTATGTTGTCTTCTTTTGGGTTAGCTTAGGTTAAGTTGGCTTGCTTTAGAGTTGGGTTGAATCGTGTTGTTTTGGGTTTGGTTGGGTCGGGTTAGGTCAGGTTGGCTTGCTTTAGAGTTGGGTGGTGTTGGGTTTTCTTTGGGTTGGATTGTACTGGATTAGGTTGAGTTTGCTTTGGATTGGGTTGGGTTTGTTTGAGTTTGTTTTGGGTTTGTTGGGGTTGAGTTAGGTTGAGAGTGGTTAGGTTGATTTGGATTGGGTTGAGTTTGGTGCAACAAAGGCGTCTGAACAGACACGCCTATGCTACAGTTTCATTATATGTGTATATATATTGGTTTTGGCACAATTTTTTATACTGTTCTTGGATATTGTTTTCCATAATTGTAGTCTTGGGTTCTTGGATATTATTTTTTATAGTTTATAAGATTTAAACTAAATAATGATGTAAAGATATTTCATGTGTCACTTATATTTTTCGATAAACAGTCAATGACAGACAACGTAATTTCCATAATGCAACCTTTTTGAACATGCTAGCCTAACCTGTGAATGAGATATTGCTATGTTAAAAAATAATCAAAATCTGTTATTTTCATACCTGAAATTCATGTTGCTATTTCATTCATTATCTCTATGCTTTAATGTGGACAATGAAGATGATTTCATACAATAAAGGAACGTTACTCAATACAAAACTATATCTGCGCTAGTACAAAATTATATTATACTACTTTTATTATTGTATAATACAGAGATTATTAGAACGTAATTATTATGAATGATTTAATATTTCTAATGACTTTATATATCTTGTATTTTTAGAATAGTACCATTAATATTTGATAATAATTTTAGATATTTGGATCAGAAGAACGTTTAGTAGATGCCATGCAGATCTTGCCCGAAACTTTGCAGTCCTGTGATGAGGTTTACGACAGAATCGAGCAATTATATACAGAATTTGATTTCCACGGATTACCTTGATCTCACTAGTGACTTTTTGGATAAATTAATTTTATAAGTATTCCATTATGGATAGCTCAGAAAATTTAGCTTGTCCTGCTTTACCCAAAGCTATTTTTATACAAATTATACAATTGTTGTGGTATACATATTTAAAGGCATTGATTTATTTTTTAACATCGTATTGCGTTTATTTGATCTTTTTTATTATGTCATGATGCATATAATGATATATATATATATATATATATATATATATATATATATATATATATATATATATATATTTCTGCTTTAGAGTTTTCCGCAAAGCTTCGTCGTATAAAAATAAAAGTAATTATTTGTAAGAACCAAAAAAACATATAAAGACGCTTTCGTCTTGGGTAATGTATAGACAATGAAAGTTTGCCAGAAATCAAATATATAAAAAAGATCAGTAGGTGACGAAAGAGTGAAAGGATTAATTTGATAGAATTTTTAGAGGCCAAAAGAGACAAGATTTTTTTCAATTTAATTTTTGTTGCTTGGTCTGTTTAAATGGTAATCTACAGAAAGGTATAATAATTTATATTTATTTATCACTTGATAATTTACACTTATCACTTGATAAATTCAAGTACTTGGCTTGATTTAATAATCTTCTGTTATTTGTGTTCAGTTCCTATAACAATTAGTTATATTTATCACATTATAAAGTGTTATATTAATATTATTAAATATGGAGTAAAAAATATTGCTAGTGGTAAAGAGTTTTGGAAGATTAGAATATTTGCAAAACTATATGTATTATATAAATGATCCAATACTATGGAACATCTTATAGTGAGAGTTTTTTGCCTTTTTACTTGAAGCCATTGGTCCGTCACCAATATTTAACGGTAGTTGTTTGCTAAAGTGTTCAAAAACCAAGTCGATTGTCAGCACCACAAAATTATTTATTCTTTTAAGTAAATTTTATGGAATTTATTTCATTAGTTTTTGCTGGAAAGTTGAGAGTTATATTAAGTAATTTGAAAGTTTATTTAAGTTTGTTTTTGTTGACTGTAATCTATGGACATATTTGAAAGAACCTTTCTTATGATCGGAATTTGAAGGGCTATGTGCATAGTATCAAACATCACATATCTTTCAGAATTTTTAATAGAAAGCATTAAATTAAAATTATCCGTAATAGTGAAATTCATTGTTAAACATCGATACTGTTACCAATAACTAGATACTTAAAGGGGGGGATGGGTTTTAAGAATATATTTGTTCACTAGTCCATTTTTCTTCTGTGGCCATTATTTTTTAAGCGGGTAAATTTTATGAAACTTTGTAATTGCTTGTGCTTCCTAAAAGATTGCCTTCTTCTGCCATGGCTGTAGTCGATTCCTTGTTGAAATAGCTGTATCATCTGTGAGCGTAGCTGTTGTTGTTACATTGGTAATAGGTGTCTCCACGGTATGTATTTAGATATAAATTTGTCCCAGATTACTCCCCAGCCGACATCCAAATGAATTTTGCATGATGTAGCCTATTTTATTGTTTGTTTTGTCTTATTATATTTTGTGTTTGTCTGGATATTAATTTAAACTTGTATAAAACATTTTCTTATATCTTCTATCAGTTGCTGGACTATAATCAAATCTGTTCTACTATAGAAACTATAGGGAATAAGAAGACCAGTGCCTCACATCAGGCTTAGTCGTTCAATGTTCATCGAGTCCCTCAATGTGATTGGATACATATAACATGTTGAGATATTTGTGAATTGCTGCATTTTTGGTGAATTATGATATTCATAGTTCCTCGTAACATGCTGTTTTGTATACACTGGAGGCAAACTTCATTGCTCTTGTTGGCCAGACCCCACAACTGAATGCCATACTCTAGATAGGTTTCAAAATCAAATTGAATATTAAGAGCTTTTTATCCACTGATTGTAGAGAATTTGTATTTTTGATTGATTTGCTACCACTTCTCTTATACGTAGCTTTTCCATGTCCAGAATCTGTCCAGGAGGAAACTTCCAGTGAGCAGGCTGCTTTCATGTAACATTGGCGCTCGTGCTATATTGATAAAATAATGTATTCTGAACGTATCGATTTTATTGTAATAAAATTTTTTACATAGATAAAAAATAACAATACAATGTAATCGAGACATTTATATCTTACGTATGTAGTTACAAGTGCAAAAAAAGAAGGAATTCCCCGTTCCCATAGGAAAGACGGCTTATAAAAGAAAAGTCTATATAAAATGCAATTTTCGTTGTTACTGTAAAGAAGTGTAAACAATAATTAAACATAAATGTAAATAAGAGAAACATACTAATAAAAATTTATTCTAAATTTTTTTGAGCTAAAACTTAACGATAGCCATTTTCTGTAGAGTAAAAATGATAGTGGCATAAATAACTGTAGACAAATTTTCCACCATTCGGGTTGTTATTTCGTTCGCTTTCTTATGATATGTAATTGTCTATATCCTTTTCTCATTTTAATCTCACTTTTCATCTTCTTTTGTCTATATATTTCTTTCATTTTAATTAATATATACCATTGAATGCTGCGATCACAATGGTTTGTTTACAAGCAACTCGTGTGCTCAAGGTGTTAGCGCATTCAGCGTATGAGAGTTTGTCATTACTAAGCGTATGAGAGTTTGTCTGATCTGAGTTTGTCTGATTACATTCAGCGTATGAGAGTTTGTCATTTCAAAGGACAGTTTTCTATCTTAAAGTTCAAGTGATACGGTTAGACTATTGTGCACTGACACTTATATGCAATTTGTGGAATCGTTTATCAGTTCTATCCTATCTATGGGGCTTCATGAGCTGATTATCCCAGTTTATGAATTACAGTTATCTCAGACACCTTATAAGATGTAGGGAAATGAGATGTTCAATAATAGAGTGAACAAACATGCAAGAAACATGGATGCACTTTGTGGGGTAGTTCCTTTAAGATCCTGTTGGTGTAATTAGTTGTTGTAGTAGAAGTTGGTGTAATTTATGAGAACATTTAAAAATTTTGATTATGTATCGCATCTAATTCATCTGTGAGATCATGTCTAGGTTTAAACATGGTGGTCAAGTGCGGAGCAAAAAATTCCATTCTTCTCCATCTGTTTTTGTGCAGGATGACCTTGATCTAATAGTAGAATATGAATGTTTGGGTTTATTCATAGTTTTTTTACCTTCTACAGAAAACAGTTGCCTTCACTTGTCGATGACATATTTAAGGTCTTTTTATAAACTAGAATTAGCGATTCTCTTAGGAAAGGTTTTAGGTTTTTTCTTACAAGATTGAGTACAATTTTGACAAGTGGATTATGGGATTGTTGCCATATTCTTAGTCAATATTTTCCTTCAATTTTGATTTAATTTCAAGAGACAGAAGAGCAGATATTAATACTCCATCTAACTTATTGATTACTCAAGTTTGTTACAAGACACTCATATAACGTTACAAGCTCTACCTTTAAAGCCATTTTCACTTTGCTAATTTGACCATAACGGTAGTCGTCAGACCTAGGCTGCGGTTTTATATTATGAGCAAGTCTATCTTTTTGTTCTCTTTGATATGCAATTATCCCACTCTGGGATTTCACTAGTATTTGCTGATAAGCAGCTGTTTTGTAATGATTCACACAACAAAGATTGATGAGGATTATTCGTCAGGTCAATATTGTGAATTTATAATCTCATCAATAATTTTGTTCCTGGTCTTCCCAATTTCTTCTACAATGGCATCATCAGATAGTATGGTGAAGATTTTTTATAACAATTTTATAACTTATGGTTTCTTGTCTGATAAATGTACACTGCAGGCTTTAAGTTTGAGACCACTTATAAAATAGTTACATTGTCTCTAAATACACTGAAATTGTAGGTAATAAAATACAAATCTGTACATTTGCATGTTTTGTTATTACTAAGGAATTTCCAAACTGCCTTTCTTTTGTCTATTTCTTGATGCAGCGCTGGAGAAAAGGTAATGCCAAATTGTGTAGTGACATCCGTCAAGCATGACATTGGTTCTGTTATCGTGTGGGGTTGTTTCTTGGATCATGGGGCTGGCAATTTGGTCCGAATTGAAGGAATAATGAAAAAAGAGCAATATAAAGTAATTCTACAGCAAAATGCTGTTCCTTCCAGGATAAGATTAATTTTCTAATAAGAGAATGACCCAAAACATAGTTCTAAATTATGGAAGATGTAGAGGTTATTTAGAACGAATGGCCGGCCCATTTCATACGTTGAATTTTTATAAATTCCTGTAATTAGAATGAAGGAATATAGAAAGACAAAACAAATTTTTCTGGCCAAACCAACTGGCTCAAGAGGAAGAGGAAGACCCAAATTAAGATGGACGGACTGCCTACAAAGTGTTTTTGATGCTCTCAACATAACAAACTGGAAAACCGTGGCCCCTAGAAGGAGGGCTTAGAACAGTCTGCTTGAGAAGGCCAGGGTCCACCGAGGACTGTCGAGCTACTGATGATGATAATATTTAGAATGAAAAGAGACGAAAGTAGTGTTAAAAAACATGGTTAGGCCATCTCAGAGTCCTGATTTCAACCCGAACGAACTTTTATGGGAAGAGTTTGATAGAAATGTTCGAAATCGATGTCCCTCTCCACAAGAACACCCTTGGAAGAATCTACACGTAAGCAGGAACAATATTTCTCAAGAAACAATCGACAAATTAATTGCTCGTAGGCCGAGACTCATGAAAAATGCGATGAAATGCAAGATTTTGATGAAAAGGCTGTTTAGATTATTTTATATACATTTTTTATATCAGTGATTGATACTTAAATTTGAGCCAGGTTTTGAGACACTTACATAATTGTTAAGAAACAACTTTCCAAGAGTAGTTTTTGTCTTATAGCACTAAATCATATAACATGTGAAGGTAATATTGCAATGAAGTGGTAGATTGTGGTGTCTGTTCTCCTACATAGATTAAATGCAAGATTACTGGACCTGAAACCATTAATTTTTTGGCATGAACGTGAATGTAGCCAATCCACTTGGAATTGTGTGGAAGGTTTTTGAAAATATTGAGGTTTTGCTAAACCTGATGGGGAAATTGATTTTTTCAAGAGTACATGGTTATGCCATCTAGTTGGTTGCCAGAGCCTTCTTCATTATTTAGTACGGCTGTCCAGATTAATTGTCACTATACTGTTCTGGTCTTGCCCGCTTGTAAAATTAATGGCTTGTTATTTATTTACACTTGTTAAGATAATTCTCTGTAGCTATTATATTACCATAGATGATTTTAGAGAAAATTACCAATTAAGGAAAATGTTTCCAAAACTTGGTGCTTTCTTTTCAAAATATGATTGTTTTTTTGGTTATGTTATTAGATTCTCATTTTTGATATATTGTATTATAATTAGTAGTATTTAGGTTTTAATTATGTTTCCATCCATACTATTTGCCGTCATTATGGAAGGCAGCAATAAGAGTGTACATGACACTTGCATACAGTATATTTCACCAAATAATATTTTTTACATAAAATAAAAGATTGATCCCATGTTGAAAAAATGTAAGGCTACTTTGTAATTTTGTTTCAGTTAGATTTCAGTTAATGCATTGTTTCCTTTATATTACATTGAGCTTTAAATGTCGGCCTATTTTTAGAATGTGATTACTTTTTTCGTATAGTCGAGGCAAAGCATTATTTTTGTATGAAGGTGTGTACTTAGGTGACTTTAATTAAACGCCATATGTTCTTTTAAATGTTATATATTCTATTCGACTTTATTCAAGTAATCAGTTTCTCTGGAAATAAGACTATGTAAAACTTTTATTTAAAGATTCTCAGAAGGAAGTGTTATTCGGAACATTCCTATCATTTAAAAGAATAATCAGATTGTTTATCAACTGTTACATGAAGTATATCTTATCATTATAATTTTTGTTTAATATTATTGCCATAATTACGATTATTTGTAAATCTTTTTGTTTTATAGGTAAACATTTTCCTTTAGCACATATGTACATAGATGCAACTTGTTATAACACAGATCTGCTTTTTTCTAATTAAAAGCTTAGGTAATAAAATTAAAAAAAAATATGATTAATAGCTCCATCGTGCTCATTGTAAAAAAACCTTTAAATAATGAAATAAGTCTGAACTCATTTTGTACTAGATATTTGAAACCTAATGCTTTAGTGTCAACTGGATTGTAATAGATTGCTCAAAAAAGAGAAATTTGAATGTGAAGCTCAGAAAATGTAAACCTGTGAACCTCCAAATGAAATACAATTAAATTAGTAAAGTACTAAGTTAGTATTGTTTACGAAAAAATTTGCATTATATATAATAATAAATTTTCAGTAGCTTTGTTAGTAAAAACTTAAATTTATGAAACATTTTTATTTTTTTTTTCCTGATAATAAAATTTGAAGTTCAAAATGTAAGAGGAGAACTTTATGGGTCTATTTCCATTTATGCTGTTACTCTTGTACTAGGTCAAAATTTTTATTTCATGTAGAAAGATACTTTTATTTCTGATGTGATTTTTATACTGGAAGCTCCGAGACTGTCGAATCAATTTTGAAATCTGTACAGTCTTCAACTTATATTGTAACTAGTCTACGAGGGGTGGCTGGAAAGCTTTGAGACTAAGGAATGAAACTAAGGATAAAAATGCTGATAGATAAGTAAAAGCTTTGAGACTAAGGATAAAAATGCTGATAGATATGTATAAAAAATGTATTTTTCAATGTAATCTCCCTCTATTTCAATACACTTCTTACATTTATTAAAAAGGGTTTTTAACCTGATCAAAAAATATTCACCATTTTTGTCTTCGAAATGTTCGTTTACGGTCATCTTCATTTCTTCGTCCCTGGAAAATCTCCGTCCTCTGAGGTCTTTTTTCAAATTTAAATTTGAAATTAAAATTGTAATGGCGGTGTTTGGGCGTCTCGACCTGGGATCATCTAAGAGCGACTCCTTGCCATATTGTAACTCTTGGCTCCAACGTTTTACGGTCGCAAATGAAGGTGCAAACTTCCCATAAACTGCTGACATCTCTTCAAATATTTCCATCGGTGTTTTGTTCTTCTTTGTAAGGAATTTTATGACAGTTACTCCAATTTTGTGCCAAGTGCGGATGACTTGAACATGGTGACGTTTATGGTTCCGTTACTAAAAGCGTAATGATGCTAATATCATGAAACTTGACACTTATATTTCTTAAGATACCTGCAATTAGCGATGTGTTGCGCGATTCATTAGTAAAACTTAAAGGTAAAAAAAAACTTCAACATTTTTCAGCCACCCCTCATAAATGAGACAATTTGGAAATCTCAGTCTGTTATTTGTTTATTGCTTAAGGTCCAAGTGGCTTGATAGATTTTTACAAAATAAAGACTAAAATTATTTTTAACATAAGGATGTTGTTTGCATTGATCTATTGATTTTTCAGGTTGATCTGTTAATTTATTATTTATAAAAAATTCTCGGTTTGTTATTAATATTACTATGATTTGTTTTTCCCTTTTATATCTGTTTTTTATTGCAATGCTTATGTAATTTTTCATAATTTTTAGTGATTTTAATTATAAATTAACTATAAAATTCCAATAGTTTCGTATTTTTAAGCTTTCCCAAATTTTTATTACTTGGTCATAACAGAATTTCACTTTTCACACAAAAATTTATTATTTAAAAAATATTGTCAACTTGTTATTGATCCTACTATGATTTGTTTTTTATTGCAATAATTACGTAAGTTTCCATCATTTTTAGCCATTTTAATTACTAAATTAACTATAAAATTCCTATAAATAGCTTCTTATTTTTAAGCTTTTCCAAATTTTTATTACTTTGTCATAAAAGGATTTTACTTTTCATACGAAGGTAAATGTCAACACTTTAAAATTTTATATATTTTGGATTGATTCTATGGTTTTAGGGTTTTGGTTATCCAAAATTTTTGCCAAGATTGCCAAATATAAAATAAAAATTAACCATCCTAGAGTCAGTGGCACCGATTGCTTATTCTCCGGGAAGGAATTCATTTTCTAACTTAGACAGTCACATAGGAACCGTAGTCACTGAGAATGTAAAGTCGTTTTGATTGGTATATTATTTTTGATCAAATATATCACAGGGATAGCTGTAATTTGAGATGCCAAAACTTGGCTTATGTTAAATTTGGTAGGTCTTCCATTTGTATTTCCTACAGGTAACTGTTATGAAATAAGAAAAGTTCACTTTATGATAATTATATGGATTAGAAATATCAGAGGCTAGAGCTCATGTAAATGCTCAGTTTTTCTAGTAAAATTAAGTAATAAATATATTTAAAGGGTAATAAACTTCACGTTGTACGCAGTTCTCTTTTTGCCCGGCTTAAAATGTGTAAAATATTTGTATTTGTACAATATGTTTATAATCATTCCATGTAAACAATAATGATGACATATCTTTTTGATGAAATAAAAGTGTTTATAAAGTTTGATTCTAATGTTTTTTATTTCAGACTCTTCATGGCATAGTCTGATCGAAATGAATAGCAATTTATCTATGTGACTAGAGGTATCTACTTAGAATTTCTTGTATCAAAATTTGTAAATTTTTAGGATTTAATAATGAAACAATGAACCCATACATCATGTCTGTCCTTCGGTCCCCCCCACTGCCCCACAGTTTCTAAAGTTTCAGACATATAACATTTTCGAAGTACATCTATGACCTAAAATTTCCGTCACACGTAGGTCACTTGTATGCCACGACTGTTTACGTAAATTTGACTTAAAACTTATGATTTTGATAGGAAGTCATCGTGTTTGTGACGTCATATTGACATAAAATTTGACTTGAGGTTAACATGGACATGGTCACATGGACATCATACTTACGTCATTTATTACGTTAGAGTCTGAGATAAAAATGTGTGAAATAATGGTTCTCATGTGCCTCAAGTACTCTTGGCTATACCCTGTGTAATTTGTGACTTGACATGACGCTATTTTGATGCCATTCTTACGTCAAAGTGTTCACTGGATACTTCAGATAGAGACTTCTATTAATAGTCAGCAAAATATTAAAAAAAAAACTTTAACAAGGTTCGTCATGCACCTCATAAAAAATGGGATATCACTGAATATCCTTTCGGGAAGTAAATAGATTTAATTTGCCATTTTGGAGTTTTAAACCCCATTTTTGAAATATTAAGCTTCACAATGATAGTCCAAACCTCAATCATATTTCTACTAAGGATTTGAAAAATTTTAAATGATTTTCCATACTAGCATTTGATGAGAACCTTCAATGAAAGTTATTTCCATTACTCGCATCGTCAGTTTCATGTGAAGTGTAGACAGCTATGGAAGTCGACTTTGTACATGTGGAACTATAGAAGTCAACTTAGCCGGTTTATATTTTAAAATGCACAATTGAAAAAAATTTACAACTATGAAAAGCTACTAGCCTAGCTTTGGTTAAGATGCTTTTTTGTTATGTAATGTTTTCGGTGTTTCGGTTCTATGTGAATAATTTATCATAGTTGATCAAAATATAGTACTAATTTTAGTGCTATATTTTGATCAACTATGAGGAATTAATAATAAATAATGGAAGATATTATTTTTTAAGACTGCACTTAGAAGTGTATGCTGTTAAAGTACTTTCTATATAAATAAGGCTAGAATTTGTTTAATAACTTAATGGAAAGTAGTTTAAATCTGGAGTTAAAATAGTGGATCACTGGATTTGTTTATAGACAATACAACTAAGTAAAAATATAGGACATAATTAAATTTGTTAAAGTCAAATTTATTCTCTCTAATTTTTAAAATGAGCCCTGACTGGGTTCATCACACCACACCCACAGGATTGAAGATGGTTAATGTAGGGAAATAGTATAGACTTCCCTATGACTAGATTTAATTCAATTTTCATACTATCTAAATTTCAAATACCATACTAACTATATATCTTATAAGTACACACTCACTTTTAACTTCCATAAAATAAAATGAACAATAGAACTGTTGGTTACCAATAATAATAACACATTTAAAGGGCACAAGAGAAAAAAGTATTGTCACATTTTTTGTATAACAGTTTCTTTCCTTGATGTGTGACGCTACTCTATCTCTAAGCTTTTTGTTATATCAAAAGGTCTCCTCAAAAATAAGTATCACAGTCACTGTACGGCTTGGACGTAGCTTGATACATAAGTATTGGGTTGGCTAATAAGTAATGAGCGGTCATTAATGTTATAGTATTTATTATTTTAAAATTTAATATTAATTAATCGTCAATATAATAATCATGGTGATTTTGTACCTCTACATGTCTGTAAAGCACTGGTAGAGAGTGGACAGTATCTGTGTAAAATACAGATGGCTTGGAATGAAAAAATTAGCCTATGAACTGTCATAGGTGGTCTTAAGCATCAAAGTTTTTTTTCGTAAGGCGTTGCTGAGCGATCTAAACAAATAATAATCAGGGTGCAAGATCTGAACAATATGATGGGTGAGGGATCTGTATTCAACCAAAATCCAAAACAATAAGGCAGGCCTGTTTGGCTATATGATGAGAGTGTTATCATGGAGAAAAAATATTTTGTCATGTTGAAAAATATTTGAATCAACTGAAACTGGCAGAATTTTTAGCTTCAAGAAGGTCGACTGCTTGAAGTGGAGAGATAATTTTTTTGGGAGAGCCTTGTGTTGTCACATAACATCCAAGATGTGTATTTGTGTAGTCATGCAGTAGTCACACAGCCTAACGCTTAAACAAAATCAAAACGATCTTTCCTATCCATGGACACATATTTGTAGTGCAATAGAAACATGGCTGTTATCCACCAGAAATCACGATGTGAAACACCAGATAAGGTAATATGTGAAGCTTGAGAGAGATTATGACCTTTTAAAGTTACTGAAGTCAGCCAATCATTAACCAAAATGTGGACCAAAATATAAAAAAATGTGTCCCTTTCTTTCATGGCCGACAAGAAGGATTATAATAGGAATAGATCATCTTAGACTATTGTAATTTGTCTTGGGTACTTATTTTTACTATTAGCATCTCTGAATTTATACTACATGAACAGTCAAAGAAATACAATTAGAATCTTCTAATTTCCAAGACCAAAGTGGATATCAAATATGTGGTAAAATTTTATAGTCCCAAAGCACGGTACTATTTTTCTCATACTAAATATAATAATTAGATAAATTTGATGTAGAATAGATACTAAATTAGAGACAGGGCTTACTTTTGCACATTTGTCGAGAGTTTTGCATACCATTTGTGGTTTTTCGTCCTGTATTTTTCACCTGAATATCAAATACCTATGTTTAGCGATATATGAAATGCTATATTTTATGTTTTTTGGTGTCTCTTAAGTATACCTTCCCAAGAATGTAAATGTGTTTTTAATTTATTTCACAATATGAACATTTTTAGCAAGGCTTATAGTCTTTCACTAGCTATTACTCAGTTTATTGTCTTTGTGCTACAACTTGTTTTTCCCCTGTACCCTACATTTGTGATGGAAAGTCCACCGGACTTTCCCCTTTATTTAACATTATAACACATTATATGTTTGAATGTATTTTATTTACAGATTATGATTTTTAGACAGAACGTGAAAAAATCGCTAGAATGAAGGAGATGGAAGAGGGAGAGGATACTCATTTATATGTTAGTTATTTAGATTAATATATTTAGTGTCTAGCTGAAGCTTCGGTTTCAGCTTTGACTTCCCCCACAAAAAGCAACTTCAGCTACACTTTCGGTTTCAGTGATCATTTATTGATCAATTAAAAAGAAGTAAACAACCAAGTTTTAGTGGATAGATGTCTCCGCAGAATATTACTATGTGACTACGAAGATAACATTGTCAGTTATAAATAACAAATAATTTATGAAACATTCTTAAATACTTCTCATTTGTGAGTGGAACCAGAAAAGAAAAATGAAAATCTCTATAAAGCACTAAAAAAGTTACACTCGTAGAAACATATAGAGGAATGTACTTCACAAATATTTAGGGACTGAATCACTCCGTTAATGTTTAATTTTTGATCTTTTGTTGAACTCTAGCATGTATACCTGATATTGATATGGCATTGACTGGACATTGAAAATTGTGGAGCTTAATTAGGACAACAATTATGGACTCCACAATATTGAAAGTCCAGTAGATTTCTTTTTACTTTATATAGAATTGTGTCTGTGATAAGGCTTGTAATATTTGTTGATAAAATCCTGGATGAGGAAAAACCCAAGTAAGATTTCTGGAATTTTAATTATTTGATCTTTGTGGCTACCCGGAGTATTGTCAAATATTAAATATTTAGATTTGTATGTGTTCTGCTTGTTTTATATGTCCACCTGGAAAAGCAATCAATAAATTCTTACAAATAGGAATACACTCAGTTGTAGATTTTCCCCGTTTTATTCAGTGTTATCTTAGCACAGGATCATATTTATCCATTACTTTACTGATTCTAAAAACCTTTGTTTCCTGAAATAGAATCTTCTCTGTGACCTCTCAATGTATGTGAACTACAAACTAACATAAGCATAGCTTTACTTTATGCAGTTAACCTAACTTAATCCAACTTCAAGTCAGCAATTTTACCTAATTTAACCTACGCTAATGTAACCTTACCCAATCTAATCTAACTTAATCAAATCTTACCCTACCTTATATAATCGAACCATCTTAACCTCAAAAAACTAATCTTAATTAATCCGACTTAAAATAACCCAAGTAACTCACTCTAACTAAACAAACCCAACCTAACTTAAATTGACTTAACCCAACCTAACGAAAACTAACATTATAACACAACCAAACTTAAGATAATACAACTTAATCCAAATTAACCTAACCTAACCTAATAGAAAATCGACCGACTTAATCTAACCGAATCTGAAATTATTTAACTTAATCTACATCCTAACTTAATTCAACCGAAAGGCTATTTTCATTGCGTCAGTAACTGATCTCAAACTCGAGACGAGTCAGTGGTGACATGGTGCTGCTATGGTGTTAATTGTTTTAAGCACTGACGCAAATAAAGTGAGTGTCTCCTATTATCTAAGTCAGCATGCTCCTCCAAACGTTGCGTCCCCTCGCGACAACGCATTGACTGGCACTGCCCTCGTATATACGCGTGTCAGTCACAGATCATATACGAAATGTCAGTCATAGACTAAATGTCATTTGCTGTCGCATGTGTTAGATGATGTTGTGTTTTTTACTTTCCCGCCAAAATGACTCGAAAATTAAGCGAGGACGAAAATTTAAAACTGATTCAATTATATCGACAAAACGTGTATTTATGGGACAATAAATTACCAAATAATAGAAACAAACTGATGCGACAGCAATCTTGGATAATATAAGTCAGGAATAAACGTATGGAAGGGTATAATCTATTACTTAGAGCTATACAAAATAGGAAAAATCAACTAGATCTGGTGCTGTAGGTAAAATTTACACTCCAAAAAAGAAAAATGGTTCGAACAGCTTCACGCTTTTATCAATAACTAGCTGACCCGGCGAACATCGTACCGCCTCAGAGTCAATAAATATTTTAACTTAATAGCTAAATTAAATTCAGTTCTTTATTAAGTTAAAATGAATATTCAAAATTAATTAAGTTCAATAAATATACAAATCAAAATGAAAACTATTTTAATTAAATCAAAATAACATTAAAATCACGACTTTGTAGTCATCAATTGGTGTGCGACCCAACGCAGTTATGCACAACCGAACCGATGTATGATATTCATGAAGTAGTTGCTGCAAATCTTGAAGAACTTCTCTTTTTATTGCCGATTCGATCTTTTGACACCGATCAAGTTGTTCCTCCATGCTGTCCATGAAGTAAATATAGATAAATTTATGCTGTGCATCTTCAAGCGGTTGCAATAATCCAAATCGATTGTAAATTTGGCTTTGGATGTATAAAGCCGAAGGCGAAGTTATATTTATTAATCATGATTACCAAAAGAAAATAAACTTTTATTCTCTCTAGCAGAAATTATCTTGAATGTCAGATTGAATCCGCGTTCTTCGATAATGTCTGCTCCAAATGAAGTCATTTGGGTTTCCAAATGACTTGTATCTTTGAACGTTCGATAGAAAATGTCGTGATTCTGGTGTTTCGGTCCGAAGTAATGAATGCAATGACTCAGGTGGCAGAAGCAATAATGGCAATTTCATCTCGCCACTGAGAGAGCACAATCCAGGCGTTTCTCCAGAGAACTAATTCAATGCACCGCCATGGTCGCACACAATATCCATCGGGCCAATTCGCGAACAAAAGGATGCGAGCTGTAGTCAATTATGCAATCGTATTGAAAGCAAAGCAAAGTCATTTATCACATATTACGTTTTATACACAATTAAATTATTAGTGATTTTTTACTTTTCCAATACTCGAGGAAACTTCTCGAAGCCGAGATAAAAAAATATTCAATAAATATATAATATAGATATAAATTTTCAATGAAATAAAAATATCAGTCAATTCGTATATGATTATACGAAGTCATCCGTAGTAGATTTATTTCTGATCTCCATGTGCCTGGCAGTATTTATCCTACAGTGTTTTCTGTATAAGTAGCAGTCATGTAAAAGTCTGACTTCCTTCGCAACCAGTTATGGAGAGCGTAGCTTGCACAGAAATTAAGTCAATTGTGTTTAAATTAACAGCTATTGCTTTTTTACACGCAAGGAACCTACTTATTAAAATACCGACAGTATTTTCCATTATGCGTCTCGCACGAGACAATTAATTTTTTTTGTGAAACTGAGTTATTCTCCGGGGTACCGTTAATTAAAAAACTCCGTAAGGGAAATGTCGCATCACGAACAATAATTTCATTTTCAGGCAACAATTGATGTTACAAATCACGATAAATAAAAGAAATCTTGACGACGCCCTCATCAGAAATCATTATATGTAAAACAATGATTATTGTTCGCTACGGCTTGTTTTCTTTTACTTAAAATACTGACTTCCACTATTATTTGGATATGATTTTTGTGTGCTTTCCGTCAACCGCGCCGAATATGTGTGAAAATTCCTTCTTGTCTTGAAACCTGCTTCAATTGCTTTCTATTTCTCTGTATTTGGGACGTGAAAACAAAATATATTTTAAAATTATTTCCAAACCGTTTATTTATTCTTTTGCAGAATAATGTTCGAACTCATAATGATATAGCTGGTGCACAAAAAGGTATTGGTAAAATGGCGGAATATGAAAAAATGTCCTCGACTGAAAATAATAAACCTTCTCCAGGTTCTTCAACTTCAGAGTTGATGTTTTGAAAATTGAATGTACCTTGACGTTGAATGGTCATCGATGATAGGAAATCGTTAAAATTGTCTAGGGCCATCCTTAAAGCCAATCTACATTCCTATGGATTTTCTAATCTGAGCTGGTTTAACAACAAAGCTGAGCCTCCTGTTGAATCTCTATCGTAAATCCATTTTTTTACCCAAATTCGCTTCTTTTTGGATAGTTTTTTGTCAATCCTTTTATCAACATGCATGGCAGATTTCTCAACATTGCTCGTACTTGCTTTAGTTTTCGGAAACTCATTTTATTCACTAACTTGCTGAGCGTGTATACACCATCAAAATGAAAGCACGACTAACTGGCTAAGTGTAAACAAACAGGGGCAGTTAATGTCATCAGTTACTGACTCAATGTTAGTCAGTTGTAACTCAAACTAACGCAAACTAACCTAATTCAATTTAAACCAACTTAACCTAACCTAACCCAACTCAACCTCAGCTAACCCAAATCAACTTATGCCAATACAACATAACCTGACATAACCTAATTTGATTTTATCTAACCTAACTTGGCATAACCTGAGCTCTTCTTGCCTAACTGAATATAACCCGACTCAATATAACCTAATTTGACTTTATCTAACCTAATTTGACATAACCCAACCTAATGTATTCTAACCTAATTTAGCCTTATTCAACCTATCCCAATCTAACGTAACTCAACCCAGTTACGTCAGGGTGAGTTACGATAGGTTGAATTGCGTTACGCAACCCAACGTAACGCAATTTAACCTATCTCACCCTGACGTAATCTAATATTATGCATGCTAACTCACACAACCTACAGTAACTTAACCCTACCTAATGCAACTTTACTAAAAATAAACCAACCTAACTCAACTTTACGTAATCCAACTTAACTCAATTTAATTTTAAACGACTTAATTCAACCTAATTCATGTTAACTAAATTTAACCAACTCTACGAAAACCTGCCTATCCAACCTAACCCAACCCACCAGCCTAACATAATTCAGCCTAACCGAACCCAACTTAACCTACTTCAACTTAACTCAATCTAATTCATTCTAACCCAATAGAAATGGAAAGAGTAGACCTATCATCCTTCCTTACTTTACTACTTCCATTTTACACCTCGATCCAGAAGTGTGTTTTGAGTATTATTACTACGTACATTACTGTTGGGATGGTGGAATAACCCCTTACTCTTTACCTCTTCAAGTCTTCATTCCGGTAGTATGTTTCTAAGTACTAACCAACTAAATTATAAAAGAGATTTTCTTTAAACTTTTTGTTCTCCGGATTTGTCTAAAACATAATATAATCTCTGATTTTCCCATTCATCACAACTATTGGCTTACACATCATCTTCACATGCTATCTCATCACTTTTATCACGGCCTGATTCTTTTGCGTCCGATCTAGATATGGAGTTTCTGGATTTTCTTCCATTTCTCTAGAAAAAACTATTCAGTAATTAGTATTATGGTTGTAATTAATAAATAGTTCTATTATTATATATAATTATTACTATTTATGTTTTTTTATTGTCCAAGATCTTTAGGAGAATATTCGTCTGCCTAATTAAAATGTTATTCCTTCTTTATTATTGGCAACATAAAAATTAAACGCTGAAACGTGTGCATTTTTCCATTACAAAACATAAAAAGGGATTTTTGAACAAAACTAGTGTAAAAAAATGTATGGCCACCTTGTGGAACTTTATTTCAATAACATCTACAATTCACACAGATTAAGAAAGGTAACGCAGTTACAATTAGTTCTGTAAACATTCGAAAAATGCCTGCTTTATTGAAGAGGTATTTTCCGTTCACAGAAATGCTTACGATCAAAACAACCGCCCACCAGAATTGTTTCGTTATCTCTTTCCCACTCGTATGGTCTTTTCATTGTTCTCGGCCGTTAAGCGACCCCCTCTACTCCTTCCTTCAACAACTTCGCTTCTTTAGTGACTTGCTTATCGCTCGGAGCTAACAACGTGAGCTAACGCTCGGAGTTTTTTGCTGTTTTTTCTCCTGCCGCTGTTTTTATTTGTTGACTTACGCTTTAATTGGACCTTGTTTGTGCTTGTGATTTGGATATTGTTTGACCGACTGCATTGCAAAATGCCGCAGTTCTACAGTGCTCGTGAATATGAAGAAATGTATTTCATTTACGGGCTATGTGATGGAAATGCTCGAAAAGCCGCATGTACGCATCGCGAGCGCTATCCTAATCGCGAACGCTATCCCGATTACCGTCTTTCTTCGTGTAAATGACACATATTTATAGGGTCGAATTCCTGGAAATGTAGTTCTTGAAGGAAGACCTAGAAATGTTGATGAGCGTGTGGATTCTTCCACTAGTGTTGGGCAGATATACGTGACAGGATTTGGTTACAGCACGATGGTGCAACAACCCACTTTTTGCGACAAGTAACTTAATATTTAAATGCAATTGAGCCAAATCGGTGGAAAGGACGTGACGGTACAATTGCATGGCTACCACGTTCGCCAGACCTCAATCCCTTGGACTATTTCCTATGGGGATATTTCATGGAGGCAGTCTATGAGACTACTAAAGATAATGAACAACATTTAATACAAAAATTACACCATGTATTTGTAGTGGTAAAAAACAACGAAAGGGTCTTACGAACTTTAAGAAGAAATTTTGTAAGAAAATGCTAGTCATGCATAAGAGCTAGGGGAAGGCATTTTGAGCATTTACTGTAATAAAAAACATAATAAATGCGAGATGATCATAAATACTACACTTATTTCATTTTACCGTGACCGAAGAAATGATCAATGGTATGGGTTTAGGAATAAAAAATATGTTATGAAATGAACTAATACCAGAAAATTATAGGTTTTTGGAATCTGTGTGAATTATAGATGTTCTTGAAGTAAAGTTCAACAAGATTGCTATACATTTTTTTACACTAGCATTGTTAAAAAAATATTTTCATGTTTTTATTAAAAAAATGCACATATTTCAGCGTTTAATTTTTATGTTGCCAATAATAGCGAATCAATACCATTTTAATTAGAAAGACGAACGTTAACTTAAAGACCTTGGACAATAAAAAAGCACAAATAGTAATAACACCTATTACATTTTTTCTTCATACGCAGTAACAAAAATTAAATAAAAAATGTATCGTATGTGTAATAATCTCCTCTATCACCGACATTTCGTTGGTCTACTTCTTACGGGTCTAATATACGCCTGTATATTATTTGGGTACATGATAGTACACTACACAGTTACTTGATACTGCATCCTTTTCCTGAAACGCCCTAGAAGCAAATTTGATTGTCATTCTATGAGGAGACGAATATCTGATTATAACATTGGCCAACATTTCAAATTTGTTCAATGTTATAATCACGTATTCCTCTCCTCATAAACTAATATCTTACTATCCCCTTAAACTAATATCTTACTATTGTCATTTTATGAGGAGACGAATATCTGATTATAACACTGGCCAACATTTCAAATTTGTGCAGTGTTATAATCACGTATTCCTCTCCTCATAAACTAATATCTTACTATCCCCTTAAACTAGTATCTTACTATTGTCATTTTATGAGGAGACGAATATCTGATTATAACATAGGCCAACATTTCAAATTTGTGCAATGTTATAATCACGTATTCCTCTCCTCATAAACTAATATCTTACTATCCCCTTAAACTAATATCTTACTAATATTTTACTATCCTCTTAAACTAGTATCTTACTATTGTCATTTTATGAGGAGACGAATATCTGATTATAACATTGGCCAACATTTCAAATTTGTGCAATGTTATAATCACGTATTCCTCTCCTCATAAACTAATATATTACTATCCCCTTAAACTAATATCTTACTATTGTCATTTTATGAGGAGACGAATATCTAATTATAACATTGGCCAACATTTCAAATTTGTGCAATGTTATAATCACGTATTCCTCTCCTCATAAACTAATATCTTACTATCCCCTTCAACTAATATCTTACTATCCTCTTAAACTAGTATCTTACTATTGTCATTTTATGAGGAGACGAATATCTGATTATAACATAGACCAACATTTCAAATTTGTGCAATGTTATAATCACGTATTCCTCTTCTCATAAACTAATATCTTACTATTCCCTTAAACTAGTATCTTGCTATCCTCTTAAACTAGTATCTTACTATTGTCATTTCATGAGGAGACGAATATCTGGTTATAACATAGGCCAACATTTCAAATTTGTGCAATGTTATAATCACGTATTCCTCTCCTCATAAACTAATATCTTACTATCCTCTTAAACTAATATCTTACTATTGTCATTTTATGAGGAGACGAATATCTGATTATAACATAGGCCAACATTTCAAATTTGTGCAATGTTATAATCACGTATTCCTCTCTTCATAAACTAATATCTTACTATCCTCTTAAACTAATATCTTACTATTGTCATTTTATGAGGAGACGAATATCTGGTTATAACATAGGCCAACATTTCAAATTTGTGCAATGTTATAATCACGTATTCCTCTCCTCATAAACTAATATCTTACTATCCTCTTAAACTAATATCTTACTATTGTCATTTTATGTGGAGACGAATATCTGATTATAACATAGGCGAACATTTCAAATTTGTGCTATGTTATAATCACGTATTCCTCTCCGCATAAACTAATATCTTACTATCCCCTTAAACTAATATCTTACTATTGTCATTTTATGAGGAGACTAATATCTGATTATAACATTGGCCAACATTTCAAATTTGTGCAATGTTATAATCACGTATTCCTCTCCTCATAAACTAATATCTTACTATCCCCTTAAACTAATATCTTACTATCCTCTTAAACTAGTATCTTACTATTGTCATTTTATGAGGAGACGAATATCTGATTATAACATAGGCCAACATTTCAAATTTGTGCAATGTTATAATCACGTGTTCCTCTCCTCATAAACTAATATCTTACTATCCCCTTAAAATAATATCTTACTATCCTCTTAAACTAGTATATTACTCTTGTCATTTTATGAGGAGACGAATATCTGATTATAACATAGGCCAACATTTCAAATTTGTGCAATGTTATAATCACGTATTCCTCTCCTCATAAACTAATATCTTACTATCCCCTTAAACTAATATCTTACTATCCTCTTAAACTAGTATCTTACTATTGTCATTTTGTGAGGAGACGAATATCTGATTATAACATAGACCAACATTTCAAATTTGCGCAATGTTATAATCACGTATTCCTCTCCTCATAAACTAATATCTTACTATCCTCTAAAAACTAATATCTTATTATTGTCATTTTATGAAGAGACGAATATCTGATTATAACATAGGCCAACATTTCAAATTTGTGCAATGTTATAATCACGTATTCCTCTCCTCATAAACTAATATCTTACTATCCTCTTAAACTAATATCTTACTATTGTCATTTTATGAGGAGACGAATATTTGGTTATATCATAGGCCAATATTTCAAATTTGTGCAATGTTATAATCACGTATTCCACTCCTCATAAAATAATATCTTACTATCCCCTTAAACTAATATCTTACTATCCTCTTAAACTAGTATCTTACTATTGTCATTTTATGAGGAGACGAATATCTGATTATAACATAGGCCAACATTTCAAATTTGTGCAATGTTATAATCACGTATTCCCCTCCTCATAAACTAATATCTTACTATCCCCTTAAACTAATATCTTACTAATACCTTACTATCCTCTTAAACTAGTATCTTACTATTGTCATTTTATGAGGAGACGAATATCTGATTATAACATAGGCCAATATTTCAAATTTGTGCAATGTTATAATCACGTATTCCACTCCTCATAAACTAATATCTTACTATCCTCTTAAACTAATATCTTACTATTGTCATTTTATGAGGAGACGAATATCTGATTATAACATAGGCCAACATTTCAAATTTGTGCAATGTTATAATCACGCATTCCTCTCCTCATAAACTAATATCTTACTATCCTCTTAAACTAATATCTTACTATTGTCATTTTATGAGGAGACGAATATCTGGTTATAACATAGGCCAACATTTCAAATTTGTGCAATGTTATAATCACGTATTCCTCTCCTCATAAACTAATATCTTACTATCCTCTTAAACTAATATCTTACTATTGTCATTTTATGTGGAGACGAATATCTGATTATAACATAGGCGAACATTTCAAATTTGTGCTATGTTATAATCACGTATTCCTCTCCGCATAAACTAATATCTTACTATCCCCTTAAACTAATATCTTACTATTGTCTTTTTATGAGGAGACTAATATCTGATTATAACATTGGCCAACATTTCAAATTTGTGCAATGTTATAATCACGTATTCCTCTCCTCATAAACTAATATCTTACTATCCCCTTAAACTAATATCTTACTAATATCTTACTATCCTCTTAAACTAGTATCTTACTATTGTCATTTTATGAGGAGACGAATATCTGATTATAACATAGGCCAACATTTCAAATTTGTGCAATGTTATAATCACGTGTTCCTCTCCTCATAAACTAATATCTTACTATCCCCTTAAAGTAATATCTTACTATTGTCATTTTATGAGGAGACGAATATCTAATTATAACATTGGCCAACATTTCAAATTTGTGCAATGTTATAATCACGTATTCCTCTCCTCATAAACTAATATCTTACTATCCCCTTAAACTAATATCTTACTATCCTCTTAAACTAGTATCTTACTATTGTCATTTTATGAGGAGACGAATATCTGATTATAACATAGACCAACATTTCAAATTTGTGCAATGTTATAATCACGTATTCCTCTTCTCATAAACTAATATCTTACTATTCCCTTAAACTAGTATCTTGCTATCCTCTTAAACTAGTATCTTACTATTGTCATTTCATGAGGAGACGAATATCTGGTTATAACATAGGCCAACATTTCAAATTTGTGCAATGTTATAATCACGTATTCCTCTCCTCATAAACTAATATCTTACTATCCTCTTAAACTAATATCTTACTATTGTCATTTTATGAGGAGACGAATATCTGATTATAACATAGGCCAACATTTCAAATTTGTGCAATGTTATAATCACGTATTCCTCTCCTCATAAACTAATATCTTACTATCCTCTTAAACTAATATCTTACTATTGTCATTTTATGTGGAGACGAATATCTGATTATAACATAGGCGAACATTTCAAATTTGTGCTATGTTATAATCACGTATTCCTCTCCGCATAAACTAATATCTTACTATCCCCTTAAACTAATATCTTACTATTGTCATTTTATGAGGAGACTAATATCTGATTATAACATTGGCCAACATTTCAAATTTGTGCAATGTTATAATCACGTATTCCTCTCCTCATAAACTAATATCTTACTATCCCCTTAAACTAATATCTTACTATCCTCTTAAACTAGTATCTTACTATTGTCATTTTATGAGGAGACGAATATCTGATTATAACATAGGCCAACATTTCAAATTTGTGCAATGTTATAATCACGTGTTCCTCTCCTCATAAACTAATATCTTACTATCCCCTTAAAATAATATCTTACTATCCTCTTAAACTAGTATATTACTCTTGTCATTTTATGAGGAGACGAATATCTGATTATAACATAGGCCAACATTTCAAATTTGTGCAATGTTATAATCACGTATTCCTCTCCTCATAAACTAATATCTTACTATCCCCTTAAACTAATATCTTACTATCCTCTTAAACTAGTATCTTACTATTGTCATTTTGTGAGGAGACGAATATCTGATTATAACATAGACCAACATTTCAAATTTGCGCAATGTTATAATCACGTATTCCTCTCCTCATAAACTAATATCTTACTATCCTCTAAAAACTAATATCTTATTATTGTCATTTTATGAAGAGACGAATATCTGATTATAACATAGGCCAACATTTCAAATTTGTGCAATGTTATAATCACGTATTCCTCTCCTCATAAACTAATATCTTACTATCCTCTTAAACTAATATCTTACTATTGTCATTTTATGAGGAGACGAATATTTGGTTATATCATAGGCCAATATTTCAAATTTGTGCAATGTTATAATCACGTATTCCACTCCTCATAAAATAATATCTTACTATCCCCTTAAACTAATATCTTACTATCCTCTTCAACTAGTATCTTACTATTGTCATTTTATGAGGAGACGAATATCTGATTATAACATAGGCCAACATTTCAAATTTGTGCAATGTTATAATCACGTATTCCCCTCCTCATAAACTAATATCTTACTATCCCCTTAAACTAATATCTTACTAATACCTTACTATCCTCTTAAACTAGTATCTTACTATTGTCATTTTATGAGGAGACGAATATCTGATTATAACATAGGCCAATATTTCAAATTTGTGCAATGTTATAATCACGTATTCCACTCCTCATAAACTAATATCTTACTATCCTCTTAAACTAATATCTTACTATTGTCATTTTATGAGGAGACGAATATCTGATTATAACATAGGCCAACATTTCAAATTTGTGCAATGTTATAATCACGCATTCCTCTCCTCATAAACTAATATCTTACTATCCTCTTAAACTAATATCTTACTATTGTCATTTTATGAGGAGACGAATATCTGGTTATAACATAGGCCAACATTTCAAATTTGTGCAATGTTATAATCACGTATTCCTCTCCTCATAAACTAATATCTTACTATCCTCTTAAACTAATATCTTACTATTGTCATTTTATGTGGAGACGAATATCTGATTATAACATAGGCGAACATTTCAAATTTGTGCTATGTTATAATCACGTATTCCTCTCCGCATAAACTAATATCTTACTATCCCCTTAAACTAATATCTTACTATTGTCTTTTTATGAGGAGACTAATATCTGATTATAACATTGGCCAACATTTCAAATTTGTGCAATGTTATAATCACGTATTCCTCTCCTCATAAACTAATATCTTACTATCCCCTTAAACTAATATCTTACTATCCTCTTAAACTAGTATCTTACTATTGTCATTTTATGAGGAGACGAATATCTGATTATAACATAGACCAACATTTCAAATTTGTGCAATGTTATAATCACGTATTCCTCTTCTCATAAACTAATATCTTACTATTCCCTTAAACTAGTATCTTGCTATCCTCTTAAACTAGTATCTTACTATTGTCATTTCATGAGGAGACGAATATCTGGTTATAACATAGGCCAACATTTCAAATTTGTGCAATGTTATAATCACGTATTCCTCTCCTCATAAACTAATATCTTACTATCCTCTTAAACTAATATCTTACTATTGTCATTTTATGAGGAGACGAATATCTGATTATAACATAGGCCAACATTTCAAATTTGTGCAATGTTATAATCACGTATTCCTCTCCTCATAAACTAATATCTTACTATCCTCTTAAACTAATATCTTACTATTGTCATTTTATGTGGAGACGAATATCTGATTATAACATAGGCGAACATTTCAAATTTGTGCTATGTTATAATCACGTATTCCTCTCCGCATAAACTAATATCTTACTATCCCCTTAAACTAATATCTTACTATTGTCATTTTATGAGGAGACTAATATCTGATTATAACATTGGCCAACATTTCAAATTTGTGCAATGTTATAATCACGTATTCCTCTCCTCATAAACTAATATCTTACTATCCCTTTAAACTAATATCTTACTATCCTCTTAAACTAGTATCTTACTATTGTCATTTTATGAGGAGACGAATATCTGATTATAACATAGGCCAACATTTCAAATTTGTGCAATGTTATAATCACGTGTTCCTCTCCTCATAAACTAATATCTTACTATCCCCTTAAAATAATATCTTACTATCCTCTTAAACTAGTATATTACTCTTGTCATTTTATGAGGAGACGAATATCTGATTATAACATAGGCCAACATTTCAAATTTGTGCAATGTTATAATCACGTATTCCTCTCCTCATAAACTAATATCTTACTATCCTCTAAAAACTAATATCTTATTATTGTCATTTTATGAAGAGACGAATATCTGATTATAACATAGGCCAACATTTCAAATTTGTGCAATGTTATAATCACGTATTCCTCTCCTCATAAACTAATATCTTACTATCCTCTTAAACTAATATCTTACTATTGTCATTTTATGAGGAGACGAATATTTGGTTATATCATAGGCCAATATTTCAAATTTGTGCAATGTTATAATCACGTATTCCACTCCTCATAAAATAATATCTTACTATCCCCTTAAACTAATATCTTACTATCCTCTTAAACTAGTATCTTACTATTGTCATTTTATGAGGAGACGAATATCTGATTATAACATAGGCCAACATTTCAAATTTGTGCAATGTTATAATCACGTATTCCCCTCCTCATAAACTAATATCTTACTATCCCCTTAAACTAATATCTTACTAATACCTTACTATCCTCTTAAACTAGTATCTTACTATTGTCATTTTATGAGGAGACGAATATCTGATTATAACATAGGCCAATATTTCAAATTTGTGCAATGTTATAATCACGTATTCCACTCCTCATAAACTAATATCTTACTATCCTCTTAAACTAGTATCTTACTATTGTCATTTTATGAGGAGACGAATATCTGATTATAACATAGGCCAACATTTCAAATTTGTGCAATGTTATAATCACGCATTCCTCTCCTCATAAACTAATATCTTACTATCCTCTTAAACTAATATCTTACTATTGTCATTTTATGAGGAGACGAATATCTGGTTATAACATAGGCCAACATTTCAAATTTGTGCAATGTTATAATCACGTATTCCTCTCCTCATAAACTAATATCTTACTATCCTCTTAAACTAATATCTTACTATTGTCATTTTATGTGGAGACGAATATCTGATTATAACATAGGCGAACATTTCAAATTTGTGCTATGTTATAATCACGTATTCCTCTCCGCATAAACTAATATCTTACTATCCCCTTAAACTAATATCTTACTATTGTCTTTTTATGAGGAGACTAATATCTGATTATAACATTGGCCAACATTTCAAATTTGTGCAATGTTATAATCACGTATTCCTCTCCTCATAAACTAATATCTTACTATCCCCTTAAACTAATATCTTACTAATATCTTACTATCCTCTTAAACTAGTATCTTACTATTGTCATTTTATGAGGAGACGAATATCTGATTATAACATAGGCCAACATTTCAAATTTGTGCAATGTTATAATCACGTGTTCCTCTCCTCATAAACTAATATCTTACTATCCCCTTAAAGTAATATCTTACTATCCTCTTAAACTAGTATATTACTGTTGTCATTTTATGAGGAGACGAATATCTGATTATAACATAGGCCAACATTTCAAATTTGTGCAATGTTATAATCACGTATTCCTCTCCTCATAAACTAATATCTTACTATCCCCTTAAACTAATATCTTACTATCCTCTTAAACTAGTATCTTACTATTGTCATTTTGTGAGGAGACGAATATCTGATTATAACATAGACCAACATTTCAAATTTGTGCAATGTTATAATCACGTATTCATCTTCTCATAAACTAATATCTTACTATCCCCTTAAACTAGTATCTTACTAATATCTTACTATCCTCTTAAACTATTATCTTACTATTGTCATTTCATGAGGAGACGAATATCTGATTATAACATAGGCCAACATTTCAAATTTGTGCAATGTTATAATCACGTATTCCTCTCCTCATAAACTAATATCTTACTATCCCCTTAAACTAATATCTTACTAATATCTTACTATCCTCTTAAACTAGTATCTTACTATTGTCATTTCATGAGGAGACGAATATCTGATTATAACATAGGCCAACATTTCAAATTTCTGCAATGTTATAATCACGTATTCCTCTCCTCATAAACTAATATCTTACTATCCCCTTAAACTAATATCTTACTAATATCTTACTATCGTCTTAAACTAGTATCTTACTATTGTCATTTTATGAGGAGACGAATATCTGATTATAACATAGGCCAACATTTCAAATTTGTGCAGTGTTATAATCACGTATTCCTCTCCTCATAAACTAATATCTTACTATCCTCTTAAACTAATATCTTATTATTGTCATTTTATGAAGAGGCGAATATCTGATTATAACATAGGCCAACATTTCAAATTTGTGCAATGTTATAATCACGTATTCCTCTCCTCATAAACTAATATCTTACTATCCTCTTAAACTAATATCTTACTATTTTAATTTTATGAGGAGACGAATATCTGGTTATAACATAGGCCAACATTTCAAATTTGTGCAATGTTATAATCACGTATTCCTCTCCTCATAAACTAATATCTTACTATCCCCTTAAACTAATATCTTACTATTGTCATTTTATGAGGAGACGAATATCTGATTATAACATTGGCCAACATTTCAAATTTGTGCAATGTTATAATTATGTATTCCTCTCCACATAAACTAATATCTTACTATTGCCATTTTATGAGGAGACGAATATCTGATTGTAACATTGGCCAACATATCAAATTTGTGTAATGTTATAATCACGTATTCCTCTACTCATAAACTAATATCTTACTATCCCCTTAAACTAATATCTTACTATTCTCTTAAACTAGTATTATACTATTGTCATTTTATGAGGAGACGAATATCTGATTATAACATAGGCCAACATTTCAAATTTGTGCAATGTTATAATCACGTATTCCTCTCCTCATAAACTAATATCTTACTATCCCCTTAAACTAATATCTTACTATTCTCTTAAACTAGTATCTTACTATTGTCATTTTATGAGGAGACGAATATCTGATTATAACATAGGCCAACATTTCAAATTTGTGCAATGTTATAATCACGTATTCCTCTCCTCATAAACTAATATCTTACTATCCTCTTAAACTAATATCTTACTATTTTAATTTTATGAGGAGACGAATATCTGGTTATAACATAGGCCAACATTTCAAATTTGTGCAATGTTATAATCACGTATTCCTCTCCTCATAAACTAATATCTTACTATCCCCTTAAACTAATATCTTACTATTGTCATTTTATGAGGAGACGAATATCTGATTATAACATTGGCCAACATTTCAAATTTGTGCAATGTTATAATTATGTATTCCTCTCCTCATAAACTAATATCTTACTATTGCCATTTTATGAGGAGACGAATATCTGATTGTAACATTGGCCAACATATCAAATTTGTGTAATGTTATAATCACGTATTCCTCTACTCATAAACTAATATCTTACTATCCCCTTAAACTAATATCTTACTATTCTCTTAAACTAGTATTATACTATTGTCATTTTATGAGGAGACGAATATCTGATTATAACATAGGCCAACATTTCAAATTTGTGCAATGTTATAATCACGTATTCCTCTCCTCATAAACTAATATCTTACTATCCCCTTAAACTAATATCTTACTATTCTCTTAAACTAGTATCTTACTATTGTCATTTCATGAGGAGACGAATATCTGATTATAACATTGGCCAACATTTCAAATTTGTGGAATGTTATAATCACGTATTCCTCTCTTCATAAACTAATATCTTACTATCCCCTTAAACTAATATCTTACTAATATCTTACTATCCTCTTAAACTAGTATCTTACTATTGTCATTTTATGAGGAGACGAATATCTGATTATAACATAGGCCAACATTTCAAATTTGTGCAATGTTATAATCACGTATTCCTCTCCTCATAAACTAATATCTTACTATCCTCTAAAAACTAATATCTTATTATTGTCATTTTATGAAGAGACGAATATCTGATTATAACATAGGCCAACATTTCAAATTTGTGCAATGTTATAATCACGTATTCCTCTCCTCATAAACTAATATCTTACTATCCTCTTAAACTAATATCTTACTATTGTCATTTTATGAGGAGACGAATATTTGGTTATAACATAGGCCAATATTTCAAATTTGTGCAATGTTATAATCACGTATTCCACTCCTCATAAACTAATATCTTACTATCCCCTTAAACTAATATCTTACTATCCTCTTAAACTAGTATCTTACTATTGTCATTTTATGAGGAGACGAATATCTGATTATAACATAGGCCAACATTTAAAATTTGTGCAATGTTATAATCACGTATTCCCCTCCTCATAAACTAATATCTTACTATCCCCTTAAACTAATATCTTACTAATGTCTTACTATCCTCTTAAACTAGTATCTTACTATTGTCATTTTATGAGGAGACGAATATCTGATTATAACATAGGCCAACATTTCAAATTTGTGCAATGTTATAATCACGTATTCCTCTCCTCATAAAGTAATATCTTACTATCCCCTTAAACTAATATCTTACTAATATCTTACTATCCTCTTAAACTAATATCTTACTATTGTCATTTTATGAGGAGACGAATATCTGATTATAACATTGGCCAACATTTCAAATTTGTGCAATGTTATAATTATGTATTCCTCTCCTCATAAACTAATATCTTACTATTGCCATTTTATGAGGAGACGAATATCTGATTGTAACATTGGCCAACATATCAAATTTGTGTAATGTTATAATCACGTATTCCTCTACTCATAAACTAATATCTTACTATCCCCTTAAACTAATATCTTACTATTCTCTTAAACTAGTATTATACTATTGTCATTTTATGAGGAGACGAATATCTGATTATAACATAGGCCAACATTTCAAATTTGTGCAATGTTATAATCACGTATTCCTCTCCTCATAAACTAATATCTTACTATCCCCTTAAACTAATATCTAACTATTCTCTTAAACTAGTATCTTACTATTGTCATTTCATGAGGAGACGAATATCTGATTATAACATTGGCCAACATTTCAAATTTGTGGAATGTTATAATCACGTATTCCTCTCTTCATAAACTAATATCTTACTATCCCCTTAAACTAATATCTTACTAATATCTTACTATCCTCTTAAACTAGTATCTTACTATTGTCATTTTATGAGGAGACGAATATCTGATTATAACATAGGCCAACATTTCAAATTTGTGCAATGTTATAATCACGTATTCCTCTCCTCATAAACTAATATCTTACTATCCTCTAAAAACTAATATCTTATTATTGTCATTTTATGAAGAGACGAATATCTGATTATAACATAGGCCAACATTTCAAATTTGTGCAATGTTATAATCACGTATTCCTCTCCTCATAAACTAATATCTTACTATCCTCTTAAACTAATATCTTACTATTGTCATTTTATGAGGAGACGAATATTTGGTTATAACATAGGCCAATATTTCAAATTTGTGCAATGTTATAATCACGTATTCCACTCCTCATAAACTAATATCTTACTATCCCCTTAAACTAATATCTTACTATCCTCTTAAACTAGTATCTTACTATTGTCATTTTATGAGGAGACGAATATCTGATTATAACATAGGCCAACATTTAAAATTTGTGCAATGTTATAATCACGTATTCCCCTCCTCATAAACTAATATCTTACTATCCCCTTAAACTAATATCTTACTAATGTCTTACTATCCTCTTAAACTAGTATCTTACTATTGTCATTTTATGAGGAGACGAATATCTGATTATAACATAGGCCAACATTTCAAATTTGTGCAATGTTATAATCACGTATTCCTCTCCTCATAAAGTAATATCTTACTATCCCCTTAAACTAATATCTTACTAATATCTTACTATCCTCTTAAACTAGTATCTTACTATTGTCATTTTATGAGGAGACGAATATCTGATTATAACATAGGCCAACATTTCAAATTTGTGCAGTGTTATAATCACGTATTCCTCTCCTCATAAACTAATATCTTACTATCCTCTTATACTAATATCTTATTATTGTCATTTTATGAAGAGACGAATAATTGATTATAACATAGGCCAACATTTCAAATTTGTGCAATGTTATAATCACGTATTCCTCTCCTCATAAACTAATATCTTACTATCCTCTTAAACTAATCTCTTACTATTTTCATTTTATGAGGAGACGAATATCTGGTTATAACATAGGCCAACATTTCAAATTTGTGCAATGTTATAATCACGTATTCCTCTCCTCATAAACTAATATCTTACTATCCCCTTAAACTAATATCTTACTATTGTCATTTTATGAGGAGACGAATATCTGATTATAACATTGGCCAACATTTCAAATTTGTGCAATGTTATAATCACGTATTCCTCTACTCATAAACTAATATCTTACTATCCCCTTAAACTAATATCTTACTAATATCTTACTATCCTCTTAAACTAGTATCTTACTATTGTCATTTTATGAGGAGACGAATATCTGATTATAACATAGGCCAACATTTCAAATTTGTGCAATGTTATAATCACGTATTCCTCTCCTCATAAACTAATATCTTACTATCCCCTTAAACTAATATCTTACTAATATCTTACTATCCTCTTAAACTAGTATCTTACTATTGTAATTTTATGAGGAGACGAATATCTGATTATAACATTGGCCAACATTTCAAATTTGTGGAATGTTATAATCACGTATTCCACTCCTCATAAACTAATATCTTACTATCCCCTGAAACTAATATCTTACTATCCTCTTAAACTAGTATCTTACTATTGTCATTTTATGAGGAGACGAATATCTGATAATAACATAGGCCAACATTTCAAATTTGTGCAATGTTATAATCACGTATTCCTCTCCTCATAAACTAATATCTTACTATCCCCTTAAACTAATATCTTACTAATATCTTACTATCCTCTTAAACTAGTATCTTACTATTGTCATTTTATGAGGAGACGAATATCTGATTATAACATAGGCCAACATTTCAAATTTGTGCAATGTTATAATCACGTATTCCTCTCCTCATAAACTAATATCTTACTATCCTCTAAAAACTAATATCTTATTATTGTCATTTTATGAAGAGACGAATATCTGATTATAACATAGGCCAACATTTCAAATTTGTGCAATGTTATAATCACGTATTCCTCTCCTCATAAACTAATATCTTACTATCCTCTTAAACTAATATCTTACTATTGTCATTTTATGAGGAGACGAATATTTGGTTATAACATAGGCCAATATTTCAAATTTGTGCAATGTTATAATCACGTATTACACTCCTCATAAACTAATATCTTACTATCCCCTTAAACTAATATCTTACTATCCTCTTAAACTAGTATCTTACTATTGTCATTTTATGAGGAGACGAATATCTTATTATAACATAGGCCAACATTTCAAATTTGTGCAATGTTATAATCACGTATTCCTCTCCTCATAAACTAATATCTTACTATCCTCTTAAACTAATATCTTACTATTGTCATTTTATGAGGAGACGAATATCTGTTTATAACATAGGCCAACATTTCAAATTTGTGCAATGTTATAATCACGTATTCCTCTCCTCATAAACTAATATCTTACTATCCTCTTAAACTAATATCTTACTATTTTCATTTTATGAGGAGACGAATATCTGGTTATAACATAGGCCAACATTTCAAATTTGTGCAATGTTATAATCACGTATTCCTCTCCTCATAAACTAATATCTTACTATCCCCTTAAACTAATATCTTACTATTGTCATTTTATGAGGAGACGAATATCTGATTATAACATTGGCCAACATTTCAAATTTGTGCAATGTTATAATCACGTATTCCTCTACTCATAAACTAATATCTTACTATCCCCTTAAACTAATATCTTACTAATATCTTACTATCCTCTTAAACTAGTATCTTACTATTGTCATTTTATGAGGAGACGAATATCTGATTATAACATAGGCCAACATTTCAAATTTGTGCAATGTTATAATCACGTATTCCTCTCCTCATAAACTAATATCTTACTATCCCCTTAAACTAATATCTTACTAATATCTTACTATCCTCTTAAACTAGTATCTTACTATTGTAATTTTATGAGGAGACGAATATCTGATTATAACATTGGCCAACATTTCAAATTTGTGGAATGTTATAATCACGTATTCCACTCCTCATAAACTAATATCTTACTATCCCCTGAAACTAATATCTTACTATCCTCTTAAACTAGTATCTTACTATTGTCATTTTATGAGGAGACGAATATCTGATAATAACATAGGCCAACATTTCAAATTTGTGCAATGTTATAATCACGTATTCCTCTCCTCATAAACTAATATCTTACTATCCTCTAAAAACTAATATCTTATTATTGTCATTTTATGAAGAGACGAATATCTGATTATAACATAGGTCAACATTTCAAATTTGTGCAATGTTATAATCACGTATTCCTCTCCTCATAAACTAATATCTTACTATCCTCTTAAACTAATATCTTACTATTGTCATTTTATGAGGAGACGAATATTTGGTTATAACATAGGCCAATATTTCAAATTTGTGCAATGTTATAATCACGTATTACACTCCTCATAAACTAATATCTTACTATCCCCTTAAACTAATATCTTACTATCCTCTTAAACTAGTATCTTACTATTGTCATTTTATGAGGAGACGAATATCTTATTATAACATAGGCCAACATTTCAAATTTGTGCAATGTTATAATCACGTATTCCTCTCCTCATAAACTAATATCTTACTATCCTCTTAAACTAATATCTTACTATTGTCATTTTATGAGGAGACGAATATCTGTTTATAACATAGGCCAACATTTCAAATTTGTGCAATGTTATAATCACGTATTCCTCTCCTCATAAACTAATATCTTACTATTGTCATTTTATGAGGAGACGAATATCTGGTTATAACATAGGCCAACATTTCAAATTTGTGCAATGTTATAATCACGTATTCCTCTACTCATAAACTAATATCTTACTATCCCCTTAAACTAATATCTTACTAATACCTTACTATCCTCTTAAACTAGTATCTTACTATTGTCATTTTATGAGGAGACGAATATCTGATTATAACATAGGCCAACATTTCAAATTTGTGCAATGTTATAATCACGTATTCCTCTCCTCATAAAGTAATATCTTACTATCCCCTTAAACTAATATCTTACTAATATCTTACTATCCTCTTAAACTAGTATCTTACTATTGTCATTTTATGAGGAGACGAATATCTGATTATAACATAGGCCAACATTTCAAATTTGTGCAGTGTTATAATCACGTATTCCTCTCCTCATAAACTAATATCTTACTATCCTCTTATACTAATATCTTATTATTGTCATTTTATGAAGAGACGAATAATTGATTATAACATTGGCCAACATTTCAAATTTGTGCAATGTTATAATCACGTATTCCTCTCCTCATAAACTAATATCTTACTATCCTCTTAAACTAATATCTTACTATTTTCATTTTATGAGGAGACGAATATCTGGTTATAACATAGGCCAACATTTCAAATTTGTGCAATGTTATAATCACGTATTCCTCTCCTCATAAACTAATATCTTACTATCCCCTTAAACTAATATCTTACTATTGTCATTTTATGAGGAGACGAATATCTGATTATAACATTGGCCAACATTTCAAATTTGTGCAATGTTATAATCACGTATTCCTCTCCTCATAAACTAATATCTTACTATTGTCATTTTATGAGGAGACGAATATCTGATTATAACATTGGCCAACATATCAAGTTTGTGCAATGTTATAATCACGTATTCCTCTACTCATAAACTAATATCTTACTATCCCCTTAAACTAATATCTTACTAATATCTTACTATCCTCTTAAACTAGTATCTTACTATTGTCATTTTATGAGGAGACGAATATCTGATTATAACATAGGCCAACATTTCAAATTTGTGCAATGTTATAATCACGTATTCCTCTCCTCATAAACTAATATCTTACTATCCCCTTAAACTATTATCTTACTATTCTCTTAAACTAGTATCTTACTATTGTCATTTCATGAGGAGACGAATATCTGATTATAACATTGGCCAACATTTCAAATTTGTGCAATGTTATAATCACGTATTCCTCTCTTCATAAACTAATATCTTACTATCCCCTTAAACTAATATCTTACTAATATCTTACTATCCTCTTAAACTAGTATCTTACTATTGTAATTTTATGAGGAGACGAATATCTGATTATAACATTGGCCAACATTTCAAATTTGTGGAATGTTATAATCACGTATTCCACTCCTCATAAACTAATATCTTACTATCCCCTGAAACTAATATCTTACTATCCTCTTAAACTAGTATCTTACTATTGTCATTTTATGAAGAGACGAATATCTGATAATAACATAGGCCAACATTTCAAATTTGTGCAATGTTATAATCACGTATTCCTCTCCTCATAAACTAATATCTTACTATCCCCTTAAACTAATATCTTACTAATATCTTACTATCCTCTTAAACTAGTATCTTACTATTGTCATTTTATGAGGAGACGAATATCTGATTATAACATAGGCCAACATTTCAAATTTGTGGAATGTTATAATCACGTATTCCTCTCCTCATAAACTAATATCTTACTATCCTCTAAAAACTAATATCTTATTATTGTCATTTTATGAAGACCCGAATATCTGATTATAACATAGGCCAACATTTCAAATTTGTGCAATGTTATAATCACGTATTCCTCTCCTCATAAACTAATATCTTACTATCCTCTTAAACTAATATCTTACTATTGTCATTTTATGAGGAAACGAATATTTGGTTATAACATAGGCCAATATTTCAAATTTGTGCAATGTTATAATCACGTATTACACTCCTCATAAACTAATATCTTACTATCCCCTTAAACTAATATCTTACTATCCTCTTAAACTAATATCTTACTATTGTCATTTTATGAGGAGACGAATATCTGTTTATAACATAGGCCAACATTTCAAATTTGTGCAATGTTATAATCACGTATTCCTCTCCTCATAAACTAATATCTTACTATCCTCTTAAACTAATATCTTACTATTGTCATTTTATGAGGAGACGAATATCTGGTTATAACATAGGCCAACATTTCAAATTTGTGCAATGTTATAATCACGTATTCCTCTCCTCATAAACTAATATCTTGCTATCCTCTAAACTAATATCTTACTATTGTCATTTTATGTGGAGACGAATATCTGATTATAACATTGGCCAACATATCAAATTTGTGCAATGTTATAATCACGTATTCCTCTACTCATAAACTAATATCTTACTATCCCCTTAAACTAATATCTTACTATTCTCTTAAACTAGTATCTTACTATTGTCATTTTATGAGGAGACGAATATCTGATTATAACATAGGCCAACATTTCAAATTTGTGCAATGTTATAATCACGTATTCCTCTCCTCATAAACTAATATCTTACTATCCCCTTAAACTAATATCTTACTATTCTCTTAAACTAGTATCTTACTATTGTCATTTCATGAGGAGACGAATATCTGATTATAACATTGGCCAACATTTCAAATTTGTGCAATGTTATAATCACGTATTCCTCTCTTCATAAACTAATATCTTACTATCCCCTTAAACTAATATCTTACTAATATCTTACTATCCTCTTAAACTAGTATCTTACTATTGTAATTTTATGAGGAGACGAATATCTGATTATAACATTGGCCAACATTTCAAATTTGTGGAATGTTATAATCACGTATTCCACTCCTCATAAACTAATATCTTACTATCCCCTGAAACTAATATCTTACTATCCTCTTAAACTAGTATCTTACTATTGTCATTTTATGAGGAGACGAATATCTGAAAATAACATAGGCCAACATTTCAAATTTGTGCAATGTTATAATCACGTATTCCTCTCCTCATAAACTAATATCTTACTATCCCCTTAAACTAATATCTTACTAATATCTTACTATCCTCTTAAACTAGTATCTTACTATTGTCATTTTATGAGGAGACGAATATCTGATTATAACATAGGCCAACATTTCAAATTTGTGCAATGTTATAATCACGTATTCCTCTCCTCATAAACTAATATCCTACTATCCTCTAAAAACTAATATCTTATTATTGTCATTTTATGAACAGACGAATATCTGATTATAACATAGGCCAACATTTCAAATTTGTGCAATGTTATAATCACGTATTCCTCTCCTCATAAACTAATATCTTACTATCCTCTTAAACTAATATCTTACTATTGTCATTTTATGAGGAGACGAATATTTGGTTATGACATAGGCCAATATTTCAAATTTGTGCAATGTTATAATTACGTATTACACTCCTCATAAACTAATATCTTACTATCCCCTTAAACTAATATCTTACTATCCTCTTAAACTAGTATCTTACTATTGTCATTTTATGAGGAGACGAATATCTGATTATAACATAGGCCAACATTTCAAATTTGTGCAATGTTATAATCACGTATTCCTCTCCTCATAAACTAATATCTTACTATCCCCTTAAACTAATATCTTACTAATATCTTACTATCCTCTTAAACTAGTATCTTACTATTGTCTATTTATGAGGAGACGAATATCTGATTATAACATAGGCCAACATTTCAAATTTGTGCAATGTTATAATCACGTATTCCTCTCCTCATAAACTAATATCTTACTATCTTCTTAAACTAATATCTTACTATTGTAATTTTATGTTGAGACGAATATCTGGTTATAACATAGGCCAACATTTCAAATTTGTGCAATGTTATAATCACGTATTCCTCTCCTCATAAACTAATATCTTACTATCCTCTTAAACTAATATCTTACTATTGTCATTTTATGAGGAGACGAATATCTGGTTATAACATAGGCCAACATTTCAAATTTGTGCAATGTTATATTCACGTATTCCTCTCCTCATAAACTAATATCTTACTATCCTCTTAAACTAATATCTTACTATTGTCATTTTATGTGGAGACGAATATCTGATTATAACATAGGCCAACATTTCAAATTTGTGCAATGTTATAATCACGTATTCCTCTCCGCATAAACTAATATCTTACTATCCCCTTAAACTAATATCTTACTATCCTCTTAAACTAGTATCTTACTATTGTCATTTTATGAGGAGACTAATATCTGATTATAACATTGGCCAACATTTCAAATTTGTGCAATGTTATAATCACGTATTCCTCTCCTCATAAACTAATATCTTACTATCCCCTTAAACTAATATCTTACTAATATCTTACTATCCTCTTAAACTAGTATCTTACTATTGTCATTTTATGAGGAGACGAATATCTGATTATAACATAGGCCAACATTTCAAATTTGTGGAATGTTATAATCACGTATTCCTCTCCTCATAAACTAATATCTTACTATCCTCTAAAAACTAATATCTTATTATTGTCATTTTATGAAGAGACGAATATCTGATTATAACATAGGCCAACATTTCAAATTTGTGCAATGTTATAATCACGTATTCCTCTCCTCATAAACTAATATCTTACTATCCTCTTAAACTAATATCTTACTATTGTCATTTTATGAGGAGACGAATATTTGGTTATAACATAGGCCAATATTTCAAATTTGTGCAATGTTATAATCACGTATTACACTCCTCATAAACTAATATCTTACTATCCCCTTAAACTAATATCTTACTATCCTCTTAAACTAATATCTTACTATTGTCATTTTATGAGGAGACGAATATCTGTTTATAACATAGGCCAACATTTCAAATTTGTGCAATGTTATAATCACGTATTCCTCTCCTCATAAACTAATATCTTACTATCCTCTTAAACTAATATCTTACTATTGTCATTTTATGAGGAGACGAATATCTGGTTATAACATAGGCCAACATTTCAAATTTGTGCAATGTTATAATCACGTATTCCTCTCCTCATAAACTAATATCTTGCTATCCTCTTAAACTAATATCTTACTATTGTCATTTTATGTGGAGACGAATATCTGATTATAACATTGGCCAACATATCAAATTTGTGCAATGTTATAATCACGTATTCCTCTACTCATAAACTAATATCTTACTATCCCCTTAAACTAATATCTTACTATTCTCTTAAACTAGTATCTTACTATTGTCATTTTATGAGGAGACGAATATCTGATTATAACATAGGCCAACATTTCAAATTTGTGCAATGTTATAATCACGTATTCCTCTCCTCATAAACTAATATCTTACTATCCCCTTAAACTAATATCTTACTATTCTCTTAAACTAGTATCTTACTATTGTCATTTCATGAGGAGACGAATATCTGATTATAACATTGGCCAACATTTCAAATTTGTGCAATGTTATAATCACGTATTCCTCTCTTCATAAACTAATATCTTACTATCCCCTTAAACTAATATCTTACTAATATCTTACTATCCTCTTAAACTAGTATCTTACTATTGTAATTTTATGAGGAGACGAATATCTGATTATAACATTGGCCAACATTTCAAATTTGTGGAATGTTATAATCACGTATTCCACTCCTCATAAACTAATATCTTACTATCCCCTGAAACTAATATCTTACTATCCTCTTAAACTAGTATCTTACTATTGTCATTTTATGAGGAGACGAATATCTGAAAATAACATAGGCCAACATTTCAAATTTGTGCAATGTTATAATCACGTATTCCTCTCCTCATAAACTAATATCTTACTATCCCCTTAAACTAATATCTTACTAATATCTTACTATCCTCTTAAACTAGTATCTTACTATTGTCATTTTATGAGGAGACGAATATCTGATTATAACATAGGCCAACATTTCAAATTTGTGCAATGTTATAATCACGTATTCCTCTCCTCATAAACTAATATCCTACTATCCTCTAAAAACTAATATCTTATTATTGTCATTTTATGAACAGACGAATATCTGATTATAACATAGGCCAACATTTCAAATTTGTGCAATGTTATAATCACGTATTCCTCTCCTCATAAACTAATATCTTACTATCCTCTTAAACTAATATCTTACTATTGTCATTTTATGAGGAGACGAATATTTGGTTATGACATAGGCCAATATTTCAAATTTGTGCAATGTTATAATCACGTATTACACTCCTCATAAACTAATATCTTACTATCCCCTTAAACTAATATCTTACTATCCTCTTAAACTAGTATCTTACTATTGTCATTTTATGAGGAGACGAATATCTGATTATAACATAGGCCAACATTTCAAATTTGTGCAATGTTATAATCACGTATTCCTCTCCTCATAAACTAATATCTTACTATCCCCTTAAACTAATATCTTACTAATATTTTACTATCCTCTTAAACTAGTATCTTACTATTGTCTATTTATGAGGAGACGAATATCTGATTATAACATAGGCCAACATTTCAAATTTGTGCAATGTTATAATCACGTATTCCTCTCCTCATAAACTAATATCTTACTATCCTCTTAAACTAATATCTTACTATTGTAATTTTATGTTGAGACGAATATCTGGTTATAACATAGGCCAACATTTCAAATTTGTGCAATGTTATAATCACGTATTCCTCTCCTCATAAACTAATATCTTACTATCCTCTTAAACTAATATCTTACTATTGTCATTTTATGAGGAGACGAATATCTGGTTATAACATAGGCCAACATTTCAAATTTGTGCAATGTTATATTCACGTATTCCTCTCCTCATAAACTAATATCTTACTATCCTCTTAAACTAATATCTTACTATTGTCATTTTATGTGGAGACGAATATCTGATTATAACATAGGCCAACATTTCAAATTTGTGCAATGTTATAATCACGTATTCCTCTCCGCATAAACTAATATCTTACTATCCCCTTAAACTAATATCTTACTATCCTCTTAAACTAGTATCTTACTATTGTCATTTTATGAGGAGACTAATATCTGATTATAACATTGGCCAACATTTCAAATTTGTGCAATGTTATAATCACGTATTCCTCTCCTCATAAACTAATATCTTACTATCCCCTTAAACTAATATCTTACTAATATCTTACTATCCTCTTAAACTAGTATCTTACTATTGTCATTTTATGAGGAGACGAATATCTGATTATAACATAGGCCAACATTTCAAATTTGTGCAATGTTATAATCACGTATTCCTTTCCTCATAAACTAATATCTTACTATCCCCTTAAACTAATATTTTACTATTGTCATTTTATGAGGAGACGAGTATCTCATTATAACATAGGCCAACTTTTCAAATTTATGCAATTTTATAATTACTTTTTATTATTCCTCTCCTCATAAACTGATATTTTCCTTGGATTGTAAAGTAAGTAGTTTCCGAGGTATTTAACATCAAAATTTTCAATTTCGTAGCTTTATCACGTTATCTCATATACTGACGGTTCAACAATCTGTTTTTACTTTCAGAAGGACTAGAACCTTCAAATTTGGTGTATGGTATAGGTATATTATTAGGGTAAAAAGGTAGAAAGTAATCTATTAAGTGTTTTATTGTTATTATCAATAACTTTCATTCCATAAAACAAAATATACAGTGGCGAACCTCTTGCTATAATAGAAACCTCTTACAGACAAACATACTTACTCAAGTGAGAAACATTTACAAAACAAAATAAGGAAATTTATATAAACATCAATAGGAAAAATACAAATTAAATAAACAAAAGAAAAAATAGCGACACTTTAGCGATTGGCAAGAGATAAAACAAAGATAGAGTCACTGCTCCGGAAAACCGCATTTACCGACGCGACTTTCGGGCGCCCGTGGGCCAATAATTCGCCCTTATAGAGCGAAGAATACATCATAGTCACGCAGTCGTTGCACGTTGTACCTGCCTCCTTGGGTATTACCCATGCCCTCAAGGCACTCCATGCTACGTGGAACTACCTATCTTCAACGGCGTGCATCGAGTCCAGTAACCGTTTAAAGCCGCTTATTATGAATCGCTGGCCACTCTCATTGAATAAGAAAATATGGTAAGACTACGTTGCAGCCTTAGGAGGAATACGAAAAAAGCCGAAATAGTCTCCTAATCATTAATTCGAGTTCGCAAGACGCAGGATAGACTCTATCGTCCTCACTGAACTAGAACGGCTGCGGTCGCTACCGTGACAAACAGATACACCAAAGGACCTCTGCATTTTTGTAAGCCGCATTTCCAACAGCATAGCGATGCTCCGAGCTCTCGGTAGGGTTCACTATCTATACTAACCTAGCTACCTCACCACTAAGATATCACTGGTTCGACTGCTCCGCCGCACAACCGAAAGACAAAGCTGACTTACTCAAAATATCGTGAAGTAAAAATCTGCGACACAAACCACAGCCAGAACTAATTGCGCGAGAAAACAACGCCACTGTTAACATCGCCTTGCGAACATTTACTGCAACAGATAAAAACATGACTGAATTCCCAGTGTGTTCAAATGTGCGATTCGCCACAACCGAGTGAAAGAAATTTAAGGAATCGGACTACGATGCAAGGTGGGACCTGATAAAGATACATCGCTCATATTCAGATGCCTACGTACCGCACTAGAACACATAGGTGCTGAAAGAAGACATGTGATATCGGCTGGTGCAAACGTCTCCACCACAGATTACCACATATCGCACGAAAAGACTGGAGACGCTGCAATTAATACTGAAGTCAAGCTTTTAGAGAATTGTCAAAAGTTACAAATAGTTCTTTGTTAATTTTGAGAAACATCTATTAAGTAGCAACCAACTTTGATGATTGAACCTGAGTTGAAATAAACAAGTTAAACGATTTATATCGGAGATTTGAGAAGGTTGTAAAGTTTTTCGTTAGTTATCGAGTACGATTGTTGGTTAGATATATTAAGTACTGTAGGAAGTGTGGCTGTTGCTTGCCGGAATACATTGTAATTGATGATCGATTCACATGCTGTCCTGGAACTTAAACTTGTAAATTTTCTCATTAAAAGACTGCTTACTAAAACGAGACACTACGTCCATCTATAAATAGTATGACAGTTCAAGGTGATAATCTACTATGCTCCGTGGGGATCCATTGTACTCCATGTTATGATCCACTATACTCTGAGAACAAGATACAAGAGAATCATCCTCCTCTTTAAAAAACCTGTCAAGCACGAGCAAAACTCGTAATACGAGGGTTCTGGTACACATTTATGGACTTATAAACATTAAAGGTGTATGATATTTCTATTAAAGTATTTAAAAATATTTTTCACAACGTAAATATATCATCAACATAGTACATATTTAAAATAAAGTATAAGATGTAAGAAAATTGCTATAGTTTCCCTAAACTTTCGAGCAGGTTTTCTAATTGGAATCTATGTAAATCACCCCTTTACTTATCACCCCGGGTCAAATTTAAATTGCATATTTAAAAATATATTCCAAAAAATGTGAAAATAGAACCTTCCCACTCCCTTTATTTTCTAAACTACACAATCAAAAAACAGGATTGGTAAAATTTTTGTAAAAGATTACAGAAAGCTACGGCGATTATCCTAGATTTATAACTTTTGAAATATGCAACATGCTTTTATCACTGTGAAAGATATATTTGGCAGTATATTTATGTTATAAAAAAATTAATATTTGTAGACAGTTTAATAGAAATACTATGTACGCTTAAATATTTATAAGTGCCTGAGTGGATACATTCCTCCTAAAGTGCCGGAACCCTCGTAGTGAGACTTTTATTCATATTTGACATGACTTGATAAATAGGGTATAGAATTCCTATAAATAATTTTGTTGAAATGCACATTTTTTTTAAACTTGCTCAATTGAGCAAGTTCGTCATGAGACTGTTCCAAGACTCCGTCTTGGACGTATGAGTGGCATAATACGAATTGGGACACAAGTTTTGTGATCTCATGGTAAATCTGACATAAAGTGAACATTTTTTTTCAATGTCATTTTATAGATATATATTATTGGCCGCTCTCAAAAGACAAGGTAAATTATCTTGTCTTCAATATATACGTGCTTTCTTTGATTCTATCTTTTTTTTATAATCGACGTGCAAGCACTATCTGGCGCCGCTTTATTTGTTACTTTTACGAGTATAAGAGTCTATTTACTATAACACCATATTTTTTCTTCAAACGCTTTCTTTGGAATTGTGGGAAAATTGCGTGCTAATTTTTCATTACTGTGTGGTAAATCTTTACCTATTTGAAATAAACATAATTAAAACAAAAGAAATTATAAAATGCCTTATTTACTAATAAAAATAAACATAAAATGTACGTTTTCAAAATTCGATCTGAACACCTGGTCATGTGATGTGACGCCACACAATTGACGCATATAATTAAAAATCTATGAAACTGTTTGAAAAATAAGTTATAATATTTAAAAACTACTTATTACTAAATATTTTAAAATAAAAGTTTTAATTTACAATAAAATTCCACAATTGGTTTTCCTTCGACCTAAAGACCATTCTTTTTTAAAAAGTACTCAGTCAAAATCTTATTCCGTGTTTCTGTGCGAGTTTAGTATTGTTTTAACCATTCAGATATCGGAGAAAAGTGAATAGAAGCAGCAAAGAAGAATCGTTATGAATCTTTATCAATTTAAGAGCATCAATGTGCTATCCTGGAATACTGGACACGCATGTCGCGTACATAAGTGTGGGAGTTTTTATTATGTTCAGAAAGTAGGAAAAACGTAAAATGGTCGATACATTTTCATGGCAACACAGCGACTGTATCTAAAACTAAAGCAAAAATGAAATTACCGAATATACATATTGTTTTAAAAGCCATATCTTGTTACCAAATAACTGAACCGCGGTAAAGGACGTGTTATTGACGTGCATCCTTTGCCGCGGTAGCTTATTTTTTATTCGAACTACAATTTCAAGTAAACACCGAAAACAATTCTCCCTTTTTCGCTTTGTTCATAATTCTTTCCGAATAAGGTTCAAATGGGGGCAAATTTGGGTACATTCATTCGACAGTAAGATAATCGGGGATTTCTTTCGAAAAATGCTTCGCAGGGACTCTGAATAACTATAGAAACGTCTATTAATAAATGCCAATTAACAATATCGTAGATGTATGATAAGAAACATTTAGGATAAGTCTTTATCTTTACCGCGGCAAAGGATGCACGTCAATAACACGTCCTTTACCGCGGTTCAGTTATTTGGTAACAAGATATGGCTTTTAAAACAATATGTATATTCGGTAATTTCATTTTTGCTTTAGTTTTAGATACAGTCGCTGTGATGCCATGAAAATGTATCGACCATTTTACGTTTTTCCTACTTTCTGAACATAATAAAAACTCCCACACTTATGTACGCGACATGCGTGTCCAGTATTCCAGGATAGCACATTGATGCTCTTAAATTGATAAAGATTCATAACGATTCTTCTTTGCTGCTTCTATTCACTTTTCTCCGATATCTGAATGGTTAAAACAATACTAAACTCGCACAGAAACACGGAATAAGATTTTGACTGAGTACTTTTTAAAAAAGAATGGTCTTTAGGTCGAAGGAAAACCAATTGTGGAATTTTATTGTAAATTAAAACTTTTATTTTAAAATATTTAGTAATAAGTAGTTTTTAAATATTATAACTTATTTTTCAAACAGTTTCATAGATTTTTAATTATATGCGTCAATTGTGTGGCGTCACATCACATGACCAGGTGTTCAGATCGAATTTTGAAAACGTACATTTTATGTTTATTTTTATTAGTAAATAAGGCATTTTATAATTTCTTTTGTTTTAATTATGTTTATTTCAAATAGGTAAAGATTTACCACACAGTAATGAAAAATTAGCACGCAATTTTCCCACAATTCCAAAGAAAGCGTTTGAAGAAAAAATATGGTGTTATAGTAAATAGACTCTTATACTCGTAAAAGTAACAAATAAAGCGGCGCCAGATAGTGCTTGCACGTCGATTATAAAAAAAAAGATAGAATCAAAGAAAGCACGTATATATTGAAGATAAGATAATTTACCTTGTCTTTTGAGAGCGGCCAATAATATATATCTATAAAATGACATTGAAAAAAAATGTTCACTTTATGTCAGATTTACTATGAGATCACAAAACTTGTGTCCCAATTCGTATTATGCCACTCATACGTCCAAGACGGAGTCTTGGAACAGTCTCATGACGAACTTGCTCAAATGAGCAAGTTTAAAAAAAATGTGCATTTCAACAAAATTATTTATAGGAATTCTATACCCTATTTATCAAGTCATGTCAAATATGAATAAAAATCTCACTACGAGGGTTCCGCAACTTTAGGAGGAATGTATCCACTCAGGCACTTATAAATATTTAAGCGTACATAGTATTTCTATTAAACTGTCTACAAATATTAATTTTTTTACAACATAAATATACTGCCAAATATATCTTTCACAGTGATAAAAGCATGTTGCATATTTCAAAAGTTATAAATCTAGGATAATCGCCGTAGCTTTCTGTAATCTTTTACAAAAATTTTACCAATCCTGTTTTTTGATTGTGTAGTTTAGAAAATAAAGGGAGTGGGAAGGTTCTATTTTCACATTTTTTGGAATATATTTTTAAATATGCAATTTAAATTTGAAACCTCCTAACAAGCCCTTTTTTGAATGGCATGACATGATATATAAAATTAACGAAAAATGTTATTTACCCCCTCTTTAATTTCCATAAGAAAAGTTTAAGAAAGTTAGATACTGCGTTGATAAGTGTGTTAATGACATGATTACTATGCCAAATTTAAAATTTAAAAGTCGCACAGTTTCTACAAAAATCGACTGTTTTAGATGGATAGACCTAAACGTGAGAAATCTTGGAAGAGCTTCTTTTTCCTTTTGAGATATGGAACCTTTGAAAAGCGGCACATGGGCTGTAGCGAATTTTCTTTTTCCGGCGCAATCTTCCCGTCGTCGTCGCACCGCTTGTTAATTTTTAAAAAGCTCTTGGTCGTAGCAAACTGGGGCGGATGGCGATCAATTTTGTATATGAAAGTTTATTAATTATAAATATTATTTTATAACCTGAGAAAGAAAGCAAAAGTTAATAATGTTATACAACCTTGTTGTAGACGTCATAAAAACCTGTTTATAGACGTCGCAATTTATCACTGGAATAAGGTCTGCTAACAGTTTCGACCAACTGAAAAATGTTCGAAATAATAATAAAAAAGTCACAATTCATTGGTTTCCGCGACCGATTGGACCTATCCATTACGACCTCTGTAGCAGGTTTAAAGGAAATGCTCATTTTTAATCATAGCCAATTATTATTCTTGTCGTGTGTAGCCTCAGTATAGTCAAGTTTGTCTATAATTTGCGTTTTACGATTTTTTATTAATTAGTAAAGATCTCAATAAACATGATGTTTGTTCCGTTTTGCCTTCATCATGTTGTTTATTTATGTTATATTGACCTCGTATTATAATACAATAAGATCCTCGTTACTAATAGTTATCTTTTTTTAAAAGATAAATAATATTTACATTTTTACCCTTTATCCTTTTTATTTATATGTTTGCTTTTAGGCCACGTTTCCCCTCACCCCCACGTTCAATTCCTGAACGGTTAAATTATAATAACAGTTGCTATAAATGGAATTTGTATCATCCGTACGTTATGTTAAATAGAATATCTGTTATATTAAATAGCAAAGACTAAAGACAAGGTATTTTTTCGTTTTCAATTCAATTATCCCTTTTATATCGGTGCTTCATTTGACTATTTCTTTTAGAATAGATTGTACGTGACGTTACTCGGGGTCACATTTTTTCTTTTGTATGAAAATTGGCTTGAGTCGACATTTTTATGCAACCTTAGAAACGTATATTTTGTTATCAACTGGCATTTATCCACCGCGTTGAAACGTTACCTGTGTAACATCTATACCTAAAGCTGGCACGGCATCAGGCCCAATTGACTTCAGACCGATAGCTTTCCTCTTCGTATCGGCTAAACTATTTGATTGCATTTTACATTGCAACATCATTTAAAACTCCAGAGGTCAAATCTGTGATGAGCAGTACAGGTTTCGGTCGGACGTTCGGTGGTCACGAACCTCGCGTGTCTCCTTGACTATGCCTCTTATCAGGTTGACCTCGCGCCTCAAGTAGATGTTGCATATTTTGACGACCAGAAAGCTTTCGATCGTTTAGATAACGATATCTTACTAAATCGCTTTGGCAAGGCTAGTTTTTCTGTTCCACTTTTACAATTTTTCTCTTTATATTTTGCGGATAGAAAGCCGGGGTTCGAATCTCGTATTCACTATTCTGGTAAAGGATATTCGTTAAATTGTGAAAACTGCGCGTTATTTTTTATATATGCGTGATTTATGTTTATTTTTACAGAAATTATTCGCGAACGGTTGCAGTGTAACATCAGGCCCCGTAGTTGAGTCGAGCGCAGCGTGCGGCTTACAGCTTAAACCCAACAAATGTTCAACAGTGAGTTACAACTGAAAGGGCGCTCCTATTAAATACGAATATACGGCGGATGAGGGCGTTGATTTGATAGTCAGATTTGATTTGCGATTTACGTTTCGTGGGCACTTGACATAGCTAAAAAGTTGTTTTGAAAACTTTGGGTTAAAAATGAGTATTCCATCGATTCGCTTGCTGTACACTTTATTATGCAAAGCAGATTAGAATCCGTCTTCATAATTTAGAGTACACACGAAGCCAAGCACAGCTTGATGATTTAACTTGTATGAAAGACGTTCATGCGATATCTGTACATAAGACAGCACGGTTATATTCCTTTTCTGTGTCCTACTGATTTCTCTTGGGTATGATTGGTTTCCGTTCTTTACAACTCAGAAGAGACGTTCCTATTATCAAATTTACCTTCTAACTGCTAAAAGGTAACGCTAATATACTTTTGTGTTTAGCTAACTTTTAAGTTTAAGTTTTGTTAAACCATTATATCATTAAAAATAGGTTACTTGTAATGTTTAAATAAGTAAATAAATAAATAACATCATTGTTTGATTGCGAATTGATTTGTAATGAGATTTCGGCCGCGCGTACCATTTACTATAAAAATATTTTTGTCTCTTTAAAAATTAATGCCTTCAATCTGAAAGCATAAAGCTATACCGGATTTAAACTCATTGTCAACTTGTAGCATTGGCATATTTAATTACGCAGGTTTGTCAATATTACGCTAAAACGTTTAATACCGGTTCGATACCAGGATGTCGGCTGGGAATATTGCGGTTTATGTAAAGCGAATAACAAATAATTCGATAAAAATGTTAATACACCAACTGTCATTAAGAGGGGACCACGTCGTGATCTCCGATGAGCAAATGTTACCGAGCGGCCTTTATGACAGAGACCTCTTGACCTGGCCGGCGCCGGCGACCTTCTGCTATATAAATAATTTGCAAATAGTAAAAAAAACTATTAGGCTCAGCAAGGGGGCCTATAAATAGTTTACATTTTAAAACAAGACAATCCTTTCCAATGAAATCTTTTAAATTCTTTACGGCAATAGAGGTGGCGGTGACAAGTAAAGATATTTAATTCGTGGGTTTCCCAGCAACATTTTCATAATAGCTATAGGTGAAAAAATAATTTAAAACATACGACAGTGATCGATTAGTAATTAACGATTTGTTAATTAACAATCTATTTGATACATGAATGACAGGTATATCAGCGTAGAGTCCAAACCATTTTGCTTAAAACTCTGAAATTTTGTGGTCTTTTTTCAAAGTTGCAAATATTAACAAAGAAAACATTTCGCGAACTGTCACGGGAACAAAGCAATTGAATCTTCGTTAATCGACACTGCGGGGTAATCAAATAATATTGCGCCTCGCACTGACAGCTTTAGGTAGCTTGGGTAAACTTTTCCACCGGTTTGGTTACAACGGCAGTTCTCGTTAAGAGCGTTAGAAATGTGGTCTATAAAGAAGCATTTGTGAAATGACGCTACCGTATTGTTTCGACTACATCCTTGATGAAGTCGCGGGTAAAAAAACTTTTATGCGCAATAATTTGGCTTTGAATTAAAAATTATTTTAGTTGTCTTTGGTTTTTTCTTGATACATTATTTATCTTTAAATTTTTTTAATAATACGATCTTAACAAAAACGGAAAATCTCAATCATCCATCAAAAAAATAATATTGAATAAAATATAAGTATAGCCCGCTCGATTAATCTATTGATAACACGTGGCGTTCACAACCAGGTCATCAATGCCGACAATTTTTTTACATTTTTTTTTTAAATCGACAAGATGCAAATCGAATTTGCGCGATTTGTGTTCCGAACCAGTGTCTAGACATACATATGGGTACAGAAGCGTGCATGACGTTTATGCCAGTTGCACGTAACGCATATGCAAAATTAAAACTTGATAAATAATGAAAATGTGAAAAAAAATATGTTATATTTTTCATTATTTTAATGAGGAATTTCTATCAAATACATTTTTTTCGCTATAATTAATACTTTGGCTTTAATTTGGGTTTAATTCTTTAAATTTTTTACTTCATGTACGTAACAAACAAAAAAATTTCAGGTAATATAGTATAACCTGAGATTTTTTGTTTTATCAGCGATATTTGATATTTTTTATCAATAGATCTTGTCCCTAAGTTTCCCATTTTTTCAGATTTAGCCTTTTCAGATTTTTGCTGGTTGATAATTTTTGTTATCTTAGGGGGTCGAGTACTTTGAGATTCTCAAGAATTTTATCAGATATAATTATATTGAAAATGTATGTATATATATATATATATATATATATATGTATATATATATATATATATATATATATATATGTATATATATATATATATATATATATATATATATATATATATATATATATATATATATATATATATACTGTTTGGTATAAAAACGGGTTATTCGATTGATATGAAATGTTCCATCTATCTATTTCCATCCCTTCATGATTGGTTATAGTGTCCAGACGGACATAGGGTATATAATATTTTTAGAACGTGTGAGTAATGACACTACTATACGATTTAAGTGAAGGCTGTTGAAGTTTGCCAGGTATATTTTTGAATCAATCTTTATACCATTACAGTTAGTGTAGCTATAGCTTAATAAAGCTGTGGATAAATTGGTACTAGTGGTCGCCCGGTGGTCCAAATTCGAACGTAATGTAATAAATTCTTAAATTCGAACTTTAACGAGGTTTTGTTCCATTACCTCTGCTGAGAGCATGTACATTACCTCTGCTGAGAGCATGTACAAATACGTTATTAGCGTGTGCTTCTTGCCTTAATTAACTGCCTTAATTAATTTAAAATTTAATGTTGGTAAAACAGAAATTTAAATTCAATGTTATGTATTACACAAAATATAAAATAAACGCTTCTTTGCCTTGACACACACTCCACAGACCATTGAAATAGGAACGTTTGTAATCACACAAAATTCACGGCTCGAAACTCATTCAGTCAATCCGATATTTTAAAATTCTTTGACAACAATCTCTACTCTATGCGACTGTTTGACCACAGACTATTATGTGTTTGACATTGATAGTATGAACGTAAACAATAAATCTTTTAATGTATTTGTAACATACAATTTAATGTATTTGTAATATATATTATATATAAATTTTAGCTTTTTGCATTTCTTTTCCATATAAACTTTAACTATGCCAAATCTCACACTCTTTCGTGCACGTAATATTTTTTATTTTCAAAATTTTTATGATTTATAAATATATTTATACGTTTTATAAATATATGTATATCGTAAACACATTCTCCATAAAAAAGAAATACAACAAAGACGCTGAATTACCAATTACTATTATGAATTACCAATACTATTTAAGTATAATCAATTTCCTTTCCATGAAATAATATCGTCTCGCTCAAATTAGTAGCCGAATATGGTGTTCACTGCGTCGCTTTGACGACGCCGCGGTACATTCGGTGTGCGTGTTGCAGGCACTAGTACGTGGTTAACCCTTGGTTTAAGATTGAAATGTTGTCAGCAAGATTTTTCCAAATCGGGGCAAAAAGTTGACATTGGCGCCTCAATGGGAGGCCATTGAGATAAATAATTTAAAACAGTGAGCCGTCACGGGACGAAACATCGCGTTCATGCTAGTAATATGCATAAAAGACAAGATTATTACAGGAACTAAATATAGCATAATGAAAAAATAAAGTATTACGAATTTCTTACAGGAAATAGTGACTTTATTTAATAAACATTTATTTACAATTAATAATAGAGCACAGGTTATGTGTACCGTAGTAAACAACAGCGTCGAACTGAGTGAGGAGGGGGTCGCGTAGTCGGTTGCGCATGGCGACACGTCGCCATACCGTAAACTCTACTACATATAGACTACATATATAGTATAGCGTGGCGACCCGTCGCCCCGGCAAGCGTCGCCACGCCAACGATCCGGTTTATATCTGCGCCTATAGATGTTTCACATTAAAAAAAACTCACCTGACAAATATATGGGTGAGCTTTTTTGTGACCTGGAAAGTAGAAACTCTAATAAATTTGTACTCTTTATTCCCTATTTGTTAATAACTTTCTCCTATGTGTGACATAAATATAGAAAACATATAACTGTAAATAAATATAAACATACAACGCATAAGCAAAACAGTACTTTCGATGCTAGGGTCCCACCATATTTTTCTGTCTAATTTTGTCGCAGCTTTACATATTGAGCTTTCATTTCCGTGAAAAAATTTATTACCTCATCAAAATTTGTTTTCGATGGCTGGGATTCCTGGAGTTGAAAACTGCATTTAAGTCACTGGAATATTTTCGAGTTGAATCAGCTTTATTTTTCTTCCATCATCAGTGGGCATATTTACAAAGGCGTGGCCACCGAAGAAAGCGAAATTTTCATCCAGGGTTCTACTCTTTCTACTCTTGTTCCTATTTCTATTAAATGCCATCAAATTATGTCTTTGGAAAACAAGTGAATCGCGTCTAGCGTTCTTGATTCGTCCTCGCAGATTTCGTCGTGTTGCCTTTTCTTTCTGGAAATTCGTTTGCTTATGAGGACTTGCACGATTCCCAACTTCTTCGATACATTTGCAGCTTTCTCGATCCAATATTTTATTGGTTTATCTCTCATTTTTTGCAAGATCGTGATAAGACCTTGCATTAGTGCCACGGAACGTGAAATGATTACCCTTTTTCTGTATTACTTAGTTAAGTCTGTTAATCTCTCGTAAAATATTTAACCCAAATTTTTTAGTTGACAATAAATTTAAAATCCATCACCGCATCTAGTAGATGGCCAGATTCGTACTTAGAATCTGCGACAAGAGAGGATTCTTCAATTTCTTTCAGAGCTTTGGTGATTTCCGGTAAATTATTTAATAGAGCCGTTACATTTAGGTGTTTGACGGACCATCTTGTTCGACTACTTCCATTTAAGTTGATTTTTGTACATTTATTAATTAGTTCCCACCGTGTGGTGGATCCAACAAAGAAATAATGAAGTTTTTGTACAATCCCCGATAGGCAAATAGCTTCTGAGCATGATGATGCTGAATTCGCACTCACAAAATATAAAGAGTGTTCCAGACATTGTAACAAACACTGTCAGCTCGTTCATTTTCATTAATCTGGCTTGGGCTGCTTTACATATGCCAGCCTTATTAGATCTGTAGAAGGATTCAGTACATACAGCACCAAAATTGTCGGGAGCTATCAATGTGGCTTATAAAGAGGAAAAACAACGACTGATCAAATATCAGTCGATTTAGAAAATTTTTGGAAAGAAGAAAGGAATATGACATGTAGACCTACCATATCTTCGTTGATTTTAAGCTGCATATGACAGTACGAATAGAGAAAAACTACTCGAGACCTCAGAAGGATGACTCTAAAAATGTGAAATGTGGAATCAAAGTTATTTTACGTCTCTCAGAATCTTTTTACAACGAAAAAAGGCTGCGACAATGAGGCTCACTCTCAGGCCTATTGTTTAACTTAGTTCTGGAAAAGGCGCTGAGGAATATAATAAAAATCTGGACTAAACACAAGCGTAACTATTTTACAGAGAACAACCCACCTGTTGGCTTTTGCCGACGATATGGATGGGATTGAGAGAGTCTTAAAGCTTTTGGGAGTGAACCGATCGAGGACTGTTGCGCCGGATAGGGCCGGATGGAGAAGGCTTGGAGAGACTATTTTGGACTGCAACAAGCTGTTGTGCTTAAGAAGGAGAAGAAGAAGCCATATTAAATCTGTTGTCGTAAAATTGTCCACGACATTTTCGTAAATTTGAACTATCAGCTTCTAGTTTTTCTAGAATAGGTACTATAAAATTAATAACACTTTTCTTTACTTCATATTCAGTTTCTGTTATTTTTATATATCGAATTACCTGGCTTATTTGTACTGTGTGAGATACATCTCGAGTGCAGTCGGAACACGATAGTGAAATAGTTGATCTTCTTGATCTCATGAATAGTACTATTATGAATTTTTTTGTGAGTATGTTGATGATTTTAATTTGTATTTTTTCCGACAAATAAGACACTTGTTATTTTTTTAGGTGAACCAATTAGGCCACTTAGAGTGGGATTGTATTTGGCAAGCATACTTTTCAAATTAAGAAAATTTCCGTGACTTTCTTGAGAACAATTTGCAGTATGCTATTCAGTGTTTTTTGGAACCTCGAAAAGAAAGAAAGTAGAAGCGCTGGCATATAGCTTGCAAGCAGTAGAGTCAATTTCATGTTTTTAATTTTAGAATAAACAAGCCAGATTCTTTTAATACTTTCGTTCTTAATCATTATTCTGAATCAGATTGAATCTGTGAAATTTCTACTGTTGCATTGAGTGCACTTATACTCTATATCAGGGCAGTCCAAACTACATACCTTCGCGGGCCAATTAAATTTACTACAAAAGCTTGAGGGCCGCAGAAAAAAATACTTTTAATTTGAAGTAAAATAAAATACAGGGTAATAATTTTTTAGACGTTTATTGGTTCTTCGTTAATTTATCTTTAACAATCACATCGATATCAACATCAACATTCGTTGTTGCCAGACGCATTGCATGAAGAAGTGACTTATCTGACAGTGAAGATCTGTACTTAGATTTTATAAAGAACATGGTTGAATACGCGCTTTCACATATATAAGTGCTGCCCATCATCGATCCCATTTTCAAGCCAAAATTTGTTAATTTGGGGAAACGATTGCCAAGGATCTTAAAAAAATCCATTCCAGTTTCTGTTCTACACTTGTAAAAGGGGTCTGTCTGTACGTCACATAATTCCAACTGGTAATCAGTCTTTACGGTTTCGATTTGAATCGTTAATGGATGCGTAAAAAGAGACAAATAGCTCTCTAATTTTTTGAAATCTGCGAAACGCTGCTCAAATTCAAAAATTATCTCGTCGATGTACTTCAGGTGGTCAGAAAAGTTGCATCTTTCAAAATTTCTCATTTCGGTATAATGTTCTTCGCAACTTGGAAAAAAAGAAAAATCATTTTTTTCCAGTGACGTTTTGAACAATATCAGTTTATTTTTTAATCCATTCACATATCCATAGAAGTTGACTATATTGTGTTGTTTGCCTTGTAATTTTAAATTTAATTCGTTCAAAAGTTGTATCATATCAGTCAAAAATGCGAGATCAGCAAGAAATTCAGGATCTTGCATTTTAGTTTCCATATTAGTAGTGTCAGATTTTATTTCATTTTTAAGAAATATGGGAATTTCTTTCCGTAAATCGAAAAAACGCTGCAAGCACTGACCAGAACTCAACCATCGGATTTCTGAGTGTAACAGCAGCTGAAACTGAAATTAACGCAACCTATGGGAGGTTGCGTTAATTTCAGTTAAAAAACTGCGAAATTTACGATGACTCAAAGCTTTGTTTCCGTCTCTAATAAGATTTTTTATTTTAACAACTATTTTCATGACATTCATTTGGCGCAAAGATTTTCTGCATAAGGCTTCTTGGTGTATGATACAATGGATTAATGGGCAATCAATGCCATTTTGTTTTAGATGTCCCGTAAATCCTGTAACGTTTCCTGTAATAGCTTATGCTCCATCGGTCACAATACAAGAACATTTTTGGAACCCACCGTATTCTATGACAGTTTTGTTAACAGCTTAAAAGATATCGCTGCTTTTAGTTGATCCATGTAGCGGCACTAAATTTAACATTTCCTCCGTGATGGAAAAATCTTTTGAAATGCAGCGAATGAAAATTATTAATTGACTGATATCTGTTTGGTCTGTACTTTCGTCCAAACATAATGAATAATATTCACAGTTTACAATGTAATCACATATTTTTTTCGAAACAAATTCTCCCATATCATCTATTCGTCGCGCAAGTGTTTGGTGATATAATGTTACAGATTCAAATCTTTCCCCCAATTTTGGCTGCATAAAGCGATAAGCCCTAGCAACTGGCAACTGCGCATTTTTTTTAAAAAAACTCCGTCGCTGAATGGTTTTTTAGCTTTGGCTAATTGTAAACAAACTTCATAAGAAGCAGCCAAACGTTGTTCATTGTCTGTATTTATTTTTGAAAAAAAAAACTTGTCTGCTGCGTTAGTTTCTTCTTATACTCAGCCACAACAATTTTTCTGGCTTCACCGACATGTTTTTTATATTTTTCTTCATGTAAAGTAGTATAATGACGTTTAACATTATATTCTTTACTCACAGACATAACTTGCATACAAATCATACACTGAATTTTATTATTGTTATTGCAAATAAAATAGTCGAGTTTCCACTTTTCATTAAATGCACGATGTTCATCACTTATTTTTCGCTTCTTCGTAGACATAATGAAGTTTTTAAAGTATTTTTCTCAAACAGGCTGGTTAAATACTTGTGAAATTCACAATTACTTGTTAAATAACGTGTGAAATTCAAAGCGGCAGTGATACGAACTTAATGAAAGCACCAGTTTAACTAATACGGACACAAACAAATACTTGTAAACAAAATACTTTCAAAAAAAATAGTTGTAAACAAAATACTTTCCGGGAATTCCCCCAATAATATAAAGATAACTTCACTTTTAAATTATGTCATGCGAATGGAATGTTACTAGATTAAAAATAAATGAATTATATATAATATTTTGAGAAAGACTTCTATTATCCAAACTATTTATAGGTATCCAAAACTATTTTCTGATTATTTTACACCGTAGATTTAAATTTTAAAATATGCGTCGCGGGCCGCATGCGGCCCGCGGGCCGTTGTTTGGACAGCTCTGCTCTATATTATTAGATGTTTATTATTTAGTAACACAGCTTGTTTGCTAAAGAATGACCTTTATTGATATGTTATTTTTTCATCCGGCCATGTACCTGGGTCCATCAGATCTATAATTTCGCCTTCTTGATGGCTACCCGAATGTAATAAGTCACTATGTGCTAGCTCAACGTCATCTTGCTGATGCCATAAAACCGAACCAATGTGAGCCTTGGCCTCCAACTGTTCAACGACGATGTTGAATTATCGTGAATGTCCAAATTACAAGAATTATTCGAACTACCTGCAATCGTAGTATCGAGAGTATCAGTGAAGTCTAATGATGCGGCTGCTTTGTGAGGCCTTTTTTTACTTATAGCTCTTTTAATTTTTTCATCAGATTTTAAAAATGGAAGAAAATACATTTTAATACTGACGTTTATATCTTTAGACTTGTAAACTATGCCCAATTAACGGAGACAGGCTTGCCATTTGTCACGTTTGGGACCATAATATCTAGCACGACGTGGGCTCGATTTGAATTATTGGTACTTCTGCTTACATTACGCATTTTTATTGCGTTTCATATAGCCTCTTTGCAGTGTGGCATTGTTGCATTGCAACACTTACACCAATCGAAACTTAAATTAAATACTATTACATCCACGAGACAATATAATATGTATTCTTACTTCCCTGTTAATCGTTTACTTTCACTAATGATTACAATAACTCTAATTACTCGCACGTCCAATCAGCCACATAATAGTGACTGTCGCCTGACATTCAGGTGTTCGGGTTCATTCGGTTCCGCTCGCGTAGTCCCGTCCCCTTCTGTCTGCGGGGAAGGATTTTTCTAGACGAGACATCACACACACACACGTATGCACGCTCGCATGCTCGCACTCATGCAGGCACGCAGGCTTGCGTTCAAAAATCAACTTAGGATGTGTTCCAAAATAAAATGAACAATCAATAGCACGACGCGCCCTGAATGCTAGGCGCTTTATTGAAACAAGTTTTTTTCCAAACATGAATGTTTGGAAAAAAACTTGTTTCAATTGCCGCTTAAATTGCCGCCCGGGGCGGGTGTCTCGATTCGCACCCCCTCCCCTCATATCCGCGGCTATGAATATTGTATATCGAAAACGGGGTAACATAAGAAAAACATCATTGAATGTAATAGTCTTATCTTATGATCAGGAACCCCAAGCCGCCGGTTTGCTATTTTAATTTTAACAACACCTGTATAATTTATGAAACATTGCAACAAACAAGAAAATATACAAAAAAATCTAAAACCTAGGACCGTACAGTTCTCGACTACAGTATAGATGAATGCTTCCTTTTTTGATCGGTCAAGGTCTGGACGGACAGTCACTTTATAATTTAATTTTACATTTAATTTTATTGCATTTAAAATTTCGTGATGTCCACTCGTCGGTTTTTTCTCTATCCCAGCTCTAGTTCATACAATATAAAATTTGTAAACATATTCACACTTTTTCATATATGTAAAGTGGGTCAATACATTTTTCCATACATATCTTCGAGTAAGATATTATCGGTTAGTTAACTTTTAATACATATTTTCGAGTAAGATATTATCGGTTAGTTAACTTTTAAACCGTATATGTAAAATGTTCAAGAATTTTTATTTGTGAAAAATGACGAATAATGGACAGACGACAGAGCAACAGCAATCGAATTTCGTAGTTCATCTATATAATAAAAGCGGTACAAACCAACAACAAATCGATGGCAACACTGGTATCAGTAGATCATCGTGTTTTTATTTTACTGTAATATTTATTGTCGGGTTTAGAATTTGTTTCATTCGTGTGGTAGAGCGCCTGATCATTTCTGATTTCTATCATACTAACGCCGATATGCACGACACACGGTCAAGACTTACTGATAGTTAAAAACGTATTTCTCTTTCTCATTAATTGTCAGTCGAGTCGGAAGAAGAGTCTACTTTATCGACCGTACCCTATTGTACAGTCCAATTCCTAAAGTATCCATACATAATACGTTTTTATGCGTCAGTAAATCAGACTGAAAGTCCTGACCGTGTGTGGTGCATACGGGCGTTAACGGTCCTTTTTAAAACGTTTAGGCCCACGAGCGTGTTTTCCTATTCATCGATTCATTAATAAAGACTTGGCACATTGGCACTTGGATACATTTGATTTGGCATTTGTTAGAATTTTGTTAAAAAGTAAATTCATTAAAACTAAGCATAAAAAGAAATTATTGATTTTTCACCCGTTATTGTTAGCCTTTTTTTACCATTGGAAGGCGTAGAAGTAAAATTGATGGATTTTGAATCTGTTAACGATAAGATATCCAAGTATTGACTAAAACTTTAATTTCAACATTACGTCGTCAGGAAATTGACAAACATAGCTGCATTTTGTGGTGACAATTGTAACACCAGTTTTGAAGGTCTAACGTAGAAGAGGACAAAATAATATTTACAGTCGGCACAAACAACAATTTTGGATTAATATTGTCACTAATATTGACCCTTCAAACTGCTGTGGATGGACAGCCCATAGAAATTCCTTGCTCTTGTAAAAATATACAAACATTATCGTGTTTATTCCATTAGAGTGAACCAATTAAAGGAATTCTGTAAATTTCTATATGTGGAATACAATTCACCTGAATCAAAGTACAAGATTCCTTTCTATATTGACGGCAGTCGAAATGCTTTTAAATATGTTTGAAGGTCTGTAATCATATTTCCTTGCGCACGAGAACAGTACACGTGCAATGCGAAATTTTTGAAAGTGACATAGATGAATTACATTTTTGGTTAGTGCATAATTTGAACAGGAATATGCCACTCACAGAAAAAAGTAAAGCAAGTGCTGAAACGAGCTGAAATGATTGAAATCTAATCTGATGACGATGCATTACTTAAATTGATTTGTGATGGGACGGAATTGAACCATTTATTGAAGCCATGAATGACGGTTGAGACGGCCAAAAAATTAATATCGAAAATTTTTTGACGAGTTTTCACTGGCAAAAGCTTTTTGTGCGTTGAGAGATGAGGATGATGGATCACTAAGCAAGAAGGCAATTTATAGCTTGTTTCCGGAATTCAAGTGCGGTCGTATAAATCTCTGTGATGAACTTTGTGAAGGTCTCCTGTCCACTGATGTCAACAAAAAACATCTACGCTGTATACTATATGATCGGAGCAGACACGCATGCTACTTACAATGAGAACCGGACATTCCAAGGTATAGACATGAACCAAATACAAGCAATCCTACACAAACATTTGGCTGTGAGAAAACTGTGTTCGAAGTGGATTCTACACTGAGGTTTAAAAATGGAATGCCATGCCTACCGGATTCAACGGAGGGGCGTCAAATTTGGTGTGGAACATGGCAATGGGTAACGAAATGTGGGTTTGCAGCTAGGACGCCAAAATAGAAGCAGCTATGGAATATTTGGGGTTTTCAAGATAAAAGGAACCAAATAAAAGTGTCGCGAAAGTGTAGTGCCGCGAAGCGAATGATTGCTTATTTTTTAAGCAAAACTAGTCATATGGTTTCTGTTGCTTTGAAGAATTGTTGTGCTCTGACAGCTGGTTTGTACACGATTTTTATTGCTGAAATCGTAAAAACAATCGTTAACGTCTCATAATCTTGCACCATGATATTGCGAGCTGTCACACTGTCGAGTTGTGATTACTTCTTGTTTCCAAAAATTAAGAACCAATTACGTTGTCAACTGAATTTACCAAGGAGGAATCAGAATTAAATGAAATTACGTGATGTAGTATTATTTCCACTTTCTTTAAGTTTTTTACCACGATCTAGGTTTTGTTGTATTACAACATCATCATTATTAGCAAAGATTATGAATGTGAATCTTTAGCTAATACTACATCACGTAGTTTCTTTTAATTGTGAATAATGAATTTCTACAAAACCAACGCCAAATATATCCAATCTAAGGAGGAATCAAATAAAAGTGAAAAAAATTAGTTTATTCGTATGAAAAAGTACATCTATACTCACGGAGAATATTTAGAAGAACAATATATTGAGTTTTGGCCATTATTTGGACAATAAATAAGTTATTGATAAATATAAATTTTAAAAATAATAATTATTATTAATTTTCTTTAAAATGATTTTTCTATGATGATGACGCCAGCAATTATCATTGGTTTATACTTGCAAAAATAAATTTATTACAATGACATTAGCGTAAATCGTTTAATATTTTTTCACGTTTCTCAACGGGGCGAAGACGGCGCTGGTAACCTTTATTTTAAAATGTGTAGCAAGCCATAAAGTATTATTCTGAATGTGAAAAGTAAAAGTAGGAATTAATTCAAATTAGTCTAGAATGTTCGATTTTTTCTTTAAATTTTTCGTCTTTTATTTTAAAAATTCTATATCTTTTTTTCGTTTTAGATACTCTTACAAGAGCAGCTCGTTTTAGGCTGGTTTTGCATTCATACTTCTTTGAGTTTCTGCTGAAACAATTCGTGCTGATAAAAGTAATCCGACGAAATTAAAGTTGAATCAGATTTGTATTTGGTAACCGCAGTTTATAATTAAATAAGCTTTGCCGGTGTGTAATTTCATTTACGAAGAATTTGTAAATTTTAATGTATCAAGAAGTTATTAAAGGAGCATTTGATTCAAAATCTTGTTTAATTTGAATGCAACTATCGAAATATTCATTGAATCAGCCCTTATCGTATTGGATACGATACCGGTGAGTCAAAAACTTGCTCGTGTTGAGGAATACTTCATTTTAGCGTTGGAATACAATTGGAAGAGTTACCCTGATCGACGCGAATGCCAGCCTGTTTGGAATCTAAGACCTTGGATATCACCAGCTCTCATCTGTAAGGAGTTCGTGAGAGTGCAGAGATCAACCTCGTGCAGACATTTTCAGATCAGTGGATGTTAATTGATTTGCATATGTATTGTCATTGTAATTCCGAGAACAAACCAATGATATAACGGCTTGATACATTTTAATGAAAACGCTGACTCTTCTGGTCGGTGATTGTAGTAAGTATGAATATAGACAAATATTGTTTTAGATTATTTAGAAATTTATTTGGTAGGACTAATTTGTCCGTATGATGTTTGCTTTATTTATACGCGACGGTACGTCACACCAGCCATTCGTTATATTTTTGTCGTATTCATTCCGAAAACCTTCAGTGTGGCCCTCTTATTTAAAGGTTCTTTTAATAAACCATTTTTGATATTTTCTGTTTTTTCCTTTTCTAGTCGCGCTCTAATCCCGTTTTAAAACTTCATGTTTATGGCAAACCTATATATAGCAAAAGTAATGCATCAAAAAATACTTTCACTTGGATGAATTACAAATTAAAGTAAGTATATTTTTTTATAACAATGCTCAACTCTACGTAGCAAAATGATGCGTCAAAAATACTTTCATTTGAATGAATTACAAATAAGAGCAAGAGTATTTTTAAATGACAATATTCGACACTATAGAGCAAAAGTGATGCGTCAAAAATACTTCCATTTGAATGAATTACATATCAGAGCAAGTGTATTTTTTAAACGATAGTGTTCAACCCTATCTATATAGAAGAAGTGATGCATCAAAAATACTTTCATTTGAATGAATTACAAATAAGAGCAAGAGTATTTTTAAATGACAATATTCGACACTATAGAGCAAAAGTGATGCGTCAAAAATACTTTCATTTGAATGAATTACAAATCAGAGCAAGAGTATTTTTAAATGACAATATTCGACACTATAGAGCAAAAGTGATGCGTCAAAAATACTTCCATTTGAATGAATTACATATCAGAGCAAGTGTATTTTTTAAACGATAGTGTTCAACCCTATCTATATAGAAGAAGTGATGCGTCAAAAATACTTTTATTTGAATGAATTACAAATCAGAGCAAGTGCATTTTTTAAACGATAGTGTTCAACCCTATCTATATAGAAGAAGTGATGCGTCAAAAATACTTTTATTTGAATGAATTACAAATCAGAGCAAGTGTATTTTATAAACGATAGTGTTCAACCCTATCTATATAGAAGAAGTGATGCGTCAAAAATACTTTTATTTGAATGAATTACAAATCAGAGCAAGTGTATTTTTTAAACGACAATGTTCAACCCTATCTATATAGAAGAAGTGATGCGTCAAAAATACTTTTATTTGAATGAATTACAAATCAGAGCAAGTATATTTTTTAAACGATAGTGTTGAACCCTATCTATATAGAAGAAGTGATGCGTCAAAAATACTTTTATTTGAATGAATTACAAATCAGAGCAAGTGTATTTTTTAAACGATAGTGTTCAACCCTATCTATATAGAAGAAGTGATGCGTCAAAAATACTTTTATTTGAATGAATTACAAATCAGAGCAAGTGTATTTTTTAAACGACAGTGTTCAACCCTATCTATATAGAAGAAGTGATGCGTCAAAAATACTTTTATTTGAATGAATTACAAATCAGAGCAAGTATATTTTTTAAACGATAGTGTTCAACCCTATCTATATAGAAGAAGTGATGCGTCAAAAATACTTTTATTTGAATGAATTACAAATCAGAGCAAGTGTATTTTTTAAACGACAGTGTTCAACCCTATCTATATAGAAGAAGTGATGCGTCAAAAATACTTTTATTTGAATGAATTACAAATCAGAGCAAGTGTATTTTTTAAACGATAGTGTTCAACCCTATCTATATAGAAGAAGTGATGCGTCAAAAATACTTTTATTTGAATGAATTACAAATCAGAGCAAGTGTATTTTTTAAACGATAGTGTTCAACCCTATCTATATAGAAGAAGTGATGCGTCAAAAATACTTTTATTTGAATGAATTACAAATCAGAGCAAGTGTATTTTTTAAACGACAATGTTCAACCCTATCTATATAGAAGAAGTGATGCGTCAAAAATACTTTTATTTGAATGAATTACAAATCAGAGCAAGTGTATTTTTTAAACGACAGTGTTCAACCCTATCTATATAGAAGAAGTGATGCGTCAAAAATACTTTTATTTGAATGAATTACAAATCAGAGCAAGTGTATTTTTTAAACGACAGTGTTCAACCCTATCTATATAGAAGAAGTGATGCGTCAAAAATACTTTTATTTGAATGAATTACAAATCAGAGCAAGTGTATTTTTTAAACGACAGTGTTCAACCCTATCTATATAGAAGAAGTGATGCGTCAAAAATACTTTTATTTGAATGAATTACAAATCAGAGCAAGTGTATTTTTTAAACGACAGTGTTCAACCCTATCTATATAGAAGAAGTGATGCGTCAAAAATACTTTTATTTGAATGAATTACAAATCAGAGCAAGTGTATTTTTTAAACGACAGTGTTCAACCCTATCTATATAGAAGAAGTGATGCGTCAAAAATACTTTTATTTGAATGAATTACAAATCAGAGCAAGTGTATTTTTTAAACGACAGTGTTCAACCCTATACAGCAGAAGTGATGTGTCAAAAATACTTTCATTCGGATGAATTACAAAGTAAGTGTATTTTTACCCTATATAGCAAAAGTGATGCGTTGAAAAATACTTTCACTTGGATATATTACAAATCAAGCAAATGTATTTTTACATGGCAATGCTCAGCTCTACATAATAAAAGTGAAAATCAATACCTGAGTAACTTATACACTTGGCATTGCGTATTGGTTACTTATGTATTGACAATTTTGCCAAAATATTTGACTCAACTCGCCAAGTGCCTGATTATGTGTTGATAACCATAATTGTTTCACACGTTGTTTTCAACTATATCTTCAGAAATATTTGTTTTTTTATTTTATAGAATAACTGAAGTGTTTCCGCGTTTCACGTATAGTTACTGGTATAATTTATAATTAGGTCTAATCTTGTATTTAAGTATGTCATTGCTTTATATCTTTATTGATTCGTTTTGTTGCATTACTTTTATGCTGGTATGTCACTTGGAGTTGTTATATATATATATATATATATATATATATATATATATATATATATACATATATATATATGTATATATATGTATATACATACACACACCTATATATATATACATATATATATATATATACATGTATAATCAGAAATTCTTAAAAGTCGTAAAGACGTGTAGTTCCAAGGGCAGTTGTTATTTGTTTAAAAGGGTACGCCGGTCCGACTGGTTCGGCTGGAGCGGCGACCTTTGGTCGGTCACTGTTCGGCCTTTTGTTTGTGCACCCTAATTCTAAGAATTGGCGAGATAGCTGCGTGAGTGATAATTTGAAAGAAATGGCAATAACCAAGCATGTTTTTAAAATTTAAAACGACTCTTTTGTCTAACCACTGCAGAAGTTAGAAGAAGGACCCGTGCGTGTATTAGAAATCGTGGTTCTCATTTTAAGACGAAAAAATTATTTTAGCAAAAATGTTGTTTTATTTGACCATTTAAAAAGTGATATTTATCTTCCTCAATTTGTTTTGTGCACCCTAATTCTAAGAATTGGCGATATCTGCGTGGTTGATGCCTTAAAAGAACGAGCATAAATCAAGATTGTTTTTATAGTAATTTGAACGACCATTTTTTTTTAAAAGGCCATAATCAAATTATTTTCTTCAAATTTAGAAGTTTTTGTAAGCTTCAAAAGTCTCTAGTATTTTTTTCAGGTGAAACGGAAAGGAATGTGGGGTCCGAATTTAAAAACGATATGTGTCACATTAACGTGGTACGACTTTTTAGAATTTATAATAAATAAAAGACGATTAAGAATTAAAAGTAGAGCTTACGCCCTCAGTGTTTCGTACGTTATATTATACTATAGTAAAACTTAATAAGTACGTATTTTACAAATATGCAAAAAGAAACAAAAATAGAAAAACGAAAAAAACAAAAAAATTTAGTTTGATAATGTCGTATAAAATTATAGATTAATGATTCTAGTAGTTCTCATAGTAGCTTCGATGAGTCGGTATATTTGATAGGCTGCGTCCTTTTATTGCATTGAGTTATAAGCTTAGTTATTTTACAGTACTCCTTGGTCACAGGCCTTAGTATTTAATATGGTTTTCAACTTGATACCTCTACCAATTCTAGTCAAAAAGGCAGACAGACAGACGGAGATCCTATAAGGATTTTGTTTTCCTCATTTTCAGGTACAGAATCTTAAGAAAGAATGAAAAATTTTCTTTTTGTAGTTAGGATACTCAAAACACTATCGAAAGTTGTAAATTTTTGAAAATTTCTAAAAGTTACTAACAACTTTAAAAACGTGACATTTTCACAAAATATATAATATCAAATTCTGATAGACTATAGTCTGATATAACCTCAGTTTAAATTTGAACCATTATTTACACAACACCTATTCGCATTTTTACAAGGTAGGTAATTGAACCATGGCAGTTGTGCAATATACAGCTCTATGTATTTATCAAATGTTCTTAATTTTGTAATGATGAATAGGATTCTAAAAAAATACATGATGGTAACAACTACCTAATACTAATTTCATTACTTATGCAATCAACTCAGTTCCAAAGGTCTGCAGTACCAGGAAGATAATTATTTTTTATTTTGCAATGGTCGAAGTTCATTCTGGGACCTTTTCACTGATAAGTTGACAATAAATTTATCAGTCACGACAGAGTGATGAAATGTATAATTTACAGTATTGTATGTGACAATATATCATTACGACGTAATATCAATACTTTATACATATAAATAATAACCGAAGGCCACCGAACGGATAAAAATGCCAAAATAAGATGGCAGTATTTGTTCATGGGAAATTAATAAGAAGTCAACGACTGACAAATTATCTTAATTTTACAACTCAACACGAGAATCAATTTGTAAATTAATCAAAATCGCATATCGACTCGTAAATTAATCATTAGCACCATTATTTGCCTTATCAAGAATATTACCATCGACAATTAAAAACCTTCACATTTATGGTAATAGACATTCTGTATTGTTTATAGTACTTTTATTGTAATCAAGTCTATGACAAAAAATAAACGAGTTATTCGTCCGTTGATGACGGGTCACAACGTTTCGCAAACCGCCTTTGTTTTATTGCGTATAGCGACCGCCCCGTTTTGTTGACGGCTCAAGGTTATGGAGATTCCATTATTTTCTAACCTTTTGGGTTTTATTCATCTGTATATAATTTACATTAAAACGTATTGGCACAAAATCGGTTATCTAAATGATGATCATACCGTCATATATAATATATTTTTAAAACGTGTGGGCAATAACGATTTAAATGGAGCAGGTCGATGTTGGTTTGGGTTACGTTTTAGAGTTAAACTTTTAAAACATTATTAATAAAATACCCAAAAAACAATTGTGCACGCAAATAAAATTCTACGAAATAATTCTCGCATATATACATATATGGATAGCTATTGCAGATGGTTTTATAAGCGTTTTTATATTACATTGCATTTTAAATAATAATTGTACTACAGAATATATAAATATATAAAATAAAATGCGATCGAGGTCTAAGTTAAACTGGTCAAAAACTTGTCGTGGGTAAAAAAATTGTCAAACATCTCTGTTAAGATGTATTACGAGCGTGGCGTTCGATCTTTTGTTCAGTTAACGGCTGCATTTGTGCTACTATTCCCGCCTTTTCCACCCGGGTTGTCTCAAGGACCCTTCTGGAAAATCCCGCAACATCCGTCCTCATACAAGAGGAAAAAAACAAGTGAACCCATTGAACAAAAAATTAGCTAAATTATCTTATTAAAGGAGATGAAAATTATTATTTTATTAATTTTTATGTTATAATTTTATATTTAATTAATTTTTATGTTATAATTTTTTGCAAAATCAACGACTAGAAATTAGAGAAAATGGCGTAACTGCAGTAAAATATATATTATCCAAACGATTATTTGTTGTTTGTTGTGGGTATTTATTTGGAAATTCATCCAATTAAAAGTACAATTACCACCAAATTAACTGTGAGCATTTGAGTAAAGATGCCCTGAACTTCCGCAAATCAAAGTAAAGTATATTTTTCTTGGTAGTAATACTGATACGTGGAAAAATATTTTCACTTCACTTCGTTTTTTCGCCAACTGTATTTTTGGTAACTATTGCCCTACGATTTTCATCTGTTTCGTTCGCATCCAGACATTTACGCGATAAAGTTTAACATATTCAATGCATTGTTCATAAAATAATACTGCGAATTACTTATTTCGTTATCAAGTTAATATTATAAATAGAAAAGTTTGTTTTTAATTTTCATGCAAAATACGGATTATTAGATTGATATCAAAATTTTCGTCATAATGTTTTTAGACATAAAATAGAAGTGGGCCATTATTCTATTGGCGGCAAAAATAACAATTAGAAATAAAGAGTTTATCTTTTATTATTCGTTTGCTATTAACATTTTTTTTATTGGAAAACTAGCAAATAAGAAGCAAAATAAACATAATATAACTTTTTCTTTAAAAACCTAAAAGAAAAAACAACAAATATCTGATTCGCTTCTTTTCTTAGGCAAAGCATATTAGAAAATAATCTCCAAATAAAATATGTAATTTTGAAAATATTTTACAATGTTTTCGAAACAATTTTGAAAAAAAAGTGATTTCTTTACACCGATACTCACTGGCATTAAATGATACACAAGTTTAAGTAAATGCTCCTCTTATTGCGCACATGTCAGCACAGAGTTGCTACTTGTAATGACTACATGGCGAATGCATGAATGCTAATGAATCAAAGTTTTATTTTTATTTGCCCTAATCGTCAACAACCGGAAGACGTACACGTAGGCATCTCCCACAGACTTCCACAAAGATTGATCCCATGTATATATATGCGATATTCACCAAGTTATCTGCCCATTTAGAGGGGGGAGAGCCTCCCCACACTGCATATTCCCTTTCACGGTCGGTCGTCGGTTCAGCGCGCTACGTGACCTGCCCGTTGACGCTTCTGCTTTCCAGTCTTACGAGCTATGTCGGTAACCTTACTTTTCCTACGGATTTTCCTATTACGGATTATGCTTAATAGAGGAACGCTGATCACCTTTCCATAACCCGCTGAGTGACTTAGCGTTTCTTTACGATCCCATTAGTAAGGGGCCCCATTTCACTTCCATATTATCAATGGTAACACACACTGGTTGAAAAACTTCATCTTCAAACACTATACCCCTATGTACAATATACCTCATATTGGACGAGAAAATATGACGAAGTTTCCGTAATGCTGTCCAGCTGAATTGCATCCCCTGATTGGACAGTTTGTTATAGGTATGAATAAATTTAAAATCAATCCTCTCTTGTTTTATCTCCCTTTATTTTTTTGTTTCTGTACTTTTCTAAAATTATGTTTTTTCTAAAATTAAGTCCTCAACTTGCTAAATCCATCTTGATAATTCACTAAGTAGCGCTCAGAGAATAAGGTACTCTGGAGACAAATCTAAGTCAGGTTGTAAAAATCCGTTAATTTTTGCATAGTTAATTCCTTTAGATTGAGGTTTTCTCATAGCTTCTTCCATTATTTCTGGACTCCACTATTTTTGATTGGACGTCCTTTCCTATATACACTTCATATGCAAAATTAACAACTGTTGTATATAAAATTATTAAAACTTTCAGTTACAAAAAAGTCCACTATCCGTCCTGGACTTGTTTACTTTGGACGACGTGGGCCGATAAATCTAATCTTAACTATGTATACGTAAAGTTTAAAAAAAATATTATTTTTAAGAATCTACGTATCGATCAGTTCATAATGAATATCTATATAATTACTGCTGGAAAAATTTAAATTTTATTCGGATTTGATTTTTTTTCTATCCAAAATAATACATTACATGTTTACATTGATGCCAAAACTGGAACGGATCTCCACACGCGTCGAGTGACAATAATTACTGAGCACAGAGTTCGGTGCGAGGGTGCAGTACAATGGTTTAGCGAAATCTTAATTCTCGTTCATTATTCATTGATCCGATTCGCTCTGTGGTACGTTACCGTTCGTTATTCCCGAACACCGTGTATAGAAAATAGTTAAAAAAATGAAATGTATAAGTTCACATTATATTTAACTAGTGAAAATTTTATTTTGTGAGAATTTGTGAATCTTGGACGTGATGAGTAATTACTAAATTAGTAAAAACGTTTCTTTTTCAAAAATAAAATTTCGGTATGTAAATCTATATGATTCTTATTGAAAATAAAATATAAATTATTGTATATATAGAAATATTAATCCAGAATTCGAATAAAAAGTTTAAATTAAGGTTTGATTATTATTTAAAATGATATAAAAATAATTTTCCATATTTGGTGTATAATGATCATATTAAAAAATAAATTTATTAATTTTAATGAAAAGTTATTCAATAATTATTTTGCATAGAAAATGTTTCCTAAGACTTAAATTTTAACTTATCACCCGCTAGAGTGTAAAATAAAATAACGACAAATTAATGAACTGACTAATAACTATTTAATTACGCGTTTGAGACTTTTGAGAAAATTGGGACGGCAAGCTTAGCCACATGATGTTTTAGAACTCTATTTCAATCACTTATAGAATAAACAAATCGACATCATTATTATTAATGATGAAATTTAGATTGAACAGTAAAAGGGGTTTTGTTTCTTTTCTCAAATATGGAATCGAAAAATAACTCGTACAGTTCATTAAAAAAAAATAAATTCATATATTATTATAAATGATACAACTATTTACTAACAAATGTATAGTACATTTGTTTTATTGTATTTATAGTAATCTGAACTGAAACTTCAAATTATGTGCTCTAATATTTAAATCGGTGCGAGGCAAATTATACACGATGACACTTAACATTTATACGCAAATATAAATAATGAATTAATGAGTTAACAGACACACCAACATACCCAAAAATTAGAATAACTAACACACCCTACAGAAAGGATTGAAACTTAAGATATTTGTTAAAAATAATTTTGACTTACGAAATTATTCGGTCGGCCAAGAATCCCGAATCATTCCTACAAAAAATATTTTGAAATCTAAACGTTACAAATGCATTAAAGTATTTATACCTTGCCACCATCAGGCAGATACAATGTACCTTCGGCCTATAAAATCTAATAACTTAGACTCAAAAAAATTTACAGGTATTTTTAACTCTTCCATATTGTCGATTTGTTTATTCTATAAATGATCGAAATAGAGCTCTAATACATCATATGGCTAAGCTTGCCGTCAATTTTCTTAAAAGTCTCAAACGCGTAATTAAATAGTTATTAGCCAGTTCATTGATTTGTCATTTAATTTTTTTTTTTAAATTTCTTTAATTTTTTTTAAAGAGTCTCAACCGGACCTCTAGTTTACTTATTGTATTATTGTGTTGTGTTATTAACTAATTTTAGTTGCACCAATTTGTTGTGCATAGTTTCATAGAAAGGTAAGCAATCAAGTAAAGTTTATGCCTCTTCGGTTCGATTACTTGAAGTGACTTTTTGTGTCGAAGCATAATCAATTGGCTATAAATGCCGTCATCGTTAACACCAGAGCACTAAACGGCTCCGAGGCAGGCACTTGTAAAAGTTTACGACGCCACCACCTTATTTATGGCAAAAATTTGCTAATTCGCACACACGAGATTGAGCCGGATGTGACAATTTGCTAATACTCTTTAGGATTCCACTTGACTCCAAATGGCGACATTTTAATTCTCCGCCCCATTACGCTCTTTCATCGATTAAGTGGTTTTCTGTGTTAGCTGTCCGTCCCGGCTTAGCGCGGGAAAAAAAAGGACCCACGATTTTATTTTATTTACTCGCTTTTCTTTATATAATATTTATTTACCAATTCATTAACTATGTTTTTAACGGTTTAATTATTTATTCTTTGCTTTAGTAAAGTACGGAACTGTACAGCTTGCGACAGTATGAGTGTAACTCTCAGTATAAGGATTTAGTACACATTTATAAACCTTTAAGTGTACATATAATTTCTTTTAAACTGTTCACATATAATAGTATTTTTCTCAACATGCTAATATAACAATGTATTGCTTAGTATATCCTTCACGGACATTATAAGTATATATTTTAATTAATATTCTTTTCGCTGTTGATTAGTAAGGAGTTTTTTATGAATTACAAACCCAACTATATATCATAGTTGGTCGTCTATTATTCGTAAACTAGTAGAGCCTATGTAGCTGCAACAATTTTCATTTTAATTTCTTTCTTCGTAATTACGTTGTGAATACTTTTAAGATATGAAAAATAGCGGTTTAGCTATTAGGGGATGGGGACACGTAACTCTAACAAAAAATCACTTTAATGCTTAGTATTTCGTGAACGTATACACGTATCGAAAAAGTGCTCATGACACAGCCCCCGATATTTTTGAAAGACTTTTTCAACAATGCCATACGCAATGGGGCACGCGAATAAAACAAAATAACTCCCATTGAACATGCAGGGGAAGCACCTTAAGAAATTTATTTTTTCAAGATTTTATTACTTTGCAGGCCTGTGAGTAAAAAGGCTGTGATCAGATGGACGAAAAAACGAACTTCCTAATTTGTTTACACAATCCTATAAGTGGTTATAATAAATGATCTATCTTTAATTAGTGATATATGTCTTATAATTACATTGTAGTATATAATTGTTTAAAAAATTATTTCGATATAATTATGACTAATTTACTTCTATGGTCTCAATTTACAACAGAAAACAGTTCATAACAGGCAACATATCTCGTCATTACAATTGACAATATATATCGTCGAACTTTTTTATAAATTTTAGATTCTCTATGGTATGTTCAAACATCATATTAGTTTAATTTAGCTTTAACTATTTAAAAACTTAACTCAAAAATATACCCGATACATTTCAACTCTCCTCACTTAAATCGTTATTTCCCCTCATCATTAACCATATGACCAATAAAGATGTTAGGTAAGTATATGCCTTAAGTTCATATACTTAGATACTGAAGGTTTTATAACGGTAAAAGTTCCATGTCGATCGAAGAAGCCATTTTTTATACGAAACCATAAAGTAAAAACAAAAAGAAACATTTTTTTAATTAGTATAATTAGAGTGCAGCATTTACTAATATTTACTTGTAAGGATTTCAAATAATGCGAATATACTTTAGGACTCCACTTGATCCGAATAGTCGGATATATTTTAGTAGCTAATAACAGGTTACGTTATACACAAAGAAAATGGCTGTTAATCAGTAAAATGTGCATATTTCTACCATTATATAATTTATAATTTAAACCTTACTTTTAATTACAATATATCGTTTATATATACGTCAATATATCTATCGGAAACCCGTCATTGATGCAAAGCCATGTCTTTTCAAAGGTCGTTCAAAAAAATAAGTACTAAGTCGGAACAATGAACTTCACTCATTTTAATTTGGATATTTGGATCCACCATCACCTCTACCATCTGTTGTCACGGTTGTTTGATTTTAACCAATATAAAATATGTGTAATGTTGTACAATCCGAATGTATAATAAGTGAAGATATTTGTCTGAAAATAGCATCGTTTTTATTTATGTATGTGCGGCGGATTTATTACAAGAGCAGATTTCCATTACAAGAATTTTTTTCCAGCGTTACAGGAAATGTTATGGTAACTGTATCAATTAACAATACAAAAAAATTACAATATTAATATATAATATTTACAACAAATTGTAATTGTATTACATAATTGTACAACGTAATTTTCCGTTTACGCTGTAGTTGTTTTCAAAGTGCATACCACTTCTGACTTTATTTGTACTAATATCCCTTAGTTTATATACTATTTCCATCATTGATTGTTATTTTTCTTTCTTTTATTAACATGTCAAAGTTTTTAAATCTCTTGGTAAAGTCTAAAATACAGAAAAGTATCTAGACATTATTTAATTCCATAATCAAATTAAGTTAATAAAAAAATTCACAGCGATGATATATATATATATATATGTATATATATATATATATATATATACATATATATATATATATATATATATATATATACAGGGCGTCGGGTGGAATTTCAATGTTTGAAAAATTGTAAAAAAAAACTGCACCTCTAATACAAAGTTATTTTAACTTTATAAGAACAAATGCGGATTTCATTTTTTAAAAACCACGTTTTCCAAATGGCGGCCATCGAGTCTGACACACTCTTCGAGTCTAGCACGCACGTTTTCAAAGACGCGTCCAGCGACTGGGGTATCCTACTGACTTCGGCTCGAATATTTTCTTTAAGTTGTGTCACAGTGCTCGAATTGATTTTGTAGACAACGGATTTTAAGTATCCCCATAAGAAAAAGTCACATGGGCTTAAATCGGGTGACCTAGGTGGCCACGGTACGGTACCGTTTCCGGATATGCTGGAAATAACTGCCGCACTGCATTCATGGATACATTAGCAGTGTGAGCTGTGGCATTCTCTTTCACTGACCAAAACGTATTTTTTGGCGGTAAATGAAATCAAACTCTTATTGAGTTCTTTTTCATTTGTTACGTTTTCTATTTTAGCGAATAAATTTTAATTTAATTTCTGGTGTTTGCTGCATTAGTTCACTTCTGTTTGCTGTTCTCAGTATGGTTGAAAAAACGATAAGAGCTAGTAAAATTATTGCGCTGCTTGAAGAAGGATGTAGCCAATCTTATGTGCCTTGACAGTAAACGATACCAAGAAACGGGTTCCGTCAGTAGAAGGCCCGGTTCTGGAAGAAAACGGTGCACTAAGCCACGGGACGACCGCTTCATGGTCAGTCAAGCGCTACGAAATTCTCAAGTTACGTACGTGGATTTCAAACAGAACCTCGAGGACGTCAGAGGTACACGAGTAAGCCTATGGACAGTCAAAAGGAGACTTCAGGCCGTCAATATACGTAGCTATCGCCCATCTCGGGGCCCTACATTGCTCCGTGAGCATCGAGTTGCCAAATTGAGATTCGCTCAAAATTTTTCGTCATGGACTCAACAAGACTGGAATAGTGTTTTATTCCCCGATGAAGCTCGTATATCGATTAGTGGTGAGGATCGACGTAAACGAGTCTTACGAAGACCTGGAGAACGCTTCACAGAAGTGTGCTTTGAGGAAATCACCTCTTACGGTGGAGGCTCCGTAATGTTTTGGGTTGGTATTAACTCGGATGACCGTACCGAGTTAGTTTTTATGAAAATGGCACAATTAAAAGTACATAACAGGGGTTCTTATTCCTCATGCCCAACACGCATTAACAGCAGTTGGAGGCGAGTCCATTTTTATGGACGACAACGCTCGCACCCACCGCTCTAGAGACGTTGATGCGTATATGCAGAAGGCCGGAATTCGTCGGTAAGAAGAAAGCCAGCTAGAAGTCCCGACGTCAATCCGATAGAACACATATGAGATAATCTCAAACTATGCGTCAGGGCCGTAAAACCAGCTCCAGAAAACATTCAGGCCCTTAAAAATGTGATCGTCGCTGAATGGGAACGTATTCCTCAGGAAATGATAAAAAAACGTCATCGAAAGCATGCCTAGCAGATTAAGCGCATTGATTTTAGCTAGAGGAGGCCATACTCGTTACTAAATTTTCAAATTTTGTGTTAAATTAATAAAAAATATTCAAAAATAAACTTTAGCCATTTTTAATGTACCAGTATGAAAACGCTCGTCTGTGGGCTTTACATCGTTTTTTTTTTTATTTATTCGCATTTTTAATGACTGAAGTAGGTAAAAACGATATCTCAATAATAAATAACAATATTCTCATCATATCGCCATATAAAATGCATCAAATAATAATAAAATAACTCTGATATTGTTTATTCCTATAAGTGCCCGTTTTTTTTGCAAATGAGTTTATATATATGTATATATATATATATATATATGTGTGTGTGTGTGTGTGTGTGTGTGTGTTGATGTTTATTATTAAACCGCGCGTACAATAGGTCAATGATATCGTACCACCAGCATGTAGAGTCCTCCAATTTTTTAAAAATTTTTTTAATAATTTATTATTCAACTGCCCACCTTTGTCCAAATAAAGGAGCAGTCTGGAGAAAATTTGGCATAAGAATTGAAGCAATATGTGTATCTATTCACTCATATAATCATTAATGAAAATATGACACAGTCTCAATTTAATACTAAATTAAACAATCGTGTCACAAATTTATCAGAGTTATAACAAAATAATAACTTTAACAGTCTAGACTACCACACAATATAACCATAACAACGGCATTAACACGGCAGTCATTTTTGTTTACTGTACGCGCGCGGCCTCAGTAACTATCCGGTTTATGGAAGAAAATTTGGTTGTTAACCTTTCCCTCTGGAAATACTTTTATAACTAAAAAAACAGGTACCATGAATGGACAATAATTTACAATTTGTTCAGTTTTTGTAGCACATAGTTAAATTTTCTATCGCATAACTCAAGGACAGAACAGATTTCGAACTCGGAAGCTTACAATTTTGTTGATTCCGTTGCGCCTTATCAACTAAAATGAAAAATTACGTAATAAATCTAATACCTCTTTACATTTCATAAGCCTTTGAAAGCGTACTTACGTACATACATACACGTAGTCTATAATACGAATCTTGCTTGTCCACTCCCTTCCCCCTATTGGATGTTAACGTATCATTGCCATCTTTTGGTGAAAGTACATGGGGTTATGACTGCATTTTGTTGTAATAGCTTTTATATATACTTAACATTGACAGTTAATATATTAATAGTATTCGCTACAGTTTTGTTATTTATTACGTGCTTTAGTCGAATATTGTACGGCACGATCTGGTAACACAAAAACACTTGTAACAAACAGTGTTTGATGATTAACCATAAATGCACATAGTGAAAATTTTCGTATATTGAGTTAAGATAGACGATTATTGTATATATTATAAGGTAACTATATAAAAATGCACCTGTCACACCTCGACATGCTACACTCAAATCGTTACTGGGATATTTTTTGAATAATTTCAGCAAATATTTTAAGACACAAACTTGTTTACGGACAAAAAGGTTATGGAATTACAGCTTCCATAAGTTTCTCTAATCTGCAATCAGGAACAAACCGCTCGTAAACCATAACAGTTTCGTAATAAGAATTACAATGAACGATTATGGCGGCAAAGACCGGGCCACTTGTCGTAATCTGTCCATTCCTAAAACCGAATCAATGACAAATATGATAATTTATTTTAATTCGATGGGTTTCGTCACGTGCGCTGGTCGTAATTTAGTTTTTTGAACAGTGAAAGTTGAAATCGAGATGATTGAATCGGGCGCGATCAGAGGCGATACAGTACCTTCCGAACATCGGCCGTTATGCAATAAAATTGTTTTCTTTTTTATGTATGCAAATAAGCTAAGGTCAAAGTTGAATTCCTATAGTTTTGCATATCAAATGTAGTTTAGTTCTGTCTTTACTTCGATAACTGCGCATAGCTTATCGGAAACGCTTATCGGAAAACTTTCTAAAAGAATTTTTGTTTGTAAAATTACAACACATACTTTAGTTTAAGTTACACTGCCTTTCCCTTCTATTTCTCTTTACATTTTCTGCTTTGATAATATTTTCGATATTATTTTATTTATTTACAGACTTTAAACCTGCATTATTAGAGTGTGTTAAGAAGTAAATATTGTGGCAAGTGGTTGCAATCATAAAAGTAAGAAACTTCATAATACTAATTACGTAAAAAGTAAAATTTTGTTTCTTTATCTGTTCATTTGTTCTTTTGGGTTTGGCATAAAAATGGATTGTTCGATTGACACGAAACCTTTACTATCCATAATTTATAGTATCCAGATTAGACCTGATCAAATCTAATACTTTCAAGTATCGATAAAATATATTATGTTTTATATCGATTCAAACTAATCAGATATAGGCTTAGGATCGATACATGCGTACTGTTACCGAATTGATCATTCGATTAAAATGGATTGCATCAATAATATATTCAAGTAACGTTTTGTAATTATGTTTTGAAGTTTGAAGGTATAAATATATTTTGATATCCCGTCATCGACTTAGAACCGGACCATCTGCCAAGATTATTATTTTCAAAAAGTCTAAAATTGGAAGTTTGGAACTTATAATAATTTTTATTGATTACAAAAAGTAATTATAAGAAACTTTTTCAGAAATATTAACATTCAAGTCTTTTTATATTTTTTATTATTTACTTCCTTCATTTATTATCGTATACTTTTTTATTTGTATTGTGTATGTACATTATATGGTATTTGGAGGATTGGATCGTGACTATTCGATAGGAACCTAGTATTGTATCGTATAGTCACGATCCGGATCGATTCAGGATATAGATACGAAGGAAAATATCGTGCATCACTAGTGCAATGGACATACGAGTAGGATATATATATATATATATATATATATATATATATATATATATATATATATATAAATATATTTTTATTTCTTTTTTTTTTTTTTTATATTTTTTTTATAATGCATAGGTAATGAACAATAACCATTTATGTGAGTCGAAGTATGCTGGACATATTTTGAAGTTAGATATTTACACCTTTATATAGATACATTAAAATAATGTATAAAGATATTGTAGAAAACATAAAAATTAACTCTATATATACAGTTTAACTATATATATATATAGAGTTAATGTTGTATGTTATGACTCGTTTTCTATTGCACAGTCGGCCCGTAGAAGTATTTTTAAGTTAAACTAACTAAACCGTTACGGTTAAGTAACGTTAAAAAGAACCATAGCCGACAATGAAATCTAGAAAACAAATCAACAGTATATATTGCTAATTATTATAGGTAGTCTATTATTATTTATTTTTAGTACAAAGTTGAACTCCAGAAGTATGTTTAAGTTAAACTAACTAAACCGTTACAGTTACATCAAAATAACGTTAAAAAGAATCAGCCGACAATGAAAACTACAAAACAAATCAACAGTATAAATTGCTAATTATTATAGATAGTTTGTTATTATTTGTTTTTAATACAAAATTGGACTCCAGAAGTATTTTTAAGTTAAACTAACTAAACCGTTACAGTTACATCAAAATAACGTTAAAAAAATCATAGCCGACAATGAGATCTACAAAACAAATCAACAGGATATATTGCTAATTATCATAGATAGTCTGTTATTATTTGTTTTTACTACAAAATTGGACTCTAGGAGTATTTTTGAGTTAATCTAACTAAACTGTTATAGTTACATCAAAATAACGTTAAAAAGAACCGTAACCCACAATCGTACAAAATAGTTTTAGGTCAGGAATGGCCAATTAGCATATGTTGTTTAGTATAATTAAGTTTTTTTATTTTACAAGACATATGATATGAAATACATATGAAATTCATAATATATCCCTATTGTATACCTTTCTATACAATAGTGATATACTATGGATAATAATACTTTAAACCATTTCCAAAAGTGCAAATTGATTATGTATTCCGAATAATGGAATTAGGTTTGTTTCAATTAGCTAGCATGTATATTGAAGGAGTGTTTATTGCAATTTGTGCCATTGAATAGTGAGTAACTTATATTCTGCCTTAATTTCAATAATATTAACATGTATAAATAGCTTCCATACAACATTTAAAGTAGAAGCATCCTTACATCAAGCTTCAGTTCGTTCAGATTTGAATAAATGTTGATGTCTAAATGACTAACAGCTGCGGGTACTATAAACGACGATGGAAGAATTATATTTAATAAACATATCAGTCGCGTCATTGGAAGTGATGCATGTAAAAAAACTATATTATCGTCATTCATTCTTTTGACTAGCCACTGAGTTACAGAAAGGAAACGGTTGGCTATGGAAGTTTTCGAAAATCGATTTTTCTTTTTCAATTTTAATCATAGTCTTTACTTTGACGTTGTGTTTTCGGGACAACTCTAATTGTCTTCAAGACAGTTATTTTTTCTGCTCTGCTACAAGTAACATTATTTTAGTAAAATGATTGTCAAATTTAAAATGTATATAAAATATAATATTTTCACGATTTAAAATATTGTTATTTTAAGGGTAATTTCTCAAAGCTTAACTTTTTATAATGAATATTCCTAGATAATTTTTTATTAATATTTTGTATTACCGTATAAAGAACTTTCACGTCATAAATTTATTATTGACGTTTTAATTAAAAACTATGTTTGTAATTTTATCTGTAGGTGCGCATCTCTGTCTTCGAAGACGCCTTTGATAAAGAGATTTTGCTATCCAATGTGAAGAATATTTTCTTTTGTAAATAAAATAAATTAATATTTTTGCCCAAATTACGGTGGCTCCATGCAATGTTTATTACTCTGCGTAGTAATTTATTACTCTATCATAATTAACGAAAATTGTATATTGTTGCGATTAATGATTTGAAAATGTTACGATTCATGATTTGAAATGTTGCGATTAATGATTTCATTTCTACATTAAAGTTTTTTTTCAATTCGCATTTTGAAAATTATTCCATTTAAGGTTTGAGCTACAAAAAATAATTTTTATATCAGATATCATCGATACCGGGCACATTTATATATAAAGTTTTGTTTATTTACGTCTAAATCGTAAACCAAGTTATAAATTCTGCGCAAGCGTTATAACCTGGTCTGTTTATACTATGTTGGAATCCATTTCTACGCTCAATTTGAAATTATTTTGGGAATATAAAGTAAAATTTAAACATTTAAAAAAAATTATTTCTATAAGAAGCAGGTTTTCTTTAATTTTATTCAATTTGTTAGATTCCATGCTGATGCTACGGGATCAAACGCATAATTGTTTTTTTCATAAATAGTGAAATGAGAAATACAACCAAATTCATTATGGAATTTATAATATTTAGAATGTAATGTTTTATAAGTTGAAGGTGAGCTAAAGAAAATATCACCGAAAGCACGCCACAAACAACCTGCGCGTTCAACCTGTTTTAAATTTGTATCGACTTGAACTTGCGCAAGTTTTGAAACGAATCGAATTTTATTGTTGAATGTTGTGGTTTCTTATCAATTTCACACTTTCCAACCGACTTGACATTTTGCGTTGACCGCGATTTTGCTTGCGTGAAATCTAAATATAGCTGATAGTACTAACCAATTACAATTTTGTCTTTACAACCCTTATCGAATTTTTTTTTCTTTTTTGCGGCTAGAACCCAAAAAGCTTGAATTTTAACATTTTTTTTCAAATGTTAGATCATGTAATTATTGTAAATTTTTATATAACTACATCTAAAAATTTACAATAATCGAAATCTAAATAAGAATTTACACAAAAAGTATGTTCCGCAACCTTACATGAATAGAAGATATTCGTTTAAAAATGCAAGAAAAATATAATGGTGCAACTGATATTTCATTTCGAAGAAAATAAATAAATGGGGCAAAAATCTTGATAAATTACTTAGTCACCATAAACCATTATAGATAATATTTAATTATTGTTGGTGAACGGCAAAATTAATTGTATTTTGTTTGACAAGTTTCATCAAGTAAGATTATTAAAGTCTCTTTTGACGTGTCACTATCTACATTCTATTCGTTATAATTAAACACCCTTATAGTCTATATTTGCAAATAAATCAATAAATCCTTCTTAATCAGAACCAGAATATGTTAACTATATTGTCTCCACACATCTTTTTCATCAATATAATCCTTGGTGCTATAATAAGGCTGTAAAATGAGCACGTGCTTAATACGCGATTTAAATTTAGCTATGGAAAGATTTATTATATCCTCAGGTTTGTGTTACGAAAGCGGAAACTTAGATCCAGAAAAGATTTATTAGTTATTTGTAACCCAAAGGAGACCGGCAAAATGGGCCCAACGTTACAGAGATAAAACATAATTTAAAAAAAAGCTGGATTTTTTTAGAATATAAAAAACAAACAATTCAGTTATTGATAATCAGCAAAGAGTAAAAAATAAAATACGATTTGTAAGCCTAATACGAAACAAAGAAATGATATCTTCATAAGTGGACATATATCATATTTTTTAAAATGTCTAGAATTGTTAATTAGAAATAAAAGTAACAAAGAAAAACCAATACACAATCTGCGCTTTGGTTTATCTCGCTAGTTCAAAGAATTCTGTAGAAATCACGTTTACAATCTATTATGAAAGATAACCTAACTTTTCAAGAAAAAATGCAAACTTTCTCTTTTATCTGATTGACGATTTTGATAAAACTTGTAAGTGGCTAATTTTGTTAATATTCTCTATATAACAGAGTCATTTTTATTCTCGTAACACCGGGGTCCAATACTATATGGAATTCTGCCAGTCTCTTTTAGGATTAATATTATTAATTTCATTTTCGTGTTCTTATTATAAAAGCATAGATATAACAACTTTTAACTTTGGATCTAGAGTTATATCTGGGAATATACACGGAACCCTCATGAGCTAGTCAAACTCGCATTCGCGGTTTTTATTTTTAGCCCCTCGCTTCATCCCCCTGAATCTATCATGGCATTTAAAAAGGTTCTTTATTCCTGACAAAGAAAATCTTTTAAGGATTTTATATTTTTAATAATTATCTAATAACCGTATCTTGTATAAAATATTTTTTTTTATTGTAATCATACTACATTAAGCACAGGCTTTTTCTAGATTAGCTTAGATTAGTTGATGGTTTAAAACGACAATTTCAAAATCTATTGGACATTATTTGAAATGGCATAAACTTCATAGAAATAACCTGCAAAATGTCAAAAGTACCTAACGGAGAAACATTAAAATTACATTGTTTCACAAAAGTTTATTTCGTGACTTTAGACATCTTCAAGATAATTTTCTAGAAATATTTATTTATTCAAACGCTGTCTTATTTCCGAATAGGGACATAAAATAATCTAGCAGTGTCGGCTTTACCTATGGTTCAGAGCGTGCAGCCCACACGACGGCAGTCTCAGGGGGCGCCGACCGTCGCTTGCGACGCCTCCAAAGAGCATGGGTCGCTCGCGGCGCTCTCAAAGACCCTGCGCCCGTATTATGGCCGACGCCGGGCGCCACGAGCGGCTTCTTTAAATCTTGTCCAGAAGGGACGAATTAGCTACGAACTGACACGCGATTTTAAGTTTAATTTAAGGCTATAACGCTATGAAAAGTAAATGTATTATTTACAGAGCTTCTTACTAAAGAGCAATGCATCAGACTCGCGGGTGCACAGAACACAATTCAGAGCGCCCGTGTATCAGGACAAGGCCTCAAAATTATAAATAATGCAGTCATGATATTTTCCACCCTCTACGCAATAACTTTTGTTTTGTTTCAACGTGAAATCAGCCTTAAAACAGATTATTAAAAATTATATTAATGTAGTGTCGCATCGAACCTATAATTATCAAAGTATTAGAATGATACACAATTCTAATTTCCAGGGAGGGATGCGGCATTTTCAAAGGCGCGTATAAGCGTGCCGGTTCTTGTTTTACTGCTACACTATAGTTCTGCAAAATTAAGTCTTGACAAAATGGATTAAGTATTATGATTGAGTAAACACGTAAATATGAAGTAAAGTGACTTTTCTTTTGATTTAAATGATATGACAGGTAAGTATTGGTTATTAGTTATCACAATTATTACGACTTTCACCGAAAATAAAAGTGAGAGTGATAGTGATATCGAAGATACGTACCTATCTACCTCGAATTTTTAATCTGTTTATCCTAGTGCAGCGGGGAAAAACGGTAAGTTTGCTGCTTTAATATGTACCTCTTAGTATACCTAGATATTTTTTTAGGTCTTATTCTTATTTGTAACCTCTGACCGACGAAGTATAAAGCATGTGGGTTTGTGTGTCATTGAGTGTCGTGGATTTGAAAATACGATTTTCGCTGTCGTTTTCTATTTTTGCTTTAACCGATTGTACCACTGATATCTGATCAAATTTATTTGCTACTGGATTTAAACGATCTAAACTGCACGATGTAATATCTAGTGACTTTCTCATTTTTATTTCTTTAAATTCTGTTAGATTGTTTTATGTAGGTACCTACGTTGATTGATTGATATGTGTTTTATAATAATACCTAATTGCAACGATTTATCTGGATCCATACTAATTTACATCGATAATACTTAGGTAGCTACTAACTCCTGCCTAAAATAAAACTTTTAAACACTGCGTACTTACTTTATTATTCATTTTAGATGTCTCATGGTGATGGAAAAAAGAAACTTTCTGGTGCACGGAATAGAAAAAGAAAGCTGAAGGAAGTATGTTCTAAAAAGTTTATTCTTCGATCCGGTCTATCTTCGGACGAACACCTGGAGTCACAAGAAAACCGAGATAATTCTGTAGTAAAACTCGTCTTTCCAACGCTACTGTCTCCGTCCTCGGTGGTCTTAGAATCTCTTTGTGCCGAAGCGTCGCCGGAGAATATAGTTCGAGAAGATCTAATAAATGATCTCGCGTTATGGCCATAAGAGTTAAATGAAAAACAGGGGATGTTTTTAATAGAGCGCGGACCAGTACAGGTAAAAGAAAGTTCATATCCTTGGAATAGTTCAAAAAGATCTTTTTCAAATGCTTATGCTAAAAAGATATTAAATAATGAAACCGTTTTAAGAAACTGGCTGTTTTACTGTAAATAAATTGATTTTGTTTTTTTGTTTTTATTGTAAACTTTTTCATGCTGATCTCACTACTTTTAATGGTAAGATAGGTTACAAAGATAGGAAGCGTTTGTCTCAGACTTTAGAACGTCATGAAAGAGCTCCGGGTACCTATTATGTCTTAAGAAGCGTATTATATTGAAAAATGAAAATATTTTGAAAGGAAATACGGTAGATTTATTACATGGGGTGGCAGTAGTCGAACGAATAATCAACTTAATTCATTTTTTAGCGCGGCAATGTTTGGCTTTACGGGAGAACACTGAAAAAATTTACGATTCTGAATTTTTTAAAGCTTATTGAATATACCTCTAATTTTGATAATGTGCTTGTAGAACACATTGCTTTTATTAAAATATCTGAATCACGCCTAACTCAGTATCTTGGACATAATATTCAGAATGAAATAATACAATTATCAGGAGACAGATTAAAAAAGGTATTGTTCTGGAATGAAAAGAATTCAAATGTTTTTCAATTATTTTAGATTGAACTCCAGACATTGAACACGAAGTATATATATATATATATATATATATATATATATATATATATATATATATATATATATATCGTACGATACGTTGTTTTAAACAGAAACAACAACAAGGCTGAAATAAAAGAACACTTTCTGGGATTTTTTCCTATTATAGATACTACTGGTCATGCCTTAACTTAATTTTTGTTAGATTTATTAATCTCAAACGATATTGACATACAAGACAAGACAAGTATGCGTGGTCAAGGTTACGATAATGGTGCAAACATGAAAGGGAAAAATATAGGTCTACAAAAACGAATTTTAGACTAAAACCGGCGCGCACTTTATGTACTTTGGGCAGCACACAGCCTATATTTGGTGGTGAATCACGCTGTTTGTTTGTTAGAAATTGTAAATTTTTTTAATTGTGGAAAATTTATGTTTTATTTTCTATGTCAATAGCACGTTGGCAAATAATTGCCAAAGAAGTGTCAACTTTAACTCTAAAACCACTTTCAAATACTCGATGGGCGAGCAGGATTGAAGCAAAAAAGCTCTACGTTTTTATCTAGGAAAGTGTATGACGCCTTATTTACCACATATTCCGATACGAGCAAAGATGCGGAATCAAGAAATTGGCAAATTCATTATTAGCAAAAATGAAGTCATTTAAATATATCTGCTCTCTAGGGTCCGAAATTTTAAGTAAGATAAATATAGTTAGCAACGCTCTTAAAAGTCAAACGCCGTATTGTCAAAAGCGATAAAAATAATTGATCATGCAAAAATAAGTTTGTCTGAATTACGTAATGAGTCCGCTTTTGGAGAGTTCCTTAATAGCGCGAAAACTGTAACGGAAGAAGTCGACGCAATAGTAGAATTTTCCGCACCAGCTCGCCCTTGCACTCGTAGAAGGTTTTTTAATTATGAGGCGGAGGATGAACCGATAACAGACGCAGAAACACATTTTAAAGTAAATTTTTATTACGACCTACTAAGTTCGAGCTCTTTAATGAAATCGAATTATTACCTATGTTTATTGACGATATCACTACGCCGTTGTATATTTTAAATTATTTGTTTACAAATAAATTCATATCAATGTTCCCAAATCTGTTCCCAGCACTTAGAATTTACTTCACATTGTCAGTCACTGTAGCACACAGCGAAAGATCATTTTCTAAACTAAAAATAATTGAAAACTATCTCAGATGAACATTGTTGCAAAGTAATTTGATAAATTTATTGTTAATAATTATTGAACATGAAATAAAAATTGAAGTCAGTGACATCGTTAAAGATGTTGCTTATGCAAAAGCACGAAAGTTATTTTTTGTTAAATATATTTGTGATTACGAGCGTCCTGTAATTCCTAATTTGTATTTGAAATTGAAATGATTAATGATTTATTACATTATACTAAGGTGTATGATTAAGTCACCCAAGGAAACAAAAATTAAACTACGAAGTAGTGTTTCTAGTGTTTCGGAAACACTCTAGTTAGTCCAGGGGACCTGCTTAAGTTTGTAGTTTTAGTTTTCATTTCAATAATTTCCTCTAACCTATAGAGACCGCAACGCTATGTAAAAAGTAATTATAAATATTTTGCGTCTTTTTAGGAAAAGACTTGATTGAGTCTAGTTAAGTATGCTACATGTGGTTGCCCTTAGCTAAGCTAACAAATGTTTCAATGTACATATTTTATACTCGATAAAATAACCAATGCGAACTCTGTTGCGAGTCTGCGAAATGTTATCCAAGCCTACTTTCCTGTGATTTACATTTAATTTTTTAAATTATTTGTTTTTGCATTAACGACAATGTTGTCTTTTTTATTTTTGTAAGCTCTTCCTTCCTATAAATACTTTTTACTCGTCTACTACGTTGTCCACGAAGGGCGTACCGCAAGCGAAGTAAACGGGCTATTGCTTCCCAACATCATTTATATTTGCACCCGCATTTTCGATCACTAGTGAAAAAGTAACTGTAAGTATTTTGATCGCGCGCCTACTAGAGAGCCTCAGGGTCTTGATTGTACCCGGGCGCTACGTGGGCTAGAGCCGGCACTATAATCTAGGGTAATAATTATATCTTCCTAGAAAAGTTTTTGTGGTTTTGAAACTTTGAATGACTGTCTTTATTTTATGACACTGTCATTATTTATATGTATTAAATTCCACATATTAAATGTATAAACATAAATACTTACTATCAACACTTAATTTCTTTCCATCCCATTACATTTTAATCTTACTTTGTACATAAAAACCTTGAGCATATCCTTGTAAATTTTATCCATTTTAAAGTGGGGCAAAAATACCAAATAATCTAGCACGTAAATTTTTCTTCTAGTTTTGAAATTTACTTTTCACGTTACTTTTCACACTACATGTGGAATGTACATTTCAAATGAAAGTAAGTCTTCTTAATATGAAATATTTTATATAGGGTAAGGATGCCTATTATGAGATAGGCGCCAAATATGAGGTAGGTATTGGTCAAACTATTCATGTCAGCCATTTGGCGCTAGTGTCGCGCGAATCGACACAGCAACAGTGCTAAACGTCTGCTAGTGCGCGCCGGCCACCGGCAATCTGAGGACGTGTGCGTGCAGGTTAATACATTATCGTAAAACCAAATATTTTTCATCAAATGTTTAATGTTTAATGTATGTAACAACTTTATTATTACGTTAAAAGCTCTTAATATATATTTTGTTTGTAACTAATATGATCAATTTTAAGATGTAAATGCAGTTTTATTGTGTTTTCTTTTTCAAACAAAAAAAAAGGCATCCATTTTGTAAAACTATTGTTTTCCTAATATGAGATATGCTGGGGTTCCTAAAATGGGATATCTCATATTGTGGTACACAAAAAGAGCAATTTTTATAGGTGATGGGTTAAACCCTATATTTTTTATTTTAGATGCCTCCGATCAAAAGGAAGACCTGGGACCACGCTGCCATGATACAGGCTGTGAATGCAGTACGAAGAAATGAAATGGGCTACTTAAGAGCTGCCAAACGATTTGGTGTTCCTAAGGGTACCCTTGAGCGCTATGTGAAAAAATATGTCCATGCAGAAGATCTTGTCCAGGTTCGTATAGGGAGACGACCAGCCTTACCTATTGATTTAGAAGCCGAGCTGGAAAGTTATTGCAAAGAAATGGATAGACGATTTTATGGCTTACGTCTGCAGGATATCAAATACATGGCGTTTCAGTTGGCTATTAAAAACAATCTAAGGCATCCTTTCAGTGTGACTAAAGCCTCTGCTGGTAAAAAATGGCTACGTGAATTTTTGAAGAGACATCCTACATTATCAATTAGGATACCTGAAGCAGTTTCTGCCGCCAGAGTAAAAGGATTTAATCCAGCTGCAGTCGCCAACTTTTTTGATTTATATGAGCCTGAACTTGATAAGATAAAATCTGCTCCACACAGGGTCTACAACGTCAACGAGACAGGAATAACAGTAGTTCACCATAAACGTTCCAAAGTTGTCAGTATGAAAGGCAACAAACAGGTTGGTGCGTTGACATCCCTGGAAAGAGGAAAACTCATGAATATAGTGACCTGTATGAACGCTTGTGGTACCTACGTTCCTCCATTAATAGTTTTTCCAAGGAAAAATATGGCTCAAGAGTTAATGGATGGTGCACCAGCAGGTTCAATTGGCGATTGTCTTTTAAAAAGAAGAAATTTGAAGAAGTTAGTTCCAAGTAGCCAATGGATGTAGCATTTATGAAGCCACTAAAAGCTTATTACTCCCAAGAAATTGAAACTTGGCTGTGTAATAATCTGGGACGCACACTAACAAACAAATACGTGGCAAGAGTGTTTGGTACGGCTTATGAAAAAGCTGCTACTATGACCAACTCCGTAAATGATTTTCGCAAAACTGGGTTGTTTCCCTGCAATCGACATATTTTTACAGACGAAGAGTTTTCAATCTTTGATGAAAAGGATCAAGAGCAGAGAAATGACGAGAACGCAAATCCGGAGAATACAAATTGTGTGCCTCCTTCGATTGAATACCAATTAGAGCCAACTGAAGTGATATCCAATAGCGAAAATTCAAATGAAAATCAGAGAGAGGAAAGCGGTTTAGTAAATGAAATTCCTCCTGATGAGCCTCAAGGATTGGCATCTTCTAACGCATTATCAAGAGCTGCTAGTGTTTATGATAATCCAGTACATCGTCTCGTGTCTCACCTTTTGCACTTAACCCAGTACCCAGGCTACCTAAGAACAATTCTTCGTCTAAAAAAACTCGAACTGGAGTAGCTTCTATAATTACGGCTTCTCCGTATAAGAATTCACTAGAAGAATCCCTAAATAAAAAGCAAGAAAAAGAAAATAAGAAAGGACAGAAGAAACGGACAAATAAAAAACAGCAGACAATGAAAAAAAAAGCTTTTAAAAAGAAGAAAGTTGAAGAAGTTAGTTCCAGTTCCGAAGACGATGACATGCATGAGCTCGCAGATAGCAGTGGGGATGAATATGATGCTGAATGTCCCTACTGCAGCGGAAACTTTTCACAAGATACAAGAGGAAAAAAATGGGCTAAGTGTCAAGTTTGTTTTAAATGGGCTCATGAGGATTGTGGAGATGTAGCATCGAATCGTTTTTTGTATTCTTTATGTTTAGATATGTAAGACATGGTAAGATTTACAATATTCTAGAAGAGATTTTTATTTTTATTACTACCGTATAAGTGTTTATAACTTTACTTTTGATATTTTTATAAAAAATCCTAAATATGATTATGATAAGTGAGCATAGGTAGCTCAAATCTTTGTTAAGTGTAACTAAAGTATAAACAATAATTATTGTGAACCCGTTTTGAAGACTGAAGCTAGTCTATAATTTAATAATTAAAGTACCAAAATATTGAGACTGATGTTTGTCTATAATATTTAATTAAAAAGTTACAATAAACATGTGATTATAATGCTATTAATATTGGTTTTTATGTTTGTTTACCCCTAAAATTTTTAGGAACTTAATATGAGATACTATCTTATATGAAAACCCCTAATATCTCATAATAGGAGACCCTTTGCCTTGGACTTCTTTTCTGTTATTTTTCACTTTTTAGAACACAGCCAGAAAAATATTGTATTTAGCACTAAATAGCTATTACACATTTCAAGTACATTAAATTTCCTATCTAAAACTATATCTCAGATAGCTTCAAATGTAACAGTTTTGTTTTTATAGTCAAAAATAGAAATGGTATTTCATAATAGGAATCCTTACCCTACTAAATTCTATTTCAAAGCAAATTATAGAAGTAAAATTAGTAGTTGAATGTACAATTATAAATCTGACTTTTATAATTTGGTTTGAAACAGAATTTAGTATATAAAATATTTTAAATTCAGAAGGTTACTTTCATAAGATTAATTTTAAATCTCAATGTAACGTTATTAAAAGTTTTTCATGCAACTTCGGCCATTTTGTTGAAACCACAGATTTGAAAATTGCTAGTAGCGTCAAATCTGTGGTTGAAACAGATATAAATTTAAATGTTCAACAAATTTTGGTGCGTTCGGAAATGGGACGAGAAACGCATATTTTTTAAATTGTACTTAAATTTATGTTTTAAAAGACCACGCCCGTGTTAATATGGGACATGGATAATAAAAAATCCGTAGAAAGTGAGTAGTTCCTCAATGTTTATTCGTATGTCATAAGAGTTTTTTACCACAGACAAAAGTTATTATTTGCTCTGTCTTAAAAAAAACTTAGACGGGTATATTTAAATAGCTATTAAAACGTACTAATAGATTTTATAACGTCGTGAGCCTTTTTAATAAATTTAATGACATCTCGAGAGTTATACTAATTTCAACTGTCATTTATATTTCTCATTACCACTTCGGCGGTATAAATAATAATTACAGCCATCAATTAACCGCTGCTACCTTTGACCTTTCACTGGCCCGTATCGATGGATCGATGAGTCTTTTACGTTCTTTTACCGCACAGAAGGTATAGGAATGTGATCGGCGGGAAAACATTAATGCCGTTGGGCGCGGCCCTGCCCGCGTTCCGCTCATGCAAATGGCGATCGTTTGGCGGTATTTTGGAGGCATTTATCATTCGCTATTATAACATTGCGGAGTTTCTGTGACGCGCCCGGTAATATATTGCCCTGTTCAGCTTAACAGTTTTATTATTTAATTTGTGCCTTCGTCTCGTGGTTGGCGTACCTATTTTCTCTTTTGTCGTGTATTATATCATTACGGTGTGTAGAGAAAACGGATGTGTAGGTGTTAATAATTGGTTTGGGTTGAAATGGAGTAGGTTTTTCTTGACTGTATTTTCTTTTTAGTGAAGATCTGCTGTATAAATTTTCAATATATTATAATCGGTTTTGAGAACCCAATGGTTACACCTCAATTGACTTCGTGTTTGGATTTTTTATGTAACAGTTTTAGCGAGCAATGATAGAAAATAAACTATGCTTTTGCTTGTTGTATTATATGTTTAATGTAGCTGTTGTTCTGGGCAGTCTGTACAGTGTCTTGTCCAAATTTAAAAAAATTAAATGTAAAACACTTCATTAAATTAAATGCCCCGAAGGAATTGCCATAATTTTAGTATAATAGCAATTATTCATTTTTCTTGGAGGAAAATATTTGTTAACATTTTTCGTGAAGGAAGCGTCAAGTTTGAAATTGCAAACGCATGGGCAGTATGATGGTAGTAGTTTTACAAGTTAACAGTTGGCGGAAAGAGGGATTAAGTAAAGAAAATTTTGAGCGGTTCGCGTCTACACTCTACGTTTGCTTATGTTTATATTGCGTGTTAGAGCGGAAGAGCTAGAAAAAATTAGCGGAGGAACATTTCGCCATTAATTCGGAAATAGGCGGTAAATAACTTTACTAGCTAGTTTCGCAGCCTATTGCTAATGAAACTGGGATTTCCACGTGTCTTAGAGTGTTTATACCTTCACCGTAGTATTAGTTTTGTATTTACTATGGTAAAAATAATGCACTTATATTAAATTAGATGTATTATTAGAATATAATGTGTCCATGAGAAATATCATTAGGGTTGGAAGTTTTCTCAAAGGATATACTATTCGCCTTATTTTTATTGCAACCATCTCATTTATATACGTGGTTTATTTTATTATCTCGTTCGTGTATGAGAACTTCCCAGAGTAATTTATTTGTTCGTTTTATAAGAATCATTTCTATATTTAGGATTTAAAATACTTATATTACTAGGTATAAATTATATTTTACACCTAGTATATTAGTACTTTAAATACCTCTAGACATTAGAGTGGTATTATCCATGAGCAAGAAGACGCTTAATTTCGACAATTGGTACAGAGTGACCAAAAATATTTTTTTACAATTCTTGGGGTGTTCTGATTCTCGCTTAGTTTTCGGTTTGTTTAATCGTTTTTGCATCCATTTTATTGTATTTTACTTCTTTGTTTATTGAGACGATAATAAATTGACACAACATCATGTTTGTACACGAAAAAATGTGTATTTCCAGTTTAAAAGTGTCTATTATGTTCGTTTATTTGATACTTTTTAATTTTTCGAGTTTTAAATTAATAACTACTTGATGGAATTAAATAAAGCGAACTTTTTGAAATTGGTTTAGGCGCTGAAGTTGGGGTCGACATACGATTTTAATTATGCTGACCAACGTTTTAGACTTTGTTATGCAAATGCAGTCGAATTTTTTTTTTAATTTACTTTAAGATTTAATTTCTTATAATTTAGCAATTTCACTTGTAAACGTTATACTCGAGATATTTATTAAAATTTTCCATAATTTGATTTAAATTGCAACAGCGCGTTAAGAAATAATATCGGGTCGTAGAAAGTGTAATTATGACTAGGAATTTACACAAAATATAGGTAGATGTGGAACAAATTAAGAATTTAAATTGAAATTGTTTGGAGATAAATATTAAAGAGATTAAAAATAATTCTTTCTATGGATCAAATGGATGAGGTTGTAGGTTAAAAAAACAATATTATAATTATAACAGATAGGCTACCGTGCCCCTGTCCTAATTCATAAGTTCAAAACGAGAAAAGACTCAGTTTAATTTTTTTCTCATAACTAAACCCCAAGGGGTTGCAAACTTCGTTAAAATAAATAGATATTAAGTCTATTTCCTTTGTTTTATAAACAAGTTTCTTAGTCTAAGAATGTAAAGGTTTTGAGCACTTACAGCGCTGTTCTACTTAAGCAAAGGAAAAACAATAAACAAAGATACATGTAAGTCGGGCACACATCAAACGAAAAAGACTACTAACAAAACAAATGGAAGCGTTCATCAACGGAAGTAAATATTAGAAATGTTAAAGATAACATCAGATTAACTACTCGGCCATTAACTACTCGCGCTTAGACCGTCTAACATTAATACATTATTGATAATGGGCGATAAAGTCTGCGTGTCGACGCCTCATTTGCATTATCTTAATCATCTTGCGTGGCATTTATCACAGTTATTTTAACAACGAAAAATTATTTATTGAGTAAATATAACGATAAAATCTGAGAGTCAAAAGTGAAGAAATTATTAATAAATATGTTAAATACGGGTAGAACTTACACCCAAAAGTTCTGTACACATTTAGATACATATAAACGTTTAAACATTTAACCTTACATAGTATCACTGTTAAACGATTTATAAATATTGATATTGTTTTTCACTACGTAAATAATATGCCTGGAATACATTTTATAAGCTCAAAACAAATGAGTTGGCCACCCTATATTTATTCTATTGTTTGAAACTTGGTTTATTCTGGATTCTCTGCAGCGGTGTTATTTCAATTGTGTATCACAGTACCGAGAAATCTGTTTAAAATTTTAATGTTTTAGACATTTATAAAGTCTATCGCAGTATTTTATAAAGAAAAATAACTATTAAAAAAAAAAAACATTGTGCGTGTCAGTTCCGACGCACCACTGGAGTTTACTCCTTAACTGTCTTGGAATGTATAAAATAGGTGACACTGTATATAAATGTAAATATCAATATCATCTATCAATATGTCTCTTAACGTTAAGGCAACGTTCTTAAGAAACGCATTCGCTCGACTATTTTTTCGTTAACTTACATTGCAAAACTGGTTCCCATGGAACTTTTTTAACGGGATAATATACAATCTATGTCCATCCTGAAGATCTTTCTAAATATTGGTGGAAGAATTTTTGAAATCGATTGAGTATGAGTAGTTTCCGAGATTGCGTCCTACATTCAAACTTACAAAATTTAACTTTTTAATAGTATATGAAATTTTTTTTTAACGCGATAATGTACAACCTATGTCAGTCCTGAAGATCCTTCCTAAATACTGATGAAAAACATTTACAACCTATATGCATCCTGAAGAACTTTTTTACAATATATGAAAAAAACATTTTAACGAGATAATGTACAACCTATGTCCATCTTGAAGATCCTTTCTAAATATCGGTGAAAGAATTTTTTAAATCGGATGAGTAGTTTCGGAGATTACATCCTACATCCAAACTTACATACTGTTACACTTTTTTAACTCTCTGAACTTTGATTTTACTCCTCATAAAACTTCATACCGGGTGCTGTATATGAAAATCGATTCTTAAGGAGTAAATTCCAAAAATGTTTTTCTTGAAAAAGGAACTTATTTTAATTATCTTTTTACGGATTTTCAGTTTTTTGACTTTTCTACTATTTATTGTTTTTTATATTTATTTTTTAATATTTCGTATTTAAGTGTTTATTTTAATATAAAATCAACAATGTTATTAATTATTTGACCGCAATGTTATTAATTAAATGATAAAAAATGTGTATTAAATATAAAATTTGTAATGGAAAGTTTTTATCGAATCAATCTATATAAATAAAAGTAGTCGATCTTTGTAATTATCTAAAACAATGTTTAATATAAGTTTTTTTTAATTAAATTATGAAGAACAACGAAAAATTCACTGTTGCAACTTGAACTCGTTCCTTATTTCAGAAACATTAAAGAAATCTTATTTATAAAAATGTAGGTATACCTATACACAAATAAGTAGGTATACCTAGACACAAGTAAGTTCTTTATGGTTATAAGACAAAAGCGGCATAAAATCAGGTTCAAGTGAACATCCACTATCTTAAATTAGAATAAAGTGTTCAAAAGCACCATTTTCAAATGGCGCTTCTCTGATGATAGCCCAAGGACTGAACCGGGAGACAAGATTTATCCAAATGTCCCTAGGTGTAAGATAGGAAGCTTTCATACCTCCGAAGCTGTTCACAATTGTGTCGGAAGATGTCTTTATGATCTTACATTGGAAAGAAAGGCGTGTCAACATAAATGAAGAGGTAATAATCGTTTCAACAAAGAAACTCGACATAAGAATTCTAATCGGCCGGACAGCCCTTTAGAAATTGCATCAGATCTTCACGTCCCCGATTATGTAATCGCTAAAGATGAAGATTTATAATAAAATCAGCGCATTCTGCGCGGAATGACTTACGGTGTTAAAACCATTCTCATAGCCGGCTCAATCCATAAATTTAAAGTCGTTCAGTGAACTTTGCAGAGTTTAGAAAGAACTCGGAGTGTCTCTTAAGGATAAAATCCTAAAGGAGCAAGTCCGACGAAGAATCAAAGTAGTCGACATAGAGTTTGACACAAGCAGAGTAAAGTGGTAATTGGCAGGTCATATTTGCCGAAGAACCGATAACTGATGAAGTAGACAAATTCTCAAGTGGAAAGATCCCGAATCTCGAAGTGTATTGTGGGACGCCGTCTAGCTAGATGGACTGATGACCTAAAAAGTCAGCGACGAGCGGTTGGATGTGGAAAGCGGAGGACGGTAGGTGATGGCGTGTCTTGGGAAAGACCGATGCTGCACGTTTTACAGTGGATTGTTACAAGCTGATGATGATTTTGATCGAAATTACTTTTCTTTTGAATTGTCTCCACATTTTTGACATATATGATTAAAATTTAGGCTGGAGGTAATTTATTTATTTATATACTTTAATGCTTCTAATCAATACATATGACGGACTTATTGCTACGAAAGCAATACCTTACAGTTCAGCCCCGCGCGACGACCGGCCGGGAATCGATCCCAGGTCCTCGAAGTTCGCCACGACGTCAAAGACCGTATGCCTTGTGATCAACCCAACACACCACGGCGACACTTGAAGACTCAAATCTTGCCAAAGAGAAGTCGTATTAAAAAATACATATTTTTTAAATCGTATTAGAAAATACGGCATTCTTTATTGCATTTTGAAAGACCTCTTTAATAACAGTCGCGTGATTTCATCATAAAAGTGTCAAACTTTTGTGAAATATTTTGATTTCTCTTTATATGTAACTCAATTACGCCTACTTATTTTTGACATTCTCCTACGAAACCCGAAAAATAGACGCTAAATTTTAAAGTTCACTCACACACTCACCCGAACGTCTCAGCCATGGACAATTATATATTCGGCGAGAATTTTGGGTACCAATACATCCGCGAGCCAGTAGGTTGGACATAAAAGATGATAGAGAGGACGGTTATAGCAGTTATTTGTATTAACAAGTTATCCGTGTGCGATAGCTGCTGATAGAACTATTTATTTGCTTAATTATTTGTTTCAAACGATAACTCGTCAACGTCGATATCATCGTTTTAGTGGAAAAATGTTTTTAACGTTATTATCGGTGAATGATTGCTTATATATGTAATGTATATAATACTTATTTTAAGACACGTTTGTAAGGTTCCTTTTTTAATTTCTAGCTGCATATACACGGTGTCCGGGAATAAGTATCGGACAAAGAAAGTTCTTATTCGTTTACTGAAAATAGTTGCTTGTCGTTAAAATAAAATTTAATACTTTATATCAGAAAATTGAAAATAATATTCATAATAATTTGTCATGTTTTTCGTACACGCGATACATGCGCATGATGTTCAGCGCTCCTCGGGGAAATAACCCGCGAACAGCTGCGAAGGCATCGCCACTGTGTGCGTTAAAAAGAGTTGTGTGTAAATTTTTCTTGTGTGCTTTTGACGTGTTTTACGTTTTATTTCAACAACAATTTATTTCTTTACAGCCAACAAATAGCGTCTTTCTTTGTTCGATATCTATTCCCGGATACCTGTTTATACACATGTATACTTGTATATGGATTTTATATTATTTTGCATATTGCCTTTTCTACAGTCATGCTATTACAATTTAATCATTCATCCTGCTATTGCTATCGAATACTAACTACACTAATCTATAGGTCGTTGCTAGAAAATCGTAGTCGTAAATATTTATGCGTAGACTCTTTATGGTAATGTAGCTCTCTGTCCCCATATACGTATATCGGTATAGGTACATACATAGAGACGCGAGAAATAGTTTTTTTTTGAGCGCGATATCTACTTGTCTGTTATGGCAAAGATAAATCCTTTCTGTAATTATATACGTTTCGCAACGGCCACCTCGTATCGCCATTTCTTTCTAGGTGAAATGTTGTCTCCTCCCAAGAGCAGGATCGCCATACTAGTGTGCGCAAACGCCTAAGAATAAAGACTCGAAGATATTACTGTAATATATATTTTTTTAAATACATAAGCTGCATTAAAATGATCATGTAACTATGAAAATATAACTACATATTTAAATTTCATTTTATTAATATACTAAATAATATAAATGTAACAATTGGTAGAGACAGTACACTTACGTTGGGAAATACAAGAAAATTTAGAACTTTTTCCACATATTTAATTCAGTCGTAATTTCGATATAAATATTTAACATTACTAACGGCATATAGTCATTACAATAATCAAACTTACTTAATACGTGTAATTAAGAAGTAGAAATTATGCGACCAAAACATATTTCTTGAAAAACGTAAATTATAAAATAGTAATAGGTAATTATTTATTATCTGACATTTATACTCAGTTTCTTTTTTAGTTAAAAGTAACTTAGCCGTTACTCTTTTTACAATCGAACAAAGTCTGCTGTGTTTTGCAGGTCTCCATCTCCCTGTCCTAAGACTTTGAATCAATTTTTATCTCAAAGCAGCGTCTTTTGAATATTTAAAATATTTAAAATTGCATACATATATGATATAAACATTAAATGACCAAAAATAAGCTACAACAACTTAATTCTACTAACTTTTTTGTAAAGGTACATATTTTTAATACAAATTGCCACGTGACAAATTTGCACTTCCAATTTTATCCGTATTTCTAATTTTACAGCCATATGCAGGAAACTATTTTAAATATTTAAAAACAAACAATGACTGTTGGAAATAAATTTAACAAAAATTATAGTAAATAAAATTTAAATAACACTATACCGTAAACAACAAACCACAGACAGAGCAATATGAACGACTATAGCGGTATGAGGCGTCAATTAGAAACTAGCAACTAGACAGTAGGTAGCTCGTGCGCCCTCCATTTCTTCCTTGATATCCAACCTCCTTGTTTACGAGCGTCTGTTCATATGCTCGGCGAATATCGTCAATTATGAAAGCCATTGAAGTCGATGCGGTAACCATGTTGTGTTTGATGAACTTATATATTATTTAAATATTTAACAAAATAAAAATAAATAATTAAAAAATGAATACTCCTAATTAACTGAAATTAAAAAATGTTCCTAAACTCAATTATTTTCATTGCGATATCAATAAAATTATATATATATATATATATATATATACAATTTTATAGCGCTAAAGGATTACTCCAGACAATCCCCATAAATACAAGCTTTGGCAAGTACTTTTCTTACATACGTCTAGCTCGCTTTCGAATTGCCATTTCCGATATAATGAAATCATGTCCCATCCATGTTGTGCTTAATAAATTTAAACAAATTTGATTAATATTTAAAAGAAATAATAAACTTAACTAAATTCTTTTTCTATAATTTAAACAATTTTAACAGTATTGAATATATTTGGAGTTAATTTTGTAGAAATTTATTGTTCACAATTAAATGAAACTACGTGATAATACTGACCTAGGTTTCGTTGTATTACAACATCTTAGCTAAGATCTCACGCTAATAGGCCACCTGACAACGAAACCTAGGTTGTGGTAAAGAAATTAAAGAAAGTAGAAATAATACGTAGAAATAATACGTCACGTAGTTTCATTTAATAGTGAATTTTAACAGTATTTACACTTTAGGAAGCTGTTTATCATTTCTTAAATAATTTAGTAATAAAAGAAATTACCAATTACAAAAAAAACTTTTAGCCGACACAATTTAAATAACGTCATGATATGGTTTAATTTTTATTTTTGTAATTGTTTTTGATAAAGTTCGTTTTATTTATCAAATATGTAGCATAATATAAGCCATTTTTTCAATATTTTTTTGTATAATAATCATTGGAAACAGCATAGATTTCAATGTTTTTCTTATCAATTTGTTCCTGATCAAAATGGGGTGGATCAAAATAGGGGTAGCAAATTTTCGTGGCAATAAAGCGTAATAGTTATCGGTGCGCGATAGCTGCTAGTAAAACTATTTATCTGCGTGATTATTTCAGACGATAACTCGACAATGACGATATTATCGTTTCAGTAGAAATCTGTTTTCGATGTTGTCGTTGAATGTTGGTATCGTTGTGTTCTCGCCTTTTTGCCATCTTGGTTGTTTGTTTAACGGGTCCACAATAATATGTCCCATATTATTGTGGACCGGTTCAAAACTAACTTTATAGATGTGAAAAGTATAGGTTTATTAATTCTGTTTTGCGACGCATTTGTTTTGTTTTTTTTAATAGGTAGTATTAGTAAAGCGGATTATGTAAATAATATAAATTTTTTTTTAAATAAAAAATATGAACGAAAAAAAAATTGAATTAAAATATTTTTGTTAAATATTTAATTTTATGGATTTGCATTATTTTGAATATTGTTTTCCTCATTCACAGTTTTCCCGTTCATCTAGATATTGCTACCAAATAATTATTGCACTAATCTATATCTTGTTCGTCGACAATCGTAGATATTTATTCGTACATACTATATGGTAATTCGTACATACTATCTGCCACGATACACGTATATCGGTATAGGTTTGTCCCTGTTCTGAGGGTATAGGTACTTCATTTCCATAGCGGTACGGTACACTTTATTGCACTATATATATTTTCGAGAAACAAATAGTTGTTCCTGAGTCAGATAACTGGTTATCCATTATTTTATTTTCTGTAACTTCGTTTCACAACGACTACTACTTCTAGTTAAAAAACCGACATCGGGCGAGCATCGAGACGAAACTGACCGAGCACGAACATGCTGTTCACATTATCACACTTAACGATTTTGTGAATGCGCCATAAAATGTGAGCCAGAGTGGACACAAATTTACTTGATACATCACATATTAAAATTTCGTTCGCGGTGACAAAACGTCAGTATTATATAAAAAGAAATCGCAACTGCTATTAAAATCTTAATTGAAATGATATCTGTTTACCATTCCAGGCCCGGCCAATTGTTTCAATTATTATTATATTTCGAATAACTGAGACCATTGAAAAGAGTTCATTTTCGCCCCGTGTGAAAGATAAGAAACATCACAAAATTTAATGTTTAAGTCATCAATGAATATAAAAAATAAATTATATAAAATTAAACATTTATATGTATATTTAAACATTTATAGAATGCTTTAAATGTGTCAAAAAATGTCTATACAAATGCACAATCAAATAATTGCAAAAGTGAATTTTGTCTATCTGTTTGTATCATCTTCACAGTTAAACTACTGAACAGATTTTAATAAAATTTGATAAGGAGATAATTTAATATTGTATAAGGTATGTTATATTATTGCAAATTCGGTATGGCGAATTCTCAATTTAATATGTGTTTTTTTATGAAGAATCATTTCAACCTGTCCCACAACTAGATATTTACGCAACGCACTAATATAACTATGATGTATGAGGACGGTGTCAACGGGGACGAGGAAGTGCAGTGGGATGGGGGGGGGGGGGAGGGGGCTCATGCAAATGGTATTTTAATTACACGATTTTAATTATAACAAAATACTAAATTCGATAATATATCACTTTTTACGGGAATGAAGTTGAAAGTAACAGTTAACACATATGTATTATAATACAAAATTATTTCAGTCTGAAAAAACAGACAGTTCAACGCCCAGTATCAATAGCTGGCTCCAGAAACGTGTAATTTGGAAGATACGTTCCTATTAAGATGTGAAATTATCATCCCCAAAAGCGGGAAACGGGGTTGAAGTCTAAAAAAATGTCGCTTATCAATGAAATTTTAAATACTAGACACTTCAAAGTTAGCTGTCACGTTCGTTTAATAAAGTTTTCCGTTAATAAAGTTTTGTGATATTTCTTTTAAATTGTTTTATTTTATTTTTTTACATATCAACGCACAGGTCAAACCCTTGGGCCTAGTGAAATTTCGACGAGAACGGGAAAAATGGAGTCTTTGCTAATGTCACTGCGGGTCACTCTAATAACACCCCATCCTCAATCTTCGATCCCAGAAACGTGAAACTTTAAGGTATTTTGACAATAAATATTCTTAGCTATTTCCTGAAGTACTTACGGGAATATGAAAAAAATGAAAAATTTAGACCAGCTTTTGACGTTTTTTTTACAGTTTCATTATCATATGCCTCCTTTTAAAAATCTTATTAGAAACAAAATATGGATATTATAATTTCCATGAAAACCATCCATGCAGTCAATTATCTAATCCTAAGTCGATTATCTAAGCATAACGTTCGGCTTCGGGTATCGGCGGTAAATGGTGTTATGTGAGAATTAAAACCTGCTATGATTTGACTATCCAAGAAAATATATAAAGCACACATGCCCCTTTGCTCGACATACTTCTTTTTGGAATTGACTTTTGCTTTTGCGTCTTTGTAATTGCTGTTTAGTTTTGGTACTTACTTTTTATGTTTTCAATGACAATTAATGAGACACAATGTCAAACGCTTAAGTTGGCCAGGATTGACCTAAGTGAAATATAAAATCATGACGTTGGCAAAGCTAGTTACATGTATAATTTCATATTTGTATATTTATTTCATTTTAAACATTTATTAGTACTATTTTCTGATTACATTTATGATAACTGCTTGAGCCACTTTTGACGTATCGTGACGATAAATACCTCTTGTTACATGTGGTCAATTAGATTCACGGCTTATTAAAGAATGCCAAACAAACACGCTTATGCATATATTGGTTAGATGTAAATTGGTTTAGATGAATTAAGTATATGAGGTCCAACTATCATGGAGATAAGATGAAAAGTGGGGTATATAATTTTGAAAGAGAAAAGCATAAATCTGTCACATTCAACGATTTGGGAAATAAAAGTTTTGTGCTAAAGGATCTATGCACACAAATATGCCTTAGGTACTTTGTATTTATATCTGTAGAAGAGACTTCATTACGAAATGTTGAATATTTTAGATTCTCATAGGTAGATCGAGAGAAAATCGGTCACAAAGGCTACTTACTTTTGAAAAGTTTGAGGACTTTTGCAATCCGATACGCGTTTGATATAATCAACAATCGTCATCTAAAGTACACAAGACGTTCTCGCATTTTAATGAAACTGCTGGAATTCTTGAAGGAGTATAAGATCATTTTATCACACTTGATTGTAACCAATAAATACTTTGGATAACGAAAAACATTGGAAATCTATGTTATTTTATATTTATAATATAAAACTATTTTCCCCGGGATCAGTAGTAATGAAATTAGTCAAAGAGAAATTAAATAAGACAAGGAGAGTTTATTATGATAATGATTTGGAAAATTATACACAATTATGTTATTAAGATTGACATTTTAAATACTATTTACGTAGAGAAATTAATTTATTTTACTACGTGAATAACGTAGAGAAATACTAAATTTATCTTCTCTTTTCCCTGTAGTGATTGCAGCAACAATATAACTTTTGTTTTATTTTAACACTGCAGATCTTTTATTTCCGATTTACTATTCAAACCACGTACCGCTTACTGTTTGCGTATTTTCAATGTTGTTATTTCTGGCACGTTTCCAATTTCCGTATTTAGAGAAAGATCATAGCCATCCATCACACCCACATCGTGTAAAAGGAAAAAATTGTTACATGATGCACGGTTCCCATCAAGTTTGTTAAGTGGCTAATATGTATGTCCAAGCATTCCTCGTACTTACGGCATGTAAAGTTACAATGTAAATCAAGTCGAGAGTCGAAATATCCGATGTAAATCAAGTCGACGTTAGTTGAAACGTATTTTTTCATATAATATTCAGGAGTTAGGTTCTACAAGGTCTTTTATTGAAAATGAATATGCTTTCAATTTCAAAGAAAAATGCTATATTACTGAAAGTAAGGAAGTAAAATCTATATTTATTAAAATAATAATTTTTTGTACATAATGTAAAATTATATCTCAATTGCATCTCTTTCGACGAATGGTGTCAAAATATTGTTTGATGTAACTTGAAACGACTTAAATGGAAGCGACGTACCTCGAGTATTGCCTAAACTAGATGTTTGCCTCAGTTTTTGCCCGAAAAAAAATGAGTCATCACTGCATTTTATTGTAATCGTTTATTGCATAATAACTGTTTACGATTATTTATTAACGTTATTCTTAACGGTTTATTCTATGCTTAGTTGTCTGCTCTGTGCTTTAGTCGAACACGAAACTGTATGACATAAACTTGTAACATGACAATACTTATAAAACAATCTATAATAATTAGCCAAATACTTCATGTGACAATAAGCCATATTCTGGAAACTTTATCGTATATAATTTTAAGTGGTGTGTACAATTCTTTCAAACATAATTTTTGTATTGTTATAATGGTTTAGTTTGTGTAGATATATATATATATATATATATATATATATATATATATATATATATGTATCTATATATATATATATATATATATATATATATATATATAGATACATATATATACTGGGGTCACATTGGAAATGGAACTTTCTACCGCTAAACTTTAATAAATATATAAAACAATTATTTCGAAAATAGATTATGGATATGAGTCTTTATTTTTATCACAATGAAATTATTTTTTATCTGTTTCAAATATTTATTTTATGAAAATCGGCTTTTCTTACCTTATTCCTCCAAAAAAATCGCTTAGAAGTGATTTTAGGCAAATGTAAAATATTCATTCCAAACAATTGTACCTTAATGTGAAATGCGAAAAAGTGACAGTGTTAAAATTTATTTTTCTTCATTTTGATGGAAAAACAATTTTGATTGACGCAATAGTAAAAGAGAAAAAGATTAATTCACCAAAGGTATACATTCAATTTTTCATACATTTTGTCGAGAACAATTGCGATCTCAGCTACACTGTTCATGTGATTATATTAAGATTTTGGATTGGTAATTACAGTATTGTACGTAATTAATAATGTTAAGAAATTATTAACTAATTCTTTCAATTTATTTTAGATGTTCCGTCAATTTGGATATTTCAGAAATTGTGTGAGCGTGGCCTGACAAAATGCACAATTAGCGATATTGTAATGTACATATTTTTACTACCTTTTCATTTATTTTATGTAAATGTGTACCTACATATATATCATTTTAAAGTATCTCTGTCGCAGTTATTCTAGCGTTATATTGAAATCAATTTGATTTCAATCCTATTTTAGCCTTGTTATTATTAATTTCGATTTCATTTTATTTATTCCACTATTATAACGCATTTCACTTTTTCGTCCCAGGAAATTATTTTCGTAAGTAACTTATTCGAATACTTCTTGTAATACGAAATAACTCAAATTATTTCGTCTATTCGTTTATAAGTTTGATTTAAATTTCGGATATATGCAAACGGATGAAATACCAGAAGCCCCGTTTTCTATAAAAATATCAAACAAAGATAACATTCCAGAATAACACTAATTTATTCAAAGTTGTTATGTAAAACGTCTAAAAGAAGGATTCGTTTTATCTATAAATATTCCGGCTCCGTATAGGTGGTTATGGTTAGAATGATTGAATGAAATTAAATACTAAGGCTTTATTTTCGTGACTTTATAATATATACGACAATAAAAAAAGTCTGTCCATCTGACTGCTATTAAAGGAAGTGATTCTTTTGCTCCTTTCTATTTTGTATGTAGAATGTCAAGAGTCACACCGATCCGTTACTCCATTGCGACGTTGCTTCATTATTCCGTTTGCGTAGTTTGTTGTATAAATAAAGATTTTGCCGAAGGAATGCGATTTTCCGAGATAAAAAGAAACCTGTGTCATTTCCTAACCCACAAACTATCTCTGTACTAAAATCACTTCGATCCGTTATTCCTTTTCGACACGAAAAATTACAAGCATTTATGCCATTTCTGCAATTCCAAGAATTTATGCCATTTCTGTAATTACAAACATTTAAGCATTTATGTCATTTCTGCAATTACAAACATTTAAGTGTTTATGCCATTTCTGCAAATATAAACATTTAAGCATTTATGTCAATTCTGCAATTACAAACATTTAAGCATTTATGTCATTTCTCGGCCTAGAAACTATCACGTCAATCCATTGCTAACGGGGCAACAAGGTGAAAGAAGGATAAGCAAAATACACTTTCGCATTATATTAGTTAGGATAATTAAATTCTAAACTTGGCTTGAAATTAAACTAATTAAATCTGAAACTGAATACAGTCGTGAAAAAATATTTAGAGTAACATAACAAAAGTAACAATATAAAAATATTGGCTTTGCAGTGTGTCTGTGAGATTGTTTATTTGTTCGCGCATCGCGCAGGATGATGACGATGTGGTAATTTGGCGCTTCAAAATAAAGTAAACTTACTTAAAAATAATTCACTTTTATAAACTTTATTATAGATGATATTGCGTGTATTAATCGTATAGTTAACTTATTAATTTAGAAAAACTCTTTGATTAACTCTTTGATTTAGAGCTGTTCCTTAAATTCAAAGATCGGTGACTTTTTCAACTGCACGTATGAACAAGTAATAGGAGATATCCAAAGGTAAACTTATACATATATTTTATGTAACGTTTTATTATTTGAGGTATGTACAACGTTTAACAAGTAGAATGACATTTTCTAACATTTTATATGTGCTGCCGCATTGTTTTACAGATAGTCGAGTAGTGACATTAAGACATTATCCGAGACCGAAAGTAACAAATTCATATTAGTCTACCCTGCAATATTGATTTATTGAGATAATTTGTTAGGAATCATTAAAAGGGTATAGTTGTATTCTAGGACACATTAATTGAAGCTGACCGTAAATATACTGCCATATTTAACATTGGTACTCGGTTCAATTATTTATATTAAATATATTCTAAGCGGTTTAGACTACACGCATTTTGGAGATAGAGGAATCAAGCGCGGACCTTAAAATTACTGCCATATTTAAAACTGGTACTCGGTTCAATTATTTATATTACATATATTCTAAGTGGTCTAGACTACACGCATTTTGGAGAAAGAGGAATCAAGCGCGTTAGCAGCTTTATTATTAGGAAAGTTACTTTTTTGTATTTATTAAATTCTTATTTAGTTAAAAATATGACATTTAATGTTTTTAATTTAAAGGCATAAACTAATGAGATAAACCAAAATGCATGTTAAAATGTAAAAGAATAGTAGACATTCATTAGTAGACAGGGATTACTGCCACTTCCACATGCAAGTAAAATGCAAAATCATTGTACACTGCGATTGTAATTAACTGACCTGGTTAATGGATTAAATCTGAATTAATACTACTGTTGGTAAACTGGAATAATACTACTGTTTATTATTGTGGTATTGACGTCATTTGAATAATAAAAAATAAACGAAACTGGTTAACAAAACAATATTAAACATACATTTTCATTTTAGTTACAATATAATGTAAGCCATCAAGATAAAGCACATGGACTTTAAATTTATTATACATCAGCAAGCGGTGTCATTACGCATGTATTAGTGATTTTACTGCTAGTAAATATCCGTTTTTGAATATGGCTTTTGTAAATAATTAAATACGTCCTTAAGACTGGTTCGAAGTATAAAAAAATATGTGTAAAATAATACGTATATAAATATAAAAATGTTCATGAAGTGTGTAATAAATCTATTTGTCATTGTCGTTTATAATTTTCATTGTATTTCGGGTTGCAACCTTTATATGATCAGTCTGTCTAACGCAGAGTATGTTTGCTAACTTCATCACATATGTACCTATTGAGATATGGTAGCTCAATGAATGTTTGATATTTATTGCTACATAGATGGAGTGACTGATTACCATCTGTGTTGTATATTACTTAATGCGATCACTTGAAATATGTCGTTTCGCCATTTCTATCCACATAACTTGGGTAATAGATGGCGTGAAGATTTAAACTGGTCTAAACCTGATAAGGTTTGAGGAATTCTGATTGGTAATATTTGCTGTTACAAGTACGAGTAAGTACGAATTCTCGGCTCTAGAATTTATTGCGGGTTTCGTCACGGTGGTGATAAGCTATGTAGTTCAAAATATTCAAAATATTTAATTTCAAAATATTTTATTTGCGATATTGGATTGATATTTTCAGATTTACTCTGATCCACATTTTAATAAAAATCGTATAACAGGATCGTATTGGTAAATATCTGTTTTATATAAAAAATATGACGATCACTAGATGATATTGTTATACTTGAATTATGGCTGTAACTGGAGCAAACAATTAAAATATGAAGATTCAAAAATGAAAATTTCTGAAATGACCAGCGAACTGCAACTTTTGGTTCAATGGAAGAATAATGGCATTCTCATTATTCTTCTGACAATTATTTAGTTTTCCAATGATATTATTTTCAATTTAGTATTATACTTAAGACCAATCTTTTTCATGTCCGCTCTAACGTACACATTACTGCATTATATTTTGTGTATATGTGTCGTTTTGGGTCAACTTGTCTTAGACCAGTAAACAATCAAAAATCGATAAAATCATACAACCAAAAGATGAAGGTACATTATTTATTATTATTTATAGATGTTATATAGATATTATATTTCATTAATTTGGTCATGTTGACAAAATTATCACTTTATTTGGATATTCAAATATTGATTTTTTTTGCTTTTATATAGTAAGAGCACCATGTTGTAATTATATTAGTTAGCGTTAGTGATATTATCGTGAGACATTTAATTCACACCAAATCATTTAATCCTACTACTTTTATTACTCGTTCATACATCGCACATCTACGTAGTATTTATAAGATCTCGTACGAAAATTGATAAAAGAAATCCTTATAAAGTGAGACTTTTTGCCGTATGTCTGTCTGAGTGTCGCAGATAATTTTCTCAGGAAATACGCAAGATATCTATTTGAAAACTGGCATAGTTATATAAGTTACTTGCACATACCAAGTCGAGATGTTAAAATCCCAATATTTTTCCTCTTTGTCTCCTACAAAAATCGAGAGTCGAAAAAGTAATTTTTTATAACCAGGTTAAGTTAAATACATATCATATATACGCACATTCTTATATATTCTAAAATTATTTTACTTTTATTTTAGCTTAAATTTTTTTCATTTTAGAAAAAATGTAGGTATGTATGTCCCTGTTCATTTCCGAATTTGGAGGGCCAACAAATATGAAATAATTTACTTTAATAGGTAATAAACTAAAACGTCGTTTATTATTTTCTGTAGTCTTATCTAATAAATTACTTTAATAGATAAGACTACAGTGAATAATAAACGACGCACTTCGCACAACATTTTCGTTGATGAGCCATAAATTAAATTGGTCATTTAATTGATGGCATTCCGTCCCGAGGATTCCGTATCCATGATATGGAATCCTCCGTACGCGTGTATGAATCATATTTCGATATTTTTTGTTTATTAATGGATACAATATTGATGCTGATCGGGATGTGGACTAGATGAGTGGATGACATAACCTAAGTCTTATTTTATAATGCGTACGTTTGGGACATTAAAGAAATAAAGAAAAAAATATTTTCATTTCAACAATATAAGTCTGATAGCAAAATTGGTAAGATGATTAAATGACACGTGATGCAGAATTATTTCTATTTTATTTAAATTCTTTACCACGACCTAGGTTTCGTTACATGACAATATCTTGAGGCGGGGAAGATGTTGTCATGCAACGAAACCAAGGTCGTGGTAAAGAATTTAAATAAAGTAGAAATAATACTACATTACATAGTTTCATTTAGTTGTGAATAATGAATTTCTACAAAATTAACGCCAAATATATTCAATATTTTTGATAATACGATATTTCATTGTCTTCAGTACACATATTCCGTGTTATTGTTCCATAGCGTTGCGGTATATGCAATAATAAACAAGTGCAAAATATGTTTCCTTGCGTTGTTTTGAGTTTTCTCTGCGAGGTGCAGGTAGCACTCACTATAACGACGCCGCGCCGGTGAAATCGAACGCGTGTGGTAAGATGCAGGCTGTTAGTCGACGTTTAGAATACTGATCGCAGCCTTAAACTTGGATTGTCTGCTGTCAAGTGTCGATGACGACATATCACGGCTATGAATGTAATTTTGTAGACGGAAGTTACGGAAACAGATGTTTGTTTACGTAACAATGTCAAGTCAGATGCTATTAGCTTTGGTAGTAAATGCTAATTGACTTACGATCAACTAGCAATATTGCCAGGTCTTCGTGCGGGAAAAATTGCGCTGTATTACACATTTCTAAATCTTGAAACTTTATTCTCCTAGGGTGCACTCGAAGGATGCCCAAGAGTCAGATAGATAGTGACCATACTCTACATTCCAATGTATAAATATAAATGAATTATCAAAAATATTTATTGTAAATAAATTTCGCCATCTAGTTAAGAATTATAACATTACACCTTTATGATAGTTGCTATTAAAAGAAATAGATGTCGCTGTCGATTAAACAAGTAGTTTAGAATTACGTAATATGTTGATGATTTCTGTGGCCTGTACTGGCCAAGCATCCAAAATATAGATGCAAAACAATTTTGTATAAAATTATTATTATAATCCTAATATAACATTCGATTGTTCTGAATCATAATCGAGAGACAAAATAAACAAATTCTTTCGATCACTTCGTGATCGAAAGAATTTGTTAAATAATAATTTGCCAATAACGTGTATTTATGTAGTTGTTACTTTGCGTCCGCAGCCATACATATTTAGAAAAAAAGAAGTAACCTGAACAAAATATTTTTTTATAAAATGTAATATATTATAATAAGCTTTTTATTATAAAAATAGTTTTAATGATAATGAAAGAAATATATTGAAATATTTTTAAATGTGAAACTCAATTCCGGGTGAGTAATTAAAATATCTTATACTATATGTATATTTATACGGCATCTTTTCACGTACCACAATCGGCTTCTCCGCTATCTCTGAAATACGTAATTTACATTAAATTATTCACAAAACAAGGATATTGTATTCTACATCAAAATATAGGTAATAAGCTTTCTCGTAACATATTGTACACTTGTATAAACGTATTGTACAAGTGTACAATACGTTATTAGAAAGGACTTGTAATGTAAAAGGTATTTTTGACGTGAAACGTCTTTCATTTCGGTCAGAGAGGGGTCACTTGCAAAATCCATATGTAACGAAATATGTTATGGCAAGATCGCTTACAACTTTGGAAGTATAGCACCTACCAGCATTATATTACAATAATGTAAAGGATAGAAGCCATTACTAGGTAGTGCATATGTCGCTGGCGTAAATGGCGCTGCAGTAGCGTGCCGCACGACTCATTCGGAACTAAAATTTACCATTGCGCGCTGTGTTTAGTTAGTGATTACTCAGCAGTACATTGATCGATTCGAGCGGGAGTGGTCGCGTTTGACAGAACTCACGACGTTATAATAGGTGTGATACAGAAAACTCATACTTATGACCATTAGAAGTTCTAGAATTTAAAAAAAGTGTTGTTTTTACCAAAAAATTGACGACTGCTCTACTATATTACCAAAGCGTGCGGTATGTAACGTACAAACTGACGTGCAAGAGCTCGGATAGCAAGAGAGAGAGATTCCGGCCCTCGACGACCCACTTTGACCTCGGTGGAACGAGTTCGTCTCCAAAGGGAGCGTGTTAGACTTACTATATTACACACTCTCTAGTACGCTCAAGGCGTTTCACGTATTCCACTGCGGCTGCGACCCTGATACAGCCTACCCGTCTTTTTAATGAAATAAGCGTTCTAAAATTCATGTTAATATTGTATTTAAAGTTGTTGTAAGAATTTTAATATGAAATTGTGTAAAATTAACTTTTTAAATTTTCGTTCAATTCGAAATTAATATTTTCATTGTGCTGCCAATACCAATAAAATTACTTGATTATTAAAATATCTTTACACATTTCGATTATGACTATTAAAAATAGGGTATTCGACACTTTTTGAAAACTATTTTAATAATAATATACACAGTGTCTGAGAATAGATGGCGGACAACGAAATATGCTATTAGTTGATTATAAAGGAATAAATAGTGTTTGAAACAAAACGTCAAGCACGCCTTTTTTCTAATTTAGTGCACAAAAATTACACATAACTCTTTTTAATACACCAAACACTTTTCCGGAGTGCGGTCTTTATTCGCAGTGACGATATCTTTACAGTTGTTCGCGGGTTATTCTTTCGAGCGGCTGTGAACAATGTGCACAAGTATTGTGTGTAAAAAGAGGACAAATAATTATGAATATTATTTCCAATTTTCTGAAAAAGTCATCTTTTAAATTTTATTTTAACCACAATCAACTATTTTTCAGTCAAGAAATAACGTCTTTATTTGTGCAACACTTAGTTCCGAACTCCGTGTATATTGGAGGTAAATATTCACATAAAAATAGTGCTACTTGTAAATAATAGAGTTTACGTAAAATATGACTTAAAATCTCCATAAACACTTGTCACGCGTGACGTCATTTATAAGTAAATAAAGATAATATTTAAATCAATGTTACATATATTGTATGGCAATCGTTTATGTTTATAAAATGGCGTTTAAGCTAAGAGATTGAAACCATACGATATGTCACGAACGTGAGAGAGATCTAAGCAACAAAGTTTATAACGTTTAAGTGTATAATACTTAATTTGCATAGAGTTGTCATTAGGCTATTTATGTTAATCAATACCTCTTTTAAAAATATTAAACTCAAAGGAAAATCATTATCTTGACTTTCCATAGATAAGTAATAAATTTCCTTTACCGTGTGCTTCGATATACAATATCATTAATAAAGTGTTTTACTTAAAATAGTTATTTTATCGAAATTCATCAATTTACTTTCATAAAGATCATTATTTTAAGTACTAATTAATACTATCATCTGCTCAGCACTTCAGGTGGGATATTAGCAAAGCCTTTGCTAATATCCCACCTGACAATGCTGTAATACAACGAAACCTAGGTCGCGGTGAAGAACTTAAAGAAAGTAGAAATAATACTACATCACGTAGTTTCATTTAATTGTGACTAATGAATTTCTACAAAATTAACGCCAAATATATTCAATATTCAACGATTTTTAAGTTCAATAACGTCGGTCATCCCTAGCCCGAATGTGTGAAGTTAAATCACAATTAATAAATAAATTGAAATAATTTCCCAATTCGAAATATTAAATTACGTTGTTTGAATGACGTCGCACGTTTTGTAGTCACGTGAAACACAGATAATACATCTGAGTTTTATTTATTGACATAATTAAATTAAGTTAATTTATTCGTGATTTAGAAATGTATAACATGCTGTAACTTTTCCCACGCTATTAAAACTTTCATAGATAAAGATCGTTTACTATGATGCTGTACACAGATTGTTCGTTTCGTTATTCCGCTTCTTCTTACAAGCTACGCTGACTGGCTGCTAGTACTGCAGCCAGACAGCGTAGCTTGTCGGGTGTCTCACATTAACCATGTGGATGCATGTATTAGTACAAGATCCTGCTGCAGAAATTCGTGCACTGATATATTTTTATGAAAGATTATCAATTATCTAGGTTACCAAGTGTTATTTGGTTGATTATTTATACTCATGTAGATTTTTATCAATGTTTATACCAAATAAAAGTTTAATTTGTTCTGTACACGACAACCCAAGTTAATAGTTTCGACTCCAAACTGATTTCAATGTACTGAAGGGCATTGAATTTTCTTTTTATGTCCTGCATTTATTTTTCTTAAAAAATATTATTCGTTTTTTGTATACAAAGAAATTGAATTAGTTCACGGCTTTATTGTTATACAAAATTACTTACATTTTTTAAATAAAAATATCACTTATCTATAATTCATGTTATTATATTATTGTATTTGTTATTTACTTAATTTATACGGTATTGCCTCCTTGTTTATCACAGCACACACGCGTTGTTTCTCGCGAGTAATTAATTTATTTAGTAGCAACTACTATTTGCTATGGTTATTTGGCAAGCAACAATGGGTTATTGCATATAGAAAAAAATAAACTATCATTTGAAATACATTTTTCTACTCCATGAGCGTAAATAATCAAGAAAAGAATACATGTTTAAACCTGAGCAATCTGACGTTTGTAGCAAAAATGGCGAACTTGCAGCCATTTTTTTTACTTTTTTTACGTAATTCTCTTTCAATGACTTTTTTTTATTTTACTTCGCATACATATGGACGAAGCTCACGAATGAAAATATTTTTAATACGTTGAAAGAAAAGTAATTAAGGCAACGTTTTGTCAGGCAACTCGGCCATAATGTATTATGTTATTGACAATTTTTCATTTGAAAAACATTTTGTCAAAAAACACATCGGTGTACAAATTTGCAGCCGGATGTTAGACTATATTTGTTTATGTCGAACATTAAGATGAGTGGCATGTTTTATATCGAATTAGGTAACGAGTCGCTTAGATAGGCGTTAGGCGTAAATGTAATATTGTGCTCCTTCAAAGCGGCGAAGTTATTAACAAGCCAGGCCAGGCTCGGCTACCACACTAAATCTCTTAATTTAAAATTCAACGATGAATCCATTACACGAATTACGTATGAATATAATCAATAACGATTTCAAAACGAGCGACAAGGATCATCCTTGTCGGTTTTTCAATATCAATAAATTATTAGTAATTGTCGCGACTGTTTTTAAATTGGCAATTAACCTTAACTTCATTTTGCTAAAACATCTACTGTTTACGACTCACTTGAGGTGACTATTCGAGTTTTAAATATTACTTGCACATGCCTTTGTGTGATAGTCAGAATATTGATCAGTTTTCCCTCAGTTCATTCTTGTATATCTTAATATATTATATTATGGATACGTCAATAAAATACATTCCTCCATGTGTTAACATGTAAGTACTGTCTTTAATATACAAAAATTTTCAATTGTCGTCGTAAAAATTACCACAATTTCCTGAGGTATGTATAGGAATACATCTTACTTAAGTTATATATAGGAACACACCTTTATACCAATTACCTAAGGTATATATAGGAATACACCTTTATACCAATTACTTAAAATATTTATAGGAACACACCTTAATACACCTATTGGCCGATGTGTTAACCTGGCTTCCATGTAACGCCAAAGCTTTCATGTAAAATATAATTTAAGTTCCAATATAATGTATCCAGATTTACATGGGTTATATAAAATATAAACAAGGTTGTTCGACTCCAATTCAACCGATTAAAATTATACAAAGCTTGATTAGATTCAAAAGTTTCGAGTAAAGGATTCGAAAGATGAAAAAGGGCGGTAAACGTGAAATAGAATAACTTGAAATACAAAAAAAAATAGATTACAGTCCCTGTAACTAAGTGGCCTACGTCTACACATCCTGCATCTATTTTCCCTGTGTAGGCGGTAAGTGACCGAAAAAAAATATATACAAAAATTACATGTATTTTAGTATGGTCCAAACGATATTAATAGTCATCCATATAATTAATTTATTAAAATAACCTACATATTATTTTTAGAGTTTTAATTTTAATATAATTATTATTTATTCTACTTAATTTTATGTAAATGTTAATTAAAAACGTACAGGTCGTTTTTGAATTTTTTATTTTGAAAATCATAGCGGAAACAAATCGTAATATATAGTTTCTAATTCATACATAAATGCGTATTATTGATTCAATCAAATTAATAAAAAAAACGAATATATAGATGGATTTTTGGCAGATAAAAAAATATTTAGAAAAAGAACAACAAAATCTTTAGAAATAAATAAACATTTCTTGACTAATATAAAAACGATTCGATTCGAGAATCATGGAATCAGTCAATCAAAATTATATTAATAAAACGCACAGTTAGTCAATTCATTGCCGACTCCAAGCTACAATTATTACTGTAAATATCGATAACGAGCTTCTAGACAATAGCATGAGTATTTAGGCAATTTTGAAATGACTTTTTAATATTGGCGTATCCAATTATGAAAATGGGCAAATTATTACATATATTTGTTGTTCTAAATTACTATACAGGAATAAATTGTAGTCAGTGACCGAATTTTAAGGAGCGATTGTGAATCGGCAACTAAATCATAAACTTAAAAAAAAAGAAAAAAACGTAATATTTTAATTTCTTACAATCCCGCGTTTTATTAAAGCGGGATTGTATGGAAAAGTTAAAAAAAATACGTTTTTCTTTTTTTTCATCAAGTTGCTGATTCTTAATTACTCCTTAAAATTCGGTCACTAACCAGAATTTGATCCTGTATAAGGACGATGATAGCACATTTGTTGTGCATCAAACGCCTTTGGATTGAGTACGACGTGTGCGCATAGTGAAATGCTTCGAAAGAAAGTTTTACAAGTAAGCGAAATATAAATATAACCTACGAACGGAACTGGTATCAGTTTATTAACGTTAATAAATATTTATACAAAAATCGTTCTTTAAAAAATTAACGCTTTTACCGACAGTCGTTTAAAATATATGACTTCTGAAAATCTTATTTCCTAACGAACTAGAAGCTTGAAATAAGTTTATATCAGTTTTTATATTTAAAATATAGGTAAAAATTAAAATATTAAATTTAGATAAGTTTTACTCGGTTTTATATTTCAAATAACTGTAAAAATTTGTAAAATATAATTTTCGCACTTGAACCTCAGTCACTACAGATTCCTAATAATCTCAAACATCACGCTCAACTTCCCGTCTATATAATTCTAAAATATTAGCGTAAAATATTTCATAAATAGTAGTTGTATATTACATACAATAGCTTTGACCTTTTGGTATTGAAAATACATGCAAACCATCGATACGCTGCACAAACTTAGCAGCTGATCTGCAGAATCCATATATAAAAGCAATTACCGTTTGTAAGAGTGGTTAAATAAAAGTATACAATTTTTTAACGCCTATGTAACACAGCACTAGCGACACGTCTTTTTTTCATTTACAATAATCCGTTGCTAAAATCCTAACCTAACAAAGGAGTATTTCAACTTAAGAATATCTGTAAATAAAATACAATAATTTAATTTGTAGACCATTTTTCTACGTTAGTTAAATCTTTTTTGTTTTGGAAGGGAAATTAAAAAAAAAATAGTTCACTAGCACACGGAGGTTTTTCATTAATTACATTGTAGTAGTTGATCTTCTGATACTATTTTTAAGAAAGTAAATAGGTGTACAATTCTGTTAGATGCGGACATCAGAAACGAATTATGGCAAAGAATGAGGCATATGTCGTGGATGATCGCTGCATATACGTTAAACATTTTTGTATCAGTATTGTTATTTAAGTAATCAAATGATATCAAAAACGCTTTCTTAACTTCGTCCAATATTATAGTTGATGTACGAGCAGATAACAACGAATTCCTTATAAGCTTCACCGACGCAAGCACGACCCTCGCGTAGCACACAAAATAGTATAAATTTGTAATGAGTGGACGGCGATCGCCCTTATGAGGTGACCCTAGCAATAATTTTGTAGTAATATTAATTCTTATTACTATTATCCTGTTTAATGTTTACTATTATCCTGTTTAATGTTTACTATTATCCTGTATAATGTTTACTATTATCCTGTTTAATGTTTACTATTATCCTGTTTAATGTTTACTAATATCCTGTATAAGGTTTACTATTATCCTGTTTAATGTTCTAAAAGTTAAGAAAAATATAGAAATTTTTTCATTTTATATTTTTAATCTGTAACACTGCGGGAGTAGTAGATAAAAAAAAACTTTTAAACGGGAGTAGAAATCGCATTACGAGGGTTCAGTACACATGTAGGCACTTATAAAGATTTAAGAGTATATGGTATTTCATTTAAACTATTTCTTCTTTTTTGTCAACACTACAGCTTGGTGCATGCTAAGGTTTTCCCAGTCTGCTCCCTCCAGGCAGTACGACTTGATGTTAATGGAAGTCAATGGAAATTACGAAATCTCAGCTTCACAATGGATTTTTTTAAAATTTTAATCGAATCATTTTACGAAAAATTACAGGGTTTTTTTATTTTTCTTAATCCTTAAATTACCCTTAAATTTAATTGAGTGGCTTATTTTTCTTTGCAATGATTTTAGAATCAAAATGAGGTAAGTAAAGCTCCTTTCAAATTCGTGTTTGTAAGTATTTAAAATAGCTTTTTTTAACAAAACGTATAGTTTATTAAGGACTCCAAATGGTGATAAAAATGTCTCCACTTTGATTGTTCCCTAATGAAACAAAGAACGTTTATAATTTCGTCAAATCAGTTCGTTCGAACATCCACATGTCTGTCACAGCTTTGCAGTTTCTAAAGTTTTATATATACCAATCTGTATAAAACCGTACAAGGGGATGACTGATACGAATTTTCAATTAATACATTAAAAACAAATTTATTAATTGATTTGGTAAGGCGGAACTTCTTTTCATGAATTCCATTGGAAAAGATTTTGAGTTGTGTGTCACTGGAAAAGTTTCTAAAAAGTAAAATTGCGGTTCTACTTACCATTATTAATTTCTAACACTGTTTACTAAATATTAAGCTTCAAATTGATGTGCCATCTCATACTCCCGATAAAGGTATGTATCCATAGATTTGAAAAATATTAAAAAAAAGTCTGTTCATTTTATTAAAACACTCAATAACAATTATCTCGTTTAACTGACAAAAAAATTCAAGAAACAACTACGAAATCTCACTGCATACGTGTTCTCAAACGCACTTGACCGGTTGTGAACTAAAGAATTATACATGAAATGAACGCTAACAACATAATAAGAAGATAAAAACCGATCTTAGCAATGGATGTTGATGACGTTTGTCCGAACACACAAGTATCGATTTAATAGTTTCACTTAGTATGGAATATCTATGCGGTTTATGTACTCGTCTGGTTAATTACGGAGTATTTGCCCGTTTTAAGTATTCGTCTGGTTAACTATGAAGTAGTTGTCAGGTTTGCTAGAAAGTCGCCGCGTCCTCCACTTGCTCCGGTGGACTTAATATTTGAATCAGTCTCTAGGCCTCGACAGTCAGCCATTTATGTTAACTGTCGGGCTTGGGGATCATCACATTATTTAAAGTAAAAACGTACAATATTTTTTTTTAGCAAGAAAATACATAAGATAAAAAAGTACTCATGAAAATAATACTATTTATTCATAAAAATGGGAGTATAATTTACATAATCTAATTTCTTTGTCAACATTAGTCTACGTTCCGTAGCTTTATCTCATTGGTTGTTGATGTGTTGCATTTCTCAAAAAAGCGCCACCATATAAATAATAATGGTTGAAACTGAAATAAATTAATGTATGTACATAAATAAAGTAATTTATCGTACTTCGTTGTGTTTATAAAGTAAAAAAATTCATATTTGTCTAAAATAATGTAAAATACTTAAAGTTTGGTTTGGCCCAGGTTTGGCCCCAGACAACCCAGGTTTGGCCCTAAAATTTGTATAGATACTGTAGTTGTATTAATTTATAAAGAGGTTAAATTATTTGTACGTATTTATACAAAATAAAACAAAATTTCTTTCAATTTACAATGAACATTTCAACGTGAACTAAATTAATTTTAAGCAATATTATCAATCCATACATTCACAACGTGTCACTTAGGAAAAAACAAGTAGTGAATGGTTTATTGTTAAAATTATGCGAAAATGTAATTACAAAGTTAACCACATTATCCTTGTCAAATTTTAAATAAAAAACTTTTAAAATTCTTTCAACACTTACGAAAATTTTTGAACTTTTTTTAATGTAACAATTTTTTATAGCGTTTGCGTAGCTTTTTCGCTCATTCTCAAACTTCATTTCCATTAAGAAGAAGCAGAAATATATATGATCAAACGTTCCGCGAGAGCAGGCCGCCGAGTGGGGATCGCCATTTATTGTCAGCTGAATAAAACATTCGCTAAGAATTGGTATGTAGACATTAACCATATAACACCGTGTTGAATCGCCTTCTACGTTGACAAATTGAGGAGTGCTAACAATATTATTTATGTTTCTTTTCTTCTAAATTCAAACTGAGTAACGACATTTATTTAAGTGTTACCAGAGTGTTGAATCAGCGCGGTTACTTTTTAAAAATATTGACAATGGAGTGTGTTTCAAATTAATAAAACTTATAAACTGATAAATAACTATTATTTTGTGAATAAATCGAGTGCTTTTGTTGACGTGTGGAGTACAAAATGTGGAAAAAATTAATGATGACTGGTATGTGTGTTATCCTTAATTATTTGTTATATTATTATATACAAGATAATTATAGTTTCTGGTTTCTTTAAAGAAATAGAAATTTCGATTATCAATAGATGAATAAAAAACTCCAAATTTATGGGTTTATTCGAGAGAAATATTTATTTATATTTATATCGTTTAATATCACTTTCACGTCAACATTATTAGAGGGAAATGTACGTGTTAAATATTTTCATTTGTATTCGTTATGCCGTTTTATAATAACTCTACGAAATGTACTTCAATAGTAGTAATTTTTTTGGAGACACGAATATTTTCAAATAATACAAAATTAAAGGTTTTAATTTTCTTAACCATGATCAATTAATTTTAATGTTTGACTTCTGCGGTTTTACAGGCCTTAAAATTTAATACGGTTTTGAATATTTATATTTGCACGTCAGCTTTTAGTAATTTATGTGCCAAATAAGACGTTTCAAGTTAAATTCTACAACCTTCAAAATTTTACCTTGCTGGCTTTCTAATGTTATACAGACGTATGCATTTCAATTTTATTATTATGTTTTATGATGATCTAAGAAATTTAAGGCGAATAAAAGAATTAAAACGCTACACGTGCTTAAAAGTGTGTTTACATTTTTAATGCAAATACTTACGTAAAACTATTGTTATTGTGTGTGTGTTGTCTAATTAGGAAAGTTGAACTTCGCATGATTATAAGTAAGAATATTTAATCATATATTGCACTTAACAGTACCAGTTTCCTGTAAGGCGAGAATAGCATTTCGTAATATTAATAATAAGCTTTTGCTCGCGTGGGTATCAAAGTGTTACAAAATATTTTTTTTGTGGTTTGCTAATATAGATGGTTTGTTCGGACGCTTGCTGACCTCCGCGATGTTCTTGCTCATAACTTTGTCTCCTTGACATCGCAGCGTGGTGGTGCACATTACGTATGCCAGTTGATTGAGTTTATCTTGCAGCGAAAGTGTCATCAAAATATATCACTCATTTTTATTTGACACTATATTAGACAGGTGGCGAAAAAGACAAACTAACAAAGACATAAATAAAAATTCCAAAAATCAGTTGCTCTTCACTTCTTTTTACCTATGGATAGTTTTCATAATAATTTTTGAAATAAATATTTTCTATGCACATAGAATCATTACAATGCGATTGAATGCACATAATAAGGATTCATAAATAATGATCATTATAACTAATGATCTATTTGAATCATACAAATTTAAAACTATTTCTATGACTTATATTTTCAGAGCAGATTTTTGTTGCATTTTCACATGTTCGCTCTTCATTCTTGTTCATTATAATAAAGCAAATAATTTCAATTAACATAGATTTTTTTCTATTAGAACTGAGGCTAGTACAACGTTTCACTAAATGTAATTGTTTACATTGTATTAAAGTATCGAAATATTGATTTGTAAATTGTATTCTTGGATAGTATTGATCTCAAAGGTTGTATTTATTGTCCAAACATTATGGGCGTTCGAATTGCATTGAATAAAGATTGGCTGTATAAATATATGGATGTATAAATATAACTAGTGAGCTTTGATTTGAATTTGGGAACGGAAAATTTTGCTATTTGTGAACTTCGTCTTACTTAAAATGACTTTATAACAAGAATTTCCTTGATGGAAAAATAATTTCATGATTTTATTCGCAGCTTTGAAAAATAATATCAAAAATATCTCGAAGATTAAGGAAATTGTTGCAGTGTGTTTTTATAAATAGATCCACGTTTAGAATTTTCGATAAAATTTCTTTAAAGTCCGCTACGAATTGTCGCTAGCTTATTGTGGAAAATGTATATTTTCAATTTATTGTTCATTTTATTTATTCAGCTTAATGCACAATTTTTATTTCCATTTTTTCGAGGAAGACTGGACGATTAATGATAACAGAGATGTCGTTTTTGACGCCTTTATTTCAGAAAATTTATATTTTTCCTTCATATTCAAATTTTGAGATGATATCTTTAAATAAACTCCTTTACACTAATTTATTAATAAAATTAAAATTTGTCACAAGTTTATGTAATTTATTATACATTCTCATCGATATATTTAAATTTTATATAAGTAATGCTGGTTTGAAAATTTGAAGGCGAATTAAAAAATTATAGGCAAAATCTGTTTAAACAATTTCATATAGAATTGTTTGCTGTATATACTTATATGAAAATGTTGTCATTATGCTTGTTGTAGTTATAAAAATTATTTTTATGGAGTTATTAAAAAAGTTGAGCTTCGCATGGCCATTATCAAGGATATTTAATCATATAATTAAATTAAATAGTAACATTATCCTCCTGTGGCTTTAAAGGCTCTCGTAATAGTAATAATTTGGTTTTGTTCACTTGGTTGCCAAGATGATACAAAATTATTTTTAAAAGCAAGTCTTGCGATTTGATATTATAAATAATTTGTTCGGGTGCATGCTGACCTCCGTGAAAAGTAAATTGTGTTGAATATATGTCTATTTAAAAATATTTCAGTTACAGTATCACCGTAAGAAGGCTTATAATTGGAACTTAAGTATGCTATTGTGTGATATATTATATAAATTAGAAAGAAGATTTCATTTGATAGGTTTATCGTCTTACGTGAACACTTCTAAATGAATGAATATAATGAAAGAAACAGTTTACATAAATATGATATAAAACATGTTTCGATGACTATCCGCGTCTTTATATTGTTGTTACTAGAGGAAAAACGGTGCAAAGTTAAAATATTTTAATATATACAATAACTTTGATTATAACAAGATCATTAAGAATGTATGAAATATATACATATATATATATACGTAATGCAACAAAAAAGTTGAGACAAAAAAAAGCGAAAATAATTTTTATAGTTTTCTATTTATGTAATTACGAAAATTTTCGTTTAGAAGGAAAAAAAATCTTGGATGTGTTTATCGCTCTTAGAAGAATTATCCCAACTAATATTATAAATTGAAAAATATATTTGTTGGTCCTTATTTCACATGCCGACGGAACAACTGATTGACATGAATTTAAGTAGAGATAGTTGGCCGGCCGGGATACGACATAGTCCTCCTTTTTCCCGTGAAATCTAATTCCTTCTTATCTGAAATTGAAAAAGTACACAACCGGAACAAAGAAGCAACGTCGCAACGGAGTAACGGATCAATATGATCAACAGAATCACTTCCTTTTATCCTTGCTTGAGAGGGGAAAATTTTTGTTTTCTTTGTCACTTGTATTATTAAGCCACGAAAATAAACCCTTAGTATTTAATTTCCCTTAGCCATTTTTTAAATATTTATTCATGATTTTTCCAGGATATTTGAAAAGGTCTCACGCATTAGAGATTATGGATATTGCTATTTACTTATAATTTCTAGAGTTTAAAAGTGAAACGAGGGACCATTTTAGCTTAGTCACGTTCGTCCATTCGTCCGTCTGCCCATCACAGTTTTACAGTTTCTATAATTCTTGACAAATGTACATATAATAGACCTTGTACGTGAAATTTTTCAGACGGTGAGCTTAATTTATATCTAGCCAAAAATATAAAAATTTTTTTATGTATTTTCTCATTCATGAAAGTGTGATATGAAATGGAATATCATCGGACAGGTATTTCAATACAAAACTCAAATCTCAAACTTCAAAATTAAGCTTCAATTTATGTGTAACATGTCTCTTTCTAGCATTTTATTGCATTTTTTAATAAAACTAGTTTCGGCTGACTTACATTAACACTTCCTACAGATATAGACGATCTGGGAACGCTTGCTAGTGTGTGTTCTGATAAGCAATTAGCCGGTTTCTAATACTAATAATAGTTACGACCTTTCCATAATTCCTTCCTCCTAAGTTGACTGTTATTGTTATCGTTATGAACACTATGTATAATGTATATAGAAAAAATATATATAGATTAGATAAACTTTTTGTCACCGGAAGTCTCTCTTCTAGTTAAAATCCAGACTAGGCGTATGATAAAATACCAAGTGAATTTTTTACATGGAAAATATTTTAAAAAGTGATTGATTTAGCATATAAAATGATAATAGAAGGGAGAAAATCTGCTTTTATAATTTTTGTCTATCTGTCTGTATGTTAATTTGTCCGTCAATCGCGCGAAATCTACTGGACGGATTTTGTTAAATTTCGTACGATAATAGTTTATACCCTCGAGCAACACAGGATACTTTTTATCTAGATATTACATATTAAAAAAACCCTTGACTTGGTGAATATTTGTATATTGGTACTGCCAACGACATCTATTAGCGTTTTTAGTAATAGTGGTCGTAATAATAATGATAGTTTCGACATTGAACCTGTAATTTTACGCTAGTGAAACCGTGGGGTGCAGCTAGTAATATACCATATATAAGTCGAGAATAAAATATTTTCGACAATCGCAATAAATCGTTGATGAAATATTTACCCTTATGGAATCAACAATTGTAATGTACGAACACATAAATTAATTATTAACAAGGGTAGGGGAATAAACACAATAGGGGACGAAGTGGTAGAATAATGAGGTGTCAAAATGGCCATAACTTTTCGGAAGATTTTTCAAGTCATAAATTGGAGATCCACTTCGGATATTAGAGTTTGGCGGTACATGTGGAAAGTTCCAATTCGTATATGTTGATGTACGAAATATGTGAAATGTTTGCCTCCTTGATGGAACAATTTCAAAGTTTTTAGATCGAAATACTTATTTGTCTACAACTTTTAAAGATTATGTTCAACTATATTCATTTCGTGTCCATTCTTTTTATTATTTAGGTATCCATTACCACTTTTGTGTCAAAATGTAAACATCTTCTTTCACTTATACTTCAGTTCAATTCAAATAATACTTTCATAATTATTTTTATCTTCTTGAACTTATGGCATTTTCTTTTACATTTACAGCAAATAAACACTTGCTGTTTATTTGATGTTATGATTTTACTTAAACAGTTATTTCGGGTTTGTTTTCTAATTGTGTGTGATGAATTTCAGAAAGCAAGGTTATCTTGACGGTAAGTAAAGTTTGGGTTCTTTATAAACCCAAGTATTAAGAATGATCCAAATTTGAGCTTTCATGTAGATTATGAGAACATTGTTCTTATGGTTCTATTCACAAAGCATCTTAATAGAACTTGATTGATATAATTACACTTCCTGTCTGTTTATCTGTTAGAAGTCTCGAGATCTCAGACGAAAAAAACAATATTATATTGTTTTTTTCGTCTACTTCAGATTGGCGTATATAATGTATTACTATGACCAGCACATATTTATAATGTTGTATAATTTAATGCTAAGGGGAGTCCCTCTCCAGTGGCTTTCTCTTGATAAAGGGGGAATATGAAAAATAGGGGTCAAATTTTTTTTCGTTTTACCTAGGCTTGTGAGGTATCATTTAAAAACAGTTTTTTAAGCAGGTACGAGTTTCTAATTTGTTACAATAAAAAATAACGATGTAAGAATCCCGAGAATTTGTCAAAATCAGACATTTTTTTTTAAATCAGGTCTATTTTGCAAATGTCCCGTGTTTATACGAAAAAGACTGCTTATTAAATTCTCGTCACACTCTGTAGATACAGTCATGGACAAAAAAGTATAATATATATTGCCAACGTCGCTTTTCATCACGATAATTACAAGCCTGATGTCTTTACAGTGCTGCTAAATCAAGAAAGGGGTTGTGATATTGGCATTCGATGTAAGTTTGTGTGTGAGAGTCTCTATGAATGAAACAAATGTTTTGATTTATCATCACAAGCATACATTCATCCGAATTGATTGAGCGGGTGATAATGCATGTCCAAATAAAAATGGAAAAATACTTGTTGGAAGACACTTAAGGTACGTTTTTTCATAGTTGTATGCATCTATTCAAATTGTGCAATTATCTTCGGAGTTATCTGTATCTATTGAAATTGTGCTATTCTCTTCTTAGTTGTCTGTATCTGTTGAAATTGAGCAATTGTCTTCGTAGTTGTCGTGTCTATTGAAATAGTGCAATTGTCTTCGGAGTTGTTTGTAGCTGTTGAAATTGTGCAATTGTCATTGTAGTTGTCTGTATTTATTGAAATTGTTGCAACTTTGTGGGTGAAACTTTCAATTTCATTTTAATTAATACGTATATTTTTTTATTCATATATCTGAAACATATGGTTGAAAAAATTAAAACCCAAAAAATTAAAGTAAGTTATATATATTACTTTATTTTATATATTGTACGTTATTTTGATACTTAAAATTTGAAAGCCGGGTTTAGAAATGAAAAATGGGTAATGGAAACCCAATTTCATTTTAAGTCTTATGCAATGTTTACCCTTTTCGATGGAATGTGGGAAAAAACGTTTGCCTCCAGTTTACATGCATTGTATACATGGTATTTCTTTTATTATTTTTCTGTTTATGATTTCCTTGTTTCACTCCAGGTTTTTGACAAATTTCCGAAAATATTGATTTTGAAATTTAGTAAAACAAAATTTAACTTTTTCTTACTATTATTTTTTTAAATAGTTTTTAGAGAAAGACGAAAGATTCTTGAAGCAAATTTAGGTGAAATCTCATTTGTTTTCGAGCTGTTATAGCCGTAATTTTTGGTTGCTGTACGAGAGTGATATTAAACTTTTTAGATTCTTTGATTTTTAATGGAACCAGCTGTAAAGTTTGTTGTTACTTTTTTTCTAAATAGCTTTTATTTTCATAGCGCTACAATCGACGCGTTCAAAATTTACCTTTAATTTTCCAGTCTAAGTAACAATATGAGTAAAAGAGACATAAAAGTTTAAACCTTATAAGCTTTAAAGTGTAATTTTTATAAAATCGCATAAGAATATTGATTTTATTTTTCATTATATAAATATATAGCCTAAAATATCATTCACAGACGTAAGACAAACAATTTGCTTCACTATATCTCTCCAATTTATAACTAGCGCAAGTTGACCGAAACATTTTGGGTTTGATATCATAACTAACTGCAGTTATTCCGATTTTTTCACACCTTTCTACATGTGGTTAAAAAGTTAGGAAGAACGGAAGACCACGCTAGAAACTCACCTCTCGAAAGAGAATAACGGAAGACCACGCTAGAAACTCGCCTTATCAGAAACATTTTAGACGTTTTCTATTGCATTTTAAAACACCTCTCCAACGATACCATACTCGATAACATTCGTATGGAAAAACTGTTTCATCTCTTAGTTTGAAGACGATGTGTTACCAAAAAATAAAATAAAATAATTAGATTTTTATATAATTTCAATTAATTTTAATTCAATTAGATGTTTTTTATAATTTCAATGAGCCGAAATAAAATTAAACCGAAAGACCTACGATACTACGACACGGAGAGAGGTCGACGGACGAGCCTAACGAAATCCCAGTGGTTTTGTTTTTGCCATTTATCTATGTTATTTTAAGATGGCAGGATGCAAAGTTTAGATTTGTTTGTCTCTGTTAACTTAAAAGAAATGTAAACACACCCTTATAAACCAATCTGTAACAACTATTATTTTATTATCTAAAGACTAACTTTAACTATTCGGAAAGAAATATTCGCCTCCGAGTTATCTCACTATATCAGATTCACAGCACTATATTAATATTTGTAATATAAAATATAGTATCTGACTGTTAGAATTTTTGTGTCATTTAGCAACATTAGGTAGAATTGGGATTTCGCCAAAATTGTAGGATATTCGTATAGTACAATATTTTCTCACATACAGACGTGGCTGTAGTATTTTTTGGACAAAATTGAAAATATCACTTCAGCTACTTGTGCTACAGTGGGGTGTAGAAGCCACTTCAGCAGCTTTGGCCTCTATACTGATTCATAAATTGAAAGAAACTGCAATTTTAATATAATATTTATTTATACCCTTTTAATGAGGAAACTTATTACCATATTCATTCCTATTGAAGCGACTGATCAATGTCATTATGCTTAGTACAAAATACATCCGCGATATTTAATAATTATTGGTAATAAAATAAATTATATTTAGTAATAATAAATGGCTCTATTTATTAAAAAGTGATTTTTTGCGATTAGCGTAGTTGTAAATACAATTTATAAACAAAAATGTACACGTTCACTATATATCCATTTTGAACAACCGCGCAGTGTTCTCTTTGAATAAAAAACCATTTAGATACTTTATATGAAGAAATACTAACATCGTGGAAAAAGAATAATATACATGTTTTTGATAAGAAAGTTATTGATACGTAAATTACCACAGTTACGAATACATATGTTATAAATAAAAGAGTTGAAATATCGGCTGAATAATTTGAAATTTAATAAGGTTACTTTTAATAGAATGGCTTTTAATAAAGTAACTTTTAATGAAGTAAATCTTAAGAGAGCAGCTTTTAATAAAAGAACTTTTAATAGAGTGTCACCAACTAGGTTGATTTTAAACTTTTTGTTATTTTGAATTTATTTTCATTGGTTTTTGCAGACTTTAACAGTTTATATATAATATTAAGATATTATTTATCTCACTATTGTGTGCAATACTCCACAGACATTTTCATTTTATAAATATAGATATAGATTACCTTTAAGATCCAATTAATTTTTAGCGGCCTTATTTTACTTGAGCGACGGGTCGACAATTATTTTTCAACCAGCTTATCTGTAGCTTGTCACACTAAGACAAAACAATGGTAGTAGAATACATTGTCTTTTTTTAGCCTGGTTTTCCATCTCGCAAGGCAATTGAAATATATTTATACGTTGGTAATATTACATTGTCTACTTGTATTATTTTCAGTATTATCATGTTATTGTGATAATACGTCATAATACACAGGATAAATTGATGACAGGATAAATCTGCATTATCTATTTATCTAAATAATTATATATATATATATATATATATATATATATATATATATATATAAGTTACATAATACAAATATTGTGTATGCAACTGATTCATACACAATATTTGTAGTATTCAACTACAGTTTAACATCATTAATCGTAATGTTATCGACAGGTAAATTGCGAGTGCAAATAATATTTTAATGTAAGCTGATAGATATTATAGTCCCATTCAGAGTACACTCTTTGCATTTACATTCTGCGAATTTATACTTTTACGTAGAAAGTACCAGTCCGCAGAATGCAAAAAGCGCAACGCAAATAATGAGATGCGTTTCGGCATTCGCACGCAACGCCACACATTTGAGCATGATCTGCATCAGACATTGTCCTGCAGAGACAAATCTTTAGCAAAACTAATATTTTTTATGAGGTACATCGAAAAAAGGAATGTTTGAGGCAAAAAGAAATAATGACAATAATTAAATATTTAATTTAATTTTTAATATTTAATTATTGTTTTTAGTAATCCGTCTGAAAAATGAAAAAGAAATTAAGAATCATCGCAGCCGCTCCTAGAGAGACGTTTGTCTATCACGGAAATTTTACTCAGAGATATTAAACGATTTTTATGAAAGATTTCTGTGAATTTCTGTGATAGAAACGTAAAAAGTCAGGGACAAATTAATGTTATTATTTAACAAAAATGTGAATATTCAATTTGGGAAACTAATTGGAAGCGGTCGAGGAGACAAAAAAATGTTTAACAAAGTATTATATATCTAGGAGGCTAATTAATATGCCAATTTAAAAATACGCATGTGGTTCTTATGTTATTTTGTAACATAATTTACAAAAAAATTCTCATTGCAAAAATGTCAAAGAATCACTGTCCCCTTAAAATGTCAAAAAATATGGGCCAAAAATTGAAAAAAAAGATTTTAAATGACTACTTCATTCTATATATATATATATATATATATATATATATACATATATAATTATATGTATATATATATATATATATATATATAAATATATATATATATATATATATATATATATATATATATATACATATAATTATATAGATTATAATCATAGTATTAATGATAACGAAAAATATTAGCAGTAATGGTAGCGAAAAATATTATAGACAATCCGCAGTCCAAATCATGAGATTTGACGATTGGAGAGAATAGTAGGAATCCTAAATTCAATAACAAACTCTCTACTTGAGACAAATATTACTGAGAAATATTAATTGAGACATAATTATTACTAGAGACGATATTAGTAATTTATTATATATTTATGTAAATTATATAATAAATTACTAATATCGTCTCTAGTAATCATTATGTCTCAATTAATATTTCTCAGTAATATTTGTCTCAAGTAGAGAGTTTGTTATTGAATTTAGGATTCCTATTATTCTCTCCAATCGTCAAATCTCATGATTTAGACTGCGGATTGTCAAATTTATGAGATTTGGCGATCTACTGGTTTCAAATTGGTAAAATAGGCCACTAGAAATTAATCCAGTCATTAAATAAATATCATATTAAAAAAAAATAAAACAAATAATGCACACTAAAAATTAATACTAAAATAAAGGGAAAAACTTTCTAATTAAACGCTTTTATTGTACAAGCTATGACGAACTAATAGCTATGAAATTATTCTGAACCACTAATTTGAGGTTTGATTAGATGAAAATATAATCGTGGGGCGTATTTATTACTATGTTAGATAAATAAATCTTTATTATGTTATATTATTACAAAGAATTTGACTACAATACGAGTATTAATATTGAAGAAGACAGTGTAAATATAAATATGATTTCTAAGCTCCAATAAAAAAGACCAATAAAAATTTTCTACAAAATGCGCTCCACCCATTTAGTGCAAAGAGATTTTTTATCTTTATTTTATTAATTTTGTATATCAGTAACAATATTACAAAAGACTTTGAGTAGCATTTGATGAAACTCCACCCCACATCATTGTTAATAACTGGTTTAACGAATTTAAGAGCGGTCGAACTAACTTCAGTTACGATATTTGATAAGACCGTCGCTGCAGCTGAACTAACTTAAGGCAACATCAACGTTACATAACTTTTTTTAAAAACAAACTAAAAACGGCCAATGATGTTTTCAACACTTTACAAATACTACAATAACGGAGCAAATTGATCAAGTCCAGCCGCAAAATCCGATTGGTCAAAACGTTTTATAAATATGAATGTTCATGTTTCGTTTCCTGAAAAACAAAATGTAATTTTTAAATTACATTTTTTTTTCTTGAGTACTATATAGTTTAACAAAATATGTCACTTAACTGTTTTTTATTCACACAACTGTAGTCTGTCGATAAGTTTATTTGAAAATACAATTTTATGAAAAAAAAATATCAAAGTTTCTATATAGTCATTTCGACCCACCGTGTTTTGCGTAAATATTTTAAATTTTATTTCAACACAGGAAAATGAATGTTGTCTTTCTTGAGGTAGAGGTTGTTCACGATGCACAAATCAATACAATATTATCCTGTTACGTCCCTGTGTGGACGCTCCTTTTAGAAAACATATATGCTGAAATAAGCAAGACAATATGTGGAAGATATATAGCCTAAAGAAAGCACCGTAGAAAATGGTTCTTTTTAGAAGTTCCAAGAATACAGGAGGGTACATGAATAATTAATATTGGGTCATTACATATGAAAATGGTATTTTATATGCGAATAAATAAAACGAAAAAAAGCTTTGAAACCATATATTTATTCAATCAATATATACCATTGCTATCTATGCACTTTTGTCATCTCATGGCTAGTTCATTGTTTCCTTTGCTGAAAAAAATGTGGGAGCGAGAATCAATAAAATCTTTGAAGGCGGTTTGGACGGCCTCATCGGAATTGAATTTTTTTCCTTGCAAGAAATTGTAATAATTCAAAAAAAAAGTGGTAATCAGTTGCGACTGGAAGACCTTGGGGTCCGGGGTGAGTGACGGAGACATTCCAGTCGCAGCTGCTCCAATTTAGCGATCGTCTGGCGTACAGTGTGTTGTCTGGCGTTGTCCTGAAGCGGCAGTGGGCTAGAGCAATTGACCAACCTCGGTTGTTTAACGGCTAGCTTTTCTATCATGGTTTGCAATTGCTAACAATACACATATCCTGTGATTGTTTGATCAGATTTTAGGAAACTGTAGTGGACGACACTAGCACTGGTCGACCAAAACACTAACCAGTACCTTTTTTTGGGTCAAGTTTCGTTTGTGGCAGGATTTGGCTGGTTCTCCTGGGTTTAACCTTTGTGATGAGCATTTTCGATTACCGTACCGGATCCATTTTTCATCACAAGTAACGTTACGATTCAACACCCCCTTATTATTGTGCCGGTTGAGTAATGTAACGAAACACTCGATGCGTGTTTGTTGGTTTGCTTCACTCAATTGATGCGGTAAAATTTTGCGAGCTTTTTTACTTTTCCAAATTTTTAAGTGAATCAAAACTGTTTTATCACTTACACCGAAGCCTGCCGCTAACCGTGACGTAGTTTGCAATGGATCCGCTTCCATGGTCACTTTTAATTCTTTTTATTAACTAGGGTCTCCGGTGATCCCCTTGGCTTGTTCTGTAGGTCAAAATTTCCACAACGAAAACGTTGGAACCAAAAACGTACCATGTTTTCTTTTGCAGTAGCTGCTCCATACACGTCATTAATCCTTCGAGGTGTTTCTGCAGCGCTCGTGCCTCGGTGGAACTCTTATTCGTAAATAACGCGATATTTTAAATTTTCCATATTGTCCACAGAACGATTTCGAAGAAAAAATTTGAATTTGGAATTCTTCGCCAAACTTATAATAGTGAAGAAAACGCGAAGAATTTATTAGTACACTTCAGAATTTCAATAAGAATCTATTAATGTTACGAAAGTCTCGCCTCCTCCTCGCCTAAGGCTGGACTTTATTTAATTTTTGGGCAATATCTAAAAATTATAGCTTAACTAATTCACATCGACATTTATTTTCTTTTAATAAACGTCAATGTCAATGAATAACATTTATTTACTTTTGGTAAATTTTAGTAAGTATAATATTTCTCCATTAGCTTACGATAATTATTTTATATTTAAAAATATTTTTAATTTAATGACGTATTTATGTTTACCTATGTATTACTACGAAATTATCACTGTAAATATATCAGACACTAATACTCTTTCCGCATCCTTAAATAAATGATATGGTCTATGGTTACACGTTTCGAGATATTCAAACTTTCTCACTTTGGGGCGAAATCAGAGTACATTTTATCTATAGTTACACATCTAAAAATGTGGTACGATAGGTAAAATAATTAACTTACATGAATGTCAACATTACACAACTTTTTTTGTGTTAAGAGCGGACAGAATTGTTAGTGTTGTAATAAAGTAAAAGTTATTTTGCGTCATCTAGTATCGATTTATTTATCTGTTCTAAATTTTGGTTTTAATTGAAAGCAGTGTGAAGCAATACAAATTTTAATAATGTATTTTATAGAATAGATATAATAATAAGCTGTATAAAATTTACCTAAAAATATCGGAGACATGACGATCGAATATTTACAAGTCTACAAAAATGAGCAGTCTTAAATTTTTATTGTATTGTTTTATTTGTCAAAATTAATTGCTTTTTTCTTTTTGAATATGAGAGAGTCATTTAAATTAAAAATGCTGTTTGATTTTACCGTCTTTATGAATTTTAGTGTTAAAATGGCAATTTCTCAATAAGCAATTAATAAAGTTTTCTAATCATTCTTTAAATCTTTCAATCTCGTCATATCTGTTCATCAATCTGTCACAGTTTTTACAGTTTCCACATTTATAAATCCATGTACACGTAATTTTTAAGTATATATTTCACTTTGGTACTTTGTATAACCCCATATAGGTGAAGCTTCTTAGGGTTCTGTACCTCAGAAGGAAAAACGGAACCCTTATAAGTTCACTCGCTAGTTTGCTTACAATGTGTCACAAATGTTTTTCTTAGAATCGACGTTACATAGTAACTTGAAATTTGGCACGGCATTAAACCATGTTGTTTTCATAATTTTCCGCATCGTGTCTTAAGATATTATATCTCCAAAGATAATCTGAAAAATATACAAAGAAATATGTTCCCCGCTCCTTCTATTTCCGAGACTACTGAACCTGAAATTTTGAAAAAAAAATTATTTTCAGAAGTCTACCCAAAGGTTGCAGAAAAACTATAGCAATAGTTCTAGATGTTGTAACTCTTTAAATCTCCATGTTTTCACACCTGTCAAAGATATCAATAATCAATCAAATGTCAAAGATATTAAGAAGGCGCCAAATTTACGTGTGGGAAGAAAACAAGCACGTAGAGGACGAACAATTATGAACCGACTAATTTTTTTTCAAACTGAAATAATATACTTTATACTTTTGGCGCTAAACGGTCATATATTTCGATAAATATTTTAATAATAAATATATTTATAACTCAAAAGCTCATAAAAATACATGACCGATCAGAATAAACATGTGCACATGCGCATTGAAACATGGCGATTATTATGTTGGTAGCGTGTGAATAAAGTATTGTTCTTTATCTCATAAGATGAATCGTGATAATAAACATCGACTGAGTCTTGCAATTTTAAGTTATTTCCTCAATTTATTTTGTATTTTTATTTTAGCAAATTATTTTATTCAAACGAATAGCGTAGTGTTGCTACAGAAGCAATATTTCCAGACGACCGTAACATTATTGTTATGATGATAATTAGAAGACAAGAAAAACAAGACAAGTAGAACGTAGAATTACAATATAATCGTAAATATTGACATGAATTTGGATTGGATAAGAAAAAAGGCCAAGAGGGTAACAAGTAGAAGTTGGGAGAGGCAGGGCGTCCTTAGACGAACTTCGAGACAATTTATCTATGAGTTATTTTTATCAGGATGTAATTGCATCACAAAGTTTCTCAGTTTGAACAGGAAATAACTTTTAAAGACGATGAGGATGTTTCCATAACGAGTTTAAAATCTGCTAATGCGATTTACTATAATTCAGAATTTTCTATTAAAATAATTATTTAATTTTTCATAATGAAAATTACGAAACGCGTATGAAAAATGTGCCAGGTGTTTGAATTCACAAATTTGAATTAATGATATATGATGAAAGAGACGGATAGTACCAGTATTTTTTGCGGGTAATTTCTTAAAAAAAATATCATATTAGAACAAACAATTTTCGAGGTTTTCTCGTATGCGTAATAAATCTGATGACATTGATAAAACTAGCAGGATTAGAGAAAAATTAGTGTTGACGGTCATAAAGCGGAAGCGCAAAAACGTGTAAAAAAATTAGTTTTTCATAGAAATACGTCTTTTCGATGATATTATCTTATTCATAAACGTTTTGAAAAATAAAGTAAGAAATTATAATGTAAAACAAGAATAAACCTGAATAAGAATTCATTAAAAAATAAATTTCTCAAGTAATTTAGATATATGGGCCGGATATGAAACTAGCGACTACCGGTCAATAAAACATTTGCCTGGACAGCTTACGACCATATGCACCACACACGATCAAAATTGTCAGTCCGACTTACTGACAGTTGAAAACGTATTTCTATTTCTCATCAACTGTCAGTCTTGTCTGAACAGGAGTCTACTACCCTATTGTACCGTCCAATTCCTAAAGTATCCACACAAAATACGTTTCTATCAGTAAATACGACTGAGAGTCCTGACCTGACTGTGTGACCTGACTATGTGGCGTTATTAAAACTAATATTATAATCCATAACTAGACGCGTATTATGTAAATAAATTAAGAGAAATATACCGCAATATGGTATTTTGTCACGACGCTAAGCACATCTTGAAGACAGGAGGCTCGATGATGTATACTAACTGAAATTCTTACATGGCAATACGCAAATATCTTGACTACTGCATAATTACATTGACCTAAAATTGGCAACGACTCGCGGATAACTCTAACAATACATAACAATACATTAGTGTCATATTTAATGGTTATCTATTAAACTGCTTTACGAAACGGCTCGCTGTATAGAAAGTTATTGTGTAATGGAAAAATAAATTTCCTTCGAAAGGCACGCAACTTGCCTGCTTTGTGACTGTACGTCGTTATTTAAATTAAGCGATTTAAAAAACGCCGCAATGAAAGCATATTCACAATTGCTATTGGTGAAATGTTGCACGGTAACTCTGATGTTACTGCTAATAATGATATAATTAAAAAAGAAAATAATATTGTAGAGAGCAATCTATCAGAGAAGACAAATTGATAAAAAATAACAAATAAGCAATGTTTGCTACGTAATAATAAAGTAACTAGAGTTTCTACACACACATTTTAAAACAAAGTGTTATGTGTTATTTTAGATAAACGTATACTTAAAAATGACGCTAAGATACATAATTCATATCCTCAAAAAATACTTAAGTCTTACCCAGAGATATTCACCAAAATTTCCAAAACGCATAACCCAATCCCCCCTCCATCTACTTCTGGAACCACTGAACAAAATCATGAAAAAATATCGTTTATAGGATCTGAATAGAAAATTACAGCAAAACTATGGCAATGATTCTGAATTTCATATTTCTTTGAGATATTCACCATATTTTCATGCCTGTAAAAGATATACTTGGCAATATATTTATATGCTAAGAATTTAAATTGGATTATTTGTAAATAAATTAATAAGAGTCTGCGTAGATCTAAGAGTCTACGAAGCTCTTGTGTGCGATTTATACTTGACAGGTTTTTAATAATGAATGTTGTAATAAATAATGTTCTTTGTCTGCATTTTTTCCTGGTCATAAGTTAATTTACGTTTTTTCCAACAAAAATAATTGACTATTCTAGTTATAACTCAACAATGCAAACAAAACGCGCAACACAAATCAGTATTAGGGAATGAGTACGGAGGTTCATACAAACGCTTATAAAAAACAACTTATAATAATGAGCCATTTACAACTTGGAACTTTCTTTTAGATTTCATTGTCGACAACTATTCCTTTAAATAATCTCTGATGTAGCCATGATGGTTTAGTTTGATTTATCTTAAAAGTGTTTCTACGATTCAATGTTTTAACAGAAAACAAATATATCCCATATTAGACAGATCGTAATAATTAGCAAAAAATAACGTCGACTTTTTTAACTCTTAAAACTATACGATGATGAAAATGTAATCTCACTTCGAGGATGTGTTTTATCCCAAACTTTAAAAACCAAAAAAAACAACTGTCTTCTTTTTAAAATAAATGGTATATTGAGATTTTGTACAATGTTTGAAAAGAACTACTAACTATGTAGATACAGTTAAATATGGATATCGAAGGATTCATTATAGAAAATTGTTTTTCGCTTTGGTACCAAAACTCTTTTAATGTATTTGAAACGCAGCTTCTTGCCGTAGACTGGAACATGTTGAAACATGGACGAGGAGGTAGGCACGTTGAAGCGTAATGATTACTATATTCACAATATATTGATTGTTCGAGATTTGTTTCTACGGCTTACATTTAGATTTGAATTCAACTTCATATGCTAGGATGCGTTCCACTAGTCGATATCAACGATACAATTACAACCGCAATCATTCCCATTTCATTAGCCTGTGAGTGTTGCAACTGATAATATTCAGATGGGACGGGTTCTTATTCACGGTAGCATTAAAATGCTATGATACCTGATGAAAAGAACGTCTCTGAATCTTTGAAGAATTTCTGTATTCATAACTTTTTTATATTTTTTATATTATTTTTAGGGTTTCATATCCGAAGGGAACTCCCCGAAGGCAACTATTGTTGTGGTAACGATACCTGCCTGTCTGTCCGTCTGTCAGAGGTTGCCGTTTCTAAATGAAATAAGTGGGGTTTGAAACTTACACAACGTGTAGTTCCTTAGCCCAAAACGAGAAATGGTATTTAAAATTATGTTACTTGGGTGCTTCCTTACATTTTCTCTGCGTGGACATATAAGGTATTGCAGCATAAATCTGTTTTTTTTTTAAATTTTATATTCCATTTCATAGGCCATAGTTAGTATTTTACCAGGATTGCCACAATTCCAAGCTTAAGACTTACGCTTTAAGATTTTTCATATTTTGTATTTAAGCAATAAATATGAAAAAGATCTAAATATGCAATAGAAAAAAGGTATGAGTAATTAAACAAAAGTATTTTTAAGAAATTAATAATAATTTTATTCTTATGAAAGGTATACTACAAAATATATTTAAACGGGAAAAATAATGTTAATAATTTTATATTAATTAATAGAAATATTGTGCACCCTTAAATATTTATGGGTGCTTAACTGTGTATGATGTCCTCATAGTGTGTTTTATTCGTGTTTAAACGAAGAAAATATTTGGTTGTGCTCATGAAAATACGTCCAGAGACTTTCAATACTTAACTGTACGGAAACATTCAGAAATGAAATACAACATCCGCTCAAAGTATATGTATGAATAGAAATTTTGTTTTCATAGTTTAGTTTTTTTAAATAGATCTTACCTATATCTTAAAAAGTTCAAGACTTTGTTTTGTTTAAGGCATTCAGGACGTTATCTAAATTCGCGGTCCTTGGAAGGCGATTTGTACTTTCTCTTATTTGGCGTCGCTAATTTGAATTTAATCTTGTATCATTTCGTTATCCTTTGCACTCCTTTTATAAAGATGTAGATGAATTTGGTGCCGTGCCTCGTCTCACGGGACAAACATAAATGTGCCACTTTTCCAAATGTATTAACTTTGTGAATGACATTGTTTTTGGACTCTTTGATTACTAATAAAATTGTAAAACAATCAAATCTATATTCAATAACGCTATATATGTTTAGTCTTTTTTTCAAATTTAAGAACTTTTTTAAAATTTTTAGAATTTTTAAGAATTTTTTCACGTCCGTCCATCAATTCGTCCGTTGCTCACAGCCTTACAATTTCAACAATTTTAAATACATCACAAGTAGGTGTTTATATAGATTTCTCAATTGAAATTAGCACAAATGAATAAAAAATAGTAGCGACCGAAACATTTTTCCGGGTTGAGTTTCATTGAAAAGGTCTTTTGAAATGAAGTTTTTTTTAATTGAGGTTCTCCAGATCATTTCTACTAATCCTGAAGCTTCGTTTACGAAATATTTAGCTTCAATTGTATCTAACGTATACTTCCACTCCACCTTTAATTTTTGAATCTAGAAATAAATTTCGTAGCATCTTACGCGCAAATCAGTACAAAACGATGCCGTTCTTTATAGATATACTTCCCCCCTTCACCTCTGGCTATGCCTATTATGCCAACGTTTATCTGGGTGGAAAACTTCATTGCTCGATTTAAGATATACGTAGCGCCATCTATTGATGTACATAGGTACACTATACAGTTGAGTGCACTATACTTTGTGTAAACTAACTAGACACTTTTTCAATTCCATGAAAATAAATAAATGCTACTTCAAGTTAACCTCTATGTTAAACTCCGTCCGAATTGGATTGACTAAAATTCGAAAAATGACAAAAATTGAAACGGACAAAAATTCGAAAAACTGTCTTAATGTATTTTGTCATTTGTCCTTCATCCCCTAGTTATTTTTTGCAAATATCTTCAATGTACCGACACGTAAAGTTTACAATCTTATTATATGTACTACTTCAAGTATGTTGTATAAATAATTTGCCGAAATACTATGGAACTTTACTTTTGAATATTCCGATACGTACTTGATCGTTTCCTTTATTTCAGTTTTTAAGGTTTCGCACTATAAAGGCATCATCTGTCCGTCTTAACCATTTTCCTCAGAAAACTTTGATGTAGGAAATTGAATTTGGCGTAGTAATAAAGCATATCGATTCGCATATTTTGAAATAGGGAACAATTTAAAAAATATTTGTCTGAGAATTTTGGAGGGAGAATATGATTCTAAAGATGTTTCTGAAAGTATTCATAAAAACTTGTGAGAATATTTCGCAGTTATCTTCGAAACTGTTGAAGTTAAAATGGAAAAATAGAGTTAGTGTAATTTAACCAATAACAGGAAACTATAACGGTGATTTTACGGTAAACGTTAGGAACACATCAATTTTTACATGTGAAGCTATAAAATGCAATATTTTTACACAACCACAAGTAGTATGAATAGTTAATATTATAAATATTAACTGTTAAAACTGTAAAAGTAATATAATAAATATACAAGTTATAAATGTTCAAATTAATGTAAGCAATCTAGAAGTGTTAATGGATCGCGTTAAATGTACGTATTAGTGTATACAGACCGCTTGTAAGGTAAGTTATACTAGTCCTCAGCAGTTTCTTGTATAATATAAATGGGATGCATACATTTAATATAACGAATGGGATGCGCAACAGACGAAAAAATGACAGTGATAACGTTTTTTGGGATGCTGCATTGCAAAAATATTTCCCACTTATTCATTTTCTAATAGAAATATTCCGAAGAAATTAATGAAAAGTGTATTAAATGATAACGGTTCTGATATTAGCGTGCGCAACGAATGTAAACTAAACATTGACGTATCTTTTTTATTTGTGAACCGCTTGAAAGCAAACCTAAATGTTAGCCCAAGCTAATCTAAACATATTACTGAAAACCCCATACAAATCGGTTCAGCCGTTGTTGAGATTAGCCTGCATAACGAAGGTGCGCACAGACAAACCGACAACCAAAAATTCTAAAAACTTTTATTTATGCTTAGTAGCGTGTCTTTAGTAAGTAGCACAAAGTTTTACTTAAAAATATTTGATGTACAGACTCAGTTTTTTTACGATTTTGTTATATGTATAGATTCTAATAAATTTTTGACTCCTTTTTGTTTTTCCTTGGTCTAAAATTATCTATATTAATATTATAACGAGAGTGTAATTAGTTTTTTTCATACGTAAATATTTAATTAGAAAATTATTATATCCATTTCAAAATATCATGTTAGAAAGCTACTTTATTCTCAAAACTTCGGAGTTTCGTTAGATATGGCAATATTTGTCACTTCAAAAAATCGAACAATTTGACTAATTTAGTGGCTCACACCGGTTAAACCATTTAGTATGTAACTATAATGTAAGAACAAATTGTGCATCTTAACGAGATCTAAACATTTCATGTACATTTTATGAAAAGCCCGTGATATTTACATTTAGATTTAAAAACATTATAAAATTAAGTCGGGACTTTATGGCTTCCAAGTGAGTATCCGCACACTACATTGTAGTCTAAATTATTATTAAATTAAAAATCATATATCACTAAATATCACGATTAACAAAATATTCTATTGTAAAATTTCAATCCATTCGAAATTATTGGCCCGTGCAGAGTTACATATTCTGAATGTGGCTAACTACATGACAATCCGACGTTCATGTTTTGCTAATTCCGATTTACTTTTTGCAGATTTTTTGGTTGCAAACAAACTGACGTGGACAGGGTGGCGAGTATCTAGTAATGTAACTTATTAAATACTCGCCACCCGTACGTACACCACCCCTCAACGCACCGTTTTCTGTTTTCTGTTTCTATGGTTTCATTACTATACGGTTTCGCTCTTTCTGTCAGTCGTCACTCGTTTTGTTTGTGTGGGAACTTGATGTTTTTATCGTATTTAACTATTTACACGACTTTTCCTTGGACAATATTATCTGTTTTCTTGGAGATTTAAACAGAAACAGGTTGATGGAAATCTATCTAACTTTAATGATTTTTCATATTTAACGGAATAAGACATAAGTTTGATTGCACTAGGCTTGTACCATTTAAATCTGACCAAATCTTACTTCGTCGAACATCTTCAAAATGGTTTATACTTTCTAATGTTGTAAATCTGTGGTTTATACCTCATAGTTATACAAAGAAAATGAACTTATATACTTTCCCAATATATCTGCAAATAATGACAACTGATAACGACAAATGAATAAAGGACCTGTTCAGTCGCATCAAGTTACTGAGAGAACTTATAATACAGTTACATTTTAATAGATCGCACCAGCATTACTTGTCATGTTAACCTTGACCGGAAAACGCACGATCTGTAATATACACAATATATAAATTGTGGGGTGACTTGGATACTGGGGGCATCATCATTTGAATATCGATATTCTTCAATAGTGTTATTATTGATGAAACACTATAAGTAAAATATGACTTAATATGGTTTTATCAAAACATCTAAAAGTATAAACAGTTTAAGCAAGTTACACGTAATATTTCTCTATTAATTGTTTATAAACATTGATATTATTTTTCATTAAACAAATATATTTCCTAATACAAGATTCACAGGCGGGAAGATATAATTAATTGCTTGTATTTCTTTAATTAAAGTATTAAATAAGTTGATTACGGTTAAAAAGTTTGTGGCAAAATGCCATGGCGGCTGAACTCTCGCGCAGAAGCGGCCAAACATTACAGTTCAGATTTAATTCTACACATTAAATTCGCACAGAAGCAGTCGTATTAAAATATTATAGTTCAGGTTTAATTCTTCTATTTAAAATCTTTTCGAATGACGCTCCACTCTATGAGGTCCGTGGGAAAGAAACGCATTTAATTATGAAGTTCGACGTGAGAAGAGGTATTTGAAAAAAATTTAAGATGTTTGTTTTTATTTTTATGAGTTAACATAATTCAATATATCTATTTCATAATTCAATATATAAAATTCCATCACGATAAATCCTAAACTGATAGTTATGCTGTGGCTTATGGACGGATGTAAGGACGGATAGACATGATGAAAAAGAGGTTTGTTTATGCCATTCAAAAACTGAACCTTAAAAAAGTGTCGATAATAATTTTTTCATTCCTTATCTCTTATCGATTTTAATAGTTATATCATATGCTTCGTTTTATTAATAAAATCGGATGAATACGCAACGCAGCATTAATATTTTTTACATTGTTCTAACCGGTTTTCCTCCTGTCATCGTAAATATCAATAAAACCAACATTTAAATAAGAGAAAGACGAATCAATTTCGGAATTATTATAGGTTTCTACCATCGGCAAATTCCTTACGGTCGTTTTAGGAATGTTGGATGTCCATCGATTTTATTCGCACGAAAGACATAAAATGTAAAGTCAATGGCGTTCGCAGTACGGTATAATTTGAATATTAATTCTGATAATAAATATGGATGCGCGTTGCGCCGTGTTACTTTCTTTTCGTCTTAAATCAGCATTGTTATATTTATGAAATTATGAAATTGTAACATGGATAATAAGCGATAGTGAAAGTAGTGAGGTATTTGATCTTAAAGGTTAATAGTTTTGTTGGAATGTCAACGTTGCGAGACGCGGTTAAGTAATCTTTGCTCTGCTGGACGCTAACGAAGTTTGATTTATAGTTAAATTTTATCTTTACCTTTCTTAAGTAGCTTTCGTCTGCGGCTAATCATAAACCGACGAGTCGCTTACTTCTGTACGTATTAAATGTGTACTGTGCGTCTAATTGTTTTCCTCGAGTTGTTGCTTAACTACATGTTTTGACCTACAGTGATTAAATTCGTCATCTTGTGCTCAAAAATATAATACTTATGTTTTCGAAGTAATTATTAAATGAGTTGTTATAAACTGTAATATCTATAACTTTAACTGTTCAGGCCAAGTCTAAACAATTAAAATTTAATATCTTAGTGTCATGCAAATTGCAGGTACGGGCCATTTGCGTTTATCACAACGGTATAAGATAATTCAAGGCACTAGTTAATGAAAGTTGTAGCAAGTTTTGAATTTAAAACTTCTTTTGGTCGTTCTTAGATTTTGCGTCACGACAAGAGCGTGGCGCGCTAAGGGTGTTATCGGCGGTAGTTCTAATACAACCTAACCGTTCAACCCTCTTCGGGTATACTCGGCACTACTGCGAGTACAGTTGAATGAGAGGAAGATCAAACAGCCGAATTTGTAAGTATATTTTTATTTCGTCACTTTTCCCAGCGAGTAATTGTCTCTGTGATGAACATTGAATTACGTACGAAACGCTCCGTAATTCTGAGTTAGAATCTCGATGCTCGTATTTTTTCTTTTTTGATTTTGCTTTAGGAAGTATTACTTTTTATTGAATTAGAATCAAAAACGCTTTTTTTAAATTTTTTCAAAATTTACTTAATTTTACGTGAAAAGTTATGCGTTTTAAATGCATACGGTTTAAAGTAAAAATTTGCTCAAGTTTATTTTTATGGTAATTATCACTTGAGGTATACTCAGTAAAGTCTGCGTTTATAATTAAGATATATATTATTTATTTTATTTAGTTATCAGTTTTAATACATAAAAATATGGCGGACTTGTTGCTTTATGAATAATGTCTTCCAAAAGCATAACGGTATTGAAATTTAGTTGGTAGACTGTAAGAAATTTTACAAATTTTATAAATTTTTTTTTATAATACAGAGAGAAAAAAAGACAAAAGTATTAGTAATGCAAAGTATTGATATCAATTGTGATGGGAAAGAAAGGAAAGGAAAAAGGGTTTAGGAGAGATAGGACTTTTTCACTCGATTTTTGCAAATATTTAGGAAAGTGATTTTCCTGGTGTCACGATCCAGGTGATTCCAAGTTTTCGCTACTTGAACAGAGAAGAATTTTTCGTAAGAGGTAGAGGTATGTTTAAGAATAAGAAGGGCGAGTGAACTTTCAGATCGCAGCACAAGGCTAAGGTTATTATGTTTTTTCTTAGCTAGCTATCCATTTATTCTATTCATTAAATTTCCAATTCGCTGTTAGGAATTTGTACAATTTTCAATTTGCTGTACTACAGCTATCATCATTCATTTAACTTTTTTTTTCATAAATTTAATTGTAAGTAAATCTGATTGAGAGTCCTGAACATGTGTGGTGCATCCGGGCGTAAAACGCATGCGAAGCAACCTACGGGTCTAGTGGAAAATAAAACTAATTGTACTTTATAAGGCTTTAGAAATAAGCAAAATTTTTTTGCGAATTCTACTAAAAGTTTGCTAAAATTTACCGCTAAGTACATTCATCTAAATAAATATGCTGACAATTATAATTGTGATACGTTACTGACAATTATAATACGTTATTATAGCATTATCTGTTTCATTAATCCATTAAAGTTTATGTCGATCTGCAAGTCGCTATTTCATTTAATACGATTTATTATTTAATATTTTTAAAAATAGGATATTGGTAATTCCTTTGTAGTTTTGTCATTGATAGCGTCTTCATATCTCTATCGTCTACTTTTAGAATATTTCTTTGGAAAGAGTATTTCATAAAGCAGAAAAGGACTCATTTTCGAACGAAATAGTTTATTTTTAAATTTTAGTAAACTTTTAAATTTTAGTAAACTATAAGTTTACTAAAATTTAAAAGTTAGAAAGTTTGTTAGTTCATAATTTTAACTGTTACAGTTACAAAAATTATACTTTTGTGGATGTTTTCAATTGTCTTTCTCTTTCAATTGATACCCCAAATTATGCAATGAATTCTTTTTCTTCTATTACATTATTTGCCGACTCCAAAATTTCTATGTGAATTTTTTTGAGTGTTACCTGTTGAAATACATACGGCTCAATATATTTTATTTGTTTCTAGTTCACACTTTTCTGAGCAAAAAGTGGCTATGACACACGGACTTATAGATACGTGAGTAATCTTATAAAATTTTCCTTTTAAGGTTCCGTACCTCAAAAGGAACTCAAAAGGATCGCTACGTTGTTCGTATGTCTGTTTGTCAATACCCTTTTTCTCAGGAACGCGTGGAGGAGTCGAGTTGAAAATAATATCAAATTGTTAGGTCTACGGTTCCTTTAGCTGTAAAAGATCAAGCTTCTAAGAAAACGAAATAAAAAAATCCTAAAAATACCGCTATTTATGCCGCATTTTTTGACACTCGCAAATAAATCAAAATCCACAGAGTACTTCTCGTTGACCCAGAGTCATGTAATTTGGCAAGAAGAAAGGAGTCACAGCACAAGTAAAGGAAAAAATCCGAAAATCGTTAACTTGTAATTATACCATAAAAAGGTTTTATTTAAATATACGCTTGTGATAGATATAGTAGACAATATATTTTCGTTCTAAAAAATTAAAATTTTGCAAATAATTTAATACGAATAGTATGTACCATTAAATGTTTATAAATGCCTAAACATGTACGGAACCCTTGATAAGGGGACTACTCACCTTGATGGGGTTTTTTAATTTTTTGAACGATTTTCAATCATCGGTAATGGTTCAAGACTTTTATATATTTATTAGTAGTGTACTTGTGTGTGATTTGTTCCTCAATATGTTGTCAGTGGTACGTCTCTTTTATTTGGAAATGAATTACAAAATAATGTTATATTTGGAAATGAATTACAAAAGAATGTTATATTTGGAAATGAATTACAAAAGAATATTATATATGGAAATGAATTACAAAAGAATGTTTTATTTGAAAATGAATTACAAAATAATGTTATATTTGGACATTAATTACAAAAGAATGTTATATTTGGAAATTAATTACAAAAGAATGTTATTGATATATCTCAAAACTGGAGTCGTAAATTATAATAAATTTTACGTCACCAAAACAATCAACTTTTGTTCTGAGTCCCGTGGAATTGGACAACATACGAGATTATCCGTGTATTTTCGTGGTTGGTGCTTACCTTCTCTCGGAGGCAAGTAGCTTAAAGCAGTGGATGAATATCTACATACAGAATGAATGAAATACACTAAATTAATAAAAAAAGACAGATATCTAGTCCCCTTGACTTTTGGAACATTCGTAAATCAGTATCATTCATTAGTTTTAATAGCTGCGTTTACGACTTTTGTGACAGACGAGGGGTCGTAAAAAGCCACGGGAGCGCGAGTGAGTGAATCGTTAAATTTAAAATGTATCTCGTCTTGATCTTAGGTAAAAGTATTAATTAAACGTTTGTATTAATTAACATGGGCCCATTAAAGGCTACATCGTACAAGAAAAGACATGTTTTAGAAGCATGTTTTATCAGCGCTCTGCTCCGATGAATGATTTAATTACTTCAACCCTTAAACTACGCATGTATGGCTACACTCTGTTGAAAAAGTTAGTAATAATAAGACTATATAAAAATATCTTCTAGAAGGCTATTCTTAGTTAACATGAAATTAATTATTAGTTCTAGATTTATAAATAAACAATTATATATGCAGGTAAACTTCGTATAAAATGCAGTAATTCTAGAATTGTAAATAAACGATCATACATATAGGTTAACCTTTTATAAAAGGCAGTAGTTCTAGAATTGTAAACAAACAATCAAATATAAGATAATCTTTTTATAAAATGCAGTATTTCTAGAATTGTAAATAAATGACCATACGAGTATATACAGGTAAACTTTTTGCAATGTGATGTAAAGTTTTTGTCGAATGCGATGTTTTGGTTGCGGCACTTCTAGGGGAAAAATCGAAAAACGGAATCCAAACCCAAAGGTCATTCTCACGCGTCCATCTGTCACGGCCACTTTTTTCAGTTTGATGAAGAAAGATGGTATAGTAACGGACATAGATGTACGACCGCACTCTTTCAAATTCTATATTCTAAAGCAATGGAGAGTACTAATCCGCTAATTTCACATTAGTAATAATCTAAGCAATAAGTGTGTAAAAATGTTGGTGGGGGCTTAGGAGAATTTGGGGTGGGGTGAGTTTGAATGTAATAAAACATTTTATACTTTCGATTATGTGCGATATAAATTGGAGCGGCGAGCTATAACGATTCCAAAAACTCGATATCGATCTAGACGTATTATTTAAAATGCCAAAAATACATTACTTTAAAAACGTTATTTTTTAAGCCGTTACTTTTAAAGTTCATATAATAATTATAAAAAAGAGATTAAAATTTTACCTTAGTTTACTAATTAACATAAAAACTGTAGCGATTATTCTAGATCTCATAGCCCTTGAGATATCCGCGGTATCTTATCTTACTATTATATGTACGCCTGTGGATAATATACTAGGCAATGCATTTAAAATTATGCATGTGTCCCTGCATCAGTGGTTTAACCGAGATTTACGGGTCGATGACAAGAGTGCATAGTTTATAAGTCATTCATGGTTTAAAAAAGGCATAGATTTTTCATAACTTGACTAGCGTTATGCAACTAATAGTCATATTATGCAACGAATAGCCATGCGATTTGATGGCTAAAAAATAGAGTATTATTTTGTATCAAGCTCTGAAAACAATTCTTGAAATTTTAATATTTTTTTAGAATATGTAATTATTAATAAATTGTTCAAATAGGTTCCAATGCCTACTGAATAGAAAAAGTGTAATAAAGAGGGCATGCAAATTATAAAAACTACCCTCGATAATGGTATATTAATTGGAAAAGATTGGAAAAATATCTGCCTGGAAACATTTTGAAAATTTACATTTTTTGCAAAAGCATCAAAAAAGTAAAAATATATATTTATAATCCTTTATTTTCTGTTCAGATAGTTATGATTGTACAAAAGAAAGAAAACTCGATGTCAAATAATATAAGTAACAAACCGATTAACTAAAAGTTTTTATTACACAAACCCCAATGATTTATTAATGTTTGAAATTACAACCACCAAAATAAGGTCTACGTTGCCTTAAACAATTACACTACAAATGAATAAAAGGTTACTGACCTTGTCTTGTACACTCAAATCCAGTTCAGATTTTCATTCATAAGTTACATTTGGATGTGATCTCCCTGGAGAGGAATTTATCATTAAAATTAAAAAAAAATCCATTCGATTTAAGTCCAGGGATTGCGCTGGCCAACTGATAGTATCATTGTGGCCAGTCGATCGATGTAGATAAACGTGCTTTAAGGGCTATCTACGTTTCGTGCGTAGTGACACGATGCGCCCTCTTGCCGGTACCACATTCTCTGGTGGGCATGTGATGGGACATCTTCGAGTAAGTCTGTCAATTCGTTTTGCTGAAACTGCAAATATTTTTTCTCCACTTAAATTTGAGGCTGCCTGTTTCAAATTCCATTCCACGAGTTCATGGATGCTGGAAACCGATTTCTCGTTTGAAGTGGGGGTTTATCATGTAACAAAAATGTTTATTATGCATGTTATATATTACGAAAAGCGTAAATTTTGATTCACCCCTTCAAATTATTTTGTCAAAAAAGTTCGAGTCTTCCATATCTTTTAATTAAGTGTTCATTAAGATCGTTGTAGAGAACGTTTGAACTTGATGTCGCTTGATGTTATTATGCAAAACATACATTTCTTAATAAATATTGAATGTGTCACAAAATCGCCACTCATTGTTCCAACCAATTTTTTATTAGGAATGAAATGAGTTGAATTATTATAAATAAGGATAGCGTGCACCATAACCCTGTTAGTCGGAGTGTCATCTTCCTTTTCTTTAAGTATGTGTATAAGTTTCAATTATGTAGGGTATAATCCTTCCATTGAATCATTGGATTGAGGGTTGTTGCCACTTATATAATGATTATAAATTTTACGTAAATTAGCAAATTCTTTAATTGGGATAGTCTTAAATTATATTACCTGGGCCATAGTAATATTTGAGGATAGACCTTGTATCATATAAAAATAGTTAATGCATTTATCATGGTTATTTCCTTAAGGTTTTATGGAAGAAACACTTGGGCGTATTTTGAAAAAGGTATCAATTAGAGTAAGAATTTTTTTATTGAAATTGTAAACGTGTTGTTAGCATGTGATCCCTCGAAGGATCTTTTATTTTTTGGTATTCAGTAATTCTTTTGAGTTTACTATTGAGATGTGATGTTTTCTCTGACGGCTTTGTCGCACGGGTTAATTTCAAGTGTATTAATATTTTGTGTTTTTATAAATGGTAAAGTATCAGCATTCGTTTTATTTTGGCCATTATTATAAATTAATTGGAGTCAAATTCTTATGGCTTGAGGCCTCATTTTACTAGGCATGAGTTTTCTTTTTTTGAAGAAAATTTCCACTATAGGGATTGTGATCGGGTAATATGTTAAACTGTTATCCGAATAAAAGCGATTTGAAATATATCGTAGCACGGACTACGGCTAAACGGCATTTCCTCTTATATTGTACTTTATTTCGCTCTCTTAAAGAATACGCGAAGTATAAGCAATTAGTTTGTTTGATAGGACTTTATGATAATAAGACCTTATCCTGTAATAATGCGCCTATGTCAAAATTAAAGCATCGGTAATTAATAATAATTAACATTATCTTTAAGACTACTTGTACGATTTAAAACAATTTACATAATTAAGAGTTTAAATGTGTATTCATCCCTATCTACATAAATTTTCTTTTTCTTCAACAGCTTTCGACAAACTTGCACCCCATTTGCAAAATCTTGTGATATTAATCTCTGCATCCATTCAAAATTATACTGTATGTCTATTCTTCATTCCAGTCCTTAAACAGCCCTGGGGCTTCTTGACCTTTTTCCCGTGTAACACCACGTTAAGGTAGTTGTCGTGTAAAATACGTTGTCGACGAAATTCGCTAAATTTTTTATATATTATTGAAACTACAAATATCTAAGTTATTTTATAATTCAAAAATTATTTACCGTTATTTTTGATAAAAATCGCTCACAAAAACTACAATCGATAATAAAGATATAAGAAGATATATATATATATATATATATATATATATATATATATATATATACATATACATATATATGAGCAATAATTTCGCCACCATTCATTTTATTTAAAAAACGCATTTTTTCCAAAACTTTTAAAATGAAACTATTAAATATTAACAATTTGAAAAAAAGATATAATTTTTGATAAAAAATTTCATTATCATTTTTGGATTTTACTGTCACAGGACAAGTTCTTTAATAATACATAATGGCGTACGCACGCGGCGAATAAACACATACAAGTGTAGTGACTGAAACAAAATCCATAAAAACGCGTAAAATGTAAGGTAGCAAATAATTTATGGTACTAAGAGCGAATGGCAAGTAGCTGAATTGAATAAAAAAACTATAGTGAAATTAAAACAATATGTCTTTCAGCACTTTAAATGAGTAAAATTATCGTAAAATTAAAACAATATGTCTTTCAGCACTTTAAATGAGTAAAATTATCGTAAAATTAAAACAATATGTTTTCCAGCACTTTAAATGAGTAAAACTATAATAAAATTAAAACAATATGTCTTTCAGCACTTCTTTTAATATAAACAAGCTAAAACTATTATTAATGGTATTAATAATACTTTTAACTTGTTTATATTTTTACCTTATATTATATTTTTACTTATGCGTTTACTGCTATTGTTGTCTTTCCATTAAATCACGCTTTTGTTAATTACGATTATTGCTCTTACGTTCATCTGTCCGACACATGGTTGTAATGACTTACTGTTGTAATAACTCTGTTGTAAGTACATAATTCGCCGTAAAAAAACGTGTATATTTTAGGTAGATAATTATGGGTTTCTCATTTCATTTCTCTGATACAAAATGTATACTATTTTGTTTAATTGTACGATAAATGGCCAAACGGAAATAAAATTAAACATAACTATATTTTTATTTTTCAATGATGTTGAAAACAATGTAAATTCTTAAAATATTATTAATTTTCTCGGTTTATGTGCTCTTGATCATAATAATTTTTGAAAGTAATCGGCATGTATACTTTTTACACAGTAGATTTTAGGCAGCTGAACATAATTTTTAGAATTACATATTCTTTAAGGAAAAGATTAAAATTCCAAGACGTTTTCTTAGTTTTTGGTACAAAATAAGAGTTTATTTTATAGCCACTCAAATAAATTGACTATTGACCAAATTTTATACCTACCCGTTGCATACTCTCGACGAAGGTTCTATTAACGTGAGTCAAAGTATGGAAAATCTCTATATTTTTAAAATAATAACTTCTAAACTTTCAAATTATAACACCACAAAAATGCATAATTTTGTATAACTTTGTTTTGGTGTAGGGTCAAGTGTTCATCAGTGGTTCATTTTTTTAGAAGTTATAGCTCAAAAACTGTTCGTCAAAACAGCTTGAAATTTTAATGTTTTATAAAGCATTTATTACGGTTTTGGATTATTAGTAATTCTAAAATCTAAATCGTGAAATTTCTAAAATCTAATCATACGTAATAGTTTTTTTTTAAACGGGATATAATCCACTGTGTACAAATGGTGATGAACACTAGATCGCTCTATAGACATGAGTGGATCAAGGGATTGTTGGGAGCAGATGAAGGAAATTGTATAAAGAATCGACATACTTTATGAAAGAAAAGAGTAATAATGACAGTTTGTCGTATAACATTATATATCTCATAATACATAATATTTTTTTAACTCTTAAAAATATTGAAAACAAACTTAAAATAATTATTAAGTATTCAATAACAAACTATAAACAGTAAGTACGTTTTGGTATTTAAGGCGATGCACTTTCTATTAAAAAATATAGTTTTTCACTAAAGTCTTCTGAAATTTAGAAAACGGAGTGGAGTTCCATCAATAAATTACAATACAAAGTTTAAAATATTTGAAAAGGAACTCTGATGAAAAAATTAGTAATTATAAACTAAAGGTTATTTTTACGACTAAAAAATAAAGGTCATACAAAAATATACGAAAACAACAGTTTCACAGGGCTGTCACATAGATATTTTTTGGTTGCCAGTCTTATTTCTCACTCAATTTAAAGAATGAGAATAAGAATCTGCTTACTGATAAAAAATATCACTTAACTACTGTATATATAGTTACACCACAGGATTACAGTAAAACCTAAGTACCTCCATTACTTAGGTTTTTCTGTAATACAACTTTACTCGTAATTAATAGGTTTTTATTTTCAATTAGATTAATATCACAACCATTAAAACTTGCCTTTTTTTATATGCAGGTTTACACCGAATTTAGAATGTGATTTTCGTTTACTGTATCCAAAGGATGAGAGAGAATGTCACAGTTGGAACCGAATCCAATTCAGATCACATTATAATTTATTCTGCACTTTATGTAACTGACAGTCATCAGATTTCATCAACCGTCAAGTCTCCTATACGCAAAGGTGGTTTGTGTTGCAGCGTTGGCTCAATAGGGTTGCCATGCATTTGGTTGATGTCTAATATACGCCAAAATCGATATGTTTAACCCTGTAATTGAAATGCGAGATTATAAACATACATAATGTTAAGTCTTATGAAAATATAAGTACTACAATTATAATTAAATGTCACATTACAGTAATACATTTTTTCACATGGACCTTATAACCACTGGACGCGCCATACTTAGGTAACCCCGCTACCCGTACGAAGGTAAAATCCGACATGCGCGCTATATTCGAAACATCGAATATGTCAGTGGCATATAGGTTACAGTTGCGACTGTATCTTGTCAGAAAATGTCAAATTACGCATCGATGCAGAAGTCGGAGTGAGATATCAAATTTAGAAAAAGAAAACATAACATTTCATCATAACGTTTATCATTTATTTAAAAGCTAATGGTTATTATTTGTAATAGTACTTGACATAACTTTTTAAGATGTTAGTGAGGGATATAAACTAAGCGCCCATGTTTTATCGATAAAAATTATTTTTGCTATAAACGAAATGTTAATGCATATTATAACGATATCATACTCATCAGTTTGTGTAAGTTTGTATACATAATATAAAAGTTTAGTCATTGCAATTGGAAAAGAGACCGTTTGATTAGTTTATTATTAAAATGTAGATTTAATGGAAAGAAGCTTGGACAACTATATTAAATGTTAATTATTATTGGTTTTATTATTTACATAGATTCTCAAGAACCAGAATAATAAGTTTTCTATTTATTAAATTTTTCATGTCTTTTATTTATTATCTACTTTCATTTTTTCATTTATTACGTTATCGGTTCATTGATGTTTTACTTTATAATTCACATTTTTTTTATAAGAACGTAATTAAAAAACATACTTTTGATATACGAAGTATGTATATCAATATTGCATAAAACTATGATTGATGAAAACACGTGAATTATACCGATGTTAAGCTATGATCTTAAATGCCCATATTTAAAAAAATATGGTTCTTACATTGACAATTGTGGTATGGCAAATGTATTAATAACTTACTCTGCAATATGGACAATCTTAAGAACTTTTATTTTGTACTAAGTAATTTCAAGAGTACATTTACCTTTACAGATACATATTAGAAAATTTACATTTTAGATTATGCCGATCACATACATTTTCAAATATATAATTTAGATAAATGTTCTCAAGTACCGAGGAACTAAAATGTACTAATAATAATATTGGATACTAATGTACTAGGAAATAATTTCAATTCTTCCCTTTTTTAATTATCCACTAGGTGATTTTTTTACTTGAATTATATTTATATTTGTGCGTCTTAGTGTTGCCTTTACATTAGACAAATTTTATCTTTATCAACCCTACAAACCAATTCACATAGAATTATGATAAAGACGATTTTATTGATTTGACAATTAATACAAACTGGAAATAAAAGGCAACATTTTGCTCATTCTTATAATTTTGGTTTTTCATGCAAGTCTTGGTAATTTTAAAGTAATTAAAGAATAATAAATAATGAAAAAATGTCATTCATTAAAATTATTATTAAGATCAATTGAACTAAGTTTAAAGAAAAAAATACACATTATTTCAATTCATTTTCGATAGTAAGATAGTTTGTAGCTCGATAATTAAATACTGTCGAACAATGTTTATGACGGCTGTGACGATTGCGATTTAAAGCACACGTGATTGGCGCATGTTTTCACCTATTACAATGAAACGTGTGCACAGTGTTAGCCAGTGAGAAGCGAGTACGTTCCCCTGTCCTCCCAAAAATTTGACACTCTTTGTTTCATAGTGAATTTGTCTAATTACTCGTCCAGTGGTTATTAGATCCATGCTTTTTCATAAACCTTTTGAGAGTTCGGTAGTCGAACAAAGAGTTCGTATAATTTTATCATGTTCGTCCGAACGTCTGTCAGTCCTTCTGCCATAGTCCCACAGTATGGACAGTTTTAAACCCACGAGTATGTGCGTAAACTGTTAGATGCTTCAGGTAACGGTATAAATTAATAGGCAGCAAAATATAAAAATAAAATTATTTTTAATGTCTTCCTTGCCTTCGTGTAATGGGAGTGAACAAGTTTTATTTGTGCATCCGATCAGGATGAGGATTCGTTATAATCGCACGTACAGTTTACGAACTATGACCGTCACGAAATTAACTGAGTATACTAATTAATTCCTAAAAGCACAGTACCACTCGGGAAAGGATCGCGTCTCCAGAATGAAACAGACCTAACTCAATCAATAACGTGTTTTTCTGTTATCTTAAATTTAAATAAACCTTCATACATATTACAAAATAAGAGACACAAAACGCAGCTCACAAAATAGGTTGAACGTATTTTTGTAAAGTTATTGAATTGTTTTCTCTCTCTTAAGGTGTATATTATTCTTAATATATGTGTATAATTATTTTTGGTCAAATTTATATATTTTTTGAGACATAAGTGTATTTATCTTATTTGAGGTATAAGTGTAAAAGTTTGTCTATTTTCTGGCGATTAATCATACTGGTTATCACCTTATTATACTGATCTGCATACTGTGCTGATTTTAAAGTCATTTTGCATCAAAAAAGAACTGGAATATCACCACTTTACGTATGTCCGAACGGTTTATGTTTATATGGAAACATCTGACAGGTCGTAGTTTGTAAATTTTCAAAAGTTTTTTATTCCTTTCTTCTATTACCGAAATGGGCTCAGTCGTGTCCAAGCTATAGGATCTTACGTAAAAACATCATGTTCTCCGATTTTTTTGCATCCGTGCAGGAATTTGATCGAAGAAATATGTATTTTATTTCGATAAAATGTATTGTCTTTATCGATACCAGAATATTTGTCACTATTACATTCTACGACAATATTGGAATAAACATATATATATATATATATATATATATATATATATATATATATATATATATATATATATATGCATACATACATATCCATATACGCACATACATATATGCACACACACACATACTTGTAAACCCAAATAGGACGATATCCCTGGAAAAATATAATTTTTAAAATTTTACAGTCTTAAACTTATCGTTATTAATGCTAATATCTCTTATAAGAACTTCTTAAGGGTTTTCCACGGACACCAATCGACCGGTGTCCAAGCTTTAGTCGTTCACTAGGTAGATCGCCTGTTAAATATTCATATTTCTATATTTCTGTGTCTCCCCCACACGGCCGCTATACTCTTAGATTACTGAGGATCATCACTCATGACTTTAGATGCCGTTTCGGTTAATTGTTGAGATAACCTAACTAGTTAGAATATTTAAAGAGTAAGTTTTCTGAATTTAATCGGTTATTTCCTATTAGTCCATATTCAGAGAGTTATTGCGTCTTGAAATTCGGCATAATTTCATTGCAACAAAAATGTTGGCCTGGCTATGAAAACTGAATTTATAGATGTTTTCACGTCAAAAAACAATTGTTAAATTTTATTAAGATTACTCTGGTTCAGTTGTATCAATAATAATTTAACAATCTTCATAACTGTTTGTTATATTACAATGGCACTATATAAAATTTATTTTATTTCCTTGTAATGAAACGGATGAAATTTTTGTGATAATAAATTATAATTTGTGTCTATGTACGCACGTGTATATGTATATACACGTGCTTTTAAAAGTCTGCAACATTTGAAGTAACTTTCCGTTTGAACTTTTTACTTTGGGCAGCACGACCATTGTCATTGGAAGCAAAAATATATGAAAACATATGAACGCGTTTTAACACTAGACAGCGCCGGTGTCGGCACGGCGACGGTAAAATCAGCGCCTCGCCGGTACCGAAGCTAGCATCACTTAAAACTATTTGCTGATTAGTAACAAGTGTCCCATTTATTAAAATATGATTCTTATGAAGAAACTAGTGCGCTGACCCCGTGCCATTGCCGGCGTCGTGCTGTTGCCACTGCAGTGCTAGTACCGTGCCGTTATCGTCGTTTGGGTTGTCACTTTTTTATTTCATAATGCTCGGCGACACTTTTATAACGATACATTTTCAGGTTTCGAAAACCGTACCGCTGCGACTGACACTGTTACTTCCTTTAAATTAAATACTTTATTAAAATTGAAACCTACAAAAACTTGAAAAAAAATTATTGAGTTCGAAGTACATTCTAATGAAGTAGTTCTTAGACAGTTTTTACCTATAATTTTTAATTAAAATTGTTAAAAAATTTCGAAAATGTGGCCAACAACGATATTGTTTACCTTATACCTGATAATCACTTAATTCGGCACAAAAGAGTATAGAAACCATGTGAATGCAACAGAAATATACCTGCTACATTGTTATCGTCGCTATGGTTACATTTTTTAGTTCAGATTTGTGTGTACTTCGCATTTAATTTCTCAGGATTTAGTTCAATAAATTACTTTTAATTTTAAAATGTGTATTATTATTTTTAAAATTGAATACGGTGAGAAATTACATAAAAATATGACGTTTACGCGATTTATTTGATTAACTTGTAACACGCGATTTTTTCTATTTACCAAATGTTAAAAAACCGAATATGTAAAAAACCAACCATTTCCAAGTTTTTATCTTAAAATATATTTATCACTTACACTGTTAGGAAAATAAAACTATAAAAACTATCAAAAAACACTTTTTCGCAATTAAATACCACTAATATGTGTAATTAATTTTTTTATAAATTTTTTTTCAAAATATTTTTTTCTTTTTTTTTCGAATTAATAGATCGAATCACACTTATGAAAATGTATATAATTTAATTCTTTTTTTATTTCCTTCTGAGTACAAAAAACACCAGATTGTTCTTTTCCAAAATAACCATTTCAAAATTTGCCAATTTACGTAAATATGTTTGACAACCCTATTACTTACACGAGATTCTCAAATGTCGTCAAGTATTGCCATTCATTAGCGCGGTCTGAACTTTAGATATATCAAATTATATAACGTTGTACCAATATTTAAAGGATGTATTTACCACAACCATTAGTACAACAAACAGAGACGTAGTGAATAGACTTGTGGCCACCCGTTTGGAAATTACAAAAGGTGTCAAAATATGTCACATTATATTTCGTTGACGTTTTAAATATATATACTGGCAGCGGTGAAAGCTAATTAAGAAAAATGAATGAGAAATAAGGAAGTAATATAATTATATGGTTGATAGTCTGCCTTTATTTTGTCAGAGGAAGAATGTATGCGGAAATCGATGACAGAAAACAAGAGGAAGACTAGAATATTGAATTGTAGATTACTTATAAAAATTATAAAGAGGAAAATAAATAAATCGAGATGTATTCTGATCGCGAGGTTACTGTATCTTAAATGTCGAAATTGACTGCCACAAACATAAGGTCAAGCGGAAGCGACAAGAGGACAGAGATTGTAGATAATGTAAATTTCATCACTTACGTCTAAATAAATTACAGAAATATGTTTCCATAGTGACAAGATGATATTGATTTGTTATCAAATGGGTGTAAAAAATGCGTCCCGTTAACTATTTATCATGTCGTATATTTCTCTTGTTATTTTCATTTTAAATCTAATTACAGTTTTAGAAGGACGTTTACGATTATTTAAACTTGTATGTATTATAAATAGTTTTGTTATTTGTGATTTTTGAGGTGAATAAGTCTAAATTTTCCACCATAGTGGAATCAATCCAGGAAACCCATTAATTATAACATCGGGATAGAGCTTGACATCTCAGCTCGGAATTTATCAACGACATCTTAAAATTAATAATAACACTCGATAGCCAACGGATCAAATCAATTGTTATGCAGAGTGGAACGCGAAAGTATCGGTGGGTGTGCGGGGGTGGACGGTTGTGCTATTTTAGGTTTATTTTCATGCATCTGGAAACTTCCGCACTTTGTAAAGGGATCAGTAAAGCTATGACGCTGGTTTAAGTACAGAATGGATAAAATATTAGTGCAGAGTGGTTATAGTTGCTTGGAGTTTAAATTAAAAATTAAAAAAATCACCATAATGTCGCACTCTTTTCCTCTAAGAGTTAAGTTGAAATACAGAAATAAAGCATTTAGACAATTTTTGAAAACGTTTTTAAAATTACTCGAAATGCATCTGATAAGCTGGCAATTGATAGTTTCCTCGGGAAAAGTGTTTTAAGTTAATAAATCCACTTTTGTTACAATTCTGTGAAAGTTCGCGTCAAAACACTTGATATGTAAATTTAATGACGTCATGACGCCCTAAACATAAAATTAAATTGAATAGGAGAGATTGTATTTTTTTCACACACTTCATCATTGTATAGTGACAAATAAATTTTATATACCGAATTCAATATAATCGCGCAATTAAATTTATGTCTTAATCACACTATTGATGTTGGCCATATATTGGTATATTACGATCTGTATAGTGCGTTCTGACGTCACGCATTCTGATTGGCAGACAATTTGTGTTTCAACGTTTAGCCCTGAATTTTGACACATGATGTTATTTTTTTATTTCAATCATTAAATATAAATATTTCTAGTAAATTTATTGCAGTTAGGTATTGTTAATCAATGTTCTTAACGAAAAAAATTATACACATTAATCATATTTTTTTAAACAAGTTTTGAGTACTCTATACTAAATTGTGATACGCAAACATACAGTCTCTCTATTTGATTACATATATATGTATAATGGATTGAAATAATTACTTCTATTTGTACATACTATTCGTAATGTATTTACTATTATGGTCATTGAATGAAATTTTTTTTATTTTTCAAAATGCTATACGAATTTCTTTTCAATGTGCAACCTCACCGCGAAGACTTCCTTACTTTATACTTCCTTATTTACCCCCCCCCCCCTCCCCGTGTAAACGAGAACGTTTAGTACAATGCATGAGTTAACACGGCGGCGACGTGTTTTATTTATTATTTTCATTTTATGATTATTATTATTACACATCTCGATTTCCCTTGCATGAATGGATACTATTTCTCTAATCATTTCACGTAGTTGATAACCAATTTCATCTTAGATTTTTTATTACAAACTTGATTACTGTTCTCGTAAGTTGCAATGAAATATGGATAATTGAAGCTAAACTAGCCTCTATGTTTGGACACAACTTTGAACTAAAATCACTACTTAACTAAACCATGTATAAATGAGCCTTTATATAATCGTCACTCCAGTCTGTTCTTCTGTCAATCAGCCACAGCCTCACGATTTCTACGGGTTTAGTACACCTACCTGCATGAAATGTTGCAAGCAGATGTTTTCAATTACAAGATACAAAATCTTGGAAACAATAACGTAATTCCCCCGTGCGATGATATTGAACATATATTTTAAAATGTATTTTAGGTTCCATTTACTATTTTTCATTATCAAAAACCCGTTTTTGAATTATTAAGCTTTCAAGTGATGTACCATGCGTCCCATTCATCCCTAATTTTTTAGCCATGGATTAGAAAAATCGAAAAATTAGAGATACTAGCATTTGATAAGAACCTTCAATTCATTTCGGTTAATTTACATCACTATTTTTAAAAGATAAGCTACGAAGCCCTACATTAGACTTATTCCTAATATTCACCATATATTTCAACTTCTCTCATTAGATATAAAAATACAGATATGTCCTGTTACTATTCAAATGTTTTATAACTTTACAAGTTTTGAATGGATTGACTATTTTCCATACATCATGTTAGGTAAATAATATAAGTTTATTTAATAAAGATAATTTTATGTCAAACACTACCTATAATACTTACATTAATTTTTTTTTATCAATGACTTATAAACGTACTTATTAGTGTTCCGTAACCAATTGGCAAAACATGGAACTCTTATAGTTTTGTCATTGTCTGTTCGTCTGTCTGTCTATCCTTTCATGTCAGAGCTTCATAAATAACTCTAATTTTACAGGTACAAGTAGGTAGAAAATATAATTTTTATTTTTTAGGGTTCCTTTCTTCAAAACGGAAAAAACAGAATCCTCATATGATCATTTAGTTGTTAGTCCGTCCGTCCGTTGGTCTGTAAAAACCTATCTGAAATATTTCAGAATCGGCTTAAGTTAAAATTAATATCATATAATGAGGTCTACATTTATTTAGCCTTATTCAAGTTTTTTGATTCACGTTACGAAAATATATGGCCCTTTAAAGCGTATTTTTGAATCATACAATTGTTTTTCTTACTAATCATTAAAATATACAATTTGGAAAGTCGACATAATAGAAGGTTTTATAGCACAAGTAAGGAAAGTTAAAAAAATCAATGATTTCTAATTCTATGAGAAATTATATATTTTTATAACTAGCATATTTTTATGGCTGTGAAATATATATCAGACAATATACATACCTCGTTGTGCAAAATTAATATTTGTAAACAGTTTAATTAGATACATAAAGTACACATAAATGATTATATGTGCCTAAATATGTTCGGGATCCTCGTAATGCCAGTTCTACTTGTGATTGACAGGTTTTTTATTCATGGTACTTTCGACCTACATCAAAACTTTAGGATGAAAAAAAATTTTTGCTTCCCTTTTCGAATAGATTTTCATCGAAAAAGTTTATCAAAATATAACAGAAATAGTCGCATGCATTTTTTATAACGGTATTATTTATAGCGATACGAATTGTATCAAATTATTAAATAGTGGGTTCGGTCCCGGCAAATAGTTTTGGTTAAACGGAGTAAATCAAAGATATACAGAAAATAAAGTTATTTTTCAGCCTGTGAATATGTACTTTATTTAATAAAAAATACTGTGTTCCCTTTTTTTATGTACCTATGTAACTCTTGAAGTGTGAGTTTTACTTATAATGTCGTTGTTTTAATGCCTTTCGTTTTGACTTTCGTAAGTGACGGATTTGGTAAAAAATACGTTATTTAAAATTACGAATGAACACGTTTATTCGCAAATTTCATTCATAATGTTGAAAGTTAAATTATTTAAATATCACGTTTTTTTTCTTTTAGTGTCATTAACTTCCCATATTTCACATTTCGTGATTCATTTAAGCGGACCAGTCTAGAGTTGCATGACCGGTAAATATGAATGGTGTCATTGCTATTAATTGTCTCGAAATGTCGAAAAAAATTATATAATATGTTATGATTAGTAAAATTACTTAATTTAACATTAGTTAAATTATGATTTGGTACGATAAAACAAATTTGAAAATAAATTTCATATGGGAGCAGAAAAAAGATATGCATTTTCGTGTTCAATAGATAGAAATTACGAACATTGTTATTTTTCGACATTATTGATATAATTAATACAAACCTACAAATGCATATACCGAAAGAACAATATTTATAGATTATGGAGAAATATTTGTAGCCGTTCTAATATTGAAAACGATTTTTTGGAGATTCTGTAATTATACGGACAGAAAACTCATGTGACGAACAATAGTTACAGAACAACGTCCGATTGCATTTATTGTATTTATTGTAATCCCACGTCTGAAATCAAATATTTCATTTACAGGTGATATTATTTCGTTAAACGTTTTAGAATTGCTCTTTAAAAATTTTGCTAAAAGTAACTGGCTATCTGTCCCAACTTCGTTAAATTATTTAATTCAGGTTTTTAGCATGTATTTTTGAAGTGAAATCTTCTTTTCGGCGCACCGTGCACAATTTTTTTAAACAGTGAACTAAACTGAACCGTCAAGTTCGGGTCGGTGACACTGAATCGGGTAAACTCTGCTCCCTTTGGCATAGGCCAAGCGAGTTCACTTTTTGGGGAAATTCGGCTCCCTTCAGCATTGGTCAAGAGAATTCACTGCCTAATATCATCATAAAGAGTGCATCGTCTCAAGAATAAAATTAAATAAGTTTTCATTTCTATCGTGTGATCGTAAGTACACACCAGTGTTATTTTTTTCATGAACATAATCTTCTTTTATTTAAAGGTACAATATAATAATGCCCCTATATACCCACACCAAAGTTGCACATTCATATCGCACCGAACGCCATCAAAATTCTTTTTCTACTCTTGTTTACTCTCAAAAATGTTTTAATTTCTTTTTAACCTAAATTACGAAGTGAGAAGGTTCCATTTTTATCTATCGAGAACTTTTTTAACTTAAGTACATTTACTGTGGCGTGTCCCTGAATTATAAATAAATGCTGTAGCACATTCTTTTTTTAGACCATTTTGAAACCTACATTTCTCTCATACATTGTATTGGTGTAAATATAATAGTTTTGCCATCGGTCGTCACGTAAACGTCGAAACGAAGGACTTTTCTTCTGATTACACTAACATTATTATTTACTTATATATTTACAACTTATGTATATACAACATTGCTTGTGGAAATCTAGAAGCTATTAGCTATTATTATATTGCGAAAGTTGTAAGTCAATTGGACTAGTATTTTTTGCGTGAACATACAAAATTTTCCTTTTATTATATTAGTTTGGTGGAAGTAGAATTCATTTAAAAGTTAGGCATAATGATGATCATTTCAGGGAAAACTTAAGTGAGGAAATTTAAACAGCTATTTATTACCTCTATGTCATATGCACCTCTGCTTGGAGCAACCATTTTTGACGATATGTTACTGAAATTATCGCGGAAAATCGTCATAAATGTTTATTTGCAATAGAACATAGAACATATTGCAATAGAACATATTGCAATACAACATATTGTAATAGAACATATTGCAATACAACATATTGCAATAGAACATAGAACATATTGCAATAGAACATAGAACATATTGCAATAGAACATAGAACATATTGCAATAGACAATAGAACATATTGCAATAGAACATAGAACATATTGCAATACAACATATTGTAATAGAACATATTGCAATACAACATATTGCAATAGAACATAGAACATATTGCAATAGAACATATTGCAATAGACAATAGAACATATTGCAATAGAACATAGAACATATTGCAATAGACAATAGAACATATTGCAGAAAAACTTTATGAATTGTCACTAACCTAGAACAAACATTACAATATGATAGTTTAACCTTTGCAGTCAACGACCTCGTTGATGCAGTTGTACACTGCTGGTCCTAGCTTGATTTTGAAACCCATAGGGTTGAGCACAGATATGGTATGTAATGAATTGCATATTCAATTTAGACCAGTTAGATTAGAAATAATACCCCTCATATGACGAAACCTAAAAATTAAATAATTGAATATATCTTTTCATTCTGCAGCGACCGTTACTATTAAAATAAGTGTAACAATTGACTGAAAGAAAGACGCCAGGCAAGGTTGAAAGCTGTAAAGTGCCATATATTGCAGATAAAACCGCGTTCATGAAGATTGATCCAGAGTTGCTGGCGTTAAATTAGTTTTTACAAATGAGCGCCATTTGTTAAGACAAAATTAAAAATATATGTTCGTATATGTAGATAATAATATTTTTTGGAATCGATAAATCTTTCTATATACAAAACATATCTCATTGTTTCAACACTTTTTTCCAAATTGAGTAAAAATGTACGAAACAATTTAATAAATAAGAAAGACGTTCCTTCCCAAAACACTGAAAAATCAAATATTAATTAGTTTTTAGTGACATCCTTTTACATTAGAACCTCCTTCTGTAGATATTTGCAAGTTATACATATCTGTAAACATATGCATGATATTTTAAAAAAATGTCAGCTGAAAACGGACTACTATTTCTTATCTATTCCCATAAATGTTTTGTATATTTTCAGAGCAAAAAAGTATCGAACCAAATTTCGTAATATTTTTATTCAAATAATGTAGTTTAGATATATCACAGAACATATCGAGAGTATACTAAAACACGAGTTTCAATCGTACTTGTCATCATCTCCGTAGCACGAAACGAATTCAAGTTTAAAACCGGTCGCACCGCGTAAAAAAGGCTTGCTAATTGCATTGTATATCTCGTACGAGGTTGCATACGACCGTGTTTTGAACAGCTAGTGTCATTTGTAATAGTTCGCAGCGTCATGTCACAATGAACCATTATAGGCGCGGCTGAAAAACGTCAGGTTCTCAACGTTAGCTTACATTGTTGCGGGCCTACATAGTTGGCTGTATAGAAATATTACATTCACTTCCTATCAATGGTGATTCGGGGTTCATAACATTTTAGAATAACTGTAGTTTAGTGGTATAAGTAAATGCGGCTAGAACGTTTACACGATTGACTAAGAGTGTTTGTTTGAATTCCGGAAACTTTGTAAGAGCTAGTAACATTTGTTGAAATGTCATTTTTTTCAAGGTGGGCAATCTGGCTAGCGTTAGATATTTCGCTTCTAGGTGTGCTAAAGCTAAAGTAAAGCTAGAATTTAAAAAACGACGTCGTTTATCATGCTTATTTTTATATGTTATTTTTACATCAAATTTTTAAATTCACCATTTGATAGGCAGATTATTTTGACGTTACCAACGTATTGTCAGACTGGAATATATTAACTATTATTAATTAAATTTTTACATTTTATAAAAGTTTATATCTAAATATTTTATTACTTGTGACTGTACAGTTAATTGAGTTTATAATTAATTGGAGGCATTGATATTCGGTTATTTATAGTGTTAAGGAGCTGCGTTACATATTGCAATTTGACTGTAAGCATCGCGCGCTCGGTCTCATGACAATTTTCCAATTGACTAACATAATAACATAAATAATACAGCGCCATCTAGTCGATTACTAAAAGAAACATCATGAAATTTAAATTGTTTTATTTATAATATAGAGCTACCTTTTGGGAGAAACTTGATTAGCTGTTAATTTTGTTGTAGGTACGTAACTACTTATGACAAAATATAAAGATTAATTATTTAAACAGAGAGATTTTCGTTAATGAATGCACTAAATTATATAACCAAATGTATGGTACATTTGATTTTCAAGGAAATATTTATCAAAATATAATGATGTTTATAGTGATGCTGTAAGTATGATATAGGCTGAATTGTATTCGAGGGTGTTTTTGTTCAATAAGTGGTGGAAAAAAACTTTTCACACGTAGTATTTTAAAAGTTCTTTTTTATTATGAGTCACTTATGTACTTTGATGAATATTTAACGCAGTCTGCCAGTACATAGCATGTGTCTATATAACAAATTTGCCCAATTAACTCCGTAAAAACTTTAGAATATAAAATAAATTTTTCACAAATTACTCATATTTCTTTCTCTTTTTAAAATGAAAAATGAAATATTTTCATTTTGTAGCTTGACACTCAGCACTTTATTAGTGGCTGATTTAGCCTTGAATGATTCTGGTTGACCTTTCAGATTACAAACGTTACTTTTTTAATTCGGTAATTGTTGTCTTCTATGTTATTGTATTGAAGGATTTTTACTACTGTTTTAATGCTATATAAATAGGACCCCTACGCTGACCTGTTAAATAACTTTAAACTTTCTTATATTAAAGAAGTACCTCTGTCCGAGACATTTTTACTATACACGTTTCCATCTTTACTTTCCTATGTTTTAAAACCTTTTTCCATTCGGATGCATTCAGAATCTAGAGCCTGTTAAATAGGGTTGATGATGTAGTTATTAATATTTTATTATAAATACATAATCAATAAGAAAATAAATCCCGCCATATAGCCGAGAATTTTAAACACATGTCTATGGTAAGTTCACATTTAAGACGGTGGCTTATAAAAGAAACAGATGTCGCTGTTAATTAAGTAGTATAATATTAATTAATTAAATACTAACAGAGTTGTAATAATCTTAAGGATGTTCATTGCAGATATTGATAAAGCTTTTAAGATATATCATTTCAAAGTTACATTAAAATCCGTCAAGTGGTTTTTGTGTGATGAGCACAGGCAGGGACGCATTACTATCCAATATAACTATAGAAAATGGTATATGCATAGATACTTAATCTATGGGTATATGTGAATACTTTATCTATAAATTAGTGGTTTTTTAGAAGTAATTTTCAACAGTTATTTGATTTTATCTATGTATGAATGTTAAAGTCTGCGCAATACAAAAACAATAAAACGAATTTTCATGGAACTATTCGCTTATGAACTTAATATGTTGGTTAAAATATAAAGTGAATCGTCATACTGAAATGTCAGAGAGCCGCTTGTTTTAAACACGTAAGCAAAGCCACGTTATACTGAGAATATATGGAATTACGTAGCAATTTTTCTATAACTAAAGAATTTATTTTAATTTAATTTAAAATGGAATTTATTTTTAAAACTAATTTTTTATTAAATTTACATTGGTGAGTTTTTATGTTTTTAAAAAATACTAGTAGAACAAAAACTTTCGGATATTAGCAAACGATTGAATTAATCACATTAGTAAAACCATGATATATTGGGAATATACGGAAATATGTAGCAATTTTTCTACAACTGATGTATCCTTTAATTTAATTTAAAAGATAATGTATTTTTAAAAAAATATTTTTTCATTAAATTTGAATTGTCGATTTTCGTATTATGTTATTAAAAACATACTAGTGGCACCCCCTCGGTTTGAAAGAGTCATAACAAAGAAATTACGTGAAACAATCCTATTATGGAAGGTGTTAGTTAATACATATTATAGTAATTACAAGTTTTTTAATTTCTTTCGAGCGTTTTTTTTAAGTTGGAAGATTTATTTATTAAGATTTACTTAATAGGCATATTCAATACGGCAGAGTATTCGACATTGTTATGTCGAACTAGTTAATTTGCAGAATCAATGTTGAGATAGGAGTACACCCATATGTAAAGTTACTAGCTGCCCGTTCCGATTTTGCCCGGGCAAAACGGAACCAGGTCTGAATTTTGTCTTCATTCCTTTTTGATTTACTAACGTTAAATTTTTCTAAAACAAATCTACTAAATTTATAGCCGTGAAAAAAATATATGTTGTTCTTGACAATATTTTTAAAATCCTGGTGTTTCCAAAACATGACTGAAATATCCTTTATATCTGGAAAAAATCCAAAAACATCTTGTAACATAAATTTTAAACCATTACTTATAAAACTTTATGACTAGAATTAAAAAGACTAACTGTCCACGTCTTGTATAAAATTTTAGTTGATTTTTATTTTTAGAAAGTACATATAATTCCAATAAAAATAAAACATATTATTTCTCTCAAATACCAAGACGCGTTTTGAAGATGTCTATTCCTTCTCATTTACTCGCATGCAAACCGACAGTGTACGTTGCGGCGCGGTGCTAGTTGGATCTGTCGTTTTTTTCCCACCCGCTCAAAAAAGCAATAAAAAAGCGATATAATTAAATTAATTTTAATCTTAGGTTTGGATCTGTGTTTTAATTTCGTAGAAATAAGTTTAGTTTAGCACTAATGATATTTTAATATTTATTGATAGAACATGGAAGAATATGCCTTTTACATTGAAAACAATATATATTTTGAAATACGTCATGTATTTCAGAATATATATTATAGCTTGTGATTATTTATTAAAACTAGCGTGACCCGTGCGAAGTTTTTTAGTTGTGGATGCCTGTAGAGCAAGCAATTATCTGTAAAATGATATATAATTTATGTGGATTAGTTGTGAGGTTTTTTCTAAAAAGGGACATCTTAACCTTAGCGTATTAATATATATGATGATGATATGATGATAATGATGATGATATGATAAAATCGATTTGAAAATTTTCATACATTTGTTTGCGCTGGAATATGTTTTAACCTTTTTTTTTCACGTTATTCACCTTTTTTTAATACTAATAATTTTGCTTACTTACTTTGAAATATTTTAGGTTTGTCTTTTTTATATTGATTCGTGTTTGTATTTATAAATTTTTTCCACGTGATACTTCTTGCTTATGAGATTTTCGGACATTTTGAGTTAGTTTTTTTTATATCAATTCATATTTGTATTTATGATTTTTTTTCATAATTCTTTTTACTTGCCCAGTTTTGGATGTTTTATGTTCATTTTTTTAAATTAACCATTTGTGTTTTTATTTATAAATTTTTTTAGATGACCTTTTTTGCTTATTAAATTTTTGGATACCTTAGTTGGTTTCCTTGTACATCAATTCGAGTCGGTATTTATATATATTTTTTACACAGTCCTTTCTGTTTACTGAATTTTGGATGTTTTAGGTTTTTTTTAATTATCAATCCTATACCAATACCATGTTTGTATTTATAACCTTTACCCAATGCTTTTTGATTATTAAATTTTTGGATACCTTGATTAGTTTCTTTTGTATATCAATTCGTGTTTGTCTTTATATTTGTTTACGTAATCTTTTTGCTTACTAAATTTTGAATGTTTCTAGTATGTTTTTTTTAATTATCAATTCGTGTTTGTATTTATATTTTTTACGTAATCCATTTTGCTTACTAATTTTTTATTTTTTTACTATTTGAGTTTGTATTTGTAAACTTTTTTACACGACCCTTTCTGCTATTAATTTTATTTACATTTTGTTTCATTAAATTAAATTTATTTACATTTTGTTTTTTATATCCATTCTTGTTTGTTGCTAACTAATATCTTTAATACAAAAGTGTGTTTGTTTGTATTTCTTTCAAGTCATAATGGAGCAAAAGATCAAAATGACTTTCTGCACAGAGATAGTTTGCGAGCCAGGAAGTCACGTAGGTTCCTGAAAACGCGGGAAATCTCACAGTATTTAATATGACAATTCCAACTAATGTTACAAACTCAAATACGCATTTGCTTTTCCTTTTTCCACATCTTAATAGAGCTACAGATCGACGTGATCTTTCTGTCCGGATAATCTCATCCTAACTAAAACAACAAATCCAAACAATATTAAAAATTGGAAAGTGTGTTTGTTTATTCTTCTTTCACGTAGCAATGGAGCAAAAGATCGACGTGGCTTTCTGCTCAGAGATAATTGACGGACCAGAAAATTATATGGGCTACTTTCCAACAAGGGAAATTTTATTTTTACTAAAACAACAATACAACTAATGTTAAAAATTCGAAAGTCTGCTTGTTTATCGTTCGTTCACGATGTAAAAAGATCAACGCTACTTTCTGCACAGAAATATTTGGCGGACCAGGAAATTATATAGACCAATTGCCAAGCTGAGAAATCTCTTATTAACTAATATTTCAATCGCAATCTTTGTCAAAAATTTCGAAAGTGTGTATGTTTGTTCTTCTTTTACGTCGCAATGGAGCAACAAATCAAAGTAACTTTTTGCACAAAGATAATGATCACAATCCCAAATAATATTAAAATTTCAAAAGTCTGTGTCTTTGTTCTTCTCTTACGTCGCAATGGAGCAACAGGTCGACATGGCAGATAGTTGGTGCACTAGGAAATAATACAGGCTACATTCTAAAGTAATTCTAAAGAATAATTTTATCGTAACTAATGCAGCAATCCCAAAAATTTACAAATCAGGAAGTATATTTGTTTGTCCTTCCTTCACGTCACAATGAAGCAAGAGATCAAATTGATTTCCTGCACAGAAATAGTTAGCGGACCTGGAAAGGATACGGGCTACTTTCCAACTTGGGAAATATTTTCGTGACTGAAACAAAAATGCCAACTAATATTAAAAATTCGAAAGTGTTCGTTCTCCTTTAACGTCGTAATACATCAACAGATCGACTTGACTTACTGCACAGAGATAGTTGAGGAACCAGGAAATACCATAGGTAAAGACCAACCCGAAAAATCTCATCCTAACTAATATCACAATCTCAAATTATATTAAAAATTCTTTTATGTCGCAATGGAGTAACAGATAGATGTATCTGCACAGAATTAGATGGCGGTCCAGAAAATGAAATAGGCTAATTGTTAACCCGGGAAATCTCATCCTACCATTCCCAAATAATATTAAAAATTCAGAAGTATGTTTGTTTGTCCACCTTTCACGTCCATTGGAGCTTGTTGCTCCAATGGGTTGACGTGATTTTTTGTACGCAGATAATGGACCAGGAAATATAATAGGCTACTTTTCAACGTAGATGATAATCCCAACAAATATTACAAATTCCAAAGTGTGTTTGGTTGTCGTTCTTTCACGTTGCGATAGAGCAACATACCTACGTAATTTTTGCACAAAGATATTTGGCGGGCCAGGAACTGGCACAGGATTCTTTTCAACTCGGAAAACCTCATAGTGAGTAATATAACAATCCCAACAAATATTAATAATTTGAAAGTGTGTCTGTTTGTTCTTCTTCACGCCACAACGAAAAAGCGGATCAACCTGATTTTCTGCACAGATATAGCTCGGACCAGGAAGTTTTATAAACTGCTTTCTAACCCAGGAAATGTCATTTTAACTAACAGAACAATTCCAACAAATATTAAAAATTCCAAAAGGTTTTTATTTGTCCTTCTTTCACGTCGCAATGGAGCAACATATCGATGTAATTTTCTATATACAGCTAGTTGGCGTACGAGGAAATGCCATAGGCTACCTTTCATTCCATAAAATTTCATCCTAACTAACCCACACACACACACAAGGGCGTTACCAGTAATTCTACCTGAATTAAAAATTCAGGTTTGATCTATTTCTTTATATTAAAATAATTATACTACATGTTTCTAGAGTTTATAATGAACTTTCCAAAGAGTCACAAATTATCATCCGTGCAGCCACATAGAGTACATGCGCTAGCGAGTTATTAAAGCCGTTAATTTAGTTTATTAATATGCCGAGCGCTTGAAATGGCGTAATTTATCGGAAAGATAAAGGGGCAGTTCTTGGAAATGAAATCCTTCAAGGTCGTCGAGAGATCTCCTTGCTTTAAGGATATTTTCAACAGTTTAGTTATTTGTTCTCAGTTTTAGTCTAGTACATAAGCGTGCGACGATCTTGTAAAATAAAATCGCTTATACCAAACGATCGATAATAATCATCTATTCATATCCTCAAAATTTTTATGTAAGTTATAATTCTTTTAATGTTATTTTGATGTAACTATAACGGTTTAGTTAGTTTAACTCAAAAATACTTCTAGAGTTAAATTTTGTATTAAGAACAAATTATAACAGGTTTTGATCAGATGCGATTTAGATGTTATTGTATATTATTGCCTACCTCCCTTTCCATAATTTCCCCCAATTTGCTTTTCACTCACGTCAAAAAAATTGCCTAGCCATAGTAAAAGTTGAATATTATTTGTAGCCATTAAATTGGTAACGCTCTTGGATTTTTGACAAGGTGCAGAGTTGTGGATAAATGTGAAATCCTATTCTTTAGGAAACCATTCTAGGACAAATCCAAAGAAGTATTGCGAATCCTCAATACTTCTTTGGATTGGTACTATCTTTTTCTTTGGGTTGACCATATCGCTGAACAATATAAAGACCTATTGAATATATTTCGCATTAATTTTGTAAAAATTCATTATTCACAATTAAATGAAACTACGTGATGTAGTATTATTTCTACTTTCTTTAAGTTCTTTACCACGATCTAGGTTTCGTTGTATTACAACATCTGCAGGTGGGATATTAGCAAAGATTTTTGATGTGAAACATCAGTACGTATCAGCAAGTATAAACCGGATCGTTGGCGTAGCGACGCTTGCCGTGGCGTGGGGTCGCCACGCTATACTAAGGTATATATATATATATATATATATATATATATATATATATATATAGTCTATATGTAATAGAGTGTACGGTATGGCGACGTGTCGCCATGTGTAACCGACTACGCGACCCCCTCCTCACTCAGTTGTTTACTACGGAACACATAACCAGTGCTTTATTATTTTTGTATTAATTGCAAATAAATGTTTATTAAATAAAGTCACCATTTTCTGTAAGAAATTCGTAATACTTTATTTTTTCATTATGCTATATTTAGTTCCTGTAATAATCTTGTCTTTTATTCATATTACTTGTACGAACACGATGTTTCACATCTGCCAGGCGTCCCGTCGACGGCTCACTGTTTTTTTTGCTAATAGCCCACTTGAAGATGTTGTAATACAACGAAACCTAGGTCGTGGTAAAGAACATAAAGAAAGTAGAAATAATACTACATCACGTAGTTTCATTTAATTGTGAATATGAATACCCCCAACGCCCTTCGCGCTAATGATCTTACCGGGGTGTTTGACTCACTCACACGATGTAATCAGGATGAAACTACTCACTATGGCTCTGTCGAGCGAAGCTATTTATGTCTTAACAGTTATTCCTTAATATGTAAATAGTAATTATAATATTAGTTCATCTTAATCCAAATCTCTACAGCCATATGGAGATACTCACGGACCCAGGATACTAGTTTCTTCTTCATAGCATAGCAGTGAGGTACGGTTTCTTTGTCGAGTGATGAGCTCTGAGCCTTTCTTCTAGATGTCTCTGCAAAATTCTTTGAGATATGAGACTATTCCAGAATGTCGAACTCTTTTTGTTTTTTAGGAAAATTTTAAAAAATGCGAAATTAATTAATTTCGCCTTTTTAAAAATTTTCCTCTACAAATATCCTCTATTTTTCCATCTGCTCGAAAGACAGTGATTCCTTTTTAAACACGTTTCTCTTTTTTTCCTTTGGACAAAGTAAACTGTATTGGTTTAAACGTAACTTAATTCTATTTACTTCTGATGTCGTCACTCCTCCTGTATTCGTTGTTTCTTTTTGAGAATTGTTTGTTTGAATGAAAAAGGTTTTTATGATACATTTTTTTGTTGACGTAACGTCGCACCTCCACCTACTACCCGGCAAATAAAAATCATTAATTTCCTATCATTAATTTTATTTAATTTCCTTATTTTTTTTGCGATTTGAAATACAAATTATAGTTAAGCAAATTTAATATTTATTTTAAAATATCCGTGATAATTAAAATCCACATTAAAAACTTCTCCAAATATTTGTTACCGTAACATGTACAACGAACTCGATGTTGAGTTAAATATATAAAATCTTTTTTTACCTGTACCACAAACAAAATATCACTAAACGTTAGAATTGACTTGGAAACAACTGGTGAATAAATTAATACCGCTCTAAATACGTCAATCCCCTTTAATATCCTATTAAGTGTCCTTAAAATAAAAATAAAACTTAAGTAACGTGACTGTCTCTATTAATTTGTCAACCCGCTGAGGAACTATGGCGTATACCACTAAAGCGAAGCTTTTATAAGATCTCGATTTGTGCTATACAAGGTTCGTTTATTGCCACCAACTCTATTTCGATTGATAATAATTTACAAATATATACAGAAGAGTCAATTTATTAACAGACTAGCCGTCCATCTTGGTTTTTACGGGGCAAAAAGGGACCACGACTATTATGTTTTAAAGGTTTTTATTATATGTTAATTAATTACAGCAAACCCAACGCAATCGTTAGCAATTTAATGACTTATGGTCTGCGTAAAAATGGCTATAACAAACAATCTCTATTCTTAGTCATGTCAATCTTTGAACTTTTTCCATATTTCAGTATAGAGTACGATTATTTTAAATATTAATTTGATATAGATTTCACGTTTTATTTTGTTTAACTCATTAATATATCTATGGTCCGATTTTGCAGTCGACGACGAACCATAACAGATATGTAGTAATTGGCTATATATATATATATATATATAATATATATATATATATATATATATATATATATATATATATATATATATATGTGTGTGTGTGTGTGTGTGTATGTAATGTGTTGCTAATGAAAGATCGTAATCTGCTTGCTTACTGTTGAACTTTTCTATACATTTTGATATTACCTGCAATACTTAGTATGTTATTTTAATGCAGTTATGTTTTTTTAAAGTTTAAATCAAAATCGCACCTAACACTCTAGGACTTTTTCACTTAAACTTTTATTGCTCATCATTCTAACGTTTTAAAATAGTTTTATATAAAACTGATAAGCCCTTTTTATGCCCATCCCAAAAACAAACAAAATTTTCTTCGTTATTATATCTGTGTGATATAGGAGATTTTGTATTTTAATTTAAAATTAAGTAAAATCTATATTATCATAATAATTTAAGTGTAATTTATATAATCATAACAATTTATGAAAATGGATAGAATTAAAAACGATTATATTAGAGGAACATTTAAAATTTGAAGATAAGCTAAAAGAAATTCGCTTACATTGGCACGGACCGTTATGAGATACAACGAAGACCATATGACTAGAGCATTGATAAAAATAGAAGAAATGAGAGGCCGAGGATGACCCACTGCCACCTGAAAGAGCATTATTTAAAAATATCATTAATCTATGTTCATGGACTCAATGACAACATAAGATAAGTGTTGTGGCAAAAATGTAAGAGGACGACTGATTCAGGAGAAAGAAGAAATAAGAAGACAATTTATGTAATGTTTCTAGGTAATAAATATGACAATATTTATGTATCATTTTTTTACATCTTCTGCAATATTTCGCAATAATAAAGTAAAAGGCGGTCGATCGTAAAAACCTGAACAGCAACGCGATTGCCGGAGATTTAACAGTTACCAAAGCGAGATGCAGTCGGAATTTTGTACATATCAAATTTCTTTGTTCGCCGAAGATTAAAGAGGCTCTCAACTCAAACGCACTACACATGATAATATCTACCTTCGCATAATTTGAGATGGATATCGTGTCGCGATATCCATCTCAAATTATGGCTTCTACAGTATATAATATATTGTAATTTTAACGTCGCTACCATAATTGTTTACGAAGCCAAGATCATCGTTTAACATCGCGTTTATGATAAAAAATGGAGAAATGCTTAGTATAACATTTTTATTATAATTGGATGTGAATTTGGAAGATTGATAGCTACATTTATAAAATGAAAAAAAAAACTTGTTTGACGGCCGAAGAAGAATGATTAGGTGTGACTAATGAATGAGCGCTCCGCCGAGCGCCGCACCTGCGCTCTGTAACTCAGTGAAGCAAAGTGGGACTGGTTACATCGTGCAACTTATTATATCGATTATTAGCTTTATTTTATTTAGTTTCTTCAACTAATGAATTACTATTGAATTATTTTAACCTAGGATAACAATAATATTAATGTCTTTATGACCCGAAAGACAATCCCTCAGTGAAACATTGAAAGGATGAGCAAGAACAGTCTTAAGAATGGGAAAAACGTCAGAGGTTTGAAGACAATAGCGTGTGCGAGTCGATAGGTACTCCACAAAGTGATACTATTATACTACAGCGTAAATAGATTCTAAGAAAGAACTATGATAAATAAAACAATATTCCTTTTCGTGCAAGATTTATGGCTGAAGGTTTTATGCAAAAACTTGTGGTTAGACTTATAACATTGAGGTTATTATTATCATTATTTTATAGCTAGTTTAAGATGCTATAGCATTTTTGAAAGAGGAACCTAACAAATTCATTTACATGCAATAAACATATGGCTTTACTAGTCCAGAAAATAATGGCAAAGTACTTAAATTAAACTGCGCCTTTTACGGTCTTGAACAATCCTCAAGGCTCTGGTACAAAATGGTTGCTGATTGATTTTATCGCCAATTACTATAATTATATACTAAAATAAGAATGATTGTAAAACAATTGTTGCTATTTATACAATTGCTTTGTTTTTTCCAAAAGTTACGCTTAAAATCATATTCAAAAAAATGTATTAGCTTTACGATTTGATCTCATAGAAATAGGAGAGATTAAGCAATGTTTTGGAATGAGTATTAATGTCGTTAAAAATGGTATAAGAAATTTGACAAACATATTCTAGTATACAGAAAATATAAAGAATGTTATAAAGAAAATTTAAAAGGGTATAGAGTAAATAACACCACAACCTAATTTGTGACTACTAGTAGAGATATAATCATGGAGAAAGTGAAAAAGGTGGAGATTTCGGTATCAGAAAATGAAAATACTTCTAGTTATGAAGGAGATTCAGATTCAATGGTGAAGGACAGCATAACAAATAAGAAAAAAAGGATATATTGATTGACTTACCATCATCTGATATTATATTCCGAGTGAGATGCTGATGGAAAAATAAATTGTAATGAAGAAATAACAAAGGAATAAGAAGGTAATACCAAAGAATGAACTTGGGAGTATGTATAAGTCCATCGAAGTCAAATAAACCAGAAAAGAATAAATTCTCAAATATGTATATCAGCGAAGACGTCCTTGACTATCCTATTGATACCTGGAAGAATTATTGAAAAGATCAAAGAAAGAGCAGTGATGAAAAAGAGTCCATGGTGATATAAAATAAAACCGAAATTTTTTTTAGAAAATTGTTTTCCTACTCTTTTTAGTTCTAGCAAGCGATATTAAAAAATGTAGTAAAATTAATACGTACAATTAATATATTCAATACGGAACATTAGTTAATTAGTACGGTCTTGAATCCATACTTGGGACAGTTTTCAGTTTCACACGCAAATAGACATATGAAACAAAACAGGTCAACAGTAAAAAAGCATATGAAAACTCTGGTTTACCTTAGCGCTTTTTAAATAAGTAATTATTTTGAATATCTCTTTCACACACACCAAAAAAAAATTAAAATTTTACTGTCCCAAGTTAGGTTACATCTTCTAATTGAGAATGGGTTTTTCTGGAACATTTTTCAGGGAAACACTCAGTTTGTCAAAGTATGCTTTTATTCCCTCGCAGATTACTGAAGCCCTGGCTCTTTTAATTTTATTTTACATCCAGGTACGTTTTATCTGTTCAGAAAGCATTGAATTCATTTCTTTCCCTGCATCTTATTTTATTTTTGAACTGCACCTTTATTATCTAGGAATTTCTTCACTATGCATCTGATATCAAAAGCAGATAAAGGAAAGCACCAATCTGCCATTAAAGATAAGCTACCAGACATTTTGTTTTCTTCTTCTGCTCTAAATAATAGTGGTCGGCCAAACTTTTGCTGTTATAAATTGTTTACTTTCCTCTTAATTGAGGATTTTGAAACGTCAATAGTTTTTCAACTTGCCGATAACTCAGTCTCTTGCGAACAGCATCAGCCGCACGACCAACAGAAGTATCATCAAACGTATCATAGCTTTCTTCATTTTATCCATTATATAAAAATTCCCTCTTCAATGTGAAAAAAAAACAATTAACTGTAAACATAACGTAAAAATAAAAATGTTGGTATTTGTAACTTAACTTGGGACATTGTACCAAATTAAATGCCTATGTGCATTTTTTTGAAAATTAATGTAGATATGAATAGAAGATTTCTTTATTAAACAATGAAACGGTTATGTCGTATTACCAAACACAATAGACTACAAAAATCACGAATCAGCGTAATCCAGAACTCACACTGGACATTTAAAGTTATTTTATAACAAGAAACTTATCTTTTTTATATAACTTTCAAAGTATGTAATTCTGTCTTGAGCTTCATTCTAGAAAGTTTATGTTAACAATGACTAAATAAATGGCTAATCTTCTATTAAAAATACCACATTTAGAGTGAGAACCAAATATTTCATGTTAGTCACCTTAATAGGGAAAAATACTAAATTGTTAGACTATCCAAAAATAGACTACCCCAAGTTAGACTACCCTTCCAAGAATGGGTACTGGACTGTACAGTAAGAATTTTTTTCAGAATTCCTAATAGCATGAGAATAGCCTATATTTTTAAATTTCAGCCTTTATTACGGTTAAAATAATTTATATTTCATTAAAAAACATTTTTTATTTTCAACATTACATTTAAATGTTGCATAAGTGGAATCAGAACCTACATGAAAAAAAAACTTTAAAAAAACACTGATTTGGTACTATCCCAATAAAATCGCCACAACGAGTTCACCTAATTCGTTTCCCTTTAGTGGTACTTCACGGCAACTAATCTGCGATGCACTGATGACATTTAACCCTTAACGTAAATATAATAATATTGTATTTCGTGGATCAGAGAAGATACAAAAAATATTGATTATAATTGTTTTATTTGCACTGGAGAACTCACAGAAGCCGGCTTGCTATATCAAGCTAACTAAACATCTAAAGCTTTCGAATTGAGATCGGAAATTTGAAAAAAAATTGGAGCGGGTAGTATCACTACACTACCGTATTTTTTTTTGCATGAAAACGTCTATTTTGCATGAATACTTTTCTTAACTGCTCGAAATTACCAGAAACAAGCAATTTTAAAAGGTTTGTCACCCGTCGCGACTTTTCACTCGACAACTTAATATTTTTTCTTTAGTTTACTTTTTATAACACCTCAATATCACGACGACGTATAAATAACTCGTATAACCCTTTCGGTTGCGGAGTCATGTCTAATTCTCTGGTCGCGCAGAGAGAATTTCGAGGCTCTTTTTGGACACCTCCCCTTCCCCCCTCTCCTGCCCCGCTCGATGACAATAAGTGCACAATGGCGTAAGAATACTAACAGGCAACAAATAGTGGTTTTGATATCGGATGCATAGAATATATACATCACTTTGCGCTGTAACCCTTGAGTTACGAGATGTAAAGATAAAGAAGCGGAATAATAAAAGCGTTTCATCGCTACCTCTGGCGTGACTTTAGTATGGAAGCCTTTTTAAAAACGTCTTCACGTTAATAATTTGTCAGCATTTTCCCTAGGTTAAGCGATAAGTCCGTAATGGATTGATTGGACAGGCAATTTAAAATAATGGAAATAAAAACGAAATTGTACAACCAGTAGTCATTCCAATGAATATTTTTAACAATAAATGGAAATGCAGAAGGACAGCAGAAGTAGTATTTCTATGGTTATTTATCTTGGCTTCATTGTACGTAATTAAATAAATTATATATCACGAAGATATGTGATGAAGATATATTTCTTGTGATTACAAATTTTAGAGCGTAACACGAGACGTCTGAATATTATCTGAGGCCAGTTTTTCAGGCTTAATTTTCAAACCGAATTAGATCTGACATAAATTTACCTACGAATCAATTCATACCTCGCTAAATAAGTATAACTTTAAAACACAAATTATAGTCAGATGAAAACAATGGCGTTTTATAACAACTAATAATAGTGCCTGCTCCTCGCACGGAAAAAGATAAATTATTATCATTATAAGTAAAAAAAATCGAAATGTTTTTAGTTGTTTTGTGGGAATACAACAAAAATAATAATACTAATACTTTCTGTATTTCCAGATCTTCAAATTTTCTCGGGAACACCAGGGTAGACTCCGACAGGTTTTGATAATACAGGAGTTACTAAATAAATTAAAAGCATTTATTAAAAATGCAGTAAACACCTCTATCTGATGAAGAATTATTGCATTGCCACGCATTGTGATGGATGCTTATGAAACAAACAGATGTCGCTGTCAATTGATTAAGTAGTAGTAGAGTTGAGTAATAATCTCGATGCTTTCTATTGTAGATGTTGACCATCCGCCCAAGATTTTTGCGTGATGTGCTCACAAATACAGTTGTGCAAACATTTTGTCATTTGAATAGATTATAAAAATTAAAGACGATTCGGAATCGAAATATAATAAAACGTTACTTTTATTGACTAAAAAGGGGTAACAAACACGCACGTGCCGAAGGCTTCGTACAGGATAAAGTTGAGTTTCAGTACTCAAACCTGAACTGAATACAAAAAAGATAATGATGAGCTGCTAATGGAACAACAAAGACCTCATTTATTGCCAGTAGGTATTGAAGGAAAACGCAAACATTTACTGGGAGCAATTACATCGACTATCCAATAAACTAAGTTATCCATAGAACCGAGTTGGTTTTTTCCATGGTACCACATATTATAAAACATACCCGAGTTATGCTTGGTTGTGTTAGTGTATCCACCTTATTTACTGGATATTGCGCTATTTGATTATCACTTTTTCAGGGCTCAAGTAACTCTAAGTAATTATTTACAGTATGAAAAAATCGACAGTATAGAAGATTTTCGAAGAGTTCTTGCCAATTTTTTTATTGTTACACTGAAGCTACATATATTATCACTCTCTGTTGGATGACAACAAGGCATAGGTGAAGATCATGCATACGAAGTTTGATTATTTTTATCATATTTATATTTAAAAAAAAATATTGTTCAAGTCGGCATATGTATTAACCAACCCATATATATATATATATATATATATATGTGTGTGTGTGTGTGTGTATATGTGTATGTATATATATATATATATATATATATATATATATATATATATATTTACACATATATATATATTTACTTACCGGACACGTTTGCGATTATAAATGAAATGGTTATATCTAATTACAGTCTGCATTGGTGCTTGCGTGATGCGGACGGAAGCACAAGATGGACCAGGTTGGGACATCCGACTCTCCGTGCCGGGAGAGCCCGGAAAGGATTATCCCACGCTAGGAACCATCCCACGAACTTCCTTCACCTGCGGCGGCAAAGAAGCTGGTAAGATCACCAGTATTTGTAAATTTTCGTTTTAGATTTTATTTTTGTGGGTAAACAGAAAAAAACACACTTGAGAAATTTAGTAAGACTTAATGTAATTATACAAATAATGCTCTCAATACCATAATTAATGACAGAAGAAAATCAAGTTTGATATCGATATTTTCAAAATATAATGAAATAGCTGTACGAATGTAACCTTCATGGGGTGGCGCTACGCCGAATCGACTGCACATGTATTATTACTGTACTACACGCGAAAACAACTGTCTTTCCCCCTTCTCCGCGTCTCTCGGGGTGCATAGATGGCATTTATTTTAGTTATGGCGCAGGCGTCAAAAGGACTACACGCGCCTGTCGTCGAAAAAGTCACGTGTGATGCTCTTCTCGAAATATTTTTTTACAACGTCATCGAAGTTATTTCGCAATTGTGTCACTTTTTTATAAAAATTACTCGTAGGCTACTAACTGGTATCGGAATAATTGAGAAAATACAAGAAGAAGATGAGAGTGGATCCGATTTTAGTGACCAAGGTTCATAAGCTTTCGACCACTTTCGAGGCGCAGAGGAAATTCAATCCGTTGAAGAATCAAACAGCTTGGGTTGAGACGCGGAGGATGTGTCGTCATCAGATATAAAATTTTTTTTACGCAGCATGATAAGATAAGAAAATGGCAAATTCTAATAACAACAGAGTGAGACGCCAAGTATAAAAAATATTCTCACGGAAGATTCGGGTGTTCGTAGAAATGGCGTAGAGGTGACAACGTTTATGCAAACCTGGAATTTATTCATAATCCCAAATATCATTGAAAAAATTGTCATACGTACTAATGAATTCATAAAAAAAGGCGCCGTTGTATGACTGACTGTCGTGACTGCGAACTGACTGATGCTGTAGAAATACGAGCTCTATTTGGGTAACTATACATCGTAGGAACCTTACGGATTTCACATGAGAATTTAAAGGATTTTTATGTAACTGGCACACACTATCTATTTTTTATAGGAGCATCTCATCGTGGTCAGGACAAAGCTGCGCCAATAATAGACATTTTGGAAAAGTTTATCCAAACCTTATTTGTGGTTTGGATAAACTTTTCCAAAATGTCTATTAATTAACCAACCGTGGGACAGAACGTTGTTATTGACCATTGGTACACCAGTGTTCCTTGGTTGGAAGATTTAGTCAAAAATCATAAAACTTCGTTTGTAGGCACCATGCGTAAAAACAAGAAAGAAATACTTCCTTGTTTTATAGAAAAAAAGGCTGGTATCATACGTGCCCAAACAAAAACATCAGTGGTACTAATATTTTCATCTTATTGTGCCGCTGGAGTAGATGAAAGTACGAATGAAAAAAGTATTCTACGTCAAGAAAAAATATTATATGGTCATTTACAATCTTCTTTCGTCTTCGGGATATTATTGGGATAAATGCTATGGTGATTTTGAGGGCAAAAAAAGTGGACATAAAAAAGGCGAAAATATTTACGTGAATTAGACATGCAAATGACAAAAGAATACGTAAAGAGAAAAAGAGAAGAACATGAGTGATGGAAATACTTCTACTGAATCAATCAATAGTTCCAGTACATGCAGATAAAGCTACAAAATATGCCCAGCAAAAAAGGAGACAATGTAAGAAGCAATAAATATTTGCAGGGTCCGCGCTACGTTTATTTGTAATGAATGTTACCTTGAAGAGAAGACTGATTCTGAAGGAAACTGGACCTAAGTTGATGATGAATATTTTGCTATGAATTACTTGATCTCACGGAACCAATTGATTTTGTTATTTTTATTTTATTATGGATAAAAGTAAGATTTTGTATTGCCAAATTTATTTCTAATGTAAAGAGAATTTAACTTAATTTGTTTAGTTTAAAATTTTTGTTTTTATTTCCGTGTAAGTTCTTTTTTTTAACAATTTTTTTCATCAACAATCTCAATCGTAATTGCGCTTTACTATCAAACGGCTAATATTTCTGCGCCGGGTTTTTGTAAGCTTCGCAAAATGTATGTCAAGTAAATTTTACAACTTTCCCTTAACATATTTGTAAAGATAGCTAACATCAAACTTGCCAAAAGTTCTGTTCATTATTATATACGCCTACGTTTATCTAATGATAGTTCTTAAGTTCGTATTTATTGGAAACAATGCGACCCCTCTGCTTTGTTAGTGTTTTTTTTTAATTTGCATCGGTATCTATTATAATAATTATATTTTTTATTGGTTCAGTTGTTTCCCAGAAATGTGATCGAAATCGTATTAGATTCAAAATATTCAATAAATAACCCAACTTTTATTCAAATGATTTTATGATCCTAGATAGTTCTGATGGTGACATCGTTCCCGACAAACTCGTTTATGAATACAAGAGAAATATATTCGAGAAGTTTTGCTGACTTCTAAACTATCTGGTATTATTTTTTTTTGCACCAAATCATATAATAAGAGAAGATCACACGATCCTTACAACATTTGATTCACTCTGTAATAGACGCATACGGTTATTGCCAATTTTGCAGTAGAAAGACATGAGGCAATTCGATTACCTAAGATAACATACGAGTAGTGCCATTAAATGAGGCGATCCTTTTGTTTAGCGACTTAGATACTTCATGGTCTAGACACCGTTAATACCTCCTCGTGTGGAGCAATGATGCCGTTTAAATAATTTGTGAAATTGGCAAATATTAATAAAGAAATTAAGATAGTAATAAACGGGTTTACATGACCCCATATACATGACATGAAATGAATCTGGAATTGATTGTGAAATATATTTGGCAAACTATATATGACGCCGCCTTTCTGACCCGCTCGACCTAAGCAATCTAGTTCAGCGTGTGTGGGTGGAGCGGAAGTATTGACGCATCTCAGTGACCATACGCCAAGTGTGGCTTTACAAACATGTATTAGACCCAATAAGTCAAGAAAAAAACCCAAGTTGGGTGCTGGCGGGTGTTCGTAACAAATTTGGAGAAAAAGTATACAGAATGAAGTAATTTTAGAAATATTACTCTATTACATCAATTTGTATAGGTATTTTTTTTTTGTAATAGTAACTTTTACATTTATAAAGTGTATCAAATCAGATTTAGAGCGGAATGATTTTAAAAGTTGGCAATATTACGATCACTACGCTGGCAGCTCGTGGTGAGCTTAATCAACGTACATTGTGATGGCGGAAAAATTTAGAGATTAGTTACATAAATAAGAATGCTTCTACTATACAAAATATTCGTAATATAGAGATCAAAATATAAGAAATAATGTGTTTGAAAAAATATCTATATTCTATTCTGTTTCAAAAGAAAATGTTTGTAAACAAATCAATTTGTCAGTTCAGGTGTGGTAAACTTTTTTCTTACATTCACATGGGTTAATTTTAAATAGATTTATTTGGTATTTGTGATTAAAAATGTATTTTTATTGGTGCACTCATTTACACCGTATACACATGTAACTTAAATTATATAGGTTGTATTTATTATCTAAGAGAAATTAAAATAAGTAAGATTATTCAAATAATTTATGAATTAATTATTACCCAAAAAACTTATAGTGATATCAACAAATTTCCGCTCATACTTTTTCCAGGCTTGAGACTGGCAGTCTTAAAAGAGTGGTGTATTTAAAAAGTCATTGGAAGCCAAACCCCTGTTAGTAAATCACTCTTGGCAAACCTCCATCAGCTGTCATCAATCTATCTAATATATATTCTTTTATCATACAAACAACATTTTACTTTCTAAATTACATATTAGTAATAGTAGTTTGATTAAATGTTAGTTAGGATACAGAGAATCAAATTATGGTTAAATAATCAGGAAAAAGTAATACTTAATTTCTGAATAATCATTAAAATTATTTATAAAAAATGTAAAATATAATATTGTTTAAAAATATACTAATATTTCACAGAAAAAAATATGCTACAGTCCAACAATTACATCATAATGAACTAAAAACATAAAATACACAGTGATATTTACAAACACATAAAACACACCAGTATTTCATAGAAAAGAATACACTGCATACATCATTTCGTCTCGACACTAATTATCACTCCTATATTATTGAGAAATATCCGAATGTAAAGTTGCAGAGCTCGGTGTCCACTCCCCGATATTAATTATAAATATATTTATTAATTTATCTATTGTACCATCGAGCTCTAACTTTTATTTATCTTCTTTGAGAACATGATCTATACATATCTGCCATGCCGCGGGGCGTATTAATGAATTTGTTTCACGTAGAAGTCTTTTGAAATAATTTAATATAAAAATAGTGTTTTCTTTGGCAACACATCCTTTCATTTGTGTCCAGATCTTCTAAACTGGGTTTAGTTTACAGCGATATGGCGGCAATCCTTGCATTCTCGAACTATCTATGTACTATGCTAAGAACAACCAAGAAATTTCAGCCGTTTTCTCCGCCATAATTTTTTTTATAAATATGCTTTTCCTTGTATTGTTTTTATTTGTTTGTTTGTATTATTATTTTCTATGTATTGTTATACACGTTTATTAAGGTGTTTTTCTCCTTTAAACTTGAAGTATTTTTCTTTGAGCGTTTTTTTTATTTACATCCGCAATTGTAATTACATTATAAAAAATAACACATAATTACATAACACACTGAACTTGACACTGTAAAATATACAATAATATTATAAAATTAGTATAATACAAAATAATTAAATAATTTTCTAAAACGCTAAAATTTCGATGAACTATATTTGAAAATGACAAAAGTAGAAAGTATTTTCAAATCTCCTCAAAAATAACGACTAATTATTTAGTTTTACCAAACATGCAGCTTTATCCATATTAAATAATTTGAACCTAACATCTTTTTGTTTCGTATGTAATGCTCGAACTGCGCATACGGAATCGTATTGTGTCAACAGTGCATGCGCACTCACATTGTAGTTGGGTTACGTTTGCTTTACGTCAACATCACTTACGCCCGTATGCACCACCACACATGGTCAGGACTCTCAGTCGGATTTACTGACAGTTAAAAACGTATTTTATATGAATACTTTAAGAATTAGACCGTGCAATGAGGTACGATCGGTAAAGTAGACTCTTGTTCCGACTCGACTGACAGTTAATGAAAAACAGAAATACTAATTTTTAAAACAGAACAACTAATTTTTCGTTATTCTGTGGGACCCCGTTGATTCGCTTTTTTAAAATATTCTGGACTTTCGACAGCCTTTCTAGAAAAGTCCCAAACTCGGGCCTAAGCATTTATTAATGAACTCAAAATACAGAGAGATCTATGGCAATATAGAATATACCGAATAAGAACATACTTCCAGTAAAAAGGTTTTTCATTTGCAAGGAAATGATGTAGAATAGTTTCTCTGAATATTTTAAAGTCTTACTTGCTAAAATCAACATATGAAGTTGTATTCATTGGTGTGAATATGGATAAATGTTTAAAGCTGTCATTTAGTTTCTTTGAAGTCTTTCTCATGATGACACTTTTTAAACCTTTTATAAGAAAGATATTTTGATGCAAATCAGGTTTCTACTCTGATTTACACGGTATTTTTATGTTAAGTGTGACATATATATATATATATATATATATGTATATATATATATATATATGTATATATATATATATATATATATATATATATATATATATAAATGTAAATGTAAATCGAGGTATAAATATAGTGTACAAAGGAGAATGCATGATATGTTCGTATCAGTGTTTATGTATGGATTTTTTTTGCAGAGAAATAGAGGTAATATATTACATTCGTATGAAGTCAGTCATGTATGTGAAGACAATAAATAGATATAATATATTTTCATTATTTTATATACAAAAATACATTAATAGAAACGAAATGTTATTTCTTTAGTTTAAATTAAATGAAACTGTTTTTTTTCCTTTAAATATATGTATATTTACGAAATTTTTATTTTTCAGGTTACTATGCGGACGCAGAAACAGGCTGCCAGGCGTTCCGAGTTTGCACGAAGGGCGCTACCTATGGTTACCAATCGTTCCTTTGTCCGAACGGAACTATTTTTAACCAAGAAGTGTTCGTTTGTGACTGGTGGATGAATGTCAATTGCCAAGGTTCCGAACAACACTTTCAAATGAACAATAAATTTGAGAACCTTCGCGTCGGACTTCAAATGATGAATGACGTAAAAAAAATGATAATGTACCCCATGCTCAATCCCTACCAAAACCAAAACAATTTACCAAATAAAAAGGTTATAATGCAGGTCTATAGCCCGCCGTCGGGCCAATTGAATCCGAATCAGGGTTCGCAGTTTCTTGATGATAATCGTAACCCCCGTGCACATTTTGTCCACAACAATAACGGACAATCAAATATCAAACCAGCTATCTCGAGACAGCAATACACGAGTCCTAATAACATTCGTCAAGGATCACAGTTGGGATTAAATGAAAATAGTCAAACTAAATCAACCCAAAGTGCTCAGTATATATCAGCTATCTCCAATGATCATCATAGCGATCATGCGAAATTCAGTTTGTTACCAACTTCGACTGTACAACCAGATCTCGAGGTCACATACAGAAAACAGCAATATACATATCCATCACAAGCAGACAAACAATATACATATAAGATACCATCATCTGAAGTGGCAAGTCTCAATCAACAGTCGTCACTCAGTTTAGGCAAAATAGAAACACAACAAAACTACGTTGATGCGCGACAAAATTTGGTAAGTCACAACTTATTTCGCAACAACAATAATAAAATCTCTTCTTCACTTACACCAAAGATGAAAAAATATAAACAAGACGTTGCTCAAATGGATTTTAAATCAGCCGAACTTCGCATTCCAATGTCTCAAGTGCCTTTCAATTCGACGGTCACTAAATCCCCCTTCATTGCTTCTAGTAACTTCCATCTCTCTACTTCCACTCATGAAGATGATTTTCACAAATATATAGCATCCAATGCTGGGCAAGAATCGTCTTCATTGATGACAATGTCACCTATTGACATTAATTCAAGACATAAAAATCTCTCATTTACTGATATATTAACGAAGCGAAAACTGAACTTGACTGTAAATAATATCGTGAAGGAAACAAAAGACATTATAGAAAATACTTATTCTCAAAACGATGCAAAGCGAAAGACTAATATATCGGATGGTTCAGTTTCAGGCACTTACTACTTGCCTCCTGTTTCCACGACAACAAAAGATGTTGAGATAATAAGCTCTACAACCCAAGCCCCATCTTCCATCCTACCACAAAAAGTCATTGAACCTTTACGTTTCATAAAACCTCCTTCTACATTACTTGAACCTCCCATGGAATTTTCAAAAGATTTTTATGAAAAAATCGTTAAACAAAAGACGACGAGAAAATTTCCGGGGAAAAACTATGTTTACCCCTCTGTTGTCAAAAAGACTATATCGTTCAATTTATATGTACCCAGCAAAACAGCCACTTTTGCAGTCAAAACCTGTAATAGCTCCGATTCTAATGAGGTGGAGATTTTAAATACTAGTAACTCAAATTATCTTACTTTCATCAATAAACACATCTTAAACAACAAATACAAATTTATTCCCTTCGGCGAAATCATTGTTCATAAAAGAATTAATGTTTTAAATCCACAGGCGTATGTTCACGATTTCTTCAACGGCGCAGTAGAAGAAGCACAAAAGTACCAAAATTCAGTCAATCAAAACATTCAAAATTTTATTTCCAACGGTGTAACACAGAACACAAATACTTTACATGATGCAAACTTACAATTGACGCAAAATTTGGAACGATTGGCTAAATCGCACGTGGCCAATCTGCAGCTTGCTAATGAACACATGAGAACATCTCAACAAGGAAACGAACAGTCATTTACAAATTCTCAACAAACCGATACACAACGAACTGCCATACTGGGAGGCAAGTTACAAAATACGGCATCACAATATTTTGACAAGGCCAACTCACAAATCACAAATGAGCAAAAATTTACTAATTCCTTAAATAACAATCTACGACACAACTCAATTGACAGCAGCGGTTCAATTTACTCTGGATATCTAAATCAGGGTCAAAATGCTCAACAAGCTGGAAATTTCGTAGCTCAGAATGAACAAAGTCATGAGAATTATAAAAACCTTAATGGACAATCAAATTTTGAACAAAATCAGTTTAGTACAAATACACAATTCGGTGGACAACAGGTCGATACAGCCAGTAATTATCAGACAGAAAGTAATTTGAATTCAAATTTAAATATCAATTCAGATGTACGAAACAACGGTGTTCAAGCTGAACGACTTTTACAATATAACAATAACGGACAAACACAACAGGCAAATAACAAATATCCGACACCGATACAGCAAAATCAACAAAGCACTATAGATGAAAGTGGAAAGTTTTATTCATCTCAATTTTCTAATGGCGGTCAGCAACATTTTAATAACTTAAACACCGTTGGACAAGTCAACGTTAACCAACAAAATATACTTTCGTCATCTGGAATTTACAACTTACACAGTAATGCACAAAATGAACAAGAAACTGCCTACTATAATTTAGCAAAAAACATAAATAATCAAGGTTATAATGCTCAAGTGGACGGTGTCAACTATCAAGGTTTGCAAAAAAATATACAAACGGTTAATAACTATGATGAAATTTTAGGAAATGTAAACTACCAGCCTGGTTTCTCCCATGAAAGTAATACAAATCAACATAACCAAGCACATGATGTTAATGCCGGAGTTATTAAGTTTCTCAGCTCTGAAGCTGAGTCGCTATCGGACATAATTGACGCGGGCAAATTTACGACGACAGGTGCGGTAAACCAACACAACTATAATATTGGACTGGCGCCAACTTCAACATTGAGTCACCAAGAAGTTGGGAACGATGACTTTAAAACTTCATCGCATATATCTAATATAAACGGGAACATTAATTCAAATCAAAATTTCATCGCTACGAATTACGATGGCAACAGGAATGATGTAACCGCACAATACCTTAATCAGTTGCATAGTTCCATTATTCAACCCGTAAATAATCAAAATTTAGCTACATATCAAGCAGATCAGGCTTATTATGTTTACTCCAAGTATTCGGGTTCACGCCAACCTGAAAATACGTTAAATGTGGTAACAAAACAAAACTTCGAAACTAACCACGCTGAGAGAAATTACGAATATAATACTCAGACTAGTCACAGTATCAGAAACAACTTGAACAAAGGCTCAATCGAAACGAGTGTACAATTTCTACCATCAGTCAGCTTTCAGCTGGATGACGAAGATGAGCAACAAAAGTTTTTTTCCGCCGTCAAGAGTGGCATTTTAGGCGATACAATTGAGGGGTACAAAGTGAACGTAGGAGATGGGGAGAGCAATGGTGGAGTATTGTCTTCGTCTCAGCGCGTTCCGGCTAACAATCAGAAACATTCCATCCAGCATACGGTACCAACTCACCAAACGGTCCAGCAGTTACAAGGCACTACACCGACCAGGCTATACGATGGTCCTTCTTCGTACGTAGCACCTCAGCAGTCAATCGGGCGACTTGGCACAGGATTTCAAGAGGCTACTGAGGGTTTGGTTACTCCTACTTCAAGCGTGCAACGCTCCTACGTACCAGAACGGTTAGAAGACTTAGATGAAAAAGTTGAAGGGGGTTACCCGAAAATAACACCAAGTGTTTCATTTGCATTTTAGATTATTGGTAGATTAATTTAGAATACGTCATTGTTAGAAGTTGTACATAACCATTTGGTTTAATTAAATTATAAATTAATAGAGTTATATAGATAAATAAAAAATTCGTTAAATAGATTTGCTTTATTTATTACCAATGTACATTTGCTTGTTGTGTTAATTATGTAATTTACTTGTAAATTGATATGACGTACAGTACCATTAATAATTTAGTATAATAAATATTCGTAAGTAATATTTTTCAAGTAGCTGTTCTGTGTTTTATTTTCATATATTAATTTTACGAACTTAACTGAATACAGTGCGTTAAATAATTTTTAAATTATTGCAATCATATTTAAGCAATACGTTTTTTATATATCTGCATATATAATATAACCTTTTGTAACACCCCTAGTTGAATGTAGTTGACGTAATGGATATTTCGTAGGTGACATCTGAATACTAATAATAACGTTCTCAGCTGACAAGAACTGTTACTCGTATAAACCAGGCTTAAATAGCGCCTAAAACTATTTATGCCGGTTTTGTTTACAAACTGTTTACAGCAGTTTACGTTGTATTAGTTTTGAACAGCATCTATGTCTGTATACGGGTGGCACAGGCAGTTTCATTGTATGTGATTAAGCTTTGCTGGTGTTTAATACTCGGCTCCAGGGACTAAAATATATTTGTGTTGTCTTTTTACCATACTGTCGTAAATAGCAATGCCATCAAAAACATTGACGAGTTTAGAAAAGAAGCTGAGGTCTATGCTGTATTCGTTTGGTTCGCTTATAAAAGAATTGCGATCAATGAGGCTACTAAGTTCTATTCTAATGTCAAGTTAAATTCTAACTATATATAACTCACTTAGTTCTAAGTCAGAATATCATATACGATTGGTTTCGGGGGTGGGGGGTGGAGGAGGGTCATGTATCACTTACTACATATAACAAAGAATGGGTACTAATTTCTTAAAGTTAAGGATATATTTACAAAATCCCTGCCAGAGAACGGATATTTACTTGCCGTAAACTCACTAACACATGCGTAGCGACGCCGCTTGTTGTTTGCAAAAAATTTATAGTATTTTTGCAATATGTTGATCGCGATTAAAATAAAAATATACGTTCAATTTTTGATTGACGACCAGTTTTATTTATTTTGTATGATTGAAATTAATTTATATTAGTATTATTACCGTATTAATTAGTATGTCAACCATTGACTAGGTGAACTAACTAGAATGGCTGTGTACAATGGTTTTATTTTCCACGTGCGGCTTTGTCGAGGTAGGTAGCAATAACTCGTGACTACTAATTAGTGTCTTTCATTCTTTTGCCATTTGCAATAAGCTTTGACTCATGATTTGTGGATTTGATTTATGTCTGTATATTAAAACATAACTTAAAAACATAACCACTAAGTGCCACAGTTTTACGTAAATAGGAATTTAAATACAAAAAGTGACTTTCCTAATAATTTTTAAAACCAGCTAACGCGCTTTTTTCCTCCGTCTTTTCCAACATACGTCTAGTCTAAAAATAAACTACTTAAGGTCTATTTAATATAAATAATTGAATTGAATACCAATGATAAATATGGCAATTAATGGTCCAGTAATTTTAAGGCATGTTGTTGAAGAATGTTGTAAACTAACATGTCCTAGAATAGAAACTATGTCCTTTTAATGAATCGTGACAAACTATCTCAATAAATCGACATTGTAGGGACGACAAGTATGACATTTGTTGATTTTATTCGTGGATACTGCCTTAAAGCCTCCTTTCGACTATCTTTAAAATAAGATATATCGTTGGAAAGTTAGAAAATATCGTTGTACTGTATTAATTAGCCTTAAATAATAAAACCTACAATAAAGTGTAATTATATGCCTTTAATTTTATTTCTTGTTCATACGTGCAGTTGAAAGAGTCGCGAATGGTTTGAACTTAATAATTTGCAAATGAATAAAGCAGCTAACAATTTATATTCCAACTAGCTTTAACCTCTTTATAAAATATTATTAAGTAAAATGTAAGTTTAATACACGTAATGTCACCTATTATAAAAACAAACTTTTTAAGTAAGTATAATTTGTATGTAAACGTGACATTGCCTTATTTTTTTTTTATTAGTCAACGATGATAACATATGGCCTGTTTATTAACTTAGAGCCAACAAAATCCACCAGTAAAAACTTCATTAAAATTATTTTAATTATTCTTGTGTGGTACGAGAACAAGTAAACAGGCTTAGACACATTTCGAAAATAATATTTTTGTGTACATTTTATGTGTATTTTTGTGTACAATAGGTCAGTTCTATAATTTTATTATTCTAACTAATGATACCATTACATTTACAAGTACGTTTGTTTGTCCTTTCACGTTACAATGGTGCAAGGAATTGACATGATTTTTATACAAATATAACGGTGGGCTTACGGGGGATAAAATAGAGTACTTTTTATCTGGACAAAAGCCTTGTTTGAAACAAAATATTACACAAAGTGGATAAGGTAGCAACGTCGCAATGGAGCTATAGGTCAACGTGATTTCTAAATCTTTACATGCGCAATCAATAAAAACAAATAACATAATCACTCATTTTAATCCTTAATTTAGAGTTCTACCTAAAATATTGTAAATGTAAAAGTGTATCTTCTGTCTTTTTTCACGTCACCGCTGAACAGTCTATCAACGTGATTTTTTGCCTAGATATAATTGGCTTACCTGGAAAATATATAGGCTACTACTTGTGCCGGGGAAACTCATTCCAACTAATATTACAAACCTAACTTATATTATAAATACGAAAGTGTGTTTGTTTGTTCTTTTTTCCCGCAGCGACGGAGCTACGGATCGACGTGATGTTTTGTACAGAAGTAATTGGCCAACCGGGGAATAATATGGGCTACTTTTAAACTGGAAAATCTCATCTTTACTAACATTATAATCGTAATTAATATTACAAATGCAAAAGTTTGTTTCTTTGTCCTTCTTTCATGTCGCAACAGAGCTACGGATCGACATGATTTTTTGCACAAAGATGACTAACGGGTCGGGATATGATACAGACTACTTTTTATTACAAGAAATCTCATTACTTTGAGAAAATTATCATTCGAAACAAAAAAATACACAATAGGGATAAAAAAGTAATGTTGCAACGGAATCGTGAATAGATGTGATTTTTGAAACGCTACATACGCAATATAAGGTAGCAAGAGTACCACTCCTTTTAATCCCTAATTAAGAAAGAAATATTTTTATTTTTATTGTAATTTGTATTATAAAGTCAAGAACAAAAGGCTTAGCATTTAATTTCCTTTAATTATTGTAGATGGCGCAGCATGTTTTAATATTTCGCTATAAGTTTTTAACTATAACCACGTAAGCGAAGCCGCAGTTAAAAGTTAGTATTCATAGATAAAACTGGTTTTTCTTTTAGACTTTTGTATCCGAACTTTGAATAAATATGTGTTATTTTATAATGTTAGTTTGAAATGTTTATAAAGACAACATGACTCGTGGTTTTTCATTCGTTTGTACATATTTAAAATTTAAGTAAAACTAACAAACGAATGGACGAAATAATTCAAATAATTGTTAAGAGTTTACTTACTAAAATAATGAGCTAAAACGAATAAATGAAATTCAATATATAGTTGAATAAATAGAACGAAATTGAAACTGGTTATAATAAGGCTGAAAGGTGATTAATTTGATTATGAATATAACGCTAAAATGACTACGGCAGAGTAGCTTTAAAATTATATGTGCGCGTATTTACATAAAATTCATAAACATTTGTCAAGTGCGAGTAGAACTCGCCCTACGCTAAAATATTCAGTAGTGTCGTAAATAAGTGGGCAATGCTAATTTTTTGCATATTTTTGTAATATCTTTTATAAATTAAAATTTAAAATATTCGTGAATGCCTCATAAGCAAATAATACCCATAAAATTTAAAACAATAAAAAATTAAAGCCTTTATTTGCCCCGTCTTTAAAATTGATATTTAAAAATTAATTAAAATTAGTTAAAAATATATGGGTTAATAAAATGCATTACTATGACAATTTTAAGCTTCCACGAAAGCTTCTATATCGTAAGATTTCTGACGGCGTAAAAACATGGTGTTTATTTAAAAATTATGACGTCAAGAATCATTGCTTTAGCTTTCCTACAGCTTCTACGTGGGCTTTTAAAAACTCTTATTTTTCATAAATTTGGATTCAGTAGTCTCGGAATTAATGTGTTGTTTTCAGTATATTTTTTTATATTTTTCAGAAAATTTCTGAAAATGTGACATCTAAAACTATTCAAAAATGTATTCTTATAATGATACTAGGTCCTTTCTAATGATACCCCATACTATATAGAGAATTTAAAAAAAATGCGAAATATATATATATATATATATATATATATATACATACATATATATATATATACATACATATATATATATATATATATATACATACATATATATATATATATATATTTTATAATAATTATTAAAAGTTAATTAACAGGGTACAAAAATTAATATATCACGACATTAGCCATATTTAAAAACGATATTATTTCGAACGGGCTAACAATTGAGATGAGTCTTAACAATAACAAATGTTCTTCTTAATGAGATCTTTACATTGATAATCATCATAACGCTACTATGCGTGGGCTAAGTTTCTATACAATTATTCTTTTTTCTCGTACCGCCCAAATTAATGGTTCTTACTTTTCGAAAATGTTGACAAATCACGCGGTATACACTATGACGGAACATTCAAATATCGCTTAAGGCTCGCGTGTAATTTCCCGATGAGGCGTTTGTTATCGCGTCATCAAAGTGGAGGAGTTTCCCTGCTGCATTCAGCTGGAAACTACCGAACATGAAGAACGCGGCCACTTCTGTTACAATTGCATCGTATTACCAACGAAAAACAAAATTTCGTAGAAGAAATCGACAACTTTGAGTGCACCCCACTGTACAGTTGTCCATCCCTAGGAGCATTTGACATTCTCATAAATTAAATCATAGATAGTTTACGAGAAAACAATTTTATAGTAACAGACCACATTCCCATGTTTTTTATTACATTTTACGACTTGTAACAGTGAGAGTAATGAAATTTATATCGTGAAAATACGATAATGATAAAAAGTATTAGCTCGAAAGAAAAGTTGGCGATTTGTCTAATGTCAGTATCGTAACAGGTATATAGTGATATAGGGTCTTAAAATTAAGCAACTAAAGTAAAAAAAACATCGCATAACTTTATTAAAGAAAACTTACAATCAAAAATATGTTTCAGGCCAAAAAATGTATTTGAGAATGAGTCTCGAGTGATTTGGCCTGAAAGGGAAATAAATAATTCGTAGAAGAACTTGTAATACTATGAGATAAAGTGTTTTTTTTTTTGTAAAATAGCCTGGTCGTTGCTCATTCAACATTCATAAATTTCACAATTGCTTCGCCATTTCAGTGACGGTTAAAGACTGTTAAAAATTACATGTGACGATTATCTATATTTTTCCTGATTGTTCGATTCCATGCATTTGACTTTTTAAAAATTCACTCATTTTTGCGTCAAAAGCTGTCAGTTTTATTTTCATCATATCTGTTTGTAGTATTGTGTCATCTTCCGTATTGATTTCTTTGTATTTCTCTTTTTCTGTACTATTCTCATCAGTAATTGAAAAATGAGAAATTTTAATTAATATTTAATGGTAGTAATTACTTTGGTAATGGTAAGGTCGATAGCTTTTACTTTCAGTTGTGGCACATTCTTTCTCCAGGTGCTTTTAACACATAAGAAAAGAAAAAGGCTGCTTATATAATAAGAAACTAAATATTCATTATATGGAAAATTAACATTTAAGCACTTATGTATTATTTCTTTATTCCTTCAACAAAATACGTAATGGATTAATTAAGAATATAAAATTTTTACATTAATCTATTACGGATTTTGTTTAAGAATATAAAATTATTGTTTTTATCTATTACGCATTTTGTTGGAAGAATAAAGAAATAATACATGCGTAAATGTTAATCTTTGATATGAGAAATATTTATTTTCTTATCTTGTAAGCATGTTTTTTTTAAATTTTATTACAGATACCTTGCATTTCAATGTTCATTCAAGTTATTGAACTATTCACACAGAATGGGCGCTTCAGCGATTAACAATATTATTAGAGATACTAGTTACAATCTGGAATTTGTCTACAAATTTCATAGCTTTACCAGTCGTTCATGAGCAGGGTGACAAACAGACCACAATTTTGAGAAAGATTTGAACTTTCCGCTTTGAAACTGTAGACGGCAAATATATAAGTGTAATGAAACCTGGTAACAGTGGTTCCTTAAATTTTAGTTACAGAGATAGAGAGAGAGAAAGATACATGATTTTTCGATTTTAAAAGAAGACTTTTAGCAAAAAAACTTAAGAAAGGTTTCATAAATTTATTAGTAGTTAACTGAAAAACTCACAAAATACATGAAAGTTTTTGGATTAGAAGAAAGTATTTTAAAACGCTATTGCGGTGTTAATTTAGACAGGAAAAATGATATTTGACTTTCGCTCAACATCGTTTTGGCTTAACACGAATATTTAGACTGTAAAAGTGTACATTTTTACATAATTTTGTTATAGAAAAGAATGGCTTTCATTCGGAAAAGAATTCTCCTGAAATATAATTTAATAATCTGCCAAGGTAACAGATCAGACGAGGTGTATATTCAGCCGATTAACCAGTGTGGAAATTCCAGAAAACCATAATATTTTACTGCCCCAAAATAATAAAACTATAAATATAGTGTGTTCAAAAGATTTTTGCAATTTAAAAAAATCAATGGAAAATATTTAAGTAAACAGAAAAAATACAAAATATAGAAAATAAGTCCAATAAATCATTTGAGCTATCCACACGAACGAAGTCACGAGTAAAAGCTAGTCTATAAATATAATAAAACTGTAACAGAGTGAATTCTGCACATGGATAATATTTTAAATTGTATTTCGATCAGTCTCGATTTAACATATAAAATTATAATAAAAGCCAGAATACCTGTTTTTAAAATGTTTGTCTGTGTGAAATGCACAAATTCGCTATGATGATAACTTATATCCCCAAGCAATATATAGTATACTTTTTATCTAGATAATACGATATAAAAAAGAACACTGGTGGATATTATGATATTGGTACCACTAACGGAATTTATTAGCGTTTTCAGTAAATGTTATCTTCATGGAGCTCTGAGAGAAAAAAATGGAAAAAAAAACACAAAAGTATCCTAATAACTTTTCTTCGAAGTCGTGTCGACATAGCTAGTATTAAATAAACACCTTATACCTTTAGAAAACGAAAAAAAATTTATGGCTCCAATTATTGTGCACGCAAATAGTATAAAATTTTACATACGCCTCGTAATATTGAATTGAAAAACGACACGCCGAGCCAAAAAAAGACAACGTTTAAAAAGAGATAATTATAATTAGGAAAATTTCTATACTTATATTATGGGTAAATGAACACGATATAATGCGAAAGAGATAGCGATGCTGTAAGGCAAATCTGTAATGCTGCAAGGTACATCGTTCCCCAGAGATAATGACGGAAATTCATAATAAAGCGGTAGAATTTAGTCTGGTTTTGTCACACTTGCTGACAGCGTAATTTTGACGAAATGAACTAAATATTGTGTCTAATCGTTGCACGTAATCTATCCTTAAGGCCAAACGAGTAAAAATAAGTCAAAAATAAGATCATAAAAAGTTAAACTTAATTCTATGCACGTAGCTGTGTAATTAGAAAGCTGTGCCACGATGCAGGAAGACATATTAATAGATATTGTTATAAAATAAGATAGTGACAACACGCACTATATAAGCTGTAATTCATACTAATGGCGGCTAAATAAAGTTGGAATAGATTATCTCAATTTTTGAGGATCACTTTCAGAGCGATAATGACGTATAATACAAGTGAGCACACGTTGCTGAAAGAAAATCGATATTGTAAAATATTCTGTTGTAATTTTTAATGCATGATAATATGCGTAACGCAGGTTAGCTATGCGCCCTTACCTCAACCTTGTGTTGCAACTCAAGGGGAATATAATTAGAATATGCGAAAATATGCAATGTGACGTCTATGTGTTTCACACAATGTTCAGTTATCATACTTCTTTATGGGCACGCCTATAAATTTTTTTTTTACTTTTAACATGATTTTCTATATAAATTGGTCTATGTTCTAAAACATGGCTATGGAACCCTATTAATGCGTGTTCAACACGCTCTTGTCCGGTTTCTTCATACGTAATAACTAATAATTACATTATGTCAAAAAATAAAATCAGAGTATTTGATTATACGATATACGTCATAAACACAAAAAATATTGATCTCAAAATTGACAGTTCTGAAATTAGTTAAGTAATCAACAAAGCAGAAGCAAGTTATATCATAATTTATTTTTTGAACAGGCAGTTATTATATTAGTAACAGAACACAATTAAAATATTATGTCAGGTATTTTGGACGATATTGGAGGTTTTTTCTCCGATTTCTCCGATAGTATTAGGAGGAGGTATTTCTCCGATTATTACCTCGGATTTCTATTTTACACTTTAATTTTGTTAGTCCGTGAGGGCAATGATTTCATAAATCGTATTGTCCGACGTCACTAAATATCATAAAGAATGTTGCTTACCTTGCTAGCTTTCCATCTACTCATTTCCATTGCGAATAGTTTTTACTACGTACCAGCTGGATGAATTTTTTTCCATACCTTTTTATTTAATTAAACAAAAACTGGAACAATCTTGTCAAGCATATACTTAAAACAATTATTGAATCTGCCATATCGAAACTTATAAAAGCTTATCTTGAATGTTTTTTTAGAATCCTAACTCTGATAATTTTGCTTTTAAATCTGTCATTGGCCAGTGCCATAAATGAGTATCGAAGGAATTTGTAATATAGAAAAGCGTTTCTTTAATCTTTTTTGAATGATGCCAAAGAGTATCTAATAGCTAAATTAATGAATGAGTCCGAGGTTGTGGTTATATTTGAAAAGCCATTACCGGAAAGAAAAAAAAACAAGTTACACATAGCTGTAGATCGCGAACAGATGTTTTGTTGATATGAAGGCGATATATACAATAGGGTATGCATTCTTGCGCAATTATGACGGTCGATACTACTAACTTATAAATTAATTTATTAAAATTGATAGTAAACTTTACCTGTGTCTTTGCCCATGTATCAGAATTATAAAAATTGGGAGCGAAATATACTAAAATATACAAGGGCGCCAAAAGAACTTGACTGAATTGTCATTAAAGTTTGTCTGTATAAAATTTTTTTCATCTGAATTCCTGATAACTTGTAATCGCATTTTATATCGATATTGGTTTTTTACGGCCTGTTAACTATAACGCATATGATATTCAAATTATAAGACTTTACTGTTTTTTTTTCATTTTGCAGTGTACTAGTTTATATTTTATTTATTTTCTACTAATTGACATCGTTTAGCAGCTCAAATTCTATTTAGGTTTCACGCGATTTCTCTGTTCAAGATCTAATTTTTTGAGCAAGAAGTGAAGCAAGATATAAACCGAAAACCGATCGAACACATGATAATAACAAACATCATGAAATAAAATGTATACATTTTGTAAACAAAATGTATACACAATGTTACACATATTTAACACCATTTACTAGATAAAAAAAGTAAACAAATTGTTTATGTAACATTTCGTTTCAATTGTTACTTCATTTAGTTCAGTCATCGTTCGACCTTTGCGAGACGCCTATGTGCCATTGAACAAAGGCAGGAGGAATATTTATTTCTGCATGCAAAATATAATTACATTATTTACTATTCCACTCGCACATAAGGGGCAGCCTTATTGATTACAGCTTTATACTCATAATCAGTGACGTTTTACGTGATGCCCCAAAATGAAATAAACAAATTAGATGCTGGCTTTTGTTACAAATGTTTCATTGTACCTATTTCGTGTAAACAAAATTCTCAAAGAACTGATGATGAGATATCTACGGCGTGGTCTTATGTAATGGAACAATTGACGAGCCGACACCTGCAGCATAAGCACCCCGTCTCGACGCTGCAGTAACGTCTTTACGCTACCCCTTTAACGGGGTTGTTCACTTCAACAAGACCTAAACTTTAGATTCACTTAGTTGAAAACGTAAATCGGAATTAATGGTATGTATTAAAAAGTCATTATGACATTTTTAGTTGCACGTAGAGTTTAACTGAAGAGCATGCGTCACCGCGACTTGATTGGACCGAACTTTGAATGATTTAAATTATTCGCTTAATAAATTAATTTATTAATTCCCAAAAATAGAGGTCTTGAATGACACATTGCGTAGGGACAGTCTCTAATTCTGTTGGGTGGAAGCGTTCGATAGGACATTATTAGCAGTCGTTCGATGGTATTCTATTCATGTTTTGAATTTTGTATGTTACGAACCCTTGAGGGGACTTTGAAACAACCAGGGCGAAAGATGGAAAAAGTAATATTTAAATTATTTTATTATATTAAGTCTAGTATAAATCATACTGCAATGGCATAGTCTTTTACTGGTTTTCTTCCAGCTGTCTTCCTTAACATAAAATAACACGGTTATTGCAACAACATTTTCTTGTTTCTCATCTCGTTTCCGAGACATGTTATTTCAGTGTTAATGCAAGAGTTAAATGTCGTGTATGACATGGCAAATTGGCTCCGCCAGCATCAAAAGAGCGATACAAACGCGACACGGCGATTGTCTTATTGGAATTCGAACCATGGTGTTATGAGAATTACTTGATAGAAAGAAATACATCGGTATTTCATTGTTTTTATTAAGCATTTTTTTCTTTTATTAATGATAATGAAGCATTTAAATTACGAAAATGTTGCAAATAATAGGCATTTTTTATTGAAAAATAAATTATTTCTTAGTAATAAAATTCACACCAAAAAACCTTACAGATTATTTTATTATTGTGTTAAATTTTCGAGAAATCAAAAAAAATCTTACTATTACAATTACCCAATGGTCAGTATATTGTACATCCCAACGTTTACCTGCACAAATCGCAGCATTTTACCGGAAGATGTCTTCGATTAAAATTACTTTATATGAAGGTGTGTTTGTGTTGAATGTGGGTAGACGTCTATTGCGTTTCTCTGCGCCCATGCCGCGCCGGTCAAATTACTCGAATAGATTTTGCATCACAATATATGCGAGTATTCAACCTATAAAGGTCAATTTTATGACGAGGTCAACTTCGAAGCAAACGTTCAACGGTCGTGAACCTCGCTTATTTTCTTGACTATGTGTCGTCCCAGTTAACCTTGAATTACAACTTGATGTCGCAAATTTTGAACGCCTTTCTGGCGGACTTTGAATATTTAGACGACATTTTGCTGGACTGTATCGACAAAGCATGATTCTTTTTTCTTTCCTGCATTTGATTTCTCCCTGTCTTACTTTACTAATAGTAAACAAGGTGTCCTCGATACTTATTACACAACTGCGAAAAAAGTATGTATTTTATGTAGGATTCATATATGTATGTATTTACTTCCAAAAACCTAACTACATACAATTTTGATAACGAAATATTCATGTAATCTTTATATACAGAATGTCGCAGAGTACATGACGTCACGGAAAAAGCAATATGGCGGACATAAAATTCAATATTGTGAACCAAAACAACTCTGCTAAGTATTTCGAGTAAGATAACCAGGTATAAAGAGGGGATTTCGAAAATATATACGTATATAAGAAAGAAAACTCAACAAACAGTTATTATTAAAAAAAACAAAGAATCCAACTTTGCAAAACAAAAATTAAAAAAAAACAATTTTTTTTGACTTTCTCATCTTTAAGTAACTGTTTGCAGGTGGGGATACAATGTCGATTAATTCGTTCAGTGGGGCATGTGATTTTAGACGGGAAAAAAACCTTTGCGATTGGCAGCGTTCTCGTTTTCTTTGACTATCTTTATACGTTTCATTGTTTACTATTTTTTATATAAAAAAATATCGGTACGGGCTCGGTATGTGAACAATGTGCCGACATCGGTCACACGAAGTAAACTAGTTATGTCGACAATGGAACGTGTCGACATCCGCTCTAAACGGGTTTAGTATCAATTTATTACTCGCGATTGAATTCAGTCAGCAAATCATTACTTTAAGATGACACTGTTAGTAAAATTTGTTTTCAGTTTTTTTACGCAGTCGGGATTTTTGTTTTAACGTTGGAGATTTTTATCGAACTAAGAACTTTGGAATTGGCATTTGGATATTATTAGTAGGAAAAATGCACTAAGTGCGAGCTTTTTTTTACTTGATTACCTCAAAAAAATTGAATAAATTAAGAAGTACGTCTGTAAGTGTGAGTACTCTTATTTCGTCGCTTCTCTAAGTGATTCATTAAATCACTGGTAAAGTATTAGATTTTGAATTAAGAAGTCAGAATGATTGTTTTTCTTTTTTAGACTAATATAAAACAAACAAATCCATAAGCCTATATTCCTATGAAGATATTATAAAAGTTAAGAAAAGGAAAAAATAGATTTTTTTACTTTAAAACTATATAAAAAAAAAACCTCAAGTCCGGGTGGAATTCGCACTACGAGGGTTGTGTACAAATTTATGCATTTGCAAACAATTAATAGTACATAATATTCCTATTAAACTATTTACAAAATTTCAATTTTTTGGAACAAAAATATATTGCCTACTATATCTTTCAGAAACTTACATTTAAAAAACAAATTATGTAATATTTTCGGGTTTTTTCATTTACTTGTGCTGTGAGACCTTGCTTCTTCCCAAATTTTACGACTCAAAGTCAACGGAAAGTACCCTACTGGTTTTTATTTTTATTTGTGTCAAAATATGCCGTACTTTTAGGATTTTTTTGACTGCATTGATTCAAAAGCTTGATTTTTTCCAGCTAGACCGTAGACCTAAGTATTTGGTATTAATTTCAACTTGATACCTCCACAAGTTTCTGAGAAAAAGAGAGACAGATAGACAAGGAAGTGATCTTATAAAGATTCCTTTTTTCTTTTTGCGGTACAGAACCCTAAAAATTATTATATTTCCATTTGAGTGCCGTCTATAATGTTACCTGCGTTAACTACCGGATTTATTATATTGGCAAGGTTATTAAAAACGTTATATTTTATCTAATTTTATTCAACTTTATCTACTATTTAAACATGATTTCGGTAAATAATACTGTTAGCGCTGAGATGATTTTACGCTGCCGCGCCATTTATTATTTAATGACGATATAATGTTTTACGAGAGATGGCGTGTTAAGTGAGCGGGATATGGCGCACGGCTGCAGTGACCTCGGCACCGTTCTAAATTAGAGTATGGTAGCGGCATATGTGCAAATACTGTCTAAATTAGAATATGATATGCGGCATATGTGCAAATACTGTCTAAATTAGAATATAATATGCGGCATATGTGCAAATACTGTCTAAATTAGGATATAATATGCGGCATATGTGTAATATTTGTGTAAAAAATTGTGAGTTGCAGTCGAGCGCGCTTCTATGAAGTTTAAATATGCAAGCCATTGTTGTATCGACTTCATAGCTGACCTTTTCTCATCTGGGGGATGTGGTAAAAAATTAAAAACTTTGGTTTTGTGTTGCGTAATCACAAAGATTTTCAATGTATATCTTTGATTCGTCTGTAGTATTAAAGTTCATTATTGTGAAGAGGATTAAAATGCATTAATATCTAAATTAAAATAGTTCTTAGTGTGTGATGACAAAAAATGAAGCTAAATACTAAATGCGTTTTTATGATATTGAGTGGATATAAAATATGTTTCTATCATATACTTGTAAGAGGCGACGATTGCTTTATTTTATATTCTATTCTCAACTAAATTCCTCCTGGGCATCTTATTTTTCCACTCTCTGTACCTCAGGAAAAACGTTGCTCCTATAAAATTTATAATACAATCGTTAGAAAAGAGATGTTATATTCTTTATTATGTGAAAGACTTTAATTTTTTATCTAAATATTTTCTTGGCTGTACGCAGTTATTATCTGTTTGCAATATCACCATCTACAATCGAATTATATCCGAATTCTTATTTGCGATGAATTTATGAGCAAGGAAAGTATATAATGAAAATATAATATATATGAAAACACCACATAACGAGTGTCATCACTCTAACGAGTCCTATCCTGTTCTTACCGCAATGGATACGTATTTTGCCTTCTAACTCGCACTCTAATGCTATTTGTGTATACCTTTTATACAAATCTGAGAAATATGATGCTAGATTGATATTTATTCATAGTATCCATAGAATTATAAAGTTTATATGACTATCAGCTAGACAGACGTAAAGGTAAATACGTACTGAATAATTACGTGCCTTAATATAGTTATAATTAAAATATCACTTGTCTTAATTATGTGACGTTGGTCAATTGATAATACCACGGTTAATATATTTGCTGATTTTTAATTACGTATCATTTTTCAATTAAGCTTTTTCAGCTTTCTTTCTTGACAGTCGAATACAATAAATTACATTTTTATGAGCGACCAAATTTCAAGATGCGTTTAAGAAACAATAACTGAAACTTAAAAAGAAAAAAAAAGGTTTTTTTCATAATATGATTTAGTTACTGTTTCTTAAGAGCTCCTTGAAATTTGATCACTTATCAAAATGTAACCTAGTATATTTGTTATTATCCTATTAAACCTAATTAAACAAGTTAAACGTATTTTGGGTTTCACTATGTACCACCTGTATTACATTCCTGTCCACTATATCTATGGGCATAATTGTACAGGAATTTGCCCACCGTCAATAGTGATATGATGTATATTAATGGAAAGATCTCTTTAAAAGAACGTTTTTTTATTATTACCTCCTTTCCCTTTACCTCCTTTTACGTTACTCTCCATTCTAAAATTTTGTTAATTAATTAACTTTTAATAGTTAATGCACATAAATAATAATTATTATTAAGTGCAAATTATTTAATAATTATAATTTATTCTTTGTTATTTTATTTATTGGCAGACAAGAAAAAAAATATTGTTAATGCGTAGAACACAGTATATTATGAAAACCATATAGAATGGCAAATCGTTCTTCTAAATACATTATAAATCACTTTATTACTACCTTACATTATAAAATCACTTCAAATCAATACTTTCAACAACAAAGCTACAGTTTATACAAATTAAAAATTTACTTTATTGTTTGCATAGACGGATATATTGAAGATGTCCTACAGCTTTATTAAGCCGTAAAATCTGGCGACACAATAATGAGTAACATTGTTAACATTGAAGAGCATCTGATGATCTGTTTTTTTTTTAAATATAATCTTTATATTAGATGAAGGCTTTAGTGATAGCGAATGTTAAAACATGGGACTCCTATAAAAGATAGAGCCGAAACTCAATTGAGAACCACTCAAGCTAATAAATTGCGTTTAGTTGCTACAAAGTATTAAACAATCACATCAAATCATATTATATCGCGTTTTCTTCAAATATCACCGTAATAAGAACATCTCGGACTCATTAAGAGGCTGATGCCTCCCGTGTACAAGATACAAACACAATTAATACACTCGTAATGCGTGCGCAATTACCAGTATTACGTCTTCCGGTAATAATGTTGGCATCTCCATTTTGAGTGCAATCTATTAAAATATAACTATAATAAGTTCTGGCCCCAACTTGACGCGACTGAACACGTCCTCTCAAAAGCTAGTTAACATTATTTGCAGATATATTGAGAAAATCTATAACCTCATTTTCTTCGTATACCTGTTAATTATAAACCACAGATTTACAATACTAGAATGTGTGAACCATTTTAAAGATGTTCGGTACAGAAATTCCTCAGATTTAAATAACAGGAACATAACGAGAGCAAACTGATGTATTCTTCGATTAAATATGAAAAATTATTCAAGTTAGATCTACATCAATCTGCTGAGAGGAGGCCCTAGTTCTAATGTCCAAGGAAAATCCAGAGTCACCGATAAAAACATATAACAGTATCCAAGGGAAAGCCGTAGTTAGTGATCAAAACAGAGAGCAATGACCAAAGCAAAAGCCGGAGTCAGTGACAAGGACAGATAACATTGTCTAAGCAAAAGTCGGGTAAATCAGTATTAAATACAATAAGAATATCAAGTTCTCACACACACACAAAACGACAACTAACGATAGAAAGCCCGGCGCGTACGTCCAACCGTATTGCAGTGATGTGGTATGATGGAGCGGAGAGGAGGGAGTAGAGAGGAAGGGGGGGTTGGGGTGGTTGATGTGAGGAGAGCGGGTATCGAATACTGTAACTCCCCTTTGTGCAACTAATAAAAATTTGCAAAAATTAAATCGGAATTAGCAAAACATGAATGTCGGATTGTCATGTAATTAGCCAAATTCAGAATTATATATCTCTTAACGAGCTAATAATTGAGAATAGTCGTAATAATGAAAAAAATTTCTTAAAGTTATATTTCCCTTGTTATACATCTTATTGCTATTGGGGGAACGGGGGGGGGGGGGGGGGTGTGTGCAGTTTTGCCCATTTGCCCTTACTAACACCATCTTATCAACCATACACTCAATTCAAATAGTAGGCGACAACAAAATGCCACATTGAATAAATAGGTATGTGTAATAAATAAATATATTATATATAATACGTGTTTGCAATAAATAAATATATTGACCGAATGAAACAAGACTGCAAATACAAAAGTAGAAATATAACAATACTGGCTCTATTCTCCAAGGGCAGCTGCAGTCATAGCTGGAGCTCTACATCCACGCTGCAAATAAATATTAATAAAATGCATTCGGCATTTATTAATATTAGCAAATAATTAATAGCTAATACTTAATAAATAAACATACTTATTCAACCTTCCCCCCTTCTGAGGATCGTGAGTCACCGTGATTGGTGCCATCTTAGAGTAAATAGCTTATACCAGTTTACTTGATCTCGCGATTATCTCACGTATTTATGGGTCATTTGTAGGGTGCTTGTAATATGATCAGGGCAACAAGTGAGTCTTTGGCCACAAGATCTTGTCCCCTCTACTCTTCCCAGTTGGTTGCCTCGCTCCTAAAACTTATTTAAGTGATAACATTAGCTATTAAAGAATTGATTGTTAGCCATAATAGTATTTTTTCTTTCGTCTTCTAGCTACAAATGAGGTCTATGTTTTCCTTAAGTGCTCTTCCCGAGATATCCAAAATGTTCACTAAACAGTCTTTGCACACACAAATAAGCTCTTAATTTTTATATTACAAAAAACGCTAAGTTTGGTTATTTATGTTTGAAACCTTTCTATATTTAAACTCGAATTTAACCGATTTATTCTTTTATCCGTAAACCGTTTTAATCTTTCGATATTTAAACTCGAATTTAACTGCTTTAATCTTTTATCCGCAAACCGTTTTAACCTTTCGAAATTTAACCTGGAATTTAACCGCTTTATTCTTTTATCCGTAAACCGTTTTATTCTTTCGATATTTAACCAATAATTTAACCGCTTTAATTTTTTATCCGTAAACCGTTTTAATATTTCGATATTTGTCCTCGAATTTAATCGCTTTATTCTTTCTTCCGATATTTATCGTTTTAATCTTTCGATATTTAACTTATCAGTGACTCTGTACAGAGAATAAAATGTCACAGTTTCGCTATCTCGTTCCTATATTTCCAGCTACAGCTTACCGCACGCGGAGGTTTTAATGCTCTTGCTCGGACAACATTCTCGCTCTTTAAAAATATTTACATTCTTGCAATGAGTTCCTTAAGGCCTTAGTCATTTCTTACCTACACTGTGAATGATTTTTGTAACTCTCTTCATCACCGGTTTATCTTTCGATATTTCGTTGTTTAAGTTTAAGTTCTAACACCAGTTTCGACATTTTGCCGTCTACCCGTACCGTCCCGTACCGTCTGCTAAATAATCGGAAGACGCGTAGTTTCAGCCAATCAGCAACAAGGAACGTCCAATAGAAACTCGTGAATATGAAGAAAAAAGTAACAGCACGGATCCATTAATCAGTCGTAACCCTGGAAACAGCACGTAAGTCATAGTTCATAGTTCCATAGTTTTGAACCAACTGTCGGTTGTTCCTGAGAATTAATCGAAAAAAGGTAAGAGATATCATTGTTTCTTTAAAAGTTTGTATTGTTTAGTGCTGCGAAGTAACGTGATAGACCTAGTTTGCCTCACAATAATCTTTTTTTGTTTTGTATTACATATAATTAATTAATTAAAGTTTCTCATTGACATCATGAATGTACTTTTTTAGCAATAATTGCTTTTTCTTTCTTAATATGTGCAGTGACGACGACGACACAGTACGTGAAATGCGCAAAGACTTAAAAATTAACATACTCGCGAAAAAATTAAAACAAAAACCAGTTATACAGAATACTACATACCGACTCTCAAATCTAGAAAATGTGGATCTCTATAATTTACCTACTCTAATTCTACCTAGCAATGGAAATACAACTATTTTTGGTTTAATTGTACAGACTTCACCACAAATTTTAGGAAATGTTTATTTAAATAATATTGCTGAAGAAGGAATCATTACGCTAGTGGAAGGAGAGCAATTGTCAGTAGTAATAGAAGAACAAATTATAAAAACAACAATAACAAAACAAATAAAACAAGTGCCTGTAAAAAAATTTAAAAAGCGTTGGATGAATAAATAGGAATATTTTCGGAACAAGAAGTAATAGAAGTAAGCAATGAAAAAGAACCGGATCTAACAAACTAAATTGTAGTAATGAACTAAGTGAAGGAGAACAGAATGGAATTCAAAAGGTTGCTGTTGAAGCTGCTAAAACTATTTAAAGCGAAAAAAGATTAATCAAAGAATATTATGGAGATGTTAATTTTAAACGAAAGATAAAGTCTAAATGTTTAAAATCAAATGTCGAAAAAGAGTGGAGCAAAAATAAATACAAGAAACTAACATTAGAAGAAAAGCAATACATGGGATGTCGGCAAGATAGCAAGCAATAAAAGTTTAAAGTTTTACATGATGTTATGCGACCTACACATGAAATAAGATCTCGCTGCTCTTCTGAATTCTGCACGAAGTCCTAACTTCGTGGATGCAACACAATAACAGAGGAAGAAAGACAAATTATTTTTTCAATTTTTTGGAATGGTCATGGATGAAGCAATATGTGGGTTCTAATGTTGAATTTGGAAGTAAAAAAAATAAAGAAGATAGATGAATCAAAACGAAATATTAGTAAGCAATATTTTCTAAGCACTGAGCCTAAAAGTCGTGTCCAAGTACGTATAAAAACTTTTTTAAGCACTCTGGATATTACAGACAATTCTGTGCTTTATTATATTGAACATTCCGAAAAAGGTATGACAAAAAAAAACAAAAGTGATACGACCAGATAAGAAGGGCAGAACAAAAGAAAATGTAAGCTTTCTACAAAAATGTTTTGATGATTTATCTAAAATTTGATTTCACTATTGTCGGGGATTAAGTACAAAACTTTATTTAGAACCAGTTGTACAGAGGAAATCGAAACAGTATAAGTTATATTGTGAGAAATGTAACGAGCATGTAACAGCGGGAGGAGCCCGTTTCTCGGTGGCTATTTGATCAAATATTCATAGAAAAGAGTTTAAACATATTTTTCCCGAAAAAGGACTAATGCGATATCTGTTGTGTTCATTATGCAGGAAAAACCAGTGAAGGTGAATATCGTGAACACATATTAAAGAAGGATTGAGCTAGACAAAAAACCATCTAAATTAAGAGCTGTCACTAAAGAAGTGTAGGTCTTTACACCTGACTTGCAATTGGTACAGCTGTGTCCTAAACTTAAGCCACTGCAATCTATTATAAGAAAAAAGTGTCCAAAATTCACAACATACAATCTTGAAAACAAGGACGTGCACAGTCATTGATTCGATGAGTGTACTGCAAGGTTGGTGGCTGCTGTATATACTTCCTGTACATTAGATTGTCTGAGAAAAAATCTGGCCAAGGAGCTGTTACCTATTATTTTATACTCTGATGGCTGCACTGCACAAAATAGCAATATGGTTTTATCCAATACACTGCTGGAGTTAGCAATGAATTACAACATCCAGATCAACCAACAAAATTCTAGAAAAGGGTCATACTCAGATGGAGGTAGATTCTTCTCATGGTGCAATGGTGTCAAATAAAAAACAGAGACATCTACCTGCCAACGCAGTATAGGTCTCTTTCAAAGGAAGCTCGTCCTAAGCAACCTTATAATGTCAATATTTTTAGCTATGACTTTTTCCACGACTGTTATAAATCTGTCATATACGATTCAATTTGACCAGGCGGAATTGTTAACGACCCAGTAGTTATGGATATAAGAGTATTACTTTATGAACCTGAAAGTCTAATAAAATATAAACTGAATTATTATGACGACTACGCATTATTGCCCAAGAGACATAAGCCAAGAAGTGTTTTGTCAAAACTAAAGCTGTACCAAAGCAGACTGCCAATATCATATATAAAGTGGACTCATTTACAAGAATTGAAATATGTAATTTTTAGCGATTGCCATAGTTTTTATCACGGTTTACCGCATTAATAAAATGTAAAATTCTTACTATTTATATTTTATCTATTATTGTGGACAATTTTTTTTTAAGTTTATTTCTTGAGAAGATTTTGAGTTTTTGTTTTGTTTTATTGAAGAAAATTTTATACTTGGTAACATTATCACACTGTGATTGTATGACTGTTAAAATACTCGTTTATTCTCATTAAAGAAAGATTATTTTTTAAGAGTTGCTCAATTAGTATGAATCTCATAAGTACAAATTACGATTATATATATGATAAAATTGTAATTAGACCAAAGGTAATTACTATTAAGGATACGTGTTTAGTTAAGAAATAAAGACTCATTGCATTTTAATAAAATAAATGAGTGATTAATTTTTCTTGTTTTTCTTTTTTCGATTCAAAAAGACATAAGTTATGCTAGTTTGGGTATTAAAATAAGACAACACAACGTATGTCAAAAAAGTGGGGTTAATTACGAATTTTTACTAAAAAAAAAATGTCCCTAAATTTAATAGATGTAATTTGAAGTGTACACAAATTATAAAATAGTATTGTAATGGCATCTATGTAAAATTATCCAGTTTTTTCACTTCCTATTTTTGACTTACGTGGTGTTACAACTTAAGCGACGATTTGAATATTAGGGATTCTGTACAGGAGGACAAAAAAGTCTTTGTCACGCTATCTTGTTCCGATAATTCCAGTTACAGCATGCTGCGCACGGAGGTTTTAATATCCTTGATCGAATGACATTCTCGCTCTTTAGAAATACATGTATCCCTGCAATAAGTTCCTTAAGATTTCAGCCATTTGTTTCGTCCATTATAAAGGATTTTCTTAACCCTCTTCACCAGTATTACACCTAGCGGTCTTGCGGCAGCTTCCATCCTGAGTTATTTTGTGGCTGCTTTTTGTGTTTCATCTTCTAATACGGATCCATTTGCAAATGAGAAATTCCGAAGTTCTGCTCAACAGTTGATTCACTAAAGTATATTTCACTGTCAGAATCGCAGTATCCAGTGGATCCTGCCTATGAAACGTTAAGTAACGTTCGCAAACACATGGTAACTTGGCGTCCTTGTAACAACATGACAGGATAAGAACGTGACGGTTTCCGAGCTTAGAAATGGTTTGTTACACGAAAATAATTCTTATCGGTTGATTTTGAATAATGGGAAATTTCCGGCGATTTTACCAATGACCGAATCGTATATAAAACAAAACTATTACCAAAGAAATAAAGTTTAAAAATTCTGTGGAATTAAAAATAATTACTCAATATATGTTGCTAAGAGCAATCATGATATTATTTATAATTGTCCAACAGGAAACCGCTGCTGCGCAGGGGTTAGGATGTTCAAGTTCTAAGTTGTATCTAAGCGGCTAATATAATAATTTTTTGACATCGGGAATATACAATATATTGAGTCTGCATACAAATACAAACAAAACTTTCCCCTTATCTTCCTAAAAGAGCGAACTTCGCGTCGCACTTGTTTTTTGCGCAAAAGAACGTTAAATACAATAATTAATTTTCTGTAGTTCAAGTCTATCTTTTTCGCGCCACTGTTTTATTTACACATTACATGAAAGTTTGCAGGTTGTAGCATTTGTAACAGCTCTTATGACTTTTAAGAGCGTATTAAATACAAAACTGAAAATAAAAAAGTGTGTGTGTGTGTGTGTATTGAACTGTAATTTAAATATATTTTTACTACACAATCTGGCATTTTTTCATTGTTTTCAGGATAAACATACGAGCATAGGCGGATTCAAGGTAGATACGTGCCCCGGTGTCCCCCCCCCAGAAGTCCCAGAATAATCAATCTATTTATTTCGTTTAGTTCTCGCAAGTTACAAAACAATATACGTAAAATTCCATACAAATATTTTTTTAACGATGAAAAGTGCGTTTGCGTGAGCGAAATTATAGAATAAATAGTACCGGTACCCATAGCTACTACCTATGTAGTTTACAGTTTTGAGTTGCACGCGTCGGCACGAGTTTTTTCCCGCTAATTTACTTCAACTGTTTATGACAGGTGCGCGGGAGAGCGGGGGCTGAGCGCGTGGATTAACTAGATGATAAATACGTAATTATTGTCCTCGCTCGACGACGACAGGATTGCACGTGCACGCATCTTATTATTAGTTTGATTAAATTGTATTCGGCATACGTATTATCATCACAGTGGTCGTATGTAGTGAAGTGACTTATATTATAATGAATGACAAGGACAGGAAAAGACAGGAGAGCATAAGTGCGTTTTTATTTACGAAAAAACGAAAAACTGATTATGCAGAGAATGGAATTCTTCAGCCCGCGCGATTATATCAGCTTCCGCTAGTTTTTTACAGGAACGTGATATAGGTACGTATCGCTTATCGATTATTCATAACTCCGAATTGATTAAACATTTAGGCCGGCATTCAGAGACAAATTTGAGTTTCATTTCAATATCCATATTCCCGAATCACTGTTCATTTATTTACTTATCTTTCTACACTGCAGGGAAAAAACCATGACAAAAATACCTTGGTTTCTATTATAAACGTGGTGCGAACAGCTTCCATAAAAATTCTTAGAGATGAAAAATGAAAAATATTAGTTGTTTATATAATTTTTATCGGTTAAAAATGGAAAATTTCACGTTGACCATAATAAAATTTACCATACATCACGATACAATTTTGCTTATTTTCAAATATAAGAATTTTTAATCGAATTTACGTAAAAAAATTATAGTTACTACGTATAGTGTTGTAAATTTCTCAAATAAAATTTTATCCTATTGCCCACTAATTTTTACTGGGAAACTTTAACGCCGATAAGTTCGGGTATCAGTCCGATGCATGCGCTCAATACAGATGACGTATTTGTTGGGCGTCTTCGGCTTTTTCCTACCGATATCAACACGAATTAATTCATATTGTGTCGTTCTTTGTAACTACTGTATATTTCTATGGAATTTTTCACTTTCGATGAATTATTCAATAATTAGTTTATATAGGTACGCATATTTAAATGTCTGTTAAATTATGAGAGCGTTTTCAAATAACTATTAATAAATATTTATTTCTGTAGCAAGGGATGTATCATCAGAACAGTGAGGTTACATAATATAATTGTGGAGTCATAAGTGTAGTAAAGTTTTTCATATTTTGTAATTAATTTTAATTTTTATGTAATAAAAAATTTACATCTGCACTGTTATTGTAAACAATTTTTATCTCTATACATATAAATAAATATTTACAAAAAATATATAAATTCGTGTTTGAAAAATAATTTCTAATTTTTTTGTCCCATTCTTATCAATGCAGAAAGTCAATTTAATTTCTTAATTTAATTATAATAATGCAGACTAAAAAAATTCAGATAATCAAAATTCATAAAACAATAAAAATTGTATTATTACAGAGCAAAATAAAATTTACCATGGTAACATTATATTTTTTATTAAACTTATGCTATAAATTTTATTTATCAGGGTCCTCTATAAATTGTATTATAATTTCCTTTCCGTGTATGTCAGTTAACGCATGTGTTATTATAATTTATTTGTGTTAACCGTAACTTATTTAGTTTTATTTTATATTTACAGGTAAACCACTTAACAACAAGGACGTTACAAGTATTCTTACGTTTGGCAGCAGATGAGAGAAAATGTGCCAAAGTCTCCAGTGGAAGCCTATGAAAGAGTAACGGCGTTGCCAAACGTAAGAACCGTGTGTCAACTGTTGTGTACGTTTCCCGTAACAACTAGCACTGCGGAGCGATCTTTCTCCACTCTGCGACGACTCAAAACATATCTTCGCAACAGGATTATTCATCAAGACATTGCATCGTCGATGAACGTTGATGAAGTATTGGATATATTCGGCAGGACACATAAAAGAAAACTTTCATTTAATTATTTGTAACTTTTACATTAAAATATGGATAAATAATAAAAAGGATATTATTTCCAATAAGACATATAGGATATTATTTCCAATAAGACATATAGGTCTTTAATACAAGTTTAAAGAATTTATGAGGACACTCGTTGCCAACTTGGTTGTGCCCCCCCCCCCAGAAAAAAATTGTGGATCCGCCCTTGCTCACGAGAATTGAAATGTCAACTGAAACGAAATGCTGTTAATACTGGGGGTATTTAGCATCGTTTCTAGTGGGACATTTTTCGATTGCTATTATATTTGTTACTTGTAGGCTAACATAGAGAATTTTAAAAAAGGTTGATATATGATACCTTCGGTTAATAATCGTTTCTTATACATATTTTTTCAAAGTAATATAATTCTATGAAGATTATACACAATAATAAAATCTACTAATATTTTATATTTTGTAGTTTTGCACTACACCAAAGCATAGAATAAATAAATAAACCACGAGAATATGTTAATAAATAACCAAAAATACTCGTAATTATTATATAATCGAGAGCTACCCCGAGTCTCTTGTGAAATTGTCACGAACTGAACTGTCAAAATGAGGCAAGGCATAAATCACACCAATGAAAGCGTGACAGTCATAATTTTAGCATATGATCTGTGACCTCAGATTCACGATTTCACATCAACTTTATCGTTTATTTTATGGCATTCATTTCCCATTAGATAAAGAACTTGGACAATGTAAAGTTAAAAAAGAGGCTAGACAAAATTTCGCATTAAGAGTAGCGGACTTGTCTGAGTCATTTAAATCGAAAGGGAGAACCTGTGGAATATGAGCTGTCAAAAAATATAACCAGAATGAACTAAAGCGATAATTAAATTTTGTCCGTTAGTGTGTCAGTACTGTCAGTGACTGTCTGATGTATATGGAAAAAAATTCGGTTTTGGTCAGACTTTAGGAACTACCCTATCGATTTCAATTATAAACTGTATGCCACTTTATTCCAATTATAAACTGTATTGTAGTAATATGTTTTATTTAAAACTATTAAGAAGGGAATTAATTAAGCTCATTTTACAGATAGCCTTATATTAGACATGAACAATAAAAACGTCGGCGTGTAAAGGATCGATGGTGCCATCTTGTGTTGTACGCCATAACTATAGGGACGAAGAGAGAGACGTCATGGCGGACTTCATTCGGCCTTCCTACAATTGAGGCGTCCTCGTCTCGATTCACCAATCCTTCCTGAAAATTTACCATAAATACTGGAATTAGCTTTATTATTTTACAACACTTTGATGGGTGGGTAAGTGATCATACATCCCGAGCCTTGCCCAGATAGAGTGATCAGTTCTGTCTTGATCAGCAAAACCTACGATACTATGATTACCTTTAACGACTTTAGGAACAGGTTTAGGATAGGAAAATTAATTCATCAGCATCATCAACCAAGTTACCACTAGGGAAGTGGTTCTTCAGAACGGATCCTCACCTTCAACTTACTAACAGCGTCGCCAAGACCAAGCGCAACTCAGTGGTGACAATTACCAATGGAGTCTGGATTCGCGAATCTTTTGGTCCTCCCCTCGCTACAAGAATACGCTTATGCGTTACCTGACCAAAGCAGTACACCATACTCCTTGACTGAATGGGAGAATTCATGGCCCCTCTCAGCGGAACAATTCCGAGTCCCCCCTCAGCGGGACAATCCACGGTCCATTCCTCAACAGGTACAATCCATAGTCTACCCCTCAACGGGTACAATTCATGGTCCCCTCTCAGCGAGACGATCCATGGTCCACCCCTCAACGGGTACAATCCATGGTCTACCTCTCAACGGGTGCAATTCATGGTCCCCCTTCAGCGGGCAATTCATGCCCCACCCTCACCACAGGAGTACACCATGCACTACTTGACCAAAATAGTACATCATACTCCTTGATTTAGCACTGATATTAGCCTCAATCTGCAACAGTCAATTCGAACAAATAATGTAGTTTCACCCCACAAGTCATGTCAGAGCATCGAAAGTAGCCCACTTTTGAAGTCTATCTACCGCTACGATACCCCTTTGTCCTCGAGCCTTTTTCATTGCTCGGAGATATTCGACTCCGTAAAGATTATTAGACAATACCGCAGTTACCTTTAATGGTCCCTTTGATTTAGCCAACAGTTTCCTATTTTGACCAGTAGCTGCAAGATTGGAGACCACCATCACTACGCTTTGTATCTTTTTGAGACTAAGGTCCCATTGATTTTCCGATTCACTTGCGCAGATCGCGCCCAACAAGGTTACCATCCATTAACATTGTCCATTAGCTCTTGGGTAGCTAATGCGTTTAATATGTCTTTGATACTATTCTCTGCAAAATATCTCGAACCGATGAGAGGTAAATGCTGTACACCTATAGCTGATTATTCGAGCAGGTACGCCAAACAAATTAAAAACTTTGATTTGGTATTTCGCACAGGTTCGAGAATTCAAAATTTTGTGAAACCTACTATTGCCAGTAAATAATATCGCTCTTTTTTCAATTGGGTTTAAATACCTTGGTTTACGACCTGAGGATGTCTTATAATATAGGCACCTTAAGTATGCCTTTACATATCTGGGAATAAACTTTCTCATTCCCTCAAATCAATGATTTCCTTTAAGCTTTTCTACCGTCCTATTTAAGACAAAATGTCCCTGGTCTTCATGATACAGTTTCATGACACTCCATCTAAGACGCCCTAGGTACAACCCATTTACTCCCATTTCTTGTTCTTCGAAATAGTACTCCATTTCTTAAATCGTATTGATAAAAGTAATGCTTAATTTCAGGCTTAATCTCACCGGACTATAATATTTTAGTTATTACTCTAATATCATCGTCTTCTAATTGTACAGCTTTTATCCACTCGGACTCGGTAATATCTACTACTAAACATTCAATATTTTCAAATAGTCTACATGTTGAAGTTGCATCCTAGGACGATGCACGACTTCAAAATTATAATACTGAAGATATGACCACCATCGAGTAACCCTAGGTAGTATATATTTCTTGTTGCGGTCGCACGGACTGCACTACAATCTATTACTACTGTGAACGTAATTCCCATCAGGTATATACGCCACGTCTTCAAAGCAGCAACAACAGTAAGCGTTTGTAAATCATAAGAATGATACTCTTCCTCAAGGGCTGTTGTTGTTCGCGATTACGTGCCTATTGTTATTCTCCTTCTGAATTAGCATCGCCCCTAGACCTACAGAGCTTGCTTCAGTGTGTACTTCGGTCGGTAAGTCTGGATCAAAAATTGACAATACCAGTCAACTACATAAAATATTTTCATTATTTTCGTTCTTTTTGAGTATATTAGTAAGCGGTGCCACTTTCTGAGCATAATTCTTAATGAAATGGCGGAAATACCTAGCCAGTCCCAAATATTGCCTTACTTCCGACACATTCTTTGGCTGCGCAACATTTGAAACTGCTCTTATTTTTTCTCGTCCTGGTCTCACTCTCTCTCTGCGGATATTTCCCTGCCTAAACACTCGATTTTTTCTTCAAAAAATTTACATGTTAAGTTCAATCATATTCTCTGATGCGTTGTAGGAACGCCTCTAATTTACAAAACATTTCTTCAACATCTAAGGCATCTTAAAGATAGTCACCAATGTAAGGTCTAGCTTTGTCACGAAATATAGGGTTCATATTATTCTGATAATCCTCTTGTGTGTTTACCTAAGCCAAACAGCACAAAACACACCTAATGGACATTTCCTAGTCGAAATGTCTATTAGATGTGTTAAATGCAGTTTTCTCAATAGATTCTGGACTCATTTTGATTTGATAAAACCCTGATTTTATATCAATAATTGTATAGAACTTTTACCCTTTATTTGATTAATTCGTCAATGTTTGGCATAGGGATTCCGATGCTTTGTAATTTTATTTAACGGTGTATAATCTATACACTAGCATATGGCTATAATATCTACTATCACGAATAATATCATTTCTTTTCAGATCGTTAACAATTCAATTCACTTTCTCACGTGCTGCTAAGGATAATCGATACGGTGGATGAAAAATAGGCACATCACTAGTTAAATCTATTTTCATTTCCGCGCTTTTAATGTACCTTATTCGGACATGTCTAAAGCTATGCATTTGTGGTATTTATTTAATAATTTAATTAGTCGTGCCTTGTGCTCTACATTAAGTGTCGAAAAATATACGCCCGAATCCTCGATAGATGTCTCAATTTCTTTAATTAAGTGTACTTTTTGTCTACTACGCCTTAATTCCGATTCTATAAGTGCCGTCTTCCTTATAAATCGTACTCCCGAGAAGTCTGCAATAGCCACTACATTAGTGTCAATTAATACGTGGCGTCCAATTAATATTTCTCGTGATAATTGCTCGTCTTCAACTACAAGAAAATTAGTTTCCAAATTTATATCATCGATAATAATTGGCGCTTTAGCAAAAGCTATTGGGACAACAAGTGAATGATTGAATCCAACTAGTATGACGTCCGCTGGTATAAGCGGTAATCTAGCAATCCCTTCCCTCATTAACGAACTATTACTACTCAAATCTATGTTACATTTCTTACTTATTTTATTTATAATACGTTGTTTAAGAGAACTTTTTGTCATTTTCGTTTTCTAATGACTTCAGAGATTATTCTATCATTAAAATATACTTATTCGGCGATTCCCTTGCGTTTTCCCCTTTAAAACAACTGTCTTCCATGTCACTAAATACGTGACAGATTCTCCGCAAGTTTTGCTTTATATTGTCACCTTGTTTATTCACGATTTTACTACTCACGTCTCTGATCAGTTCAGAGCAATTTATTTTTAATACCTGGAATACCGAGCTTTGCTCGGCGCTCCTCCCCCTACCATGCCCCTCTCCCTATCCTGCTCCCTCCCCATATTTTTTGCATTTCCATCTAACTTACATACTGCAATAAATTTTTCACTTTTATCGTCCCAGTAGTTCCTACACAGTTACACAATTATTAACCTTATCAAGCTAGTCATTTATAGTAAATTTATTTGTCTCTGGATCAAATTCCGGCAGGAATTTATCATAAAAAAATTTCCTCGAACCTGATTGAACAACACTTGACAAAGCTACTGCTAATTGATTAAATACAGTACTCAGTGCAGTAGTCTCTCTCGCCCTGGAAGTGTCACACTAAGATATCGTTGAACGAGTAAGCATTCGTACAGATGAGTGCGCAAGACTCTGGGACTTTGATCGGTCCATCGTGCATCCCCTGCATGTCCTGGTCTGGGCTCGCGCTCGTGCCTGGCTGAATCCTTTGCAGCTTCTCTCATGCGCCTCCATTATCATTATTACCCCTTCTCACCCTCCACTGTATTAATGCTTTTCACTCTACACCCTATTGCACTTATTAATACTCTTTACTACTGCTCTGTAGTAATATGTTATATACTATTGCGAAGAGAATGGATTAAGCTCATTTTATAGATAGCTTTTATCACACATGCACAACAAAAACGTCGGCGTATAGGAGGTTCGGCGGCGCCATCTTGTATTGCACACTAGTGATGACAGACTATGTTAAAATATTATGTTACGGTATTGTCCAGCAGCGCCCGTATGCCGCCATTAGCTGAGTAAAGAGAGAGCGAGACAGCAAGTTTCTTTTCATATTGCCCTTTGTTTCATATTTACCGAACATTACCGAATGACCCTAAACTTTACCGAAAGATTAATAATATGTTATTAAAACGTTCAAATTTATACCTGTTATGTGATTCATACCGATTACCTATTGGTATGAACGCATTATTACCGTATCTGTTCTGTGTGCATTATGTTATTAAGAACATTACGCTTGGCAACATGTTAAAATATTATATTGCTTTATTGTCAAGCAACGGCCGTCACTCGTCGTCTGAATAAAGAGAGCTAGAAACAGCGCGTTCCTTTTCTTAATGTAATTAAAAGTTTTATGTATGTACGATGTAATACGCATGTACAACGCACATTTTGTATAAACGTATACACGTAGAAGGAAAATTAATTTTATGGAACATTTCATTTGACGTTCTCAAACAAAAATTATTCTCAGTACCTAATGTCCAATAACATGTTATTTTTTAACAGGTATGATATTATGTTATAGACTAATGATGTTATTTATTACAACAATAATGAGGAAATAACAGTTATTTCCATCTCTATTGCGTACTATAACTACAGCAAATAGGAATATTACACATGAACAATAAAAACGTCGGTATGTCGCCATCTTGTGGTGTACGTTATAACTACAAGGGGAGAGTGAGACGATGAAGAGAGAGAAACGTCGTGGTGGACTTTAGTACATACCAAAACAAAATGTCTGAAAACGATCCAATTCAAATCGAATACGTTCTTCTCAAGTTTTTGTAGAAAATATGTAACATTTAATATTGAGTGCGTATATTTCGGGAACTGTAGGTTTTATACATGCAATTTTGAGAATCCTTTGAATATGCGCGTAGAGTATATGTTTATTCACATATTGTGATGCGATTTGTGGTTATCAAGTGTCATTTTATCCGAATTGACCCACCGCCAGATGCTATCGCAATAATAACGTCATCTTTTTGATGAAGGTAAAAGAAAAAAAGATTAAAATTAAAAAAACGTCATAGTTCTCTTATATGTCGGTAAAGTCAGGATGGACAACTATGGTACAAATAATTTAAAAACAGATAATTTACGTAAAACTTAAAATTGCTTGAAAGTAGATAGGAAAGTATTAGAGGAAATTTATATATTTACTGCAATATAGATCAGCTGACAGCTAATTTTGCAATTAAGATGAAAAATTATCGTGATATGATTCTGAAATAAATTCTGATAGATCAGGCTCATAAATCTATTTTGTCGACTTATAATTTAGATACCTTAGAAAAATAACGTATAGAATTATAGTTTGATAGAAGCCATCTGTCCAAAGTGAGGGACAAAAGCAATTCACGTATGCGTAAGCATCATGCAATTATGTAAAATGATACGTACACAAATACAAGGGATAATGTTGCTAGTAGAGGTGTATTTTCTCAAATTTAGAGACATTTAAACTGTTTCTTCCTTAGATAATTTAAGGACTCAAAATTATTCTATCTTGGTAATAACATAGATATTATATTTAGTATATTTTAAGTTAGGTCAATTTTTATTTTAACATGAAAATATTTTAAAAACCTGAGCTGGACTATTCTATTTTGAACTAGTGTCTGTGACAATTGGAAAAAAATAATCGATTTATTATTATGTGAACATGAAAATAAAATGTGCAATAATGACAAGGAATAGACAATATAAACTCTTAAGCTCATTTTGTAAAAATGTATAAACCTGTAAATAATCTTGACATGCCTTTTATACAAATGCATATAGAAACTTTACATACATCAGAATGTTCTATGAATTTTTTGGTTTTCCATTGAATATTTGGTTTTGCATTGAATATATACAATGGTTAAAGACCGCTAGTCCCATTAATATTACTAGCGGTATTGGTGAGCACCATATGAAAAAATAAAATTGAGTTCCCCGAGTTTGCTTATATGACTGAACTAATTTATTATAGATTTCTGTAGTCATCGTCTATAATAAATTTTATGGTCTAGACGAAAAGGGCTACTTCGTCTTGACAAAAATGCATTATTTTAAGAATACTTTTTTCCTGTAACCGTATGTCTTACAGTATCCGTTATAATTTTCAAAAAGAGTACTTACTAAGAGCTACATTAAGTATTTTTTTAGATTTTTTTCCAACTTTTTTCTGCAAAAGTTAAGAAGGAAGGGAACGCTTTGTTGGTGACTTTAAGTGAAACTATCTCGAGACAGAAGCAATAAAATTATTTTATTTTAGAATATTCTTTATTTCATTTCAAGAGATCTATCCAACAATGCTCTACTCGGTGGGGTAGGTAAATTCTTTTTTATCAACATCCCTTTTCGTTGTGTGTGAAGGGGTCCAAAAATACTCATTTATCTTTGGAATATTATTGTCTATATTCAAGTTAAATTTCATCTCAATAGACGTAATAATCTGCGAAGAATGGCTGTAGCATACAGGCGGAAGGACGGATAGATGGAGGTAGCGAAACTATAATGGTTCCTAGTTTACTACGGAATATATTTTCGGCCAAATGATGATTAATATATCTTTCCTTCCGCATGGTTAATAAAAAAATTATTTCAAACGGCGAGTCGTTTGGTAGCAGCTTCATGATTTTTTCGCCACGTTTCTTTTGAAGCATCTTTCTTTAGCTTTATCCATAGTGAAGCGTAGGTAGGTGAATTAAAAATAGAATCTAAATCATCTGGAATTAAAGGCGCTGGAGATTTGAAACTAGAATTTGTTTCGTATCATCACCTGAACTACCTTGAAAAACGTAATAATTATCAGTTAATTCATAGATATCACAGATTTAGTAACTAATAAAATAAAAATATACATGACGACTATGAGTCTATCGTAACAACTTACCGGTTATGATTAGTTTGGCTCATGGTTATTCTACAAGTTGTCATCTTGAAAGCGATTCTCTTCCGTACTATAATTACGAAAAATATTAATATTAGAATATTATAATATTATATTTTGACAATTAATTCATACGGACATTCAAATTTATAGTGTAATAAACATGCTTGCATAAAATATTAAGTATTTGTGAGCATTAAGCTTGGCTGTATCAGCTGAATTCTATTTGCCTTACTTATAAAACAAATATCGACATTATTCATTCACTGTATTACACCACTATTCATTTAGGTTTTTTGAATAATTTACTAAGCAATTTTTTAATGTGAACTTGCTGAATTATAAAAGTGATATACAAGTACGAAAAACCAACATTTAACTAGAAAGTAACTAAGATCAGAATATGTATATATGTACGCATGTACGCATGTACGCATGTACGCATGTACGCATGTACGCATGTAAGCATGTACGCATGTAAGCATGGTCGCATGTACGCATGTACGCACGTACGTACGTACGTACGTATGTACGTACGTACATATGTACGTATGCACGTATGTACGTATATACGTATATACGTATGTACGTACGTACGTATGTACGTAAGTACGTATGTACGTATGTACGTAAGTACGTATGCACGTATGTACGTAAGTACGTACGTACGTACGTATGTATGTATGTACGTATGTATGTTTTTTTTTATTATCTGAGGGGAAAAATACTATTACGTATCATGGGGTCTAGGTGTTAGTGAGCATGTATGTCGGACTCGGCCAAGACTGGCCTATACCGACTAAAGAACCGCCTCTTCTTCTTTACCTTCTTTATCCCCATGGTGTCACAGTTAGGCATTTCTTCACGGGGGAAGGGCTTAGCCTTATTTTCGAGCTATCTCATAATTGTGCTTGGCTGCCGCTCATTCGAGCTCTTTCTCTTTCCTGGATGCGTAGTTCTATTAGCACTTCCATCGCATACGTATTTGTTGCGTCACATGCCTCCTTTCCCTGTAGCATTACAGATACAACATTGTCTGGTACAACACTAAAATTTAATTTTGATTCCCACTTCCGCCGAGCCACTGAGAATCGAGGACAAACAAAGAATACGTGCTCTGCGTTTTCGTTACTGCCTTCGCAGATGGGATATTCTGGGGAATGATCATGTTTGAACCGATGAAGATATTCTCGGAAGCATCCGTGCCCTGAGTGCATCTGCGTAAGGTAGTAATTTACGTCTCCTTGTTCGCGGTTCATCCATTGATCCACTTCGGGTATGAGCCGATGAGTCCATCTCCCTTTACTTGAGGCGTCCCAGCGGGTCTGCCAGTGACGTATACTGCTTTCTCTTTCCTGACTCCTCAGCTCAGCCGGCGTCAAGTGCGGGCTTTCTTTTCGAAGGTAGTATAGAGACTTCCGTTCCTCAGCTAGTATATCTATGGGCATCATCCCAGCAATTACACCCACCGCGTCTTCAGAGACAGTACGGAAAGAACTAGCTGTCCGTAGTGCGCTTAGCCTGTAGACCGATGTGACTTTACACCGGTTATCCTGATTGGCAAGGGCCAATGACCAGATAGGAACTCCATATATTAGTACTGATGTAACTACAGACGTCAGCAATAGTCTCCTATTTTGCTTGGGCCCTCCAACTTTGGCATTAACCGAGACAAATTTGTCACCACTTTCGCTGCCTTTACTGCAGTACATTCTACGTGTTTCTTGAAACTAAGACGATTGTCTATCATTACTCCAAGATAGCGAATGTACGGTTGCGTCGTGAATGTATGGTGGCCAACCATCAGTGTCATTTTCTCAGTTTGCTTCCTGCTAGTAATGAGGACAGCTTCCGTTTTATGCTCTGCAAGTTTGAGTCCCACTTGGTCCATCCAGCTTTGTATGACTGCGTAGGTTTGATCAAAACCCCAGTTAATTTCTTTTACGTGTTTGGCGACTATTAAAACCGCGATATCATCCGCAAATGCGACAAGACGTGCTTCTGCAGGAAAGGCTTGTTTCAGTAATGTGTCATACATGATATTCCAAAGCAAGGGGACCAGCACTGATCCTTGAGGTACTCCTCCAGTTACATTGTTCACTTTTGGCCCAGCATCAGTATCGTACCTAAGGACTCGATCTGTGAAGTAGCTCGCCACTATGTTCTGCAGGTAGTTAGATACATGGAATTTGGCAATGGCTTTCATAATCACATCTCATCTGGCTGAGTTGAAGGCATTTTTAATATCTAATGCTGCAACCAGGCAATACTTTTTTGTGCCTCCTTTCCATCTGTTTCCAGAGATTGCCCGCTTTGCAGTATTGACCACCAAGTCGATTGCATCTAGCGTAGATTGGCCCTTTCGAAAACCATACTGGTTGTCGGCCAATTGCGGGTCAACAACAGCTTCAATTCGTCTGTGGACAATACGTTCCAGTACTTTTCCAGCGCTATCTAGCATGCATAATGGGCAGTACGAAGATGGCTCCCTTTTTGATTTGTTCTCTTTTTGTAGAAGCACTAACCTTTGCACCTTCCATCTTCTTGGAAAGGTACCTTCCCGGAGACAGGGGTTATAGGTATCTAGGAAGAAGACTGGAGCTGTTTTGATGGCAGCTTTTAATGCAATGTTCGGGATACAATCCAAACCAGGAGCTTTAGTGTTTCCTATTCTTGAACAAGCTTCTAGGAGTTCCCCATGTGTAATTGGTGGTATTATGTCAGCTTTTTCCATCTGCACAATGTAGGTTTGCTCTATTTGTTGGGGGAATAGCGCCGTAACTATAGATTTTAACAATTCAGGGTCAGTCGGTGAGCATGATTGTTGTCTCTTAAGCCGCAACATGACTGTTTTATATGGCCTTCCCCATAGGTCTTTCTCAACTTCCTCTAGAAGATCGTTCCTGCACTTCTTTTTACTATCTCGAATAGCATTTTTGAGCATTCGGCGTGTTTCTTTATACCTTTCCATCCTTGTGTGGTAGTAGGTGTTAGCCTTCTTCCGCGCCCGTTGTGTAAGCCTTTTTGCTTGGATGCACTCTTTGCGAAGCGTGGCTATTGTGTCATTCCACCTAAAAACTGGAGAAAGTCTATTTGGACAACGTTTCCGTGGCATAGAGGCGTCGCAAGCTGATACAATTTTTCTGATGACAACAGTTACTTTTCCGTTAGCATCTTATCCCTGATCTGTGGTCCAAAGCAATATGGAATGTTTCGAAATCAAAGCCATTAGTCTTCCATCCGATTGTATTGCTTCTCTTGATGAGCACCCTAGGTATCGTGTCCAAAATTTCCCAATATATTGCTTGGTGATCACTAGCCGTGTAAATTTCTGTGACTTTCCAAGAGTTGTTACCTTTTGCCAAGTTCATGCTTACGAAAGTTAGGTCCACGATAGAACTTACATGTCCTTTTATAAAAGTGGGTTTGTTTCCACTGTTGAGTAGCACAACATCTAGGGACGCCACAGTTTCTAGGAGTGCTAATTCTCTGGCGTTTGTCCATTTACTACCCCAGTCAGTTGCCCACGTATTAAAATCACCTGCGATGGCCGCACGATAGTGATTTCTTACGTCGTCTGCGAGTCTTTCCAGAAAGTCATTATATTCCTGCAGTGTGAGGCTAGGCGGAGTATAACAGCTGTAAAAATGTATTTCACCTAGCTTGGCTCTTACAAATCCAGTTCTTGGAGTAACTTCCTGGCAAGGCTGCAGGTTGCAAAACCATATGGCAGCTTTAGCCCCAGCATCAGTAACTCATTAGTTATTATTTGGGACTTTATATGGTTCTGAGATTAGGATCAGATCCAACTGTAACTCTCGGGTCGTCTGCTTAAGTAAATCTTGAGCGGCCTCGCAGTGATTGACATTTAGTTGGAGGATCCTTACCATCGTCGATTCTTCCGGACCATCTGAAGTGCTGCTTGGAGAGCTGGGCATTTACCGCAGCCTGCGATGTGGGCAGAATTGTCTTTTTTGACATCTTCAAGGCAGAGTGCACAGGAAGCATCTTTTGTACAGTTCGTAATTTTATGACCTTCTTCTCCACATTTCAGGCACAGCTGAGATCGGTTTATCGTGCTTGTGCATTTACTTGACAAGTACCCGTATCTCCAGCATTTGTAACATTTCGTAGGCTTTTCTATCGTCCTTACTCTGTAATTCACCCAGCCTATCTTAATCTTGCCACGATCAACAATGATATTTGTAGCCGTTTGCTCATCCACTTTAATGGTGGCTGTCTGAGTCCCACCATATGTTTACCGAAAGGACCTAATTGTATCTAGAGTGATACTGTTGTCTCCATTGACAGCCTTCTGTAGTGCTTCTAGTACCTCTAACTTAGTGGTAGTTTCAACCAGGTCTTTAATTTCAACCCCAACTTCTGGGACTTTACTTTTTACTATTGCCTCGTGGCCATGGATATCAGCAATTGTTTTCTTTATATCGGCTGCTTTGTCATTATTATTCTTCGTGAGGACAAGTAGCATGTCTCCTGCCATAGTTTTGCGTATTTTATCCACATATTGGCCCACTTTTTCCGTGGCCGAGTCTTGCTTTAAGAGTTTCAATATGTCGGAGTATTTTTCTTTTTCCTTGGGGCGTATAAGCACCGCATTAGCCCTAACATTAGGTTTCTTCTTTTTTAATCCTTTCTTTTGCACCGTTTGCCATTCGGATACGTGTAGTGGTTTTTCCTCTTGACTACTCAGTGACGGTATGGGAGTAGCCTCATGTTTCCTCTTTTTCGCAGCTTTGCTCACTCCCTTAGGTGAGTTACGCACCTTTCGCTTTATTTTGCGGATTTGCCGAACTTGCGATAAATCCGTTTCCGTCTTATCCTGCGTTTCGGTGTCATTCATAGTCAGCTCTGAATATGTTCTCGAAAGGGGTAAATTAGTCTGCGTCTCTGCATCAGGTAGTAGGACGTTGAACCTTAGGACTACTGTTTTCCAACCTGAAATCTTCTTGAAAGAACTGCCTAATGATGCTGTGACCTTTCTTATTTCTCCATGTACATTCATTTTCGTCTTAATGAAGTCGGCCAAAGAATTAATCAGCTGCTCATGCCTTAGTAACATACTTTTTAAATCAGTTTCGATACTTTGCTGAGTATTGAATGGATGACCTCTCTTCTCCTTGTTTTGCGTTTGCTCTGTTAGTTTTGTTTTGTTCAAATTTTGTTCCATACTGTTCGCACGAGAACCTAGGGAATCACTAAGTCCGCATCGGCAGAGCCCCGATTACCGACGTAAGGCCGCTTAATTACGCCTGGGGCGGGACCAGGTACCCCCAGGAAGACGCTCGCGACGACCATACCCTGTCGCCTTCCAATGCTGGACACGCTAGACCACTGACGTCGGGTTGTGTTTTGTCCGAGGGGGCTATTTTATTTCACCCCTGCCCTGTGTCGACAATGCGAGCCTTGGGCTTGCCCCTATCCGTAACCTTGGGGACGCGCCGTGTAGCAGTACACCTCTGCCTACGGTGTTTGTATGTATGTATATATATATATATATATATATATATATATATATATATATATGTATATATATATATATATATATATACGAAAATAAAAATTATTTTCAGAATTTTAACAACTCTAATAATGTTCTTCACGACATAATTGCAGTGTTGAAACATAAATCATATCAAAAAAATCTTTTAGGTCCTGATATCATAATGGCTTTTTGCATAAAATTGTGAACTTTAATTTTAGTATTACGAATGTTTTACTTCGAATTATAAAGCGAAATGAAGTACTTATAAGTGAAATGTTATGTTAGAATATTTCTTACCACACAAACGGTCATTAAAAAAAAAGAAAAACTGAGAACTTTTAACTCTAAGAAGTCTCGTTAATTAATGACATTTGACGCACAGATTCTTTCTTTCTTTGATTATATAGCGTTCGTTTTCTCCAGAGAGAACCTTTGCCAATGTCAAGTGTGGAAAAAAGGCTATGGCAACACTGATTAAATCAAATTTCGGATATTTGTCATTGTTGCTTGATAACAAAACAGTAGACTATACAATAAAACAAAAACTAAATAAGAAGTTGGCTACAATTAAACTAAAAGAAGAAAACGACATTATAATATACAGAAAGTACAAAATAAGTATATACAAATATACAAACTTTAAAAAATAAACATGAACATAAGTATAAAAATTTCTATATCTTGATGTCGTTCTTTCTTATGAACTGAATGATTAATCCTAAAATGGGTTTGTTGGCAATAAATAAACGTGATCTTATGTTGATGGGCAATTGAATTTTATATTTTAATAATTTGGAAACAAACGAAGGAAATCTATTATTTAATGGACATGAAAAAATGAGATGATTTAAATCGCCTTCTCCAAACCCGCAATCGCAAATTGGAGACAATCTGACCCGCAGTCTAGCCAAATGAGTAGGAATAGAACAATGACCCAAACGCATGCGAGATACCACAGAGGATTCCTTTCGAGAGAAAGTAAATGTTGAGAACCAAGGTTTTGAAGGTATAAAAGGTTGGATCTGGAAATATACACCTGTAATCTGGGATAATCTTTCCCACGCCCTCTGCCAGTCAGACGCCATCCAGAAACGAGTCATGGGAAGAAGATCCTCAATGAAATTAGTAGTGAAACATGGATCCCCGTTCACTGCGGCAAACCGAGCTTTTGCGTCGACTATTTCATTACCTACTATGCCACAATGACTAGGGATCCATGCAAGAACGACATCGGATCCCGATCTCTCCAAATCAAGCGCAAGTAGCTTGATACGGAAGAATTTTGATAAACGGGGTTAGTGAGGGATTTGAATCTTTGGAAGCTAACGATAAGAAGAGGTTGGGACTTAAAACGCCAAAAAGGAGTATGTTCAGTAAACGTAGAGAGGAGGGTGAGTTTAGGAAAAATAGGGTGAGTAGAAAACCTAGCTGCCTTTAGTAAATAACGATCAGCTAGGTATTGTTGCCGGAGACTTAAAGGAGGATCAACACATTCTACTTGTAGGGCATTTATGGGACTGGATTTCATAGCACCTGCTATGATCCTCAGAGCTTGAGACTGAATGCGGGTCAATTTAGTGGCATTGGATTTGGAAATAGGATCAAGTAGAAATGAACCATATTCTAGATGACTACGGACTAGAGCGTTATATATTAATTTTAATGTGGAAGGGTGAGAGCCCCACCACACTCCCGAAAGAGCGCGGAGGATATTCAAATTAGCCTGGCATTGGGAGATGACATATTCGATGTGAATGTTCCAGGATAATTTTGAGTCTAGGAACATACCTAAGAATTTGGTATTGGAAAGAAGAGGGATCAAAGAGGAATTATAAGAAATAGATAACGGAGGAGTAATTCTGCTTCTCGAGAAGACCACGACAGCGCTTTTGGAAGGGGATAAATCGATACCATGAGAGGTAACCCATTTATTTAGGTTAACAAGGGCAGAGTTCAAAGCATTTTCGGCAACAATTATTGATTTATCAGAAGAATATAAAAGCAGGTCATCAGCGTATTGCAAAACACGACAGAAAGGATTAACTGTTGAGTGAATCATATAAGAGTAAATATTGAAAAGTAATGGACTTAATTCTTGAAAAGGAGGGGGCGGGGGATCCAGGGTATCTAAGAATAATAGATCTTTCTAAAAGAAAATTGAGGAGAAAATTTATAATCTTAATCGGAATCCCAAGATTATGAAGAATTGTTTGGAGGACTGGAAGGATTACATTATCATAGGCTGAAGAAAGATCTAAAAAAGCAGCAACGAGAAACTCTTGTCGAGAGAAAGCAAGTCTGATGTCAGTGGTTAGGACGCTGAGATTGTCCAACGTACTTTTAGCTCTTCTGAAGCCAAATTGGTTCCTTGGAAAAATAGAATAGTGTTCAGTAAACCATTCCAAACGATTCTTAATTAAATGTTCCGTAATCTTCGCTAGAACAGGAGAAAGGGCTATGGGTCTGTAGGATGAACCTACATTGGGATCTTTATGGGGTTTAGGGATGGGAATTATTATTTGAGTTTTCCAAGACTTTGGAATAGAACCTGATTTGAACATACAGTTAATGAGGGATAGAAGATACCAACGGGTAGATGGTAAAGTATTTTTCACCATTGAATATGACATTCCGTCAATACCAGGGGAAGAATCCTTAAGATAAAAGGAGAGAGGGATTGACAGAATTTCTGCCTTCCCTCTTTTTTTTCAGGAGAATTCATTTAGTCTGAGCTTGGGTCTTTCGAAACAAGAGGAAGTTTGCTTTCGACATATTAGATTTATATATCGCTTCAGCCTCTTTACGGGTTTTAACCGCTGCGGAACAGTCTCCATCCCACCAGGGGGGAGAGGATCTGAAGTGATGGTTAGATCTTTTAAGTGGGATAAATTTCCGAGCGGATAGGTCTATAGCCTTTACAAATTGGTCATAGCAAGTGTCAATGTTATCCAAGTCCACTGGAGGGAGGGAATCCACTTCGACACTGAGAAAGGTACGGAATCCCACCCAATCTGCCCTATGTAGGTTGTATTTTAAGAGGGGGAGTTTTTTCAATATGTAAATTTACGTGAGGGAAAGAAATCAAAATGGGGAAATGGTCGCTTTCAAAAGACTCAGAAATAATATTCCAGGAAACCAAGGATGCCAAGGATGAGGAGCAAAGTATATCTACTGAGCTCGGGCTCTGAAATGGGACAGGAACTCGTGTTGGAGAACCATCATTCAGTAAACACATGCCAAAATCGTCCTGGAGTTCCACCAAGGAGACCCCAAGAGGGTTGCTTCAGGTGGAACCCCAAGACGGGTGATGAGCATTAAAATCTCCCAGAATAATATACGGGCGAGGAATTGAAGATAAAATATCCCGTAGTTCTAATGCTACGGAACATGTTGGAAAGGGAACATATATGGAGAGGATAGTGATATCTTTAACTCTCGCAGCAACAATATTGAATTGACAACTGCGGGAGCCAAGAGAAATCTGGGAAAAGGGAAGAGATTTGTCAAGTAATAGGGCGGATCCGCCCTTACCATCCGCTCTATCATCCCGGAGACAGACATAGCCTAGGATCTTAAAATGGAATCCAGGCTTCAGCCAAGTCTACGAGATGGCAGTCACGGATGGAGAATACTTGACAAGGAGGTGACGAAGATCTGCTTTGTTGGAAATTATACTGCGACTATTCCATTGCAAGACCCTCGCCACTATTGGCGAAGCCATTGGAAAGGAGGGATTGAAGGGAAGTAAGAATAGATGAGGCAACGTTGGACGGTATTTGATTGGGGGAACTCAGAATTTTGACCAAGGTGGTCAAAAGAAATTGAATAATACTCGTAAAAGTATTAGTTGAAGGTTGTTGATTTAAACCGCAACCATTTTCAGGTTGAGGAATTCGGAAATCTGCCCAGGCTTGTGCTAGAGCAGAGCGGTCATAGCCCTGGTTGGAACTAGTCGAAGAGTGGGATCGGGGTTTCAGAGAAATAATTTATTTGTGGGAAGAGTTGGTAGGACGAGACGGAGAAAGCAAACTTTGGGAAGAAATTGGAGAAGGGATGAGCTGCAACTGAGGCATATGATTTTTTAACAGAAGGGACCAATTTGGACGCTTCCGCATAGGAAATATCTCTTTCAGACATTTCGAACTTGATTTTTCTTTGTCTTTCGAATTCTGGACAATTTCTATCAGTGGAATCATGATTTCCACTGCAAAAGATACATTTTGCTTTGTCAAGAGGAAGTGGGCAGTTTCTCCCAACGTGACCTTGACCACATCGGAAACAACGCTCAGAAGATCGGCATTTGTCAGCAACATGTCCAAACCTACAACACTTGAAGCACTGTATTGTAGGGAATTCATATTTTGAGACTGGAAGCGATGAATAAGCCATATATATCCGTTGGGGACGAACTTGGCCATCTAAAGGTAATGACCATCGTCTCAGACGGAAAATATTTAGGCTGGCCATCAATTATCTTTTTAAAATTTAAGCGGCGGACTTTAGTAACTTTACCGCACCCTTCAGGGACTTCTATATTATGTAAAACCTTCTCGCCAGACCAATCAACTGGAACATTGCGAACAATTCCCATACGACTGACGTTAAAGGAGGGGATAAACAATTTGTTTTGACCTGTGAAGGCAGAGTGATTAACGAATCGGTTGGCGGCATGAACAGATGAAAATTCCACCGAAATCCTGTTTCTGCCAATTTGTTTCACTCCATCTCGTATAATTCCATCAACATTAAATTTTTTTAAAGAGGAACCAAATTTCACAGCATGGAATGAAAATCCGGAATTAGGCTGGTGTTCTTTTCTCTGAACGTGAACGATAAATGGACCAACGTCCCCAGGGACGTATAAACGGCCCTCAAAAGGATTCGGAGGGAGAGAGGGAGGAGAAGAGGTCGGGGTTGGAGGAAGAGGTTTTGAATTTGCTTCTGAAAGAGGAGTGCGAGGGGTCTTTCGAGGGATTGTATCCTCTGTTTCAGTACATGAAGAATCAGAAGGATGAAAAGAGGGATTATTCTTAAGCTTATTTTTTTTACAGTTGGGCCTTTTACAATTTTTATTTTTTCGTTTCAGTTCCTGTTGGGAATCCGAAACTGTAATAAAACTGGCAGGCGATGTAGGAGAAGCAAATTCATTGAAACATACAGGAGACTTAGAAGGGTCTGGGGGTTTCGGGGGAATAACTAAGTCCATTTTCCCAAAAGATAACCAGAATCACAAAAATAAATAATAAAACAAATGAATAAAAGAACAAACTTACCGAGAACTGGATAAGACAATAAACGGGATACAGATAAAGTCAAAAATTAAATGAAAATAAAAATAACACAAATCTAAATAAGTTATTGCAACAGATTAAGACTAAATATCACGAAAAAAGTAAAGAAATAATAGAGTTGCGAAAAACCTTTCCACTTTGTTTGACGGTTTCTATGGTAATCTCTTATCCGTTCTCGACGCACAGATTATATGTATTTAAAACATTGACAGTACTAAGCCAATATGGATTGGTTTCAATGACCTCACTTATCGTGCGCGGACTCGGTTTCTAGGCGTTATTTTTCTAAGTTATGTAATATATAAATCATGTCTCAACTCTTATATTTATTTATTGCATATTCTATAATATACGTAAAATTGCAACATACTTTTAGTAAATAGCCAATATTCATTTACTGTCGTAAAACACAAAGTGCACGTTAAGACTGACGGCAATAACATTAGAATTAAAATAGCAATAAAAATGTTAATGAAATATTATCGCCTATATATAAAGTCAATATCGTATTTAATTTTTGTTTACTGTGTTTTTGAAATTAATTATTTGTACATTTATACACTAATACCTAATATGCAAATTCAAACACAAATTAATAAATATTGCCCATAAAAAAAAGTATATAAAATATAAAAGACTTGAAATTTGACTTTTATAGCCTTATGTTTACATTCATTTATTCCTTATGATATTAAAATCGTGCTTCAGAAAATAAAAGCAAATGATTAGCATGATACAAATTACGCTTTTCGTAAAATGCATTCATCTCATAAGCAATATGTAATAAGTAGTAAATTTTCGAAATAGAAGAATACCTACATAAAATCCAAATAATTCTTCAACGTCAGTAATATTAGCGATATTAAAAAAATATACTTCCAAAAAGAGAACACTCATTACATAATATTTTCAGCTTCGTTAACTTGCCAGTATTAAAAAATGCGTTGTCATGTTGATAGTTGTGGCGCGAAAATAAAAACAAAAAACTATCAATTTAAACGAGGAAGGACGATACGATTTGTGTCTAGTTTGTTTTGTTTTAATTACGGTTAGACATAATAAAATAATTATTGATTTATTATAAAATATTACATTTGATGGTCTCTAATATAATAACCAGAGGTTGCTAAAGCAATGGATACTGGTGCTTAGTATTCCTATTTTATTTCGAAGTTACTAGGTAAGTGGTACGGCTAATTACATCTTTCTAATTCACTTCCATATTTTCGATCAAACAAATTTCACCATAGCGTATAAAACTTCAAGATGACTAATATTTACATCGTGTTCATTACATTATAGTAATTTAACGAGATATGTATTCTGCTCATAAAAGTAAATGAAATGGTAAATTAAATTACATTTTTTTTAGGTTTTAAAATATATTTTTGTTCTAATTTTATATTCATTTGAAAGTTTTACCTACAAAAATTTGCCAGAATTCAAATTGAAGGCACATTTTTTATGGGAATTCCTTAAGGCATAATCTGATTGTTTTACCTCGAGTTAAATAAAGTATTACATATTTTTTTCAGTATATATATTACTATAGTGATGGATGAAGCAAGCATCAATGAACCATTACATCATAGTATAAGTCTGGAGGAGACTGAATCGGAAATAATAACTGCATATATAGACTGGGAAACAGACTTTCGTATTAAGTGGATTAAGGAGAAATTATTAGCTTTTCTAGGAATTGAAGATGAGCAGATTTTCAAGAATATGTTAGAAGAAGAGGGAGTGAAGGATGGTATGACGAAATTCTTGCTTTCAAATATAAAAGGGACTGAGAGCAATCTTGTGAAACGAATGGTATATATTCACAAGATATTTATAGACAAATTGATACATGAAGAGAGAGAAGTTACAGAATGGAGTAAGTATGAAGTTTTATTTTGTTGAATATATTAGCTTATTAAAAATAGATAACACTCTTTGCAAATGTATCCAGTAGTAAAGAAAGTAAAGTATATACATATATGACATAAATAAAAGAATTCTGTGCATTAACCTGACTATATTTGAACTGTTAAAATTAAATTTTGAATCACAAGTTTGTCAGCAAGTTTTTCAGGACTGGTTGAGAGAATTTTTAACATGTTTTACTAATTATGATGCACAGAATCACCAGCATGAAAGTAGACATGTTCATTCTTACAACCATACATATGAATAAACAAATTTTAAAAATTTCTATATTGAATAAGGTTAAAAATGTTTTTCTTGTAGTTTAAGTTTATTTATAAATTTTGTAAATTCTGATATCTTCATAAAGTTGATCTTGAATAGCTTATGAACTCTCATAATTTCTTCATGTCCATGTGTGTGTTTGTCCATATGTCACAACCTATAGTTGCAGATCTATGTACATATATTTCGCAAGTGTTTGTTTCAGATAAAGATTCCAATTAATATGTACCCTGTTTGAAATATTTCTCTGAAAATGTGTTGGTTATGTAGAAAAACTTTTAATAAGTTCAAATTTCTTAAATGATTTCGGACTCTTCTAGAAAAGTTATTCAGCGTTATTAAGCGATTTTGAAGAGAATTGCTCTGCCAGTTCTCTCCTAAATCTCTTAATAAATCTGAATAACTTTTTTATAATAACAAACAACTTTTCAGAGTTTTCCAGAGGTTTTCAGACAAAATAAGACCTCAAATTTTTATTATGTTTTCTGAAAGAATTATTCTGTGTGGCAGAGAAATATTTCTACCAGGGAAGCAAACATTTTTTTGTATTTTTTAATGTACTGTTAGAAGTGGGAGTTGTTAGAAAGGTCTTTTTATAATGAAGTTCATGTTCTCTTTTCATTATTAGCCTCATTTATGACCCCTTTAATCTTTCAAATATTAGTTAGAAGAAGCTGAAGAAATTCTACACACTTATTTACATTTCTTTTTATTTGTTTACATTTTCACATGTATTTTACTAGAACTTTGAAATTAAATAATTTTGGTTAACTAGTATTGACAATTCAGAGACACAGACCATTATGGAACCATACTTTGTCCATGTTTTCTCTCTTTTTTTGTGTGGCTTTTTTATAAACTTCATGTAGAATTAATTATTGTGTACATAAATTTATAAATGTCTATAAATTTCACTAAAACTTAATAAAAAGTTTCACTAAAGAACTAAGTAATACTATTGTAATTTTGAGAAATCAAGCCATTTTCTTTTATGTAAAAGATACCAAATATGCTGTGTTTTCAAATTAAGGAATTATGTCTGTTTCTAATGATATATCATTTTAGTATTAGTTGAACATACTTGGTCTTCAAGATTGTATGAAACTTAGATTAAAATCTAACAGATGAATTTTTAGTTACGTAAGATAATATTAAAACATTTTGATTATTTAATTTTGTTTTTATACATTTTTCATATTATTCAATATACACCACAGAAATTATTCCTCCACCACCTAGACCACCAACGCCTGTTAAGAAAGGTAAGAAAGGGAAGAAAGGAGCAGTGGAGAAGACTAAAGGAAAAGAAGATAAGAAAAAAAAGAAAGGTAATTTATTTGTCTATAGCTTCATTACGATTATTTTAAGGAAAGGTTAAAAACTTTTTTATATTACAAGTTTTTTACTCAATAAAGTTAGCTTATTAGTTTTTACTCAATAAAGTTAGCTTATTCAATGAAAGAAAATTTGGTACGATTTGAAAAGCAAGTTTGTTACAAAACTTCTTAAGATTTGTATTAAATGACTGAGAAAAATATGTTTATTTGCAAACATATGCTAAATATTATTAGTTAATGGACTGAGTATTATTACACACCATAGTACGACATAAGAAAATATTTTGTTGGTTATATTTAAGAGTTATTGAATCCATAAATCCGTGACGAGAGGGGAGAAGGAGCTCCTTTTCAACTTTTATATTTAGGAGTTGTAGATTAAAAAGGATGAGAAATGATTTTTTTGAAATAAGGAGTAATGTTAGTCTTTTTTTAATCAGTTTCATTATTCAAACAGCAATTATAAAATACTAGACTAAAATTGTTTTGCAAACACTTCGGAATAAATTTTTGAAACAGTAACTAAATGTAATCAAATAGTATAATATTACAGTGTCTTAATAGATTATTAATATAAATTAAAATACTTCCATTCAGTGCTTTTGACAATTATTACAGTACTACCTATGCCTTACAGTTTCACTTGTGTAAAAATTACGATTTCACTGTCAAATTATTACTACTATTATTATATCATCATTACTATTACTAAGAAAGATAATAGATGTTGTTGATAGTACCAAAGTCGTAATATTCATGAAGCCAAGGACTTATGTTATCTTTTTATGCATTAAATCAATTGCTCTCTTTAAAATACTTTCCATGTACAGAATTCATTCTGTTACAGATTTATTATGTGTATAGATTGTAATTTTGTTTAAACTTATTCATTGTCTGGAAAGATAATTTTACAATTTTTTAATTTAATACATAAATTATGCTGCAGTCATCTTTAATATAAAATGATTATTCATTTTGTTTATCATATGCAAACTGTTAACTATCAGTAGAATAATTTTCGAGCACATTAAGTGACAACACTCCGACATAGGCAATGATTACAATACTATAATATATGTAGCATTATAATTCTAATCACTTGAATTCTCACCAAGAAGTAATGGGACACTGAGTTCCTAACATAAAAAGAATAATCGTTATTCCATTGAACACAGTTAGAGTTCCAGGCATCAAATGTTTTAGGTTTCCTTCTAGCTATATCTTACCTGTAGGTCATAGGAAGCTCCTTTCCAAATTTTGAATGCACTGACCTCTATTGTATTAGTATGCTGGACTGGCTTTATAAAAAATTGTAATGAAGCAGTTTGATTTCTCGGTATTTGATAGTAAACACTGTCAGGGCCAACATAGTGAGCATCCATACAACATAATTTTAGAGATGAGACAGCGTGACAAAATAAATTGATAAATTAAAATTGTGTATAAAGCTTACTAGGTTTTCATAAATTTTTTAAAACAGTTAACCTAATAACATGATGATCATCAATGTCGATAATTGAAAGTTTTTTTTCTGTAGGCAGGAATAAAATAATAAGATACATAAAAACGCAAGTAATATAGAATAAGAATTCATTTATTACAATCATTGGCAAGCCCCAGTTTTCTGTATTAAAAAATTCTTAATAGGTATTAACACCAGTAATGTATAGCAAATATTTTTCTATTGCTGTGTTGAAACAGACATCTATATTTTCTATTAATTTGTTTTACTGATGTATAAAAGTGGCTATTAAAATTATTTGATACCAATAGTATACCAAAGATTATTTAAATCGACCTTTTAAGTAAGAAACAGTGTTCATGTTATGTATATAAGATCCTTAAGTATTTCCACAGCAAATACTGCAGAAAAGTTTTAAGTCCATTGGCAGTTTACCTATATTATTTTTACAAACTTGACGTAATAATGACTCCATCAACAAATTTGCACAAAGCACAGTAAACAACTTCTCTGTTTTTGAACAATGAGTGCTATATCATTGTTACGATTTAAAATGAATCATGATACAGATTCACAAGTAACTAAGCAATCTCCAAATATTTTTCCTATTTGCTCGAATGATAGATCTTGCAATATATCTGATATATTGTGTAGATGTCTCCTATGTGAGAGTCCAATATTGCCAAAATAAGTCTAAAAATTCACTGATTTCATCTTAAGATAGTGATTGTATTTCTTATAATGATTTTATTTTATTTTAGAATAACAAAACTGAAAGGCAGTTGTAATATTTTTTTTTTAATACAAATTAAAATTGTAAGCAAATTTTTTTTTATTTCATTCATTCCTCCAAGGTTAATAAAAAATAGAAAATGTCAAAAGTGTAGATACAAAACAATGTGATATTGTCGTTTATTGATACAAAAAATTGCGATATGTTATATTGATACAAAGGAAAATTTTGGGCATCTAATTGAATGTCAAATTTTTTTCCTGGGACTTTCATGGCTTCCACACAAAATAATGCTGTCACTTTATGTGGTATAGCCAGTCCAGTGTACTAGTATAAAAGAGATTAGCGTTTAATTGTGAAAATTTTCTTGAGAGCTTGATCACAATGACCACATAATTCAATTTTGGTCCGAAGCGATATATATAATCGGTTCACAATATATTAAAAATGTTGTAATATTACTTATACTAAAATATGCCACATTATTTCTTTAAATTCATAAAGGCGATTCATATATAACGGAGAAACATTACGTAATGGATATTCAATTTAACTCGTAATAATAACTCAATAATGTCTTTAATATTAGGACCTGATAAAAAATCTGCTTCCATGCTGCAAAATAAAGAATTGGACACTGCAATGGATGATGATGAGGGTAAGTTTGTTTCTGTTCCTTAATATAAATATAATTTGAATTTTTTGGAGGAAAGAGGTTCTGAGAAGATACAGATATGTTTAAATAAAGTAATAAGGAGGAGTACCACTATAAATTAAGCATAATGATTATTAATTTTAAATTAAAATGTGTTTTCCGGAAGATTCAATATGTTATAAAATAAATTTGCAAAGGCTACATTGTTTAAATGTATGAAGATTTTACACTCAAAAGGAAAAGCAGAACCCTTCTAACATCACTAAAGTCTTTCGGTCTATCACAGCCGTTTCTCTTGGAAACTGCTTGATGTAAAAACTAGAAATTTAGTACAATAATAAAGCATATTAATTTGCATATAATGAAATAAATATATAACACTCAAAAATATTCATGTAGAAATTTTAGGAGACCTGAAAAACAATTTTGAATACAATATGCATACTGTTGGGTAGCGTATGAAAAGACTAGTTATAAAGATCCCAAAAATATTTTTTTCCATAATTTTAATTTTAAAATATGGACTGTTTTTACACCTGTGAAAATTATAGTAGGTAATATACATGTTTATTTTGTGAGAAAGTAACCTTTATAAATAGTTAAATAGAAATACAATGGGTACATTACCCAATGTTTATAGGTGTCTAAATATTTATGAAACCTGCATAGTGCGAGTTCTACTCATAATTGACAATTTTTTTTAACGTAGGTATCAATATGTCTAAAGAGTTTTAATGAAAAGTACTGGGTGTCTTCAGTCAAACGATTTTGACATAAAAATCGCAATAGCATTGGTTAACAGTAGCTGTGGAAGTGGTAAATGAGTTATAATTTATAGTCATAATCATAATACATATAGAAATGTATAAAGAATAATGTATTTAGAAACGGTGTACAAATTTAAAGTTCCTATTTTAAACAGAAAATATGTTTCAGGTGAAAGGTATATATAGGTTATTTTCCCTATTTTGATTAACTTAATGATTAATTTCTTTGTTCTTTTAGTTAATTACAATTAAATATCAGGCGTATCTCGGTTAAATATTCTGCAAATTTTATAATTTTTATTAATTTGCAACTCTTGAAAACCGAAGTCACGTTTGAACTTATCATTTTTAACATTAGACGTACCAGGAAGTTTTTTAATTTTACTTTCATGGTATATATCATGGCAATTTTTCATCTACCCTGCAGAAATGTCTGTATCTGGTTCGTATAGTAATAAATATGTAATTTTATTCTGATTCTTTCTTATTCATCTTCAAGTCATATTAAGTTTTACATGAAATATATAGTTTAAAATTTTTCATCCCCCATCCCGTTCCGGCTTAGTCTTAGGAAAAGAGAACCTTGATTTTACTTTTGTTTTTAGATTTCATCAAAAATATGAATATGTGGTGTCAGCATATGAAAGGATCATTATTCTGGGTTACTTTTGTTTCATTTGTGACAGATTTTGTATATAAATATTTTTTACACTGTTATATGAGTAACATAGAAAATGTTTCTACAGTTGCTACAAAAAACATTTGCGATGTTTATGATGATAAACTAGGTATAGGCTAAACCGATTCATAAGCACAGTTTGACCATTTGAAAAGGTATTACTTAGACTTGATAGGATTACAAAAGAATAATTTATTATGAAATTTTAAATCAAGAACAAACTTTAATTCTGGTCTCTTTTGAAAAAAATTGCATCGCTTCAATCAGAACTTAATTGAAAATAGCCAGAAATTTGTAATATGAGACGAGCTATTCTTCGACACGACAATGCTCGAGTGGCAAGAAAGTAAGAAAGACATGTGAAAAAAGTTCTCGACTTAGTTGAGAGATTCTACGACACCCTTTCTACATATTAAACTTTTCGACTGTCACTTGTTTTGGTCACTGATACATTTTATAAGAAACAAAATGTGTTAAAAAAAACTCTTCCTGATAGATGACAGAATATCATAGACATGATCGATATATTACTTGATAAGATATATTACTTGAATGTTTCCATATTTTTTTCTGCTGATTGAAAACTAGAAATATACCCATAGTTCTTGAGCAATTATTATTGGTTGGGGTTGAGTAACTGGACAATTTAAAGAAATAAATGGCAGTTCTTAATGGTTAATATTATCTATATACTTGCATAGATATACAGTAATATTGTCTATATACCATTGTTTGCTTTTATGTTTAGGAGAAACTGAACCTGGTGGACCCTTGACAATTGAAGTTGATACTGCAGTAGAGCAACCTCAAGTTGAAGAGAGATCTGAAACAGATATGTCTGATCCATTTTCCTTCCCACCACGTAAGTCACAATATAAAGTATGTATCATTACTAAATAGTACCACTTCAATCCGTAATAGTGCATCATGGGTAGATCACAATACACTTATTTTTTTTTTTAAATCATACCATTTTTTTCTAAAATATCAAAATTGTCATAAGTCATTAACATGGAAATGCATTAACCTTTATTTTTTATTTGGATAAACGTAAGAAATGTGGTAATATTGCATAAATACCCACAGCAAATTTGATTTGATTTTGACTATCCCTTTCATTTGCATAGTTTTGAAAAGGAAGGTTAAAATAAAAAAAAAGGATAAAAGATAACATAATTCAGTTTCAAGGTCAATTTCATTTCAAGGTCAACATTGTTTACAATTCATAAATAAATCATAAATAATTCGTCCAAATATCTAAGATTATAAAAAATACTACTATCGATTTTTAAAATAAACTTATCGGAATAACTATTAATGCAATATTTTTTCATTTATCATTTAGACGCATTATTATTTGCTTCTCAATGATAATATTAGTCTAATTTTAGTTACGATTTGAAAATAAATCTGCATGGTTTATTAATTTTTTAATATGGCAACAGTCCCATATGTATACAACTAATCAGACATTTGAATCTTTTTATAGAGATAGTTATAGATTTATAGATTTTTGTTATTGTATAATGCGGATCAGTGCTTTTTGTTAAATATTTGCAATACATTCTTAAGTGAATATAGGAAAGTGCGGACAAAATAATTGGAATTTGAATTATTGTGTACATGTGCGTAAACTAATACAATTGTGTACATGTGCGTAAACTATTACAAATATGTATGTTACGAAACATTGTACCACAGCTTACTTAACAAATCAATAAATGATAAAAGCAAGCAAACGTCTAATTAAACACAAATCTTTTTACTTTATTTAGTTAATTTATTGGTTATTATCATTGAAATATTTAAGTGACGTTAAATGCTGATGCTGAGTTAATTAAGAACAAAACCTATGCTTTGTTTTTTAGTTTATCTGACAGATATAGAACAATTCTTCAACATGAAATCTCAACTCATTTGACAATTTACAATACGTTATACATTCCAATCTGAAAATTGGCAATATTTACACAGGATGCTAATTTACACATAATTATGATTTCCTACAAAATGTATGCTTATAATTATAATTTTATGAACTAGGCGGCTGATTTAAAAAACAATAATTTGCCAGATTATACATGATTAATTACACAAATGTTAAGTTTATTATTTTGTTTGCTGAATTATTTTCTTACCTAGGAAAGTTTTAAGGTTTTGTAATGTTTTATCTCACTTAATTATTTAAAGGATGAAATATTTCGTTGGGATGTTTTCAGCTCCTGAGGACTTAGACCCAGAAGTTGATGGAACCATCGAGTATTATACTGTTACGGTATGCTTTCTATTATGTTAACTTAAAACATATATGTGTATATATATATATATATATATATATATAAATTTTTTTATCTCACAAAGGCTATCACCACCAAAATGTTTATGCCTATTGTGCATATGTAATTGTGGTTTTCATCACTTACATATAATATGACAAGTGTTATAACACTTGTCATATTTTTGCGATAATCGCGCATTAAATTTCATAAATTGCATATTATTAACTGCCCTGTACTAAAGTGTTTTAGACTACGTAGATAAATTTTCTTTGATACTCATGCGTAAGTCAAAGAACTTATGAGTTCCCAATACCCCATCACTTAGTATCTGAGAATTTGCCTATAACACCAGGTTAATGTTTTTGTTAGTGCAAGTTTGTGCTTTTGAATGTTTTTTACGACTAGGTTTGTATGGTGTTAAATTACCTGTTAGGTCTGTGGATTTGTTACACTTTTTTTACTATTTTTTTTATGTCGTTTGCATGATGATTCAGATTCTTCTGAAGAAGAATGTATTTAAGGAAGAGTAGTGTAAGGTAAAGGAAACATATTCATAGCAACGAATGCAAAAATTTACTTGAAATATTAAGGTGATGGTGTAGGAGTAAATTATTAGTGATTTTCATATTCAAGAGTAATGATAAATCTTTCTCAAGGGGATTATTTCTTATACAGCTAAGCTTTCTTTAGTTAAATTGCACATGAAGAGACAGCTGTCTATCACTCATCTGCCTGATAATCTTTAATATTATAACTTTATTAGGATTCAAGTCATTGTACCAAAAGAAACCAGTAAAGCCTGCTGCAGCTACAATGCCTATAAAATTAAAAAAAAACCAGAGGTGATTTTTGTTTCACCAATAATGAAAAGAAAGATGGAGAAAGTTACCAGTCTTGTTTAAAATGTGATAGTAAAATTTAGGAAATTAAAGTGACAATTCTGAATAAGCATTGCTACTTTTTTTCTTCAATTTTTCACTTCTTTTCTTTGTCACTACATTCTCTTTTATTGTAATTTTACTTGAAATAAATGTTAATCCAATTCAATCCATTTTATATAATTTTTTTTTATTTATTGTTAACTGGATTTCGTTGCTTGGACCTTTATAACTACAAAGTTTTTTTATATACCTAGTGTAACATCGAAATAAGCTGGTTAGTGAATCCAAATCCCAAAATTTTCTAAAATCCCAAAATCTCTTATTGATGATTACAAATCAATCGTATTTATGATCCATTCAATTTCAAGATGGAATGTTTATAAACAATCACTTTTTACAGTTCAGGTATAGCAAACCTTTTTCTTATATTCACGTTAGTAATTAAATGTGGATTTATTTGCTATTTGTGATTAAAAAATATTTTTTTTATTACTGTGCACATTTACACTGTGTACATACGTAACTTAGATTATATAGGTTATATTTTATATTTATGAGAAATTCAGATAAGTAAGGTGAAGTGTTTCGAACAATTTAAATGTATTACATAAAAAAAGACATATAATAAAATAATACCAAAAATTTCGATAGAAATAGTCGTTTATTTAAATGTTTAGAAAATTTTTACAAAGTAATCGCAAATACTTAATTTTTGATTAAACATTAAAATATTTTTTTAAAACGAACTAATGTATAAAAATACACGAAATACAATATATGTGTTGTTGATAAGTGTTGCAAGCGAGCATTGAAATACGTTGTATAAATAAGTTACCATACGTGGGCATACAGTAAACAAAAAAATATAATTGATCTCCTGAATCTAAATACCTTTGGACAAGAAGTGTGTCCCTTGTGAACATATAAATAATGAATGTCGCAAATAATTATACTAGCTGTGCGCTTGGATTAATTCAGGTTTTTTAGTCCTACGTAAATTTATATATGGCCACTTCATCTGTGTAAATCAGCATTTTTATCTAATAAACTAATGATTTTTTTGAAAGTCGAACGAAAGTACGGTGTCAAAATAATATTATTAACTAAGTCTCAAGATGTATTGACCATAAAAATGGGTATTATATTTCTTCTCTTTCTAATATCTATTCAAATGTTTTTCAGATTATTCGAGTAGTATAAAAATTAATATAGGTATATCAGTATGAAATAAATATTTAATTATTTGTCGAAGATTTTGAAATGAGGTAAACATTACATTTTCCGCAGCCATTGACATAAATATATTATTTTTTAAACTACTTATACGAAACACAAACGTAGATATATGTTTTTTTTTCAGAATAATATACCAATTATTATATTATTTTCCGCTTAGTACACTATGCCGCTCATAATGCGTTTTCTTTTTGGTACGACTATTAAAATGCATTATAAGGAATCACTACGAATGCACTATAATATATATAAATGCAATCAAGACCGAGTTTCCGGGTATTAGTGTAAGATAATTCAATATTATATGGCCTGTTCGATGAAACGACCAACTCAAAAATTTTACTGTCTGCTCTATATATCATGAGCTAAGATTGGTGAGCGATTGCTGCTCGAACGTGTACTTTGCTTTATACATTTTTTTATTGAAAAAAAAATTAAAAAGTGTTTTTAAACTTCAGAGTTTCAAATTACCTGAAATTTTTTTTGTACATTGATATTTGATGTTGCAATGTTAATATTTTTAAAATTTTTTTTTTTAAATTTATTTTTAAAATTTATTATGTTTTTACGGTTTTTTCGTTGAATATAATAACCTGTCGATTAAAGAGTATTGAAAATTATGCTTAGATATCTGACATTTATTGAAATAAATTATGCTTAGATATCTGACAGTTGTTAAAAATTACAGTTATTGAAGAGATTTCAATGATACTTGAGGATCCTACGTCTGAACGGGTTCAAAAAGAACTACCACCAACCGGGCCTTTAACATAAAGATCTAATGAGGATGCTCACAAAAAGACCCGCCTTCAAAGTACCTGACTGATATGTACCCAGTTGTAGAACTGCTTACTAGCGTTCGGAAACTGTCCAAGCAAGTAACAAAGGTACTCGCATCCCTGGATTATATTAGTGAAAAAAAGGAAAGAGAAAGTAAAAATAATAAGATTATGAAGAAAAATCTTAATATTAAGAAGCAAAAAATGAAATTACATTCAAGTTCTGAGGAAGAAGAAACGAAAGAATTAGCTGGTAAAAATTTCGGCCCGAAGATAATATATATGATGCGTGGAATGCGGTGAAAATTACTACGAGACTGAAAAAATAGAAGATTAGCTGCAATGAATTGTTTGTAAATTACGGCCGCGTGTAAATTGTATTCCATTCAACAATTCTTGCAATCGTTGTGGCAAGAAAATGAAGAAACAAGAAACAAAAAAGAAAATCTTACACGAAAAAAGTATAACAAAAAATTATCCTAAAGTACGTATACAATTTGTAGGCTACAATGAAAAATATTTTAGTACCAACACTTACTTAAAAGGAAAAAGTAATATGTCACAATGTTTGTTTAATACGGTAGTTGACTCATTTTGATATATTTCGTACAATATCGTGAAATGTAAGTTAATTAAAAACCAGTCTTTGATTGAAATTCAAATTGGTTGAAAAATAAGTGAGGTGTAGGCTTCTAAATTTGAAGATACGGATGGGTATATCCCTGTCTCTTTTCCTCACGTAGAATATAATGTGCAATATTAAAAATGACCTCACAACACAGTATTGCCGTCCTTCTCTAAAGGTTAAATATAAACTTTTATAGCTCGGTCAATTTTGAAGATTATTAAAAAAATTTTTCACTCATCAGCTTGTACCTTGAAATTATGATTAATGAAATAAAAAAAGTCAGTCAAATACCCAATTATCTATACGCAAAATATACCATAACTATATCTGTATATAAGGTAATCAAATCTAGAAATATAGCAGCGTAAGCTGACATATAACTATCTCACTCTAACGCCTTATAAAATTAATGAATAGCATATATGGTCTAGATTTTTACAGCGTCGAGATTTTGATTATTTTCACAAAATGTTTGAAACGCCTGACTATTTCGCAAAAAAAATGGAGGGTTGTCCATTTTTACCGTGTAAAATTTTAGAATTCGTATCAATAAAATAATGGTGTAATACTTGTATTTATAGCATTTTTCATAGTGAAACTTTTGAAGTTAATATTTTGATTATGTGTATACTAATAATACTCCGGGAATAATGCAATGAATTTTGTAAATAGTCGTCAGTTGATCGAATATTACATTTGTGCCAACCATATTTTAACTGTTAAATTCGATTGTTTATAATATCTTGAAATTGAATGGATTATAAGTATATTCAATAGCAAAGCAGAGGGGAAATGGTGTAAAGTACTTCTGCTGAAATACCGTTTTCTTGTGTGTTTTAAAAATAAATAACATTTTTTTCAATAATGACTATGAAAGTTTTAAAATAATGTAAAGAATTTTACAAGATTATTAATATGCATCAAAATAAAAAAAATGAAGACTGAGCTTTTGTTTTCAATTTTTATAAGAAATTTCTAGCCGTAGTTCAGGATTAGTTTTTTTAATTTTATTATTTATATTATGAAGATGTTTGTTTTACAGAGAACTCTTCCAATGTTGATAAAATATCCAAAGTTCATACCGGTGTTTGGCGAGATGCTGCCCAAGGATGTGAATCGAACTACCCGTTATGTATACTTCTTGCGCCTGCTGGAGGACGAAGTCCCCAAGTTCTCAACATGGGCTATTACCAATGCTAAGATGCCATACTATTTTCTTACTGGTTCCGTTACAGGCAAAATGTTGATTAACCTTGGATTGCAGTTACACAAGGTTAGTCTTTAGTTTCGTCTTAACAAGTGTGCAGTGTCTTATAAGTAATTATACATAGCTCGCCCTGAAATGTGACGTATATAAATACATTTAATTTATGGAATTTTAGCGAAGCCTGCAATTTGATATAAGATCTGTAGTCTGAAAGCACAAAATGAACGGTACCAGTCCATGCAATTTTAAATGAAATGTACAAGCTGTACTGGACTTAACAAACTTATTTGTCAAGCAAGTCTGCAATGCAAACATTTTTTATGAGAAACTGAAATAGACTAAAATATGACTTATGTCATTTCAAGTCGCCGATTTGTAGCATGGGGCAAGTTAGTAGCCTGTAGCTTATAGCTATATTCAGAATGAGACAATCCCCTTTATTTTCCAATTGCATCACATAACGTTGACTATGCTGTCATTCACTGATTATTTGTCCTTCAGAGTAAATAATCCAAAAACAGACTAAAAATAGCTAGTTTTCCATTTTAAAAACACACCTATATATTTGGCAGTGAATTTAATTCATTATATCAGTTAATATTTTCTGTTTGCATTTATTTTATTAGTTTATTTTGAATGTCCATTTTAATCGTAACAGGAAGGTTTGGTGCACCATAGACTCATTCAATTGATATTTCATTAAAAAAATAATATTAGTAATAATGGTAGGCCGAAGTCTATTCTGAAACTACAAGTTCATAATAAATGCATTGTTTGTCATTTTCATATGCAGTAAGTTTTTGCGGTTAGCTAGTTTTAAGTCTTTTGGATAAAATGTTGTTCTGGCCTTGTTGATAATTTTTCTTTTTTTTCTTTCTGTAAATGAAGAAATATTCCTAAATAACACCGTACTTAGTAAAAGTATTTTGCTCGTGATGATTTTACAAAAAAAAAATGATCCAAGAAGTACTTTTATTATGAAGAAAGGGCTGTCAAATTTATAACTTCCCTTTATGCAATCATTTTCTCTTGTTTAATTTTTTTAATTTGTTATTTTTTGTATAAGTTCGTGTTTGTATTTGCTTATTCAGTGTTTAGCATCACTAGAAATGGCAATTAAGTCAAAAAAAAATTTATAAGCAGTTTCTTGCAAAAAGCGCAGTTTGTATGGGAAATTGAAAAAACAATTTTTATTATAAAGACTAAACAAGACTAAGTAAAAATTCTCAAGACTAAGCAAAAATTATTTTTGTTAAATACACATTAAGTATATTTTTCATTTAATAATCAACAAACAGTGAAATTTCCATTGGTGTTAAACTAGGTTTGTTCCAAATTAAGTAATTTGACAAATTCTGATAAATAACTTTATTTAGAGAAAACGAATAGAGAACATGTTAAGGCAAAGTGTGCATGTAGTGATTTTCAATGTTTTTGTTTGCTTTATAATTGCACATAATTTCTATTAATATATGTACTTAAGCAGTTTTGTTATTTGGCCTTCAGTTCTCGAAACCTATGAATTAGTAAGAAATTGAAGCATGAAGCGTGAAATTGGCTAGAATTAGATTGGCAAGAACTTTTGTAAGAAGTCTTTTGGTAACAATAAAATAGAAATTCACTTCACATAATATACGTACTTGTGTGTGTGTGTGTTTGTGTGTGTGTGTGTGTGCGTGTGTTCATGTGTGCGTGTGTGCGTCCGTGCGTGCGTGTGAGGGTGTGTGAACGTGCGTGCGTGTGAGGGTGTGTGAACGTGCGTGCGTGTGAGGGTGTGTGAACGTGCGTGCGTGTGCGCATGCGTGCATGGGAGCGAGAGCGCGGTCGCGCGTTTACTTGCGTGTGTGTGAACTTTTTTTATATTTAGCTTTTATTACCCAAAAAATACTGCACGCTACTACATCTGAAATATTGTAAAGTTAGACAACAGTTGAATTTACTGTTTTGCTTCTATGATATGATTTTCAAATATTTATTAAAATACATTTATGGCCTATTGTTAATTCTATTTTATTTATGTTACTTCGTGCAGAAATACTAAAATATTCAACATTTATTCAGCCCCTGACTTTGCTGTTTAAGAACCAATTTAGAGAAGCTTTGGGTGTTGAGTCTGAAGACCTACTAGGCAAGGATGAGTCGTTGCTCAACACTTATGGTAAAAAGAGTGATAGTAAAATTTTACAGGTAATGGATCAGTATTCTTTATCTGCTTATAATTTTGACTTGTGTTGTATTTATAAATTTTTTTATTATCATATTAAAGGTAACATATCTGAGACCTTCAGAATACAGGCGAATGTCTAGTGTAGCAAGAGGAGAATGTGCGCAGCAAAGGTTGGTATAGAATGAAAGGTAATTTTGTAGCTTCTTATTGACTTAATTTTTTCAAATTAAGACTTAATATAAAAAAATTAATGTAAACTTAGACTTAACTATGGCTTTAATGAATGTTGGGTATTTCTTCATATCTTTAGTGCTATTTAACCTTTAAAATATGAAATAATCTAGCTGATATGAAGTGTGTCTAGGGCAGAGAAGGTTGATTTTTGAAAAATACAATTCAAATGTGTATTTTGAAGCATGTAACTACGGTTTCTTATTATTCCGTGTCAGTGTTAAGAAATTAATATTTTTCTTGTAATTAAAATAGATATTAACCTATGCATAATATATTATGTCTAAGGTAGGGTGACCTGATCAACAGTTAACCACATAAAATTCAAACCATCACACCTCATAATTATACACAAAATATTACTTTCTTGTAATAATTACGAACAATTTAACATGTTTATAAAATCAACAATCAGACTTATTGCTTTAGAATAATAGTTTGGCTTTAAAAGCATTATTTATTATAATTATGTCTCTATTAGCAGGTCTCGTACATCTCAAATTTAATATTAGAATTATTATTATGCTTAACACTACATACAACTAGAGAGAGATGGGTTTAGTCTTATTATAACCTACTTATTATTTATTAGCATGTAATAAGTCTTATAATAAAAAACAATGTCTTATAATCAAATTAAACTTTCTAAACTTTAAAATTGACACAACATATAAACATTGAAGGATAATAATTAAAGATGGATAACAAAAAAAATACTACGACATATAGAAATGAACGTGAAATGAAAAGGATGTTTGCCTTCGGCTGCTGCCTATAATTTTTGGATCTGGTAATATATATTTAATATCCCATATCTGTATGCCTTTTGTATCAGAAACGATAGGCTCGCAAACTGTTTGATGTGTCCTATTTTTCAGTCTTTAAAAACTTACGAAAAAATCTGAATCGTTCTCGTCATCATCAATTTTTGCTAATATTTTGGCAACGTAATAAACTTGGCAATGTGATAATATGTTTTCTTCAATGGAAATACGATGAGAATGTATTCATCAACTTTTGGATTTCGAGGTATTGATAAGAATTTTTCGTCTAATACTATTTCCCCATCCCCATATTAATTTTCACTAAGAAATTCTCCTCCACCAGACGATGATCCACTGGCTATAAATTCTTCTTCATCTGATGTGTCATTATTATTTATGTCGCGAGTTTTTTCTTATCCTTGTTTGATTCCCTTCGTATTGTATTATCGCCTATAAATAAGTCTTGTTTTGCTTTATCAGCCTGCTTTTTGTTTCCTTTTTTCTTCTTTCTTTCTCAGAGATATCTGTCACAATCGTGCTCTTTCCTGAAACTCTACGTCTTTTCATGGTATGAGCTTTCGCTTTATTGAGAGCAAGAAATCCATGGGTGAAAGAAATTGTTTACTCTTGGAAGGAGTAGGTTCACTGTTTTGCCAGAGTCCTAGAGATGAAACCGGTACGTTGAGAGACTCTAATAAGTGAGGTTGCGTCTGCTCAATATTATCTTGGCTCGTAGTAGCATTGGGCAATAAATCAAAGTCCTGTATTAATGGTGCCCTAAGATAATTATTTTGTTGGTAGAATTCAACTGCAAACCAACACTTTGAGAATCACCTCTTCTGCATTTGAAGATGTTATAAGTGGCCTATCAATTACTGTGCTAGGCAAAAAATCAGCTTCTGTAAAACAAGAATTGTCAAATGGAAATATCCCACATTTTTTTAATGCATTTATTATGTTGACAAAAGTTACGGCTTTAAAATAAGCAGAACCGACACACTGCAACATTATAGATACTTAGGGATTGCCCTGGATTTCTTGACAACCACGAATCTACTGTTGTATTATAATATGTCTTAATTGGACCATTTAGTCAAACGTCTAGTGGTTGCAACTTTGCCTTTGTATGTGGGTGAAAGGTCAAAACAGTGACACCCGGAGATTCTGTAAGATTAAGAGTTTTGATTGAAAGATGACTTTTGTGGTTGTCCATCAGTAAAAATGCTGGATTTCCTTTGGAAGCTGAAACATGCTTAGTGAAATGTCTCATAACATCGACGAAAGTATTAACATTCATCCTCTTAGTAGATACAGCCAAACCCAACATACCCGGTGGCGCTAAGTTATCTTCTTCTTCTGATGTATAAACTTTATTGACTTCATCGATTGGTGTTAACCATATTGTTTGACCAGCATTTGTTGGTTCTTTTCACATACAGTCAATCTGTCGGGTAACTAAGTTGGCATTCTTTACTAGCCTTTTTTATGCTCATTCTACCTTATTCAATTGCCTTTTTCATAGCGTCTGCTGAATGCCCTCCTTTTTTCCATTCTTGTTGCTTGGTATGCACCATCTAAAATATAAATAAAATTATGAAATTCCACAATAAAATATGAAAAAAATTACAGGTAGTATAGGTAGTTGGCATTGTGGTAATTGTAGAACACTCTTCTCCCAAACTCTTTACGCTAATCTCACTTTTAAATGAGCGTCGCTACTCACATATTACATATAGTAAATGATGCACATTTAGTGAATCTATACAGCCAACATAATGATTTTTGTAATATTATACAAAAAGAAGTGAAGAGGAAAAATATTCATATTACTTTTTTAACTTTTTCCATTAAAAACCACAAAATTCGATCCCACTCAGCCGTGTCGGTGCAAGCTCACTGCAAACTGGGGATAGAGGAGCGGAGCTGTTTTAAAATCTAAATCGTGCAGCTGCACGAAATGGCAACGTCACGTTTACGAAATATAAGCATGGTTGATTGTGTACGAGTAGCTCACCCTACTACTTAACAGATTGTTTACAAAATTGTTTTCACATTTTAAAATTACTAAGAAAATTATAGAAAATTAGTATAAATAACAATTGCGGGGTTTTCTATATAGGCATATATGGCAAAATCAAGTAAAGATAGACTCGTATTTCAATAAAAAACATATTAGAATTAAAAAAGTGATAGCCGTAACGATAAAATTTTAAAATCTATTCAGAACCCCTTATTTTTTATTCTATTCTCTATTTTTTATTGTATAGATATGCATGGTGGTATCATTTGCATGTACATAGTAGAATACCATTTATTTTAGTCGCCAGTTCATCTTTACAATTGTATTAAATTTCTTTTCTTATTTTATCTTATGTTTTATGGGGGCTGAAAGAAAATATTGAATATTGCCCTGTCAATAAGTGAAACCACTATGTTTGGATATATATAAACATATCGGACATGGTAAATAAATTTTGGGAAAGATTTTAAAAGTAAATAAAGCAATACAGAATAAATTATAATTTTTTAGTTTAGGTAAGTATGATGAATAATGGAATTGAACCTATTTTACTAAGTTCTAAAATTGTTTGATGCACTGGGAAAAGTTTTTATAATCTTACTGCATTTAAGATTTTAAGCACCACTTCAAGAGCACAATCAATATACAGTATGTACCATGACTAAATAGCATCACTTCAACCACTTGTGCAATTAGTCATATGATTAATGATGCAATGATGCAAAACGATGCAATTAGTCATATGATAATTATTTTTAAATTAGCACCCCGTGCAAATGCTCTAATAATCAGTTTGGCAACATGTAACATACCTACTGTCAATTGGTCTAATGTCAGATTATTGTCATTATAAAAATAGTAAAAAGATGTGCGCTTAATGTGATATGTGTGCTTCCTTTTATAATTTATTTGTTTTCTAAGTACACATTCATTGCAAAATTAGTTTGTGCGTGTGTACACAATAATTAAAATTCAAATTGTTTTGTTTTAAAATGTATTTATCTACTTACCTAAGGTCGATTTGGGTACAACATAACCCAAGAGCTTCGGCAGTATTATTATTGTATTCAATATACATTAAAATCATGTTCAAATATTGGCTCGCACTGAAAAATGAGATATTCACTAATTCTACTCACTTGATATTACAAATATTTAACATAAACCAGTGATATGCGCATTCAACACAAATCAACTTGTCATTTCGCAACAAAAACTATCTCTTCAAAAGGATTCAAACATTTTGATTGACTATAGAGATTTGTAAGTATTGTCATACTAAAAAATAAACAAACCATGCAGATTGATTTTGAAATCAGAATTAAAATTAGGTTAATATTATCATTATGAGGCAAATAATAATTCATGTAAATGAGAGATTAAAAAATGTCATTAATAGTTATTCTGAGAAGTTTATTTTATATCTATGGTAGTACTTTTTATAATCTTAGATTTTTGGATGAATTAGGGATGTTAAAGATTTTCAAATGGTAATCATTTTAATTTATGAATAGGGAACCTTACTGCCAATTTCTCCCTCTAGGGGGGGGGGACCTGTACTATAACGTAAACATCATAGATAAACATGCTCTGACGTTTTATAATTTATATCCGACTATCCGTCTGTTTTGGAAAGATTGAATTCCATTGCTTTTTCGAAGATTAAATCTTGATTTATAATAAATATGCATCAATGTTGTGCAGTTAGATTCTGTTGTAGTTGGAGCAGAACAATGTCTGAAGCTGTGGGAAATAGCTGTGCATCGTAAAAGTTTTAAGAAACAGAACAAAGCCTCGTTTGTTCAGAGCATTCTTTTTATTCTGAAGAGCATTCTAAATATCTCTAATTTTTCACGATATTTTCTATTCACATAAAGTTTTCAATTTTGCACGCCACAAAAATCTACTGGTTTTTGACAGCTAGTTTTGTTTACATATTATTTCAGTGGCGCCATCGACGCTTAGCTTTGTGTAAGATTCCCTATTGTAAACAACTTAACATGAAATTGACTAATATTATTGATATATATTGATCCTTTCCTTTTTTTATACTTTTATAAAACGATGCAAATGAAAGGGAGAGTTAGATAAGTCAAATTCATCATCAGTGTCTAATAATGCAATATTGCCACATTCCTTACATCTATTTAAAAAAAATGTAGATTGATGCATTTCCATGTTAATGACTTATGACAATTTTTAAATTACAGAAAAAAGTAGTATGATTTAAAAAAAATAGGTGTAGGTGTTGCAATTTACCAATGATGCATTATTACGGATTGAAGTGGTTCTAATTATTGATGGTACATACTGTATAATGGGGAATGTGCAGAAAATATTATGTAGCTAAAAAGTATCACAAGAACTTTTGGTTACAAATCTGTCAATGTATTTCAATGGATTAGAATTATAAAACATGGCTTCTAGCCATTAAATATTGGTGGAATATGAAAAAGTATAACTGACAAAAGGGGAAAAATTATATATATGTAACAGAATTTGACTCCCAAAGAGGTTAAAGTCATCAAGTAGATCCATAAACAAAAACAGCCGTTAAGTACGATGTATACTCGTTAGTATGTAATATTTAACCGTAACTATTATGTGATTACATATTAATTCAAAAGAAATAGTGAAGTGAGTTATTCACTGTTTTCCTTTATTTGATTGAAAGAAAACTTTATTTAAATTTTGTTTTATATTGTAGTGTAATGAAAAGTTTATTAATTTCTCACCACATAGCATTTTCTACGGTACTTATAGTTTGTCTCATTTATCTCTGGCCGCTTTTCTATGTGATTTCAAATTTTATTTCTTTGTCTCTTTTTACTATTATTTTAGGTATATAACATAAGGAGTTTAAAATAGAAAGTCAGTCTTTTTTTTATACACAAACGGTTGCATTTGTTAATGTAATGATCCTTGGTGTCTTGCTTAGACTCCAAGTGGCTAGGGCCTTTGATATCTTGCTTAGACTAAAGTGGTTAGGACCCTTGATATCTTGCTTAGACTCTCAAAGTGTACATGGCCCTTGTTATCTTCCTTAGACTCTCTAAGTGGCTTAGGCCCTTGACATCTTGCTTAGACTCTCAAAGTGACTAGGACCCTTGATATCTTGGTTAGACTCTCAAAGTGGCTAGGGCCCTTGATATCTTGTTTAGATTCTTAAAGTGGCTAGGGCCCTTGATATCTTGCTTAGACTCTCAAAGTGGCTAGGCCCCTTTATATGTTGCTTAGACGACTCTCAAGTGGGTAGGGCCTGTATGAGTTTGAAATAATAATAACTTCTTGTGGAACTGTTGCTTTTAAAAAGACCTTCTCTGATTTATTAAATTACAGGATAAAGTTGCAACAAGTTCAAAGTTGTTTTGGTCCAAGTCAAGGTACGATTAAAGAAGAGTCTTTTGAAAAATATGAAGAAGATAAGATTAATTTCAAAGAGGTATGGTATTCTAAGCATAATTAAATTAAATGTTTCAACTTATTAATATATAGTTGGTAATAAATGGTAATAAATTCAACATGTTAATATATTGTTTTCATTTTTGAAAGAATACAAAATTATGTTCAATATTTCGGAAGATTTGTACTGGTTGTCACATACGTTATGGGTATCATTTCAATATGATATATGACATCATTATACTAATATATAAAATATGTAGTTTCACCGAGTTTATACTTTACAGTTTATTTGGAAAATTTTGTATGTGGTAGGGTTATGTCCAAAAATTATTGAATTGATTTGAATGGGTTTACCGCTGGTATAATTGGAGTTAAGATTAAATTTTAGATTAACTCTTATTTCAAGTTAATATTACTCAAGGGCTTGAATTTAAATTATTATTAACACTCGCATATCAACTCCTCAACCATGTCACTTTTACATAACAATAGCACTTGTGCCATGTCGATAAAATAATGTATAATTCCGAAATTATGGAGATAGAGAAGAAATATAGTTATGATATAGTTTAAATATTTGCACATTATGTATATAGTTAAAAGTTTATATAATATTGATCAAGACGAAAAAATTCCGTCTTGTCTAAATTTCTTGTATTATTACCATAAAAAAGTATGATTATTCTTAAAATTGTTATCAATAATCAATAAAAATTTGTTATCAATAATTTTCTTTATTCACATTTAACTTTTATTATTATTTACACTTTTTTATGGTAATAGCGAAAATTGCATTTTATAAAGACGAAGGAATTATCCTTTGTAAGATTTATTTCTTTGGGGAATTTTATTCATTATTTTTTTTACATTCATTCACTAACTTACAAATGCTTCGGCTATATTGTAACTATATTTCTTAACTACGTACATGAAAAATTTCATTGTAATAAAATCAATGTTTATTTTTTTGAGAGCAAGTAATTATATATTATTTTTTCGACCTGGCGCGTTACTGGTGCCTCATAAAAAGTGACGTGAATAATCTTAAAAGCATCCCATTTTTTTCTTTAGAGGTATATAAGTCTAAAAATGAAGCAGGAGAAAAAATTACCCAGTCAAACACTGTTTCTTTTATAAAGAGGGTCAGATGCGTTATTTTGGAATTCAATTTTAAAATTGGTATTTTGCAATATGTACAATAAACTAGTACACATGCGGGTGGGTACGTTCCACTGTGCGATTGTAATGCTCATTTCACGTGCTGTAATTATCATTCATTAAATGTACAATTTGTGCTACGTTTCTTTGTTATGGAAAAAATTATTGTACACTTGCGAGTACATTCTACTAGACAAATGCAATGCTCAAAATGTTGTTTTCATATGCTGTAAAGGGCTTTCGATAAGCTTGAAATCAAAATCTATGAAAACTTATTTATGAGTGTTATGTTGCTAAACTGTGGGATAAACTATTATACATTTTGGGTATATTCTACTGGGTTGTTGCAATGCTCATTAAACTCATTTCATATGCAGCGTTTTGATAAGCTCAAAATGAAAATCTACGAAAGCTCACTTACAGTATTTTGTTGTTAAGCTCTGGAATAAACTATTGCACATCTTGAGTACGTCCCACTAGCCAATGCTTGAAATGCTCATTTAAGTATGCCATCTGATGATGCATTCATTATCATCGTGATGAAAATGCCATCGGTGACATCATTGCACATGACTGTATTGAGCCCATGCAATATCTACTATTACTGCGGTAGTAGTAGTGGATAGATAGCATACTAGCATTGTCCCATGCTGACCCACGGATCGAAGTAGGCAGGCATGGTTGTTCATTTGTCAATTATCAAATTTAATAAAAATTAAGGTACACTTTTACAATTACTCTTACTATAAATTATTATCCACTTGCAATTTTTTCAATACATGTCAATTCTTCGTAATACATATACGCATTGTTCAGAAGCTTTTCCACTTGGTTCGATAGTTATAATGCTGACAGGTTAGTGATATTAGAATGATCACTGTCATAGACGTGAGTATTGCGGGCGGCTAGTTGTAAGTACCCCTTGGCATATGAAAGTTTTGTTAATATACACCTATATAGTAGATTAATTTAATTAGCTTTAATATTTTCTTAAAATGCTATTTTTTTTGTTTTATGTGATTAGTGTAAAATGTTGTACAAATATTGGAATCACATTAGCATAATAATAATGTATTAAATTCCTATTTTGCAGCGTAGTGCACTTATCAAAACTCCAACTATTTATAAGAATTTGGAGGAGGCATGGTCTAATGGAATGGGGACGCAAAAATCTCGCTCGCAAGAAGCGATGGAAGATGTTGAGGGTCTAATGCGAATTGTTGATTGGTATTTACCTTTTTAATGAGCATCCTTTTTACTCCTCTTGCTATTTTTTGTGACATAAAACCGCACAAATAATGTCATATAATGTCAGTTTGTATGTTGTAATATTTTCATCTTCGACATCTCTATGGGGAACAATGTCAGAGCAATAATGTCTTAGTAGATATCAAACAAGTATCTTACTGCTAATGTCTATGTTTGAAAAAGGTAACAGATAATATATATTGGGAGTACTTACATATTGATCAATACTTACACTGATATGTAAATATAAAGAAAATAACAAAAGTGTGAAAATTTTAAAAATACAGTAGAAATTAATTGTAACAACATTGATTATAACAATATATTGGTTGTAATAGTGAAAATTATAGATCCTGGCTAAATCCCTTATCTGAAACCTGTTTATTACAACATGAAAAGAAAAATACAGTAGAAATCTGCTACAACAATATACCGAGTCGAAAATAATGGATCCTAGTTGGATCTCATACAGTCATCTTATTTGAAACACCAAAAATTTGAACACAATATACCACATTTAGTAATGTTTTTTCAAATGTTTTTAAAAAAATTACATCTTAATGACTCGATATTGCATATTTTCTTTACTTTAGTAGAAATAAAATTAACATCACACATTTGTCATCTGAGAACATTTTCGACAATGGCTGAATTACAAACAAAAGTTTATTAAGAGTCGATTATAACAAACATTAGAATGATTTTGTTTAATGTTGGCACACTTGCAGTACATTCGAAAGAATAGAATCAGTCAAATCGCTAATAGATGATATAAAAGAATTACTAATTTATTTCATGGCTTATTCAATTTTATAGTATCGTACCGTGTTACAAAGAGGAACAATTTGTAATGTAATAATTTAAAACGTTAAAACTTTATGATAATTGAATTTAACCACTCTATATAACTAGTACCTCCAATGTCGTTATAAACAATTTGGACTGTGCATGTAAATCTTTAAATCAATTTAATCTTTAAATTAATTTTTCAGCTAGTTGATTTTAGAAGAAGTTATTATTGATCAATCCATGCTTAGATTGATCAATAATAAAATCAACTTACTATATAATGTATCTGAAAAAGTAAACAAATTACACATAAACATTTTAAAAACCACAATTTTTATATACATGACTATAAATAAAGAGTTAAAACTGAAATGTCAATAAAGACTAAACCAAAATACTATATCTATTATAATATAATTTTTTGATAAAGTCTAAATATATATCTTAAAGGTGATTTAGTATTGATCCAACCATTATATTTTTTAGTAAATTATTAATATTGACCATAATCAAATGTTTATTATTTTGACTATGTATCCATCTATGCTTTTCAATAACACAATTAAAATAAACTAAAAATTAATGAATAACCATCAACACTGCTGATGATTGTTTATATTAAATCTTTCCGACCAGCTGGATTTTGATAACATTTTTGAATGGCTGATATCTATCGAAAAGGCCATTTGATAGTTTTACGTTTTTGTAACGTTTCTGTTTTTAACGTTGGAAACATTATATTAAAACCATACATGTGAAACTGCATATGAAGTAGATGCAACTGATTCACAATGATAGCTCATGTCAGTCATAGATTTCTAAAATATGGGCAGAAACTGTTCATCCTACGACTAAAATGAAAGACGCTATATGTAGATTTCCTGTTATAAAAGTTAAGTTCCTATGTCTAATCAAGATACAGGTAACTTTAGTATATTTTGCTGGACTCATTTCATTTCTTTTTATCCTGCTACCTCCTACTAAGGTACGGTAGGCAGGGATTGCAGACTATCATATTGTATATATATGTTGATATGGTTTCAAATATCGACATTCGACATTACCAAACAGGGTATTATTTTATAGCAATAAATGTTAAATTAACTCTAGATTCACAAAGAAAATAAGTTTCATTACACGACTACCACTAGTGAAAGTCTAGAAAAAACATATAATTTTTTATTGCAAATGATAATTGAAATTTTATACAATGTTTATTTTATTTTGTATGAATCTTATTTTTTTATAATTATATTGGCAGAATTTTCATACTTAACACTGTCACTTATTATCTGTTTTCTTTGCTATTTTATTTTCATCAGTCCGTGTTGTGCTATATTCGAATGTTTGCGAAAAATTTTCTATTTTTATAGAAGGGTTACTAAAGTTATTTTTTGTTTGTTTGTTTTATAAGGTGATGCATTGCTAGGGTTTAAAAGCGTAGCTCCAATGTAGGCAATTTGAATATAAAAAAGCATATAAGTTTGAAAGTTAGGACTCCAAAAAATGCGAATTTTTTAGTTTGATGCCACCTAAATCTGTATAAGATATTGCCATATATTTTTCAATGCCACATAAACCTATATAAGATATGTTAGAAATAAGCTTATTTTCAATAGGGAGTGTATTATTGACAAGTGTAATGTTCAGTGTACAATGCTTGGGGTCTACGGGATCGATTGTAGAACCTTGAAAATTTGTTTTAGAACCTTGGAACCCTTCTATGAAGCATACAAAACATTTTGACTTAATGAGTTTATACTGTTGACCTGAACTCTACATGCTAAACCTATAGCAACTATATTTTATGAAAACAATAAAATTTTTATGGTATATTTTTAAGGACAATTGAACACGTTGAGGGTGAAGTGCAAATGCCGATGCCTAATTCACCGCAGCTTTATGAAGAGCATATTCCAGAGAAGGTTCTGCATAGTGCAGCTTTCATGGCGCAAGTGGAGGAAGCCGTCTGTATGTGGGAGAATCATATTGAATCTACCATATCAGCTTGTCTTGCTAAGGTTTGTTCTTATTAGTTAGTGAAAGAATAAGTCTGTCGTAGGCACATAAGATCAATCACAGTTTAAAGCGTGGATGGAATTTAAACGACGGTTTACTCATAATTTCATAATATTAATGACAGTTATACTTTCATGAAAATTTAAACTGTAGATTATTATTACTTGTGGACTAGATGGTTTAAACTCCTATTTATATAGGTTAACCGTAGCAATATGGCGGACAGCATTCAGCTGTTTATGTTTCTGCCATTTTAACAAATTGTCATTCAGTAACATCTATTTCAGTAATTTTATTATTTAAGTTGTTGTGTAGAAAATATTTTATTTACAATATTAATAGGTTAGATACGAAGATAATGTTGTACAACAAAATTAATTATTAACCAAGTTGCAACCAATAATTTTAAATTTAAATTTTATTGAAAGAAGTAATTAAGTTTCCACTAAATGGTCCTGTATTATTTTACAGAAATAGTAAATTTTTTCACAAATCAAAGTGCCATTTCAGAAGTTGATTTTTGGATATCTTAAAGGCAATATATTTGTCTCTTGAACATTGTTTCTTATGATTATATTTTCATTAACAATATAAACAATACAGAAAAAACATACTCAAATCTTACAAAATTCACGTTTCCAAATGGCACCTGCCATTAGCGTTATGTTTATTTTTAAATACAAATATATAATTGTGAAAGAAAATGACCACTTATCAAATGTAGCCCTGAGTGAACTTTTTGTACAGATAAATTATTACAACTGTGTTTAAAAAAATACGAGAAGTATGTGAACTTTATGAAAAAGATATTATAAACCACAGTTTGTAGCTTTGGCAGCACCAAATTTATTTTCTATATTGGAGATAAAAAATCCATTAAGTGCACTTAAAACTAGCATTACCAGGGCTCCGCAACACATCCAGGTACTTGTAAACATTTAAGGGTGCATAATATTTCGACTATACAACTAATTTTTCACAATGGAAATATATGGTGTTTCAAAAATGATAAGGCGTAATAAATTTTTTTACTTGTTTTTTAGTTCATCTCTGAAGATACACTACCTAAAATTATGAAAAAATCATTTTCGAGACTCTCATTTTTACCTCTTTCAAATGGACCCTACACTACATATGAAATTAAAAGAAAAACTGAACCCTAAAAGTACAAAAATGAATCTTTAAGAACATTAAACTTACAGGTGACTGATAAACATTAAAAATAAGGTTTGGATGAGTAATTAAATCTCCAAAGATACTAAGCTCCAAAACCATTTTTCAAACATGTAGTTAACTGAAAATTCTGTTAATCACAATTTATCTAAAATGTTACAGGGCAAGGATGGGGATGGACCAGTAGCAGAGTATCTATATTGGCGTGAAAGAGACGCAGAGTTGTCAGTTTTAATGGAACAAATGAAGGCACCCATAGTAGTGCGCATTCTGGGTTACTTGGAACAAATTAATGAAAATAGACTATATGTGAGCATTTGTCTAATTATTTTTTTAATATTAAAGGTTTGCATAGGAATTGTCACCTTACATACAGATATTTATTGTAGTAACTTCTATATTGTAAAAAGGAAGAACAGTATGGTTTAATACCCAGGAATTGAATTCTGCAATAAATAATATTATAGTAACTTTATTTTTAAAGACAATGCAAATGGTTATGGTAAATATGGATATATTTATAAGTTTATGTCAGTGTAGTGATTAATCAAATTTTCACATTAATTTGAAGAATAAACTTTTAACACATAGAAACAAGACAGAAACAATATTTGGGTAATTTTTTGTTATTAGATTTTAGCATGGTTGCTAATATATTTAATAAGCCAAAAATCCACTAGCACTGTATGCTACAAAATAACGATGGTATATTATGAAATGTTCTTCATATGTTTCAAAAGGAACCCATACATTACCGAAATAAATATTCAGTATTTAAAAAAAGGTCATGAACATGTAAAACGTTACTACTATGGTAGGTCTTTTCGCCAAGTGGCTGATAAATTTAAGGAACAGTTCCTTTATTATTACTACTGATTACTAACAGACTATTACTTATTTATAAAACGTACAGCAGCGCTTAACATAACAGCAAAAAATGAAACAAATTAAACATTTTGCCTGATATTGTTTGTCTTCTACTTTCATGCCATTTTCTCATTAATCTATTATATGAACTAGATGGTTTTCTCAATTGACTACGTGGTTATATGAATTGAGGTAACATGGTCGATAAAAGCTGTCTTTTCACTAATAAATATAGAATTTATTTCTTTATTTGTGTTATATAAACATAATTGAATACAAATATATGTAATAATTATGGGAATACATACCTACTAGCAAAATGTATCTATTAGACAATTATTATTTCTGTGGACTTTGTATAAAATTGTCACTTCAATATTCTGATGTGGCTTCTTTCCTCTAGCGTAGGTTACGCCAGAAAACAATTATGCTAAAAGAGTGACTTTTTCACTTGATATTATTATTAAGAAACCGCGAAGGCGGAACAATGTTTATATTATTCCATTTTATTTCCCTTTTTGCGTTTATTTAATAGTTTCGCTCTAATTTTTGTAGTTTGCTGTGGCGGTGTGCTAAGATCCCAGATAATTTTAATTAATACTGATATTTTTTAATATTATTTTAAGGTCCACTAAATACACTATTTTATTTATTATTTTATTTTATGTAAAAATAAACATGTGAAGAGAGATTGGAGAAGAAAAGTGGTGCAGAAAGTCTATGTTACCAATGTAAAAAAAATAGATCCAGTTAAAGGAAACCAATTAAAAGAAAAAGAAGAAAAGAACTTTTTAAATAAAAAAGGAAAAGCTATCGTCAAATCTATAAATAACATGACTACGAGAAAGCAAAGGGCTCGAAGAATAATTTGGGTTGAAAAAAGTAGAAAACAATGAATTCGTCTTGCTTTGTTAAAACCGACCGCAGCTGAAAGTTCTAAGACCACCTGGTAGTTCTAAATATTACTTTATTGTAATCACGAAAATGGATTACCAGTATTAAACAAAAAAGAAGAAACAGCGAGAAAATGATCTGATAAGCAGCAAAGATACAGAAATCGGTTGATTGTGAAACAACAGAAAGTAATTCTTGCATCTTCAAGATTGAAAAAGAGGTTAGTCGTTATAAGAAGAAAATTAACAGAGTTAATTAAAAAAAGAAATCTTAAATCTCATACGTAACAAAAAAATTACTAGAGTAATGTATAAAAAAAGGATAGATAAAGATTAAGCGAAAAAACAAATATTTTTTAGTGATGCTATTACAAAATCAATTAAAAGAAAACTTAAAGCAAGTCAAAACCGACAAGGAAAAGAACATGGTTAGTCGAATATTAAGTGGAAATCGTAACAAAAAAGTATAAAATACTGCAGTCAGTTAAACTTAAAAATTTACGACCTGAAAAAGTCTGGTTGATATGAGTAGAAAGACAAGAAGTGATAAGAGTGATGAGAAAACCAAACAAGTAGTTTCAAAATTTTTGTAAGAAGACTGTAATAATAGATTATATGCCTTGGAAAGAAAGATTGTTCAACCAAAAATAAGGTATGGAAACGAAAGAGACAATTATTAGACAATATGATAAATATTCACAGAATAGAAATAAGCTACTGCATGTTCTGTAATTCCCTCCCGGATAGTAGAAAAACATACAGATAATCGTAGCACATGTCTTAAAATAACTTATGAAAACGTGGATTTGAAATTAATCAGTTTGAACCAAGCGAACATAAATACGCCTGTAAATAATCATCAGACCCTACTTCAAACTCTATGTTGGCATCAGTATAGCAGGACATACTGTTTGAGAAGCTGTCAAAAATGTAATAAACGATACTTACCGTTTAAAGAGTTTGACAATTTTGTATTAGTGAAGTACAAGAAATGGATGTTGGTTGTTGAAGAAAGTGAGGACCTCAAAGAGAAAAATGTCAAAAAGTTCGAAAATATGTAAAAAGAATTATAACAGCACAACCACGTGACATAATATTACAATTTGTGGATGATGTAAATATTTTGTTGAAACATGAGCACAACATTTTAAAGTTTCAGTATTCAAGCTTTGAAAGAAAACTTTGTTTGAAAGAAAAAAGGACTATATAATTCACATGGACTTTTCTGAAAATTTTAATACTAAGTACTCCATTGAAATTTAATCACTTCATTTTGGGGGATCCCAGTGCAGCTTAGTCTGCACACAGTAGTACTGTATACGAAAAAATCCACATACAGTTTCTAAAAATTTAAAATAAAAAATCTAAAAAATTTATCCGAACATATATAACTATATGTGGAATTATCACGAGGCTGGTCACGGCAAAGGCACGCCAGATGCTGAGCTGCGGGCAAAAGAACCGCCGATATATTGGTGCCAACTGCAAACGATAAATCTATATTTGAATTTGTAAAAGCACTCCAAGATAATTTTAAAGCTATTAAAACCTTTGTAATTACTAATGATATTTTGCGTACATTTTATTTGAAAGGGAAAAGTCAACTATTAAACCATTTTCTGGTGCATTGAAAGTACACCAAGTCCAAAGAAGTTCCATATGTCGACCTGAAATAATTTTAAAAAACTTAAGCCGTATCTGTGATGAAATTTATCCCCATTATAATTTTGGGAAAATAACCTATCTAAATATAAAAATTAGCTGTGACTGATGTTATTCAGACTCCGACTATACGATCGCCAGGTCTTTCTGGAATTAAACCCCAAGGTTAAAACGTTTTAAGTTTAAAACGCCTATAGATATGTTTATATGCAACAATTATTCTAAATTTATCATTTTTAAGTATTTTTACTTAATGCATTATTTTATTAGTTATTATTATGGCAGTTGCTATTTAAAATTGGTATCGAATTTGTTACAGTGATTTTCATAATTACGTTTATAAACTATTTAGAATGTTTTCAAATATTTTCATCACTGTTTTTTATATAATCAACAATGAAATGTAATTATAAATGTATTGTAAAAATTTTAGAAAATTTTGTTGTCAATCATTTCATACAACACTACAATAAGAGTGAGTGCTAAAGTTTCAAAACTAAATAAAGTACATAATTGTAGATTATAAGTTATGTTGTTAAACAAGTTTTATGGTGCAAACACAAGAGTTATTTAATTTTATGAATAATGATTCCCGCATAAACTCAATCAGCGCAGGGAGTGGTCTAGGGTCCAGGGTCCAGCTTGTTTCTCGGAAATTTAGTCGCAATGGATCGCTTCACAGGGCCGCAGCATGTCTTTTGTGTAAAGCAATTTTATTTATCATTATAGTGGGGCTTATCATTATAGTGGGGGCATGTTGAATACAATTTACACTACTTAAATCAGTGTCCAACATCAGTTTCCATAAAGAGATGGATGAAGAAGTTCGAAGAGACGGGTTTGTCCTAAATTTGAAGCAAGCTGGGGTGGCTCACGGACTTCACAGAATGAAGAGAATGTGCAGAGATTTTCGGTTTGGGTTTGACGCGATCGTGATTTATCGACGCACAAACCTTCGGCTCAATTAGCAATATCATACACATATTTACGCTGTATTTTGAATTTGGATTTGAAATTACATCCATACAAGATCCAACTAGTGCAGGAATAAAAGCCTAATGATATAAATTTATGTAAGTTGTATGCTGAAACAATGTTGGTACACTTCTATAACTTCGACGACATCTTGTTTTCTGACGAAGCCCATTTCCATCTCAACTGGCACGTTAACAAACAGAACTGCAGATACCGGAGCAGCGAAAGTCCTAAAACCAAACATCAAAGGCCCCTTCATTCGCCAAAGGTTACGGTATGGGCAGCAATTTCAGCCAAAGGAGACATTGGACATAAACATCTTTTTATGAACATTGCCTTTTTTAATTTTATAAATAAAAATACTAATGTTATGTATTACATGTTCGTTATGTTTCCTTTTATTATGACTTAGACAGGCTTTTACCGGAGGTCCCTTTGGTACCTAAGTTCCTTTTTTTTTCAAAAGTATCTAAAAGGTATCTTTTTCTTCAAAGTGATTCCTAAAGTCCCTTTTTTATTTCGGACATAATTATTGCGTATTTGGTATTGTATAGCCTTAATAAAGATTAACTGAGGGGCACGTTACATGCTGCAACAAGTTGCCTCAGCATTTTGTTTACTTTCCAGCATCGGCACATATATTCTTATTGTAAATAAAGTATTGGGTATTGTAACCAAGCTTATATGACCCTTTTTCTCTATCTCACACTTGATAGTCCGAGTATGAGATAGAGAAAAAGTCGGTTTAAGTGGGGAGACTCGGACCACTTCTTCTACAGAGTTATCTTCTAAACAACAATCAAAAACTGTACTACATGGCCAGATGAAACTTACATATTCATGTTACAATGAAAAAGAAATGAGGATGGAATTGATGTGTATTTTGAAATCAGTATTGTCTCATTACTCACTGAGTAGTAGCAGTGATATTGCAGAGCTATTCAATGAGATGTTTGGAAATTCTGTGTCTGAAGATTTTACTTTGTCTCTATAAAAAATTATCTTTTTAAGTGCTGAGGCTCTGGGACCCTATTTCTGGCAGTAAACTACAGAATGATACAAGAAGTTTAGTATAAAGACTTTGCTATGATGAAACCACAATTGAAGGCGCCAAAAAAGAAATCTACACTATGCTGTTGGTCAGCTACTAAAGAAGAGGTTGTTGAAAATCATCTGCAGACTTTTTTCAAAAGCAAAAGACCTGCATTAAAACCTTGTTTGTACAGGAGAGAAAGCAAATCTTGCGTAATCTTGCAAATTTTGGGTGTCATGTTGTAAATCTTATTATTGCAATACTTCATTAATTTGATGGTTGGCCTGCCAGATGGGAGGATTTTCAATTATGCTAGGAGAAAGTGCGATTCCTTGAGCATCGTTTCTTAAAACATGTGCCATCATGTTGAGTAACTGTAGGATTAGCAGCCCAAAGGATTTTGGAGCAGTGGCGTGCTGTCAATAGATATTTCCTGATAGTTTTACCTGCTAAATCTATTGCACTTTCAGAGAAGTGGAAAGAAATAGTGAAGGTTATAAAGCAACTTGACAATAAAGCACAACTTGTGTTTGTTAGAGAAAGTGCCAACATCTTTTTCTCCTACTTTTAGTTCTTCCAAAAAGAAGAACCTATAATCCACCTACTGTATGAATATACAAGGGAATTTCTAATCAAGTTGAGGAATCAGGTTTACAAGTTTGACATTGTATGCAAGTTGCATACAATGTCAAACTTTCTATAAGTTATTTATAGGATCAGTTATAGGAGAACATTTTTTGCCTCTGTATAATATTTCTTGTAGTGATGACGTCCTCATCAACGAACTGCAAAATATGGATGACAAAAATGCTGTTTGTTTTCGTAAAGGGATGAAATCTCATTTTGTGAAAAGTGCCAAGTACTTGTCAGAAAGTCTCAAACTGAATGAAGTTTCTCACTGTGACAGTGTGTTGTATAATCCTCTGAACCTAGCTTTAGTAATGCTTGTACCTTTTGATGTGGATACGGTCATTTTGTTTGATGAATGAAAAATGTTGAAATTCAAGTCAGAAGTACCTAAAGTCTAAGTGTCCAGAAAATTGATAAATATTGGTAAATAACTTTGCTTGTCTCATGGTAGTGCTTCGATAGAAAGAGGATTTTCTCTTTCTAGATATGTTTTAAAAGCGATAAAAAAGTTCAAATAATGAGCCATTTATCAATTTTAGACTTTTTATAATAAAACATGAATACATATGATCTTATGATGCAGAGTCTGAGAAAACTGAGAAAACGTTGTGCTCTTTACATATGTTTTTTTTCTCTTGAAACAAATGGATGAAAACTTCATCCATGTAGACCTTCAACATAAAGGTCACTGGAAAATAGTAGTATTTTATTTACAGAAAACAGCAAATGTCTTTGAATGTAAAGAGGTTATGCTGTTAGCGAATGGAGATTCGATTATTGAAAAACTAAACACGCCATACCATATTTAGACATCATAAATGATATTGATTGATTACAATATGTAAGTATGCTATTGGGAAATGACATGAAAAAAATTACAGCTGTGTAACTAAAAATTTGTTAATTTATCAGATGGCACTGATTATCATCCTTACAAAGTCCTTATTGAGAATATTACATAGTCTGGAGAAAATTATAAGTCCAAAACTATTTGTTTTTCATAATTTCGCTATTTCTTTTTATAATTTTTTGTGACTACTTTTGTTCTCGAAAGCATGTATTACCATATAGTACAAGTTTGTTTAGAATGAAAATTTCATGTTACCCTTTTTTACTAATTCAGGCATAAGGAGGTAAGCTCTTGGTCCAAATTTGATTTCATCATTAAAAATTTACCATTAACTATCAGCACTGCAAAGTGTTCCTCTTTTTGTTAATAATCTAAGACTATTTCTGAGAAGAGGTAGTAACTGTGAGTTGCTCAAAAGTAACATTTGTTCTGTTCATCGGTGGCATCTGAGTAAAGAACTGCATTTCATTATTATAAATTTGTAAAGATTATGTATATATTTTCTCGCATAAGGGAGAACCCTTATATGGCTTATGTTCCACAATCATGTTATGAATATTTTCCAATAATTTATTAAATTTTCAGTTTTAATATTAGGCATTATAGAAACTTACTTATAAATATATAGCTTAGAAAAAGAAGGCAATACTGAATTATAATGTCATATTTAGTAATGCTCATTGTATCCTACAAGAGTGAATAAAACAGGGAAATATTCCCACTCTATTCCTATCATTTAATTTATAAACTTGTAACTTTTATTTTTTAATCAATTTTTATAATATTATGGGTTTTTAATTAGACTATATTTTCATGACATTTTACTAAAAACAGCAACTCTAGGAGTAGTCAACTTGGCTATTTGTATGTTTGTGGATGATTTACAATCTATTATCATATCCTAATGTTGTAGCACTTGCGATCTTTGTTCTAAAATTGACTCCTCTGTAATATTTTTCTATTTTTGTGATGTCTTACTAACTAGTTTACTTTTTTGTGCTTGGTTTTTCAATGTTTGTATAATTAAATAAATAATTTTAAAATATTAATATCAGGAGACAAATATGTAATGATAATTTTATGTTCACTTTCAAAATATTACAGGGAAATTATTTTAATATAAAATCCGTCATAAATATGGCCAAGTTGTGGGCCCAACAAGGGCCTAGGATACAATGAGCATAAAGTATTGTTTTTTATTTTATTAACGGCTGATCATTCAGATAAAACTGGAATCGAAAATATATTGTTTAATATAACTATTGACATTCATTGATTTTTTTAGACTTAATTACACGCTATTTAATAACTCATCATGTTTTCAGGTAGTTTTATTAATTGAACATACTTTATTTTTATTTTCCAGACATTCAATTACTACAGGAACAAATTGACAGAAGAATATAATAGAGCGAGAGACAATATGAAGTTCCTTTCAACATTAATGCGCTTCTTTAAGGTAATTATTAATAAAAGATTTAAACTTTAATTTGCATGATTAACCGTTTGCGTGCCGACAAGCGCCATCGCGCTCATGCAAGTACTAACTAAATCTGCCACGAGCGCGTTTAGCGCACGGTAGGCGAGGTCGCTCGCACGCATCTCTAATTTTTTATCTTTCCACGTGTTACATAAAGTTCAAATTATAATATTATTAGTAATTACAATATAAAAAGGATCCAGGAAAAGAAAATTTTTAACCCATAATGTAGGAATACGAAAATAATTTGAGTGAAAATGATAGTTTTTCAAGTAGTGAAGAAAGTGATAGCGGGAGTGACATTGTGGTGTGCTCACAATTTGGCGTAATGCAAATTTTAAGTGATATTGATAATAGTGACGATAACAATTATTTTGCTGATACGGAGGATGTACCAGACTGCGAAAATACGATGTGACCTTGATTTCAGTTTTTGTTATAATTTTTGTTCACAATATATATTTCCATAATTTTCTTTGTATTTTATTATTCTTGTACAAGTTTTTATTAAGAAAATATCGAACAAATTATTAAAATTGGGTAATTTTTGTAAGAGATACAGTTTTTTTCGAGACAAGGGTATATGACATCAAAAACAAAAGATTTTTTTGTCATTTTTAAGTATGTATGAGTAAAATACCATGGCACTAAAACAGTTAAAATACTTTGTTTTAAGTTATATTCACTTCAAATTCAATTTTCAATTAAATGTGTAAGTATATTTAGTGTTGAAAAAAATTGTATTACGTTCTTAAGGTAAAGATAACGATGAAGCGTTAAAATTCTAATGATAGTCAAGGTGGCATTGAAGACTTGTACAGACTAGCTAACACTTCTGAGGATTTACCACAATTTATTAAATCGATCTTTGAATATATATAAATTTGTTTTAAAAAAATTAAATACTATACACATTGTGTGCTTTTGTTTATTAAATACTATACACATTATGTGCACATGAAGTGTGCTTTTGTTTATATAAAATCATCAACTATTGATTCATTCATAAGCCATAGTTCATCAAATACGGTAAGGGTCTTTTTAACTTATCCATTAAAAGATCTATTCAGTATAGGCTTAAAAAGCGAACATTATTTTAGGGAATGTTAACAAGTAACTTCAGCTCTGACAAGACAAATTTTAATAAAACAGTTTTAGAAATTTATTTACATGAAATTTGTTTTTCATTATCTATTTAGTTATTCATATGTGCAAGACAGTTTAGATGTGGCTATTAGCCAACTAGTAATAAAATATTTGATTTAAAGTTATTTGATGGTCAGGTTAAGATATGAAGCAACTTTAAAAAAAATTGCCAAACAAAGCTTTAAAAATCATTTAAATAAGATTATTTCATTCTTGATTGTATCTGTTCCTTAGACTATACTATTAAGTATGGGTTTTGTATACTGACGACTACACGTTTTAATAATGAGTACCAGGTGACCGAGCGATGCTCGGTTTATTTCGACTTTCCCATAGGAAAGTGAAATTGCTTGTTTCATGGTATTAGACTTAGTATTAGATTTTCTTTTCCCTTCCCCGTTCCCCTTTGCCTTTGCTTTCGCCTTTGGCCTTCAGTCTCGCCTTCCCGTTTACCTTTGCATTCGCGTTCATCTTCACATTTTCGGCTTTGCGTTTGCGTTCGTCTTCGCGTTCGCCTTTGTGTTCGCCCTCACGTTCGCCTTCGCCTTGGCGTTTGCGGTTGCCTTACACTTTCCCTTCGCTTTCCCCTTCTCCTTCCACTACACCTTCCCATTCCTCTTCTCTCCCCTCGCCTTCACCGCTGCCAACCCCTACCCCTCCTTCTTCACATAAGGGGTATGTGGCCTCCATCTCCCTCCGTCTCCCTCCCTTTCCCCCTTCCCCTTCCTCTACACCTTCCACGTCCACTCTCCCTTCCCCGTTCCCTTCCCTTCACCTTCCCCTTCCCTTCCACTCCCCCTTCATCTTCCCTGTCCCTTACCTTCTACTCCCCCTCCATTTTCCCTTCCTCTTACCTTCCCCTTTCTCTTTCCTCTCCCCCAACCTCCTTTTCCTTCACAATCCCCTTACCCCCCTCCCACTCAACTTCCCCTTCTCCTTCGCCACCGTCTTCCCCTTCCCCTCACGCTTCCCCTCCCGCTTCCCCATCCCCTTCCGATTACCCCCCCTTTCCCTTCACCTTCACCTTCACCTTCCCCTTTCTCTCCCCATCCCCCGTCCCCATACACTTCCCTTTCCTTCCCTACTCTTCCCCACTCATTCTCTTATGTTTTTCCATTCAAAAGTTATTAAGTCATATACAATAATGTTCATAGTAATTTTGAAAATTTTAAATAGCTGCCATTTCCAAAATAATTAACCGGCATGGCTCATCTTTGGAATTATTCAATATAATTACCCACGCAATAAATATACCAAATTTCATCAAAATCGTTAGAGCCGTTTCCGAGGAACCATTTACATATATATATATATATATATACATACAAGAATTGCTCATTTAATAGTATAAGATATGACAAAAAATTTATTGAACCTAATGCGAATACAATTTTTTTTTTTTTTTTTCTATTTACAATCACCCAGATAGCTATAATTAATTTTTTTGACATATTATGAACGATTTCAGAAATTGAGCACATCCAATGACGTGACATTTCCCATATTAGTATAGCTTCAGAATCAGATCAGAGCTAGTCTTGACCTTCTCAATCGGAATATACTTTGATCAGCATCCATAAGTGCTCTAGCTAATTGGTTTGTGTGATGTTCCAGTCTTTGTTTGTAGCCTTTGCAGGATAAGTTAACCTGTTCTTTTACAGTGGGCATCTCAGTATATTCGTGTATTTCTGTATTTTTAATAAACCATAGGGCATTTATCAAGGTTTTTAGGGCTTTATTTTGAAAACGCTGCAGTATCTCAACATTGCAGTATCTCAACCGTTCCCCACAGCTCAATTCCATACGTCCAGACTGGTTTTATTACACTCTTGTATATAAGCAGTTTATTTTCCAAGCTTAGAGAGGATTGTCTACCTATTAGCCAGTACATTTCTCCAAATTTTTTATTTGCTTGTTCTCTCTTGGCCTTGACATGTTCTCTCCAAGTAAGTTTCATATCTAGGTGCATACCTAGGTATTTAACTGTTGCTTTCTGTGGTAAAACGGTTCCGTCAAGTTTCACTGGAGGACAGTCTCCTCGCTTCAGTGTGATTGTTATATGTACAGATTTTGTAGCGCTTGCGTTCATTCTCCACTTTTTAAGCCATGTTTCGATATTTTTAAGTTGTCTTTGGAGTTTCATAGATGCTACGTTGGGATCTTTATTACTTGAGAGAATAGCTGTATCGTCAGCATAAGTGGTAATTATTACCTCATCTGAATAGGGTAAGTCAGCAGTGTAGACTGTGTATAGTACTGGGCCCAGCACTGACCCCTGGGGAACTCCAGCCTCTGTTTTGTAGATAGAAGAGGAAGAATTACCGGTCTTGACTTGGAACACACGATCTTGCAAGTAAGATTCCAAGATTTTGTAGGCACAGTTTGTTAAATGCAGTTTCAATTTATATAGGAGGCCTTTATGCCACACACGGTCAAAGGCCTGCTGTACATCCAAGAATACAGCAGAACAGTATTCCTTTTTTTCTAACGTTTGGCGGATTGTATGGGCCACACAATGAATCTGCTCTACAGTGCCATGTTGTGTGCGGAATCCAAATTGATGATTCGGTATCATCTTACGTTCTTCAAGTATTGGGTGAAGTCTTTTTAGTATTAGCTTTTCGAAGAGCTTGGATAGTACAGGGAGTAGGCTTATTGGTCTGTATGATGCCACTTCTGTCAGTGGCTTCCCAGGTTTAGCAACCATATTTATGATGGAAATTTTCCATAATAGTGGGAAGTACTGCAGCCTTAGTACTGCATTAAACAGAATGGTAACGAGAACTATTCCTTTTCTTGGCAGCTGTCTGAGAATCTCTCCTGTTATGAGATCAAATCCCGGTGCCTTTTTTGATTTAAGTTGAAAGATTTTTAACTTCTGCTGGCGTTACTAGTTTTAACAGAAGTGACATTTGTTGGTCACTGTTTAGGAAATCATCAATCTCTTCTTTTGGATACATAGGATTGGGTTCATTGGGTTTAAATGTATCCTTTAGGAATTGAGCAAATAACTCTGCTTTATCCGATGACTTCCTTGACCAGTTTCCATTTGGTTGCCTTAGTGGCGGAATATGCTCTTTTGGTCTTTTCAGAGACTTAGTCATTTTCCAGAGGGAATAGTCATCGGCTTTGTATGGAGACAGAGTCATTACTTGTCTTGTAAGGTAATGTTTACATTGTCTTTCAGCATCCTCTTTAGCTCTTTCTGTGCATTATTGAGTGCATTTTTGTCCCTTCGACTTCTACTTGTATGCCACTGACCTCTTAGTCTCCTTTTTGAGGCAATCATCTTTTGGATTTGCTCTGTAGTGTCCTGAGACTTTTCTTTTAACTCAAGGTATGGTGTAGATAGCCACGCTGCCTTTTGGATTAGGTTAGTGACCTACCAAGCACAGCTCTCTATATTGTCTTCTGTTTTGAGGGGTATAAACAAGTTTGCATTCATGTCAATGTAGTCACGGAAAGATTCCCAATCGGTTTTGCAGTTATACAGGGTAACATGTGGTTCACGCCAAATAACAGTAATACTAAGGGTGCAAATCATTGGTGTGTGGTCTGAAGTACCATCCAAGCAAGATTCTATTTTTATGTACATTCCTGACATTTCTTTTGTGATGAAGAAATCAATCAAGTCAGGAGTTTTATTTGGATCTGTAGGCCAATAGGTTCGTTCCCCTGTTGAGATTACACCAAGAGCGTTTTTGTCTACTGCTTTTTTTAATTCTCTACCTCGGGTCGTATTAAGTCTGGAACCCCAATAAACATTTTTTGCATTCTAATTGCCTCCAGAGATAAATCTACATCCAAGTTTACTGAAGAAATCAGTAAACATAAGCTCATCGATCCTGTGACGAGGTGGACAGTACACTGCAGTAACAGCAAGTGTCCCATGCCAGTCATCTCTGGCTACTGCTGTAGATTGAAGGAACGGATGTTTTAGATCAAAGAGAAGATGTTGGTTTATATTTTCTATGATTATGATTGCAGCCCCTGCGTGAGACCTACCATTAGGATGATTAAAGTAGTAGACATTGTTCTGTTGATTTTGATCACTCTTTCATCAGTTGAAAGCGTCTCCGAAACTAATAGGATGTCAATTCTATTGTGATTAAGAAATAATTCGACTTCTTCTTTATTAGGAGCTATGCCATTTATGTTCCATGCTGCGATTCGTAGGAATTTCATTTTTGCTGCTGGGCTATGAGCATTGTTAGCAATCCCATAAGGGTGCTTATATTGCTGTATATCGATCTTCTCAGATTGTTTTATTATAATTTGTTCAAGCAAATTTGTTGGCTGAGGCTGTGTATCCTCTGTTTTTCTATCCCTACCCCTAGTTACACTGGAGTATGTCGTAATATTAGGAGGTGTCATTTGGTGGTGTATATCATCCAATTTGATGTTGTTTTGTGGATCGAGTGGAGGGTACTCTTCAGACTGTGGTTGAAGAGGTTTTTTGTGGAAGTTTTTTAAGGCTGGCTTAGTTTTGTAGTTTATCATTTGGGTCATTTTTCGTGCTCTGATCTCTTTGTATATCTGACAACTTTTGTAATTGGCTGGGTGGTCCCCAAAGCACAGTGTACAGGTAGCTGGTGTATTCCTGTTCTTTTTAGGACAATCTGCAGTTTTGTGTCCTGCACATTTTACACACCGATAGGGGCGCATGCAGTTATTTTTTGTATGGCCATATTGTTGGCACCTGGCACACTGAGGAATTTCATTTGATTTCCTAGGGTCCTCTATCTTAACTCTTGTGTGATAAATGAATTTAATGTTTTTTATCTCAGGATTGTTTGGACTTGGTTCCACATTAACAAAGAACATATTTAATGGCTTTTTGTTTTTTTTATATTGCACATATGACTTCTCCTCTAACCAAGTTCCCAGTTTTTTCAATAGCTTCTATAATTGCTGCTTTTGGAGTTGTGTGGTGCAAACTTTTTACAACTATTCTGTAGCATTTCTTATCCTTCTGTATAAATGTATGACCAATAAGACCACTTTTTCGAATATGATCTATCAAATCCTTATAGATCTCAGTTGATTGTGATACAATTCTCAGTTGATCTCTATTGATAATCTTATAAGAGTAGCTTTGCTAGGTCTTCTATACCAAAGAGAATAATTGGGGGTGGTTTGTGTACCTTCAGTTTTGGGCTGCTATCTTTTTTGGGTTTTCGGTGGGATCCTCTGTAAGGTCTATTGAAAGCCTACTGCCTGGAATCTATATCTATATGATGAGGTAGTTTCTACTGGTGAAGCACTAATGTGCCTTTTAGTGTTTGGTGGACTATTTTTGGGTCTTTTTCTTTTAGGATTTCGTTGGCTTGGTACTCTTTGCCATGAAGGATGGTCTCTGATTTCTTTTTTAGTATATTTTATTCCCTGATCTATGCGCTTTGGCATGTCGTGGGATGAACTTTCCGTATTGATGTTGGTCACAGAGCTCAGTGACGCACTTCTAGGTCTGGTGACAAACAGACCAGGATGGAAGGCTTGCTGGATAAGCCTCTTGTTGCTTTCATTTAGACCAGTAGTATTCACTGATGAGGGGGCCTGGGTGCCCACCCACCTACAGTCTGCATCCACTATAGAGAGCGAAATTTTGCCCCCCCCCCCCAATATTCGAAGGGGCTGCCCGAGTTGAACTCGGAGAGGGATTCTCTGGTGATACCGGTACCCTACTGGGGTAATTTCGTTTTGAGTCCCACTTCCATAGTTAACTACATATTCTCAATACTATGTAGCCACTCTTTTTGAGGGTATTAATCCTCAAGGTTTGTGGTGACCTAAGGAGTGGTTATACCGCCACTGACTTGGTTGCCATTCCCTCGTCCGTTATCTAGCAGGGAGCACCGTGGGGTGGTGAAGCCACGCCGCCGTCTATTGACGCATGCAGGTGAGGTTGACAGTAGGGCCGGATAAGATGTTAGATCCATTCTCCCTTTACTCCCCAATAATACTATTCTAAAGCAACAAATACAAAAAAAGAATACAATTCTAAAGCAACAAAACAATAACAAAAGAACAATATTCATGAGAATTGTCAAAACACATATCTTCAAAGAAAAAAATTGACACTACAGCCATTTTGTACCATACAACATTATTTATCCATTTGACAAATGTTTTTGTTTTGGAATTTGTCCATAGAGTTTAATCTATGTAATCTGAGTTAAATTATAATAAAAAAAATGTGATCTTTGGCATTTATTAGGGGACGTGATTTAGATATAACCAATAGTAATTTAAAATTTGATATTATTGGTGTAAAATGGGATATTTAAAACGGGATATTACATGCAATACTTTTATCCAGTTAATAAACACTCACACAGCATTTAATCTATATAATGTGGAGTGAGCTATAATAAATAAAATCAGGATTTTTGTCCTTTGTTTGATATGTCAGAATTTAAAAATAATCGATACAACTGGTGGGCAATTCCTCTTTGATATAAATTTGATAAATTCTTGTGATATATTTTACATCATTTAGACTAAAGGTTACCAAACTTTATTGCACATGTTTCCATGTGTTACAGCTCACAGTGATAGGGTTAGCTGTAACAAACATATTTGACTTTAATAAGTTTAGAAAAATTCAACATTGAGAAGGCAGGGGTCTATAGTGCTGCTCAGTGCAGGTTGGACTTGCGTACGAAGGGATATGTAGCATCAAATAATATAAAATTTATAAGTGTATATTTCTCAGACACAGTGAAATATAAAGTTATTGCTCCGGCCAGTACCAAAAACATACCATGTCTCAAAAACTATACAATTTATTTTAACCAAACCAGTTTTCGTTGAAAGTTTACTTTAAGGTCTACTACCTTAATTTTTTCAGAATTTTACACATCTTAATTGAAAAGTTAGAGTATTTTCAATTAAAAATTCAAACTATGCGGCCTAATCCTATTATATAAAAAGGCTTATAACAGTCTGTAGTAATTAGTCATAAATGTCCTAGAAGTTTTTTTGTTAGTTTTTCATGTTGTCTACATCGTTTTAATGTAGCTATACTGGATAAAATGTTCTACTTAAATATTAACGCAAACCTCTTTGACTGCCTTCATTCATGGAAATAATTATTGCTCATTATTATTTACCCATGTCCATCTGGACAGTGGAAACAATACGATAGTGAAAGTTCATGTCAATTACATAAATGAGTTTTGCGTCAAACTCAAGGAAACAAACAAAACTTAATTTTTTGTAATCAGAATTTTTCTGTATAACTTACCCGCTGATACTGAAAGTTATTTAAATTTTTTACTTTGTTAATGGGAAAAAGCATGATATTTTTGAAAGTACATTACTCAACAATTACATTATTGAATTTAGAATTGGTTTATCATAAAAAAATCTTTTGTTTGATTGCATGCATGATGCAGATAATTGAAGAGTCGAGTATCAAGTCAGTGGTAGAAATAATGGCGGAGTTAATGGAAGGCTTGCTGATGGTGTGGGTGCTATCGAAAGGATACAGAACTGATGAGCAAATGTTACCACTGTTGTGTCGCATATCGTGGGGCTTGTGTCATAAAATTGAGACGTTACTGGCTGTTCAGACTTTATTTGAGTGAGTAGTTCAACCTAGGTCAAGCATAACTTTGGTTTGTGGTTCTGCTTTATTAAAGAAAATCAAGTGGAACACATTAATTCTAATCTGTTTTTTTTATTATTAGCATTATTTTCAGAGATGATTCAGTTATAAATATCTCCAAATTTATTATTCATTGAAAATTATAATTATTTGTCTATTTCATTTAAATATAATTTGTATATTATATACATTATATGATTATATACAAAACGATAAAATGAATTCATAATGTTTACTTAAACATTTTATATCTAAAGTAATGTTTATTAATAAGAAAACTGATCAAATGTTTTATTCACTTACTTCACTCTAAAGTTAAAATAAAAACTTTAATCAGCATAGAAGAATAATATTTTTAATAAAAACAGTTTTTTAATAAAAATTACGGTGAACTCTGTTGTAGCACCAACCTTAACCACATATCATTGAATAAATAGTAGTAGTATCATTTGTAGTTATTTACTAGTAGCTATTGACTGATTATATGAATGTTGAAACCTTTGAAGTATAATTGGGTATGTTTACTGCTGTGTAGAAGTCACCCAATCACGTAACATAATAATAAGGTGAAGTTAAATATAATTATTTCAAGATATATTACCAAAATTAGATTCAAAATATAAAATTGCGATAGAGATTTTAAATGTAAAATTAGAAATTCCAACTCGGGTTTTGCGAATCAATATTAACAAATTAGTCTTATAATAAAAAGTTTTAGCTTAGCCAATGAAATTCATAGTTTTTTTGTGCTAGAATTATACAGACAATAACAAGGATGAAACCAATAGAATTAAATTTATTTAAGAAGGCATCAATAATGACTGCTTTTCCTTGAATCTTAGCTTTTAATCACTTTTCATTTGTACTTATCGCATTCAAAGTGCTAGTCATTTGTTCCCTCTTTTTAAGAAATAAAAAAGTAATTGTCATTTGTATGAGCTGTCATGACAGATTATTTTTATTCCATACCTTCATGCTGTAAGAGATTATTTGTATAGTAGGGATAGAGGGACTGTGCAAGATGCTTACAGTGCCACACGGTGATGAATTGATGAACTTTTAGTTACATTGCTTTCATTCTTTGTGCGGAATCTCCGTAACATACGTATTGTAATCAGTCAAAATTATTTATAGTGTCTAAATTCGATGGGTTGTAAAAGAATTTTAATAATTCATAAAAATAATATAGTTTTTCTAGAATTTAATCTCATATTCACACATAACATAACATCTTTATTTTCAATAACGTTTTCTATTTTAAAATACTACATCGATATTTGCAATTAAGTAACAAAAATTCGTATTTCCGTCGGTCTCCGGTGACCTCTATGTTCCTTGCATAGTCTCCGTAGTAGACATGTGGTTGTTCTAGGAATTTAACTTGAATATGTTGAAATGAAAAGGAAATCCACTTGAATATGTTGAAATGAAGTGACATGATAATATTTGTTTCAAAATAGTAGCTAAGTTTGATCTGATTGCGTCAATAACACATTTAAAATGAAGATCTAATACCCATTTCTCATTTCAAACTACCAGCAAACCAAATGAGGAGGTGCGTGAACTAGCACAGGATGGGCAGGAAATGATGAAGCTATGGTATTCCCTGTATATGGAGACGAGGCGTGGTATAGAGTTGAGTGGAAAAGGTGCAAGATGGGAATTCCGCCAAGACACTCTATTTGCGAGAACTGACTACATAGCATCTGTATGTAAGGACTTGGGGGATGTAGTGCAGGTGAGGTATTTATATTTATTATTACATGTCATAAGAACTTATAATGGAGTGCCATATGTGAATGTATTCTAATAAATGTTTAATTTCTTTCATTCTCATCCATTTTTTGGATGCTTAAAAATACAAGTTTACCAATCAATCACAACGTTTTTTTTACTAATTAAATTTAAATCTAACATATTTTAGCTATTTAAATCTTGTCTTTAAACATTTTAAATCTTAATTTACTAATATGTCGTTTTTTAACATTATAACTGACATATAAATGATATTTGTCTGTGTTTTGAACACCTCTTTAAAATATAAAACAAAGAAATAAATAAAATAACAGTCATTCATAGAAAATATTTAAAACGACAAAAATCTACTAAAAAAACTGTTAACTATAACAAATCACATTTTCAGCAAGTCGTAAAATAGTAACTTTTGAAAAGCAGTAATTGCAGGTTGATTTCAAACACCACTGACAAGTAATTATGTAATGCTAGAATTGACATACGAACGACATTCGTCTGTGTTTTTTGTTTGGTTGATGAAATATTACAACGGAAATCATTGAAATCTTCAAGGTCTGATTCGACATGTAGAAAACTGAATCAAGTATTACATTGCTTACAAAAAATGTTACCTACAAACAAAAAAATCTTAAAATGTTATACTGACTATAGGAACAACATATGTTTAGATGTTGAACATGCGTTTGTTCTCTCCTGCTGCTCTTGAGTTACTGGCAGTTAGGAAGCTATCATAATGGTCGAGGATCCAATACCCACCAAAACAAAGGTGAATATATTAATGTATTGAGTATTCAAATTCGCACTCAACAATGCAGTGTTTAAATGTGAGTCAGGGTAAAGTAATAAAAATTATATGTCCAAATAAATGGTGTGAATCGACACTTTAAATATTGCCTTGCTTTTACAATTTTTTTCATTCAGATCGGTTGAATACAGGGGAATATTTATGTGTAAACAAATTGATAAATGGTTTGGCGAAATAAAAAAAAAATGTTGCGTGATGTATTCTCTTTGAATTCAAAGGTTCTCATTGATTTCAACAACATATTTGGGCCAGAGTTGAAATCTATAATCAGCGACCCAGCGAGGGTGGATGACGTAGCAAAACGTGTGAAGAACCTGGTCACACCCATCAAAACCGTAGATTTCAGCGTCTTCCATAATGATAACAAAGAAAATTGGGATGTCATCATGAATGATTTTTGGAACGAAGTAAATATATTGGAAGAAGAGGCAAAAAATGATATTAATCAGAGCTTTGGTAATTTGAGGTATGTCCTTTTGGATGTAATGACTATTGTATAGGATATATGTGAAAGTATTGTAACATATTTTTAATCTTAGAGATTAGTTTAGTGTTTGCCCATATTTTTGTAGTTTTTGTCCTTTTTTAATGTTTGCTGCATATTCACCTCATAAGAATAATGTCGCTGTATACACATAGTTATGTTAGCCATACTTTTCCACAAAAAAATTGCAACAGTAGCTTTTATGTTATTAATACTAAAATATTAATAGGTATAATATTGTTTCCATAAATGCTCAGAAGACGACCAGGGAATAAATAGAAGTGTCGGGGACTAAAGAACAGATCTCTATAGATGTTATTGTTAAGTAGAATAATAATATTAAATTTAGAACTCCTGAGTTAAAGGTGAGGCTCGATATCCTATGTACCTGAATTTCATATTTCGTTATGTATATTAAGTGGAATAATAATTAATTAATTTACTAACTTACAACGCAATTAACAAGTTCATTGGCAAGAGTGAGGATGAGAATTAAATTCGGTTGCCAGAAAAATCAATTAAACGATCCGGTGACTGCTTGGTCTGTCATGTGTGTCTTTTTTGTACATAAATATATCTTCAAGAACTTGGTCTTACTAACTTATTTTACACATAAACAAACAGTTAGGAATTAAGTGAAACGCATGACAAATAATTTAAAATAAACTGGTCTACAAGACGATGCTAAGTGCACTGAACAAAAATAAAAATAACTGACATCTCGAGGCCTGCCCCACATGTTTTAAGCTTGTACCTTGCCTAAGTGATCAAGGGCAAAAGAGACACCTTGGTGGTGAAATAAGTTTTTAAAATTTGCTTCAACTCATAATACAATATCATATGGTTGGCTACACTGTGCAATGTGACATATCGTGGCAATGAATTTGTTAAGAATAAAATAAAGAAGCTACTTATATCCTCATGGTGGTGAATATGTTAATAAAGTATCTCGTTTTTGTCTTATAAAGTATCTAGATTTTTATTGATTCCTTTTAGATTTTATTGTAGGCATGGTCAAATGTAATTCCCTTCTAATTTCAAGGGAATTGCCTTGATCATGCATCTTCTTAAATTATTGGGTAATTTTGTTGATAACCCTTCGATCTTGGGTTTGATAGCTCTTTACGCTCTTAGCTGCTACATGAGAAAAATATGTCATAGTTTATTTCAGCTACCTAGAGCACGCACAAATATCCATCAGTATTGATCTGTCCTTGCATTCACATCAACTTGATATTTTGTTTGCTCCATTGGCCGCTTTAGAAGTGCATTATGGAGTTGCTTGGTGGTTCATGGATGATTACTGGTTAGAGAGACGTTTATTCGTATTGCTGTTTATTTCTATTTTGATAGTTATTTTTGTACTACATTTTAAATTTACTGTTTGTTCTTATGGTACTTCCACATATGTAATGTTTCGGATAAATTGTTATTTGGGCATGGGGTATTTAGGAAGTAAGAAAGTATATCATAAAGTAGAGCGCACTACGCAAAAGATGTTTATTTTCGTGTTCTCATTTGCTATTTACTACCCCAAGTGCTTCAAATATTAAGAAAAATTACTGTCCTTAGTGTTGAATTCATTTTGTCATTAAATATATATTTTCTTAATAGAATTGGGAGTAATGTTGAAAATTACATGAATATAATTTCTTTTTGTATTGAAAGCAGGCATTATATTGCATATTTCTAGTCCTTAATTTACAAATTGTTGTTTCCTGAAAGGCTTACATACCATGGCAAAAGTTTCAGTAATTATCTTTATACCACTTTCTTTCGCCTACTTACGATACAAAGATTGGACTCTCCTGCATTGAAAAATGGTTTCTATAGCTCTATATACTTCATTACAAGGTTAGTATAGCACCTGTTGGAGATGATACATTTTGGTAGTGTAAATGGTGGCTAACCACAGGAAGTAATTTGACTTTTCTCTACTCGAAATCTCCCTTCAACGTTAGAGTCCTTACCTATTCAGACTCGTCTGAGAGCATCAATAGTAAATTATTTTCAGGGTGCCCAAATACCTGTTCCTTAACAGCAAATTTATAATTGTCCCCTAAATAACAAGAGAGCAGAATAGTTTAATTAATATGAGTGCTAGATGCTGTAATTATACGGGGGTGTAGTTGTTTTAGTAAATCTTATGTGAACATACTCCTTAATTAAAAAGTTTGTTCAAATCTGCAAATTTTATATAAGAGTGTAATATAAAACAACTTTTGTAATTCAATATTCCTTCCACCCAAAAATGTTATTTTTTGGCTCCTATCAATAGCCTGATACTTGTAGCATGAAGATGATGACCCAAGTATTGTAATATTGATGTTTGTTTCAGTAAATTTTTTTAAATATTTTCTTTTAGTAAATGTGTATGGTCTCTTAAAATGATTGGTATTCATGAATCTTCAATAGATGTTTTGTTTATTGAAGAGGCCCTGTAATTTGATCGTAATAATCTACTATGCATGTGAATTCTTTGTTTTGCTTTTCACTTTTTACTCCTGTTAATTACTTTGGATAGATTTTTCTATGACACGATATCTGCATGCTGAAATGCGGGAAATATAATAGTGCAGCTATTAGAAATGCCAAATCTATCTTCTATTTTAAAGGTTGCGAGAGCTTGAGAGAGAATTTGCTTTCTTTTTCTACAAACTCTTTTTTTAACTTTCCAGCTTGGTTACCTTCTGAAAATAAGTTTTTTTTTTAATTTTGGCACAATACACTTCTCTCCTGCTGTCCATAAATATACCAGCTGCTATTTATAGCACAAAAAAGCTTATTTCTATTAAACTCTTTCAGTTCTTTAATATATTTCCACTTAAACATCATATGAGCAGATGCCCTGCCGCCAAACGTGTTATGAGTTGCATGTTGACCTTTCTTTATCTTCTACATTTGCTGACATCCAGCCGTCACCTTGGAATCTTTTATTCTTTTAGGCAATCAATTCAATTTCTCTAGAAGAAACCACATTTTTCACAACTGTAAAACTAGAGTTGGGAAAAACAGGTTTTGTAAATTTTATAAAGGATCAGTTCAAAATGTTTTAAACGAGACTTTTTGTTTTTATATTTTTTTCCTTTTGAGTAATTAGTCATAATTTCAAATTGAACGGGCTCAATATAATTCATTTCTAGACTATTTTAAAACTTGAGAAAACATTTACAAAAATCTGAACCCTTTATACCTTCTATGTTCCTGCTTAATACGGGAAATACCTAAGAGTATATTCAAATTAGGGAAATAAATGCCTACAATAATTGTGGGGAATTACTTCCTCATTTGCGTTTCTGCTCGCCGAGTGACGGAACGAGACTTTAGTGATGGGTATCACTGGTGGAGTATATATATCGGACGGATTTTCTTTCTGATATTCCGTTTCATTTTCGGCATTTGTGGCGATAATAGCATGTCACATAGCATCTCATAAAAATAAAAATATCAACTCCAGGGTGCAAAAAGCAAGCAATTTGGGAATAATTCATATTGATCCCTCAAGAAAATACTACATTGGAGACCAAAATAGTACATTTTAGAAACTGATATTGTTAGCTACTTGAACTTTTGAAAAGAATGGAGGCACACTTCCAGTAATGTAGCAATATTTTTAACACTGATTCAAATCTTGAGGAGGCAGAGGTGTCCGAGAACTTGTGATTGGAATGTTGAGAGCTGCTGGGTCGTTCCAGTTTTCAAATGATTCTTCTGTCGAATCTGTTACTGCTCTTCAATGTAAAAGTACCAATGAAAAAATTTACTCTTGTTATCAGTTAGAAACAAGAAGAAAATTGATCTACAATTACCTCGTTATATATTTGCTACCAACACGCCTTTTAACTACGTAGAATACCCGCAGTTCCTCAATTTAATGGAAATTTTATGCCAATGATATATACCTCCAAAGCACTAACAAGTTGCTCAACGTAGAAAAAATTCTGAAAAATAATGTTAATATGTCAATTGATGGTTGGAGTAATGTCAGACATGACTTGGACAGTCTGTGTCTGTGTCACAGATGTTTTGGCCAGCAGCACTCATTTAATAGATACAATAGGCACTGACGCCGAAAGCCACAGAGCTGATTACTTGGAGGAAATAGCAATTTCATCAGTAAAAAAAATGTGAATGCTTCAGCTGTAAAATGCGAAGTGTTGTAACAGATAATACGGTGAAAATGAGCAGAATGCAAAGAGATTTAGCTCAACTTAGTACTTCTTGTACTGGCTTCTTACAAAGACATACTAACTTACAGCTGTTTATCTTGCATCTTAAACCTCTTAGCGCATAATTTAAATGAAGAGGATGCTACTGTTTAGTAGCAAATTAAAGCTAAATCAAAGCTGTAATGCGATATTTTAAATACGAACATTGTCAATCTTGCTTCACATTTTTTTTACTTACAATACAAATCTCCGCTAAATTTTTCAATTATCTGGAATTTTTATACATTTTTAATATGGAATTTTTATAATACTTATATTTTTCCAAATATTTGGAATTTTTAATAATACATTTAATAAATACACTTTGCATCTGCCAAACACAAACAATCCGGTGCAAAAGCAATTTTTATGCCACAACAGGTCAGGTAGAACACAATAGCTGACTGCCCATGAGTTCTTTTTAGAAAAGTGATATATGCCACTTTTCTAATAATTTCACTTAAATAATGTAACCGCTATATATATGTCAATTTCATTAAACGTGAACGACATGACACTAATTGGAAGAGACCGAGGCATGGATAGAGCTTATCAATAAGTTCGAGGGTGATAAAAGGGACAGCGTGAAACTGAGTATTCACTGAGTGATTTGAAGAAACTCAATTGCTGATTTCAAATGGCAATGTGTCTTTAGGTCATTTTTCAACAAACTTACTTCATCCTAAGTAAATGCGGTGAAAACCTCACTAACGAAGATATTTCCGATGCCTTGTCATTTATTGAAGCTCATCACAAAGAGGCAATGTCTTATGTTGTAAAATACAGGGCAGTCTCATAAATTTCTATTTGAAGATCATGTAGTTAATCAAGTTAGATTTCTAGAATAGTTGCTGTCATTAAAAAGTCAAATTAGCGGCCAAACAATGGACTTATTAACACAGATTCATGCTGCTATTGCTTCAAGTGCTGGAATCGAAATATTGTTTTCAACATTTGGATTTATTCAGTCGATTTTGGATTTATTTTTTGACGTTTTAAATATTGCTTAAAATTTGTTTTAAAAACATGTTTTCAAAAACAACTTTTTTTTTTAACATTTCAACACTGATTGTAACATAAAAATCTATAGTGTTTTTTGTTATTCTGTTCATCAACATTATGTTGACTGGTCCTTGGTGAATTTCTAGTGAACTCTTCTTTAAGCAACTGTGCAGTCAGGTTTGTTATAGCTTGTTGCTTCAAAGTTTTCCATCGATGTAATCTGTTTGAATTCCAGTGACGAAATAAGAATAAACGTAGCCATGCCATCGTTTTTGAGCCATTAATTTGTGTTTGTATCTGTTTTCCATAAGGAATATCAACACCTTTAGTTTTTAAGGCACAATTAATTTGGAATTTTCATTGGCGAACATTATTGCCACAAATTTTTTCATACTCTTTCTCATGTCATCCATTTTAGGATAAGATGACTGGTGAATCTATATACTTGTAAGATACTTCATCTGTATTTTTCAGTATTGTAATCTTATTAACACAGAGCTTTGCGGGTCCATAACCTTCTATTATCCTGAAGGGATTAATAATTAAAACAAGAATATATACGGATTTACATTTATTACGATAAGAATGACGGTGAAGCAACCAAACTTATTTGAGAGTAAACATAAAATTTAATCATTAACAGTTTTGTTACAGACTAATTAAATTATATAAAATAAAGAAAAAGTTTGAAGTATTTATAATTAGTACACTAAAAATAGAACTTTTTCTGGTGGCTTGGAGTAGTATTTGAAATTAAAATTTGGAAAAGTAATTCATGTTTGACATTCATGTTTCCACCTTTCACTGTGCTGAATTTAGATAGAATCACAGAGCACCATCCCACTGCGTTTAAATATAACTCATTTACTTAGGTTACAGCTTGTTCTCTTTATGTTAATCCTATTTTAATTTTTTCATTACATCTCATTCTTTTTTTTCCGGTTTTTAAAATTTAATACCTTTTTTATTTGGTATTAATAATAAATGTGACACTTCTATTAAATTTAAATGTTTACTACAGTTCGAAATTGATTTAAATAAAATGTATATTGTTCTTAGACGTAACGTCTAAGAACAATTGAAGATGCCTATAAGTTAGTAATGGTGATAGAAACTGCTGGCAAATAGTGGATGAACATCCGTCCCCGTCCATCTGCAGTTATTTTTTTTGATGCAAAAATGTATAATCATTGATACACAATCTAAAATAACTATTTCTAATAAAAAACATTTATTGTAAATTTTTTTGCGAAAGTTTTGCTTGAATCTTTTTTTTAAATTTTATTCTAAATATTTGTAAAAAGAAGTCAAGCTAATTTGTGAATTAATAAGCTAATTTGTAGATTTACATCAAGTAAAGAGTTTTAACAATTGAAATGGTAAATATGTAATGTTTACCTTTAAGGTGTATGTTAAGTTGCTACAATTTAAAGCTCTTGTAATTTATTGCATTGTATTTCTGTACCAGTGATATACAATTTTTCATACCTCTCTTGAGCTTCTAAGGAATAGAAATAGAATATATTCATGAATCCCTTTTTGATATCTCGAAAGCCTAAAGTATATTATATTTTGCAGGTCGTCGGAGCAAGCTTTAGACATGCTGCTGAAGTTCAGGAAGTTTGAGACTAGAGATTGTATACGAGAGCAGTTGGATAGCAAATTTGATTTTATTTTGAGGCAATTTATAAAGGAGGTTAATACGATTGAGGATCATTTTACGGTTAGTCGATTTCACAAAATAAGTTCTAGGTAAAATTAGCACTAAGTACATTACTGTAAAAGTGGTGTGTGTGTGGTCCTTCCTTCTGTATATAAGAGTGAATGTATGTATATTTCATTGGAAATGACTTAATGTTAATGTCACTAAGTACATTACTGTAAAAGTGGTGTGTGTGTGTGGTCCTTCCTTCTGTATATAAGAATGAATGTATGTATATTTCATTGGAAATGACTTAATGTTAATTATTAATTATAACATCAGTTAGTGACAAAAACTTTGGGACCTAAGGGTAACTCTAAGCTCTTACAAAACATTAATTAAATTATTATCAATGTCTTTATGTTAATGAAAAGTAAAATATTTGGATCTGTCAAAACAATGTGGGATTGTGAATTGTAAGAATGTTTGTTGTTTTCCTAAAATTATTTTCAATGGTTACAATACTGTGCAAAAGTTAGTTTTGATATTAAAGTTTTGTATGAAATTTGTTTCATGATCTAGCGAGGGAATCCGTAAAGTTGAAATTATGTTTGGTACATATATCCAATTTTATGCAAATGAATTGTATAAATTTAGCAAAGGGTTATAATATAGTGCCCAAAATTAAAGTAATAACCGAAATGCTAACAAAATGAATGATCAAATAATGAAATGGTGATGTTATAATGAAAAGAATCACTTTATGTATTAGCTTAAAATTACAAAAAATAACACATTAATGAACTACAATACATAGCTTACCAACTGGTTTATTCTTCAATTTCTTTTTCATGATTTTTTTGAGCAGCGCAATAAGAAGAATCCTCCCTTGTTGCGTCACCATCCACCAGTATCCGGTTCCATGTATTGGACAAAATTTTTGTTCTACAAATTGAAGCAGCCAGTTCTCATGTTTCAGAAGGTATTCATTTTGGTATTTTTTTGGCTTATATAAGTTATTTTATTACACATAGACATGTCAAGAAATAATGAAGAAAGTATGTACTTTACGGTGTGGTACATTAACTCCACCGTAAAGTACATACTTTCTGGTTTCAAAGATACATGTGTATATGGATGTATTACCACTTGTGTAAACTTTTAAATGGCAAGTTTAAAAAAATTTATTGATCTGTCTTCAAATGATCTACATCGGATATTCCTACTATATTGCAATATAGAATTAGTAAATTGTCTTCTTAGGAAAACACCTTGAATTCTATGTATATCCCCTGCCTGTCTGATATTGAATTATAGTATGATAGGTTTTTTTTTGCAGAGCAGGCAATTTTAAAACAAGAAAAACATGTATAATTTTTACACAAATTATATGCTTATTCTTATCAGTTCTCTGTTATTCTTGTAATATCTGATTTTCATTCTTCAATGTTGCCGTATGAATAGATAAGCCATTTTGGTGTTTCCATAGTCAAAACATTCTTAATTCTGGTCTTGAAGCTTAAGCGAAGGTCATTTGAATGTTAAACGTAGGCCGAAATATCATCATCTCGGACAAGCAAAGCAAAGTTGTAAAAATATTCACAAGAACATTAAGGGTTAATTGTTTTGGGATATTGGATACACTTAGCCCCTTTTTTTCTCTCTATTGATTGATTGCTCTTTTTTTCTATTGATTGATTGATTTTAAAATGGATGTTTATTTGGTAAATAATAAACTTATTTATTCGAAGCGATATTTATTATATTACAATAAAAGAAACATTTCTTATCAATGTTTCCTTTTTATAGTTAAGGTATATCTTCCTGTATTGTTATATGCGATTTAACAAAAATTGTTTTTGTTCTTTTTCAACCGTTATCGAATCATGGAAGTTCTACATCAACTTTACTTCTCTTTAAGTTGTATCGTTCACTGCTCTAAGCATTAAGATCATCTTTTCAGCATTTAGAAATTATGCTTTATTCACCCATGAAAAAGGAATCTCCTTGAGAAAACTATCATAAATTTTGAGTTGAAAAAACAATGACTTCCTTTTGACTCATGACATCATTATAAGTTTCTCAGAAATAAGAAAAAAAAATAGTTTTGCAATTGTGTAATATAAATAAATAATTAAATACACAACTACAACATTGAGTATTGAAATCGCATACAAAGTTTGTTTCTCTTGTGTCGCAACATTTTCTTAATTTGAATTTGCCACCATTTTCACTTTTGTTTCTTAATTCACATCATCATAAGACTGCTTTTTCGTCTGTTAAATACTATAAATGCTGGATAAATAGGTAAAGCTTGATAAAGCAGATTTAAAGATACTTTCATCCACATTTTCCTAAGCATTCAAAGATTTCAAAAAGCATAAATCTTTGTAAGGTGGATTAAATGTCATGATAAACAAGCAGACGTCTTACAGTGTTGCCTTATCCTGAGTGTTTTATTGTAACTCAGAAATATAAATAACAATATTTTTGGGGAGTTAATCACTCTGGGCCTTCCAACAAGCTTGATGCATGGCATCTGGAGGTCTCATTTTAATTTTTTTTTTGAGAGTCAATAGAGGGCTCTATCAACTCTCAATAGTCATCTCTGAGAATGACATTAGTAAATTTAGCACATTAAAGTCAAGAAGTGATCGAGACACTTATTTTGTTTTCATATGTACTTGATGGCGGTAAGCGAAAATAAGCATTTTTCTATAAGATTTTTGCTCAAGGAGCACAGTGCACCATCAATACAACCTGTATTTGAAGCTGTGGTACAGGTCATCACAATTGAGAATGTGCACTTCATCTTTGAGATTCTCATCTAAAATCGCTTTTCAAACAGTCTTTGATCCGAGATTTGAGTACCATTTTGAAATCAATTTTTATGTTTTTTTTTACCCATTCCTTCTGTTATTTTATTTGAATTCTTTGAATTGAAGACTTACTTATTGGGAATTCGTCAGTGTTACTTCCAAGTGCCTCAAAAGTAACTTCAAGAATAAACATGAAGTCTCGCATAATCTTTCTAATATAGCAACTAACTTTGGTGTAATAAAATCATTCCTCTTTCTTGTTTTACTTTAACTGTTTTCTGAGCTCTCGATCACTGCTGCAAAATTTTCTTGTGAATTCATATTTTCACTAGAATTAAAAGAGGAAAGATGTTGATTAATGTTGATAATATTTTATACTTGCTGATGTGGTCCCCCAGCAAGTAGAAATTGACCCCTGGAATCCATATAGCTCACTTTGCAAAACGTTGACTTAGATAATCATAGTCATTTTATAAAAATCTTGTTATACACAAATCTATGAAGCAGAAAATCAATCATTAATGTGAACAAATTTTTCTTAAAAATAAAACTTCTTTTATATTACTATAATCTATAAAATTTGTTTAAGGTACCGGAGTTAGACTTCTCAGAGCATAAAACTGAAGCCCTCACTCTCTATAAGAATGTAACAAAGATGATGAAGGACTATGATGATGTCAGGTATAATGAGTGGCTGAAGTCGTCCACACAACTTGTGGAGCAGTTAATGAAGAAAAATATATTAAAAGTTGTGTTTAAGCAAAAAGAAGGTTAATTTTGTGTTTGCTGAAATAGACAATTTAAGAAGATAGTATTTTTAACTTTGAAGTAATAAAATCTGGCACTCGACATTAAATGAAAATCCAATCAGTGCTAGTTGTCATACTTACTTTAAAATTGGAAATAAATAATTAAAAAAATTTTTGAAACAAATTAATTAGCATTTCGACAAACAAAATGTAAACACCACTTGCAATGTTTATATTACTGACCTGGCATGAGGTTGTCCTTTGTAGAGGGTCCCTTTGTCCTGTTTTTGTTTATTCGTTCGTAATCAGTTGTTAGTATCATTAATATTAATGGCTGTTTTCATATCTCTCTTGATATGTTTGAATAGCTTGAAGGCGTTTCCATGACATTTTTCGTAATTCAAAACCATGTCAGTGTATTCTGAAGCTGTGTACAAGGCATTATACTTGCCTGGTTTTGAATAGTATCTATTTAAAGTAAAAAACATTTCCCTTGTTCCAACTTACGAGTCCTCTCTCACACAAACATAAACAAAAATAGTTAAAACTACACATTCACAATTAAAACAAACTATGTTATATATTCTGTCGCTTTCATAATAGGTTAAAAAAAATGAAAACTTTAAAATAAGTAAATCGAAACAGTGTGTGACATGGCAGTGACAAGCGGATTATACGGGGATGTAAGAAGCTTCTTTCTGGCGAGGGAGCTATCTTAAGACTAAAGAGCGCATAGAGCCATGTTGCAATCATACATGTAGCAAACAAATGTACTATTTATGTCTTTTCACATATATCGAATTTCTCATTACGAGAATGTGAGTCGTTTCCGTAAGTTTTTCTCTTTCACGTAACTCGTATTATGTCTCTTATGATATATTTTGCCTGTAATTAAGAAATAAAATAACTTTATACGCAGGTGTTGATGTGGCAACGTATATTGACCTACAGAATTCTTGGTCAAAATACTTAGTGTTTGAAATTATAAACCACTTATAAAGTATCAAATTTTGTCAATTTATTTTTGGTTTTTAGTCAAATTCACATTGTATATATAGTTTTTCAGTCAGAATGATTTTAAAACAAATAGTTGTTATATTATATGCAATTTTTATGCCGTTACGAAACATTCTTGCTTGAGTATAATAGGTATGTAGATGAAATGACAAGATTCGAGGATTTTATTCTCTCAAATAAATTATTATTTATAACCTATTAATAACCTCTACAGCTGACCTTAGCGACTCATGATTTTGTTGCACTATGTAACAGCATAATGTCCGAGTATAGTTTATTACAGCGGTTAAGTGAAGCAAGCCACTTAAATGATTATTCACAGCCAATTCCCCATATGGCTAGGCTGGCCATAGCTCGCAATAGGCATGGGCAAATCAATCAAATTTCGTGATTAAAATTATTTGTGAATGATATTGAAAGTGGTCAGGTCCTCGTGACCTGTTCATTTGATTGAATCGATCACAAACTGTACAGCTTGTGTTACGGGCGCTGACCGTACCGCTTTGCCACAGTAGGTCACCAGTCATCATTCATTTATGAGTCTTTGTATGTTTATTTTTTATAGACTGCCACATGTGCCCACTTTTGTACCATTAATATTTATCGGCTCTTGAAATAGCAATAAGCGATTTGTTATCGAGACGAATCATTTGATGTCAGGATTTCTTTTTAAAGAGAATGTTTAAAAATATGTCAACAATTTTTACTATTTAAAAAAAAAATAAACGCATTTAAAATTTTATTAGATTGGTAATTTTTTTCTCCCAATTCATTAGTATTTGTTACTTATCTATATGTATATTATTATAAAATATTGAATTTACCAAAGAAACTAAGCATACTGTAGAAAAATTTCATGTATGATATGGTATGATGGCAGGAAAATGCTTTCAGCTGCTCTGATTCCAAACTGTATTCTAGCAACAAGGAAAAAATAAACAATAAGTCGTTACAATCCAGAGCATTTTGTTAACTGCAGATGGTTGGACGTTGGCTAACAATCCAAGCTATAAAGCTATAACAGCTCATTTTACAAACAGATTAATATATATAATATGAATAGATCATAAATAGATCAAAATCAAGCTACAACTGTCCAATGTCTAGTAAAAATAACACTAAACACTTCATGTAATCAGTAAATACTACACGTTAAATTAATTAAGTGTGTAGGATTATTCCAATAAAAAAATTACTGTAAACTAATTATATGTTGAACAATACAATGTTTCTGTATAAAGATGGATACCCCTTTATAATATATACACAGTCTGAACGAAGAATGAATACGAGTATGTATATAAGTATATCTTGATAAAAAATATTAAGATAACTTATATACATATTTGTATATATGCATATTTAGGAGTATATCTGTTATACTGTGTACAATTAATGTATTTGTTTATAAACTGTGGGGTCTGCTAACAATAAATAATTTGTAATAACCTATTTAATATTTTTTACATACAGTGTCCAATTTATCAAAGCAATGCGGCCGACTTGCGGCTGGTGCAATACGTGGTATAGCTGTCTGAACGAAATGTTTCCTAAGAAAAATTATCCATGAACCGAATCGAAACTAAAATATCAATCATCAATTGCCACCATGCTTGTCGGTACTTCATTAGTGTGTAACATGCGATTCGAGTTAAGCTATCAATCCAATCAAAAAAATGATGAATGAATATTTCACAACTTAGTAATTCGATAATTCGTTCATTTTAAAAATAGAATCTCACGGGATTTGTTTGTTCGTGATTGACACATCTCTAGTTCGCAATCTCTTATTATTTTTTATTTAAGTATATCTAAATATTTTGTAATTAAACTCTTCTGAAATTATCCATAATTAAATAAAAGAAGAAATATTTAACTAATAATTCATATCTAGATGAAATATCTAGACAAATTTAACTAATAATTCATATCTAGATGAAAAACTCTTAAACTTTGAGAATCATTAAATTAATTGAGAATCATTAAGTTAAAAAAGAAACATATGGCTTTATAACTATTTCTATTATGGGCAGAATAGTTACATGTAGGAAAGTTTTGTAGTAGGTTGTATTTTAATTTTATGTTCAAATAATTCACTGGTTATAGTTCCAGCAGAAAAAGATACGGGGAAATTGCAAGTCACTGATGCTGGCCGAGCGCACATAGCTAGGAAGAAAGGACAGTCTGAAAATTCATTAAAACCAATGGATATTGTTGCTAAAGAAATTGCAGAAAAACGCAAACGAGATAAAGCTTGTAAGTATTATTGCATTATATATGATATTGTTTTCATAAAATTGATTACTATAAAAAATATTTCCATTATTATAAAATTTTACAATTTTAATAATACGGTGCCTGGTTGGGTAGATAAAAAAGTTGTTGTTTACATTATTTTTTCTTGTTTACATGATTTTCTGTTTTTAAAAGATAATAAAATTGTTCTTTCAAGAATAGAAAATAAAGTAAACAAGATCCAATTATATATACACTAATGATGACAATATTATGACGGTAATAAATATGGATAACATAATATCTATTGGTTATTTACGGTTTACAGATATTATTTTATTAAAGAATATGCTCGCCTAACATGTTAAAATATTGCATTAATGTCATGCACCACCCATAGTCTCATAAAGAGAGAGAGACAGCGCTTATCTTGTTGCCAGTGGTTTGTATTGACTGAATATCGTTGACAGACATAGAACTTTATCGAATTATTATAAGCTGTTACTTATTAAAGTTAAAATCTATACCTGTTATCTGAATGCCTGTGTTATATTCCTTTAGTGTTCTGTTGATCAATAAGTTAATTATAATCTGCATGTGTTATTGTTTTGTATATGTTATTTGTATTGAAAATATTGATGCAAGCATAGTTGTAATTTCTTTATAGATGTTGGTTGTAATTTATGTTAGATTAGGTGCAATTAAACTAATTACATCTTTTGCATTAAGAAAAAAACAGTCTTGTAATGTAGATTGTGGCAGAAAAAATAGTGAAGTGTGGAACTACTTTAATGTTGGAGGGGAAAATGATAAAAAAACTGCAATTTGTTATTGACTTCTAACAATTTGGAACTTAATAAATATTTGATACTGTATTCGCTATTGCCTGACTTCCTTTTGACATAGATTAATTGAATACATTTAACATAGATTAATTAAACATGACTAAGCCCACTCACAACAATTCCTTCCATGCTATCGAAAGCCGCATTAAATTTGAACTAATGGTTCTCACACTATAAACAAACCTTATTTTATTTAGATAGTGATTGCAGTATGTGTGAAAGATACTTGATGTCGATTTCAATTCATTTCTTTGTATATAATGCCATTGAAGGAAGTCCTGAACATGTGGCTAAAAACTTATTAATTAAGCCTTATCTTGACTAACATTAATTTCCGATGGAGTAGATTTGGGTTTCAAGTATTTCCTTGAATATAATTGTATTGGTGATCACATCGATAATTGCTTTGAAAAACAAATATTATTTAATTATATTTAAATATAGTATTATTCAACAAAATACAATTGTATTTGCACGTATTACTTAAATTGGAAATGTGGTGATAAACTAGTGAGGCGATAAGATAGAAATAATTAAATAAATGCAAATTTATATCTTCATGTCTGAAAAGCATTAATGAAATGTAAATTAGACAAAAAAATATTACTAAATCTCCATAGAAATGTGCATTGCTTAAAGCCTAATACTGATGAGCACTAATACATTACTTAAATCATTTGCAAAATAAAATAGAAGTTTAAATTGATATAAATAAAGAAGTGATCGCTCATGATACAAGCTGTGTGGTGCAGGTATATTTACTTGTGAAATCAAATTTACTATTTACTTTGCCTGCGGTTCCAGTTGTATTTAAAAGAAAAATTTTCAGTGACCGAGCTAAGATAGCTAACTGATGCTATTACACACATTTGTTTTGTGGTATTATGTTGTTCCTTTACTCCATTGTATATAATTGTATGCATCTGAAAATTTGCAAAAGTCGTAATAAAAATTGTATAGCTCATCATGAAAGGATTAATAGGATTGTAAAGCGCCAATAACTTCTTGCAATTTTGTCTGTTTTGTAACATAAGTATTAAAATTGATTATTTAATTGGTTTATCGGTCTGGACAGAATGGTTTGAAATGCCTGAATCTACATTATCTTTCATTTTCTTATTAGAATTCCATATTGACAGCAGCAGCAACTTTTCCAAAATTTTTTGGGTTAAAAATTAATTGTTACTTAAGCTAGCCAACTATTAAAAATTACAAATCTGAAGTAAGGCTTTATATGATGCACAATCTGTGAATTATTGAAATAAATCTGTAAAATATGAAATCTAAGCCTGAAAAGATCACGTCGATTTGTACACACATTCGGATTATGAAATATATTTATACTAAGTTTCATGAAAATTTGTCTAGTCATGATTGAGTAATAAACATCAAAACATATTTTTGTGGTATTTATATTTCATGTGTGCGATGCTGTGGGCCACAACTTATGAACAATTTCCATATAGCTTGTTAGGTACAATACTGCACATAATCCTTCCATCTTCCCCAGCTCATAGTCTCGTGTTTTTCAGCCACTGTCTGAATGTTATATGTCTTTTTGGCCTTCAGACTATCGGGTCTTTAGCATCCCATCATGGCTTTTCATGCTACTTCTTGTTAAACATGATTGTTAGTGAGCATCCATGTTTTACATCCACATATCATGTTAGAGGCTGTATGATTAGGTAATTTGTTTCATCGTTCCAAAGCTATTCCATCCGAGTTTAACTTGCTGGTTGTTTTATGTGCTCATGTAATTTTCCATGTTATTGACTTAGCTCAAATTTCCAGTTGCAATCCTTCTGGTGATATTAGCGTTCACTACTCTTTTAGTCATCACTTTGATCTTTATAGGTTTATTTTTAGACCTACTCGATCCTTTTTTATACCTACTCATCGCAACATTTACTTACATACAGTAGTTAAATCAATCAGCATTGTTTAAAGGTAATATGTTTTTCTGGTAATACTATTATACATAGGGGAAGTGTAGAGGTGGAATTAATTTTCCTTCAAATGATATCCAATTTTCTCCAGTCCAAAATTCCCCAAAAAGACAGTCAAAAAGGAGACCAACAAAGGTCTATATAGTGTTAGCCCAGGTATTACTAGAATAAAAATTACACTGTTATGTAGAGAAAATTAAAAAATAAGCGCCTTAAAAGTTGTATCAAAATCGTCAATCAGACAAAAGAGAAATCTTATATTTTTTAATTAAAAGTTAAGTTAATTTTCATAATAGATTGTAAATGTAATTTCTACAGAATTCTTTCAACTAACGAGACAAAACAAAGTGCAGATTGTGTCTCGTTATATCCTCCATCCACAGATGTACCATATTAATCCATGATGCTCACAGGCACGATAGGGTGGTCGAAAAAAGTTATCTAAACCTCAATAAAAGGGAAAAAGCCATTCATTTTGGCAGCAATAGAACCATTTTCAATATTTGTTAACAATTTATTTTTAATTAATTTAGGCAATGGCTACACTGTTATGTTAAATTTGTTTTGTTATTTTTATTTCCAACAAAAAATTCTTTAGATTTTAAAAATATAATACATGCACATTCTTTCTTCTTTTCTGATTGTCAATTACTGAATTGTTTGGTTTTTTACATTCTACAAAATATCATCTGGGCTCCATTTTTGCCGGTCTCCTTTGAACATTCAAACATAGGGTTTGGTTCAAATAGGTATTAATATTTTTCTTTTTTGGTAATCGCATTACAATACACAAATTTGAAAATCAATTAAATACCTGTAAGTGTATAACATTGTTAAATGTATATTATCTATTTAAATAACAATTTCAATATTTATGATTATTACAGTGATGCTGATGAGAATTCCTGGTAAACACTATGAAAATGTTCGTTCGCCCAGTTCTACATCTTTGTTGGCTAAGGAAGGATTGGTGAGTATTTAATAGTGCTTTATTATTTATGTTTAAAAACTAGAATACTATTGATAGTGCCTTAAAATACTTAAAGGGAGCTCACATATGTCAAAAATGTGTCTTTCTCAGAAATAAGTACATATATTTTAATGAAGCAGAATGAAAAAAAATACATTCAACTTTTGTTCTTTCACTCCTCAACCTCAAGTATTTCCATACAAGTGTATAGTGAGTAACCCGCATCTAAGATACTCCTGCTATTTTTTGATTACATCACGCCAGCGAAACAGAGGGCAACGTCTGCTAAAAGTCCCGGCTTTTGGACGTCAAACTCAAAAGTCATTTTGTTAATTTTTCATCTTGGCTTCTGGTGATATGTACCACCCAACTGCAATGATGCAGCTTTTTCCACAATGTCAACTACTTTTGTTTGGGCTGTAAGTTCTTTGGTTTCCACTCTCTGAAATTGATCGCATTCCCTGCATGGCTCTTAAGCTTATTAGGGTATTTGTTTATAGTAATGGTCTCTATTTCGTAAGGAGCACTAGGAAAGGCAAATGCCTTCTAGATATTCCTTTTCAGGTTAATTGATGTCATTGGGTTTCAACTTCGAAAGGAAAAATGGAACTCTTGATAAGATCACTCACGATCACTCAAAAGTGTCTGTCCATCTGTCTCTAGTAACCGTTTTTCTTATAAAGAGCTTGATATAGAGATTTCAAATTTGGTGTAGTATAAAACATATTAACCTGCACATATCTCAATATCTTAAGAATATATATAATATCTTTTAATTGTTCATAAAGGCTTAAATGTGTACGGATCGTTCTAATATGAGTTCTATTCATTCTCCATACATTTTTCAGAGGCAGTCCAAGTAAAGCCCATTCTTGTGTATAATTCTATAGTTTAGTTTTCTTTTTCAAGTTGTATTTGTGCCTGAGGTAGACATTATTCATTAATATCCTCAATAACTATATTGTCAATGCAGATATCCAGATTATTGGGTGCCTTTTCTATTTTCGTTTTACTGAGGTTCATTTGTAGATTCACTGTCTTGGAGACCCACCAAAATTTTACTTTGCAAAGGTAGGAAATTATGAAAGATATTTTTAATTACATATTTATTGCCTTGATTTTATTAATAATTATATTTTGCCAACAGACAGATGTCACATGGAGGGATTTGACTGTAAGTAAGTTAATGCAAGACCATAACCTGCAATTTGAAGTGAACTTCAATAAGGAAATTTTTGATGTTATAACGGAGTGTGTACTATTTGAATATCTAGGTATGTACCTGTTATTCACTTCACCAGTAATTATTAATTTACTTAATATTGTATACTATACATTAGACTTTTAAACATATCATAATTTATATATATATATATATATATATATATATATATATCAGTGATACATATATATATATATATATATATATATATATATATATATATATATATATATATATAATATCCTTATGTTCTTTATGTTTCTAATATAAAAATCCCTATATGAGAAATTTGAAATTTTAAAAAACTATAATAACGGTGGCATTTAATATTTGTCTTCAAAGTCTGTATCGTCACTAGGTTTTTGAGACGTGCAATATTAATTGATACCCAATATATAAAACGATAAAAGCATGAAAATGAAATTTCACTAATACTTTTACAATTTGTAAAACATTTAGTTTAATAGGAAATTTTCAACAAGGTTCTTCATCAGTACCTTTAATATCATTTTGTGGAAAAAAAGTTAAACTTAATACAATTGACAACAAAAATAAAAAAGATGTGCTTTAAATAATGTTTAATAAATTAGCTACAAAATAATCTGTTTTTAATATCCATGTATCTATTGTAAATCAAATATAGAAAAATAATCGCAAAAAAAATAATTATATATTAAAATATAAATTTTGCTTCAATTACTGTTAGAAAAATATGCTAGTTATAAAGGGCTAATATATGTTTCTGTTGTTTATCATTTTCTAGGCCAATATATACAGGGTTCTAAAATTTTTTTATTTAATTAAGTTACAATCAAATGAATAGCATATGAAGCATGTTTTGATAACATACATTTCAATGCACATTTTAATTAGATGCCTGTTCAAAGATGTGTTTTACAAGATACCTGTCTACGCACAATATGGTATTGACATTAACTGTTCATGGTACTATGCACTTAGTCTTGTAATTGTTTGTATTTGCTTGCTTGTACAGAACAGCTAGAATGGGTAAAGAAGTATTTAATATAATTTATTACCAACTAAGTTGAAAAACGTTCTACAATATGGAATATAACTTTTAGTGACAAACGTTGATTGAAACTCTGAAATATTTTAAAAATTTGGTACATATTGCTATCTTGACGTTTATAAAATTTATAGCGTTTAAAAAAAAAAAGGTATATATGTTTGTGCTTCTTAAAGATTAAGAAGAAGACTATATATTTTATATTTTTTGCATAGTCATACTACGGGAAAAAGAATGTGTATAAATGAGCACATGCACATTGACACACCCTCAATGCATACTCTAAAACTACTAAAAAATATATAAAAATAGAAGTGTATTATTTTGGTCAGCGCATATAAGTAAAAAAGTTTTGCTCCGATATAGTGGAAGTCATTAACTCTCTCTACCTCAGGTGTAATACTGCCACCAAACATTCGGAACATAGCAATGCAGAGATACCGTCTATATACGGAACTTGAGGCACTGGAAAACGTCATTGAGCGCTACAATAATACACTGAGCAAGGTCACTCCATCCGAGCTGCATATTATGAAACACCGTTTTCTCGAAATGGAGAAGAATATACTGCCCGGTCTCACAAGAATCTCGTGGACTTCTCTTGGAATCATGGATTATGTTGGCAATGTTACTAAATGTGAGTATTTTGTTTCGTTTCTATATGTATTCTTTTTTACTTAATCATAAAATTTTTTAAAATTTATTTTTAAGATACGCTACTCTACATAAGTATGTAATTTGTTTTATGAATTTATTTGGATACATACCCATGGGCGGATTTAAGTGGGGGCACGGGGGCAGAAGTCCCAAAATAATCTATTTATTTTGTTTAGTTCTCGTAAGTTACAAAACAATATACGTAAAAATTCCATACAAATATTTTTTTAAAGATGAAAAGTGCCTTTTCGTGACCGAAATTATAGAATAAATAATACCAAGACTGGTACTCATAACTACTACGTATGTAGTCTACAGTTTTGAGTTGCATACGGGTCTGCGAGCGAGCGATCGGCACGAGTTTTTTCCCGTTAATTTACTTCAATTGACACTCGTTGCACCCCAAGAAAAAAATTCTTGGTTGTGCCCCCCTTGCCCCCCCAGAAAAAAAAACTTGGTTTTGCCCCCCCCCCAGAAAAAAATTCTGTATCCACCCTTGTACATACCTGTTATGATTTTATATTTATCCATTTAAAAAGTTACTGGTTTTTTTATAGATTGATTTTTTGTAAAAGTTTTGTAAAACTTTAGTCAAATTTTAATATCAACCTCCTAAATTGTTTTTTTCTCAATTAATTGAAGAAAACAACAATTGATATTTTGTTTTTTTCTACAATTAATTGAGAAAAAACTGCTAGTTACGATTGTTTATCCCATTTGAAATTACATTATTATTAAGTTTGGAATGAAAATTTTTCAGACTTGTGAAAAAAGACAGTAAACAATAAAAAATATTAAAAACTATTGTGACCATCAAGGTCAAAATAGTTTTTAATAAATATACAAAATATATATCTTCTGCTTCTGCATTTATTTTGCATCCCCTGCATGATAGCTATTACACGGTCCTCTAAGATTCACATTTTATAAAAACCCAACAATCTGGTGACTTTCTCACACACTTGTTATGTTAATAATTGAATCATTAATGTTTCTGTTATGTACATTAGTAATACTAATAAGTATACTTGCAAAGAAATGCTATTGATTTTAGTTCCTTCATCATTTAGTATAGTAAATTTGAATGAAATGTGATGATCAAGTATAATAAAATTTGAATAGAAAAGTAGAAATAAAAAGATAAGATCTGTTTGTCATGCAGGTTTGAATACCTTGGAGTCAGTATACAAACAACTGACAATGGTGGCTAATGAGATTCAGTTTAAGATAGATCAGTTGCAGCAGTTTGATCTGTTCCCCATAATAAAACCACAGCTGGAACCTGATGAAGTAACTGGATTAGTTGATAAAACATTGTTACATCCCTGTAAGGTAATATGTTAAGCAGTTCTATATCTAAATACTCCTTTACACCGTCTTTTAGCTAGTCAGCGATAATAGAATGCCACCTCTCTTCTCACTTAACTTTTCTCTCTTGCATGCTTTCATTTGTAAACTTTTATTTTTATGTTGATACATATTATTGTTACATTTATATTTTATTTCTAATTATGTTTGGAAGGTCGTCCACTAGCCTAGTCCTTACATTGATCTTCCTATTGTTTCCACAAACGCTTCTGATTTCTGCTTGTGTTTTACAACCGCTGGATAACTATTTTTACTATTTTTCTTCCTCAGACTGTGTGCAAATAACACTTAATAGCTATTTCCATATAAACAGAGTGCCCGCCAGTGGTTTCTCTTATTTTTAAACCGTATTTCTATCTGATAATGTCAAAAATCAGGTTTTTACTATGACCACATGATGTAGATGTCGTGGAAGAATTAGAAATTGAAACTTTGTGGATATTTAAATAAAAGAAAAGAAGTATAATGTGTAATTGCTTGTTTTTGTAGATTTGACGATATTGTCATTTTATGACAATAATATCGAATGATCTCAAAGTTATTTTCTCTCAAAATTACTTTTGGTTATTTATAACTTATGTTTTCTTCTAATAAATGTTAAAAACTGAGGTTTTCTTTATTATGACTTACCTAAATTATGTTGACAAAACTTTGTAACAGAATTTAATAACAGAAAAAATTCACCAAGTGAATAAATAAAGTTGTGCGCATTTAGCACTTGATGTGTTCATTACGATGGAGGTATTGCGTTTTTATAGTTTGCCTTGTGTATATAATATTGTTCATATGCAACAGAGGTTTGTTTTGTTGCTTTATAATTGTGTTTTAATTTAGTTCAATAAATAGTTTTTAATATTATTAAAAGCATAGTCATTTTTGTATGAATCCAATATGACGTAATTAACAGTATAGAGTCTCAATAACACAATAAAGATTGTCATAAAAACAAATCTCAAAAATATAACATTGGTATTGAGTGCAATGTGTTTTAATAAAACATGTATTATTTTTTAACTTATATATAAAATATGATTATGCTACATACAAGGGAAGCACTGAAAGTTCTTAGAACTGGCTATTAGTAATAAATTGGTAACTTTAAAATTTTATTTATCACGTTGAAGATAAGTTTAACTTAAGAAAATTTTAGTTACATGAAAAATAAATACAAAAAGCTTTGTGCTAGACGGAAACTTTTATTTAAATTACATCTTTAATAACAAAAGTTCATAAAATTTATGAGTAGAGTAGTGGTTAAAGTAAATATTGCTAAGGTTCTCAAATGTATGCTCTTGTCTCTTCCATTTTATTTTGATTATTTAAAATATCTTTGACAAATAGAACTTGTCCGAATGAACCGAAATGAGTTGTTGAACCGAACTGTCTAGTTTGTGTAGTGTAAAAGGCACCATATATCAATATACCAGGATCTAGTTGCAAAAGGAAACTTTAGATTTGATCATTTAAAATGTATCTTTAAGAAGTAGTTGTCGGAATCATCAAACTGCTAAAAACAAAAATGAGGCACAAAATGTCACATGTGAAATGAGTAGTTCTAGACAGTTGAACTACTTTGCGTCGTATAAAAGGCACCATATAACAATATACCAGAATCTGATTGCAAAAAGAAACTTTAGAGCATAATGATCAATTTATTGTATACAAAAAATCTATCATTTTGCGAGTTAATTTTAAAATGATTTTTTTTTATCCAACAATTGTTTCACATCTTTTTTAATATTTTATTCATGTCCTTAAAAAATTAAGGTAGATAGATGCTTAGTACAACTTTGAACCTTTCATAATTATAATGCAATAAATGTTTTACCAATTGTTTAAGTTAATTTATGTCGCATAAAAAATTAATCATAACATCTATGTGATGGCATGTTCACTCAATGTACACTTAAATACAGAAATATACTTAATCCATGCTTTTATATTTAATTAACCGAATAAATTGATTTCTATTTTTCGGAAAACTTCTTATTGAAGACTCCTTTGTTGTTTTTTCTACTAGTTTAAAAATTATAGATTTACCAAAAAAGTGTGTTTTTAATTAATAAAATATTATTAATTATTAAAATGATGTTTTGAGGCAATGTTTATGAATTTCTTGATCATGACTTTTATATTTTCAATAACTTGAATAGACCTTCTTTGTGGAGATGGAAAAGGAGCGCATAGTAAGAGCAGCTATGATGTCACGAATTTATGAACGCATTGGGCCCATACTAATGAAGCTAGAATATCTCATCCTAGGCACAAGTACAGGCCGTTCACCACTCATGGTCTTTTATTATGAGTTCTGGGAGAAGAAAATATTCCGTACGTTTATAGTGTAAGTACCATTATCTAGTATACTATAACCATCTTTAAAATTATGTAAATGTCATAAACATCTGTAAACGGGAGTGAGAAAGGTGTTCTTTGAATGCAAAACAACGAACGGAAAAAGATGTCTGCGTTTAAAAAAAAATGATATTGCCTTGGTCCAAATTATTGGAAATATAAGTTTATTCAATGTACTTTTATATTTAACCCTTTAACTTCGAAAGATTTGTATAAAAGCCTTCACCTTCAAATATCTATCAATATACACAAGAAGCGTTTGTTTCAATATATATAAGGAAAGATTAACTATAAACTGGAATTTTTTGTGGGGAGGGGACCACATACTTCTCTCACCTCAGCCGATATATTACTTATAGTTCCATATCTGAACAAGAAGTATATTTCACAAATCTGTTGAGCATCATATTATAATTAAATTTTTGTAGCGGAATTCTCAGAAGAAACGTTTTTAAAACCTTAAGTCTACAGTTGACACAAAACATGTTAAAAGTGAAAATAAGCATTCACGCAATCCGCAAGCTGTTTTGAGCGCTATTTGAGGGTAATTGGCGCCTTACAGGGACCAAAACTGCTTTAGAGGTTGAAATATTTTATTGGGGTGCCCATTCAATAATTCAGATGACTTGTGTTAATGAAAATACCAGTAAGGTGGGTTGCTCACTTTCCAACAAAAGGTTAGAAAGCAAACTGTCTCGAAGTGTGTATAAGCTTTTGATGCAAAATTAAATAGAAAAGGATGATTTTTTTTTAATTGTATTATCACCTGCAGTCAAGACATACATTCAGAAAGTGTAAATATGTACTATTACATGTCTATCATCAATGTATACGAGGGTAGATAAAGTATAAAAATATTTTTTTTGGAGGTGAGTCCACATACTTCTATTGTCTAAACCAATTATATAATAATAACAGTATCATTAGCAACATGTCTAAACAAGAAACACACATATCTGCTGAAAAAACAATTTTAATGTCCAAATCTACAACTGGCACAATAATACTTGTGTAATCTGCTATAATAGGTACTTGAGTGTGGAGGATATTGCTGTAAAGATTGGAATATGGTTAGTATATCATTTCACTAAACTAATTCATCTGTAATTATAGATTGCGCCCAATCAATAATTTTAGATGACTTGGTTTACTGAAAATTATCAGAACAGTAGATTGCTTGCTTTCTAATAGAAAATTAGAAAGAAGTCTGTCTTGAAGCGTGTGGAAGGCTTTTCGCGCCATATTAAATAATAAAGGATGTTTTTTTAATCGTATTGTCACCTGCGATGAGATATGGGGTGATGATGTCTAGAGAAGCAGTATTTTGGAAAGCCAAGACTCATCTTTCTGCAGAAAATGTCTTGGTGATTATTTTCAGGGATTACAGGTGGGTATTACTTATTGATTTCCTTAATAAGCAGTACATAGTCAGTGAGCTGTGCACGGTCAACACCTCGATAAAGCGTGATTCTCTTTTATGACAATGCTCAGCTGCATATAGTTGCTTTAACCTAAAAAATTTAAGCAAATTCATTGGAAAACAATCGAAGACCCATCTTATAGCCCAGATATACATTCATGTGATAATTACATGTATGAGGCATTGATAGAAATATTGCTAGAACATCGTTTTTACGATGACCCAAGGGTGGAAGTGTTTGTATCCAATTGATAAAAACACAACCAGATGCCTCGATGACAGGAATAAAAAAAAATCAATCTAATGGGAAAAACAATGTGCAAATAAGGGCCTCGAGCCGTATTTACACAATACATAACAAAATTAAACTTTATAAATTGTATTTATTTCTTAACAATAAGTTTAAAAGAATATCTCATTTATATTTGATCCATCCATCCATCCATTGATATAAAAAAGCCTTAGAAACATTAGATGTGTGAACTGGCGCGTTGCTGTGCAACAGCAACATTCCTCGCAATAATTTCCCTTGATGTTTTTCTTTAAAAGCATCTTGTAATTGATCTAGCAAGGAAGCATAGTAATCACCCGTTACTGTCGTATTTGGTTCATTAAAATCTATCAATAAAATTCCTTCAGAATCCCAAAATATTGAGGCCATAATCTTTTTCTGAGATTGACACCTTTGGTTATTTTGGCCACGGTGAACCTGGACGACACTGTTCTATTGTCTATCTCTTTTAGACAGATGATCTTGATAAAGGACCATGGTTTCATCACCCGCAACAAATAAATTCAAAACTTTTTTCCGTCAACCTGAAGGTTGACAAGGAGGGGAGATAAAAATTTAGTAAAGCGCCTCGCACGCTCTTGTTTCTGAACAGAGGAAACGACCGACAACCATGCTGCATTATGGTTCCATGCACCTCAAAAAGATAAGAGTTTGTTTTCTTACTTGGTACCTATAATATATAATAAGATATGAGCATAATGAAGGACAGTTCTTTAGTCTTATCCTAAAGAAGTATCTTCAATCAATTTATTGCTTAAATGAACATGTATGCTACTTTCTTTTAAATAGTGGATTGGTTGTAAATTTTCTTCTTTGAAAGGTGAAATTTTTTTCTTCCATACTTTCAGACTAATTGATACTTTTTTCAGATTTTTGTTCAAAAATCAATCCATTGATCACCGTTGACCACCAATCTCCTTATGAAAGGTTTTCTCATCCCCTTTCTTAAGTTGTTTTTCTCATCTTAATTCATTTGTCATCAATCTCCTGATAAAAGTTTTTTCTAACCACTAACTTTTTGGTTTATTTAAACAGTTTTCAATAAAATAAATTAAAACTCCTTAGTTTCGCATGATGTACCAATGACGCAAAGAATAATGATAATTGAAAAAAAAAAGAAACAAAAAATTTTAAGAAAGGATTCTTTAAACTTTAGCATATTTCAGATGGGTAAAAAAAATAAAATAGTCTACACAGTCTGCTGTAATAGCATTTAGTAAAATTATGAATTTAAATTTTGCCTAGTTCGAAATTTTTTTTACATAAAAGGTATATTTACGTATATATGAATGAATTGTCTCTACCAGTAGACCATAATTACTGCATGGGTTTACTGGCAGAAGATAATCTACTATGATGTATTTTATTTATCACAACAGAATTTGTGATGTTAGGCATCCATGTCGCTGTTATTCCAAAAATGTCTTTATGAGACAACATGTGCTATTTTGGAAATTAAATGTAGAGTCTATGTTAGTAATAATTAGCATCTATAAATTATCATAAAAAAAATTCATGGCTTTTATTACTAATTTTCCCTTGATACAAATTAAGTTTTTTGTAGAGAAAATAAATGGAGGCTTACATAGAAAACAGTTCTAACATGAAGAAATAGTCAGCTACATTATTTAATAAAATTATTTGACATATATATGTATGTGTGTATATATATATATATATATATATATATATATATATATATATATATATATATATTTCAGGTTCTGCATAGAAAACCTTCAAGATTTTCATGAAGTACTTAGCGCGACCGACCCAATATTTCAAGTAGACGCTGTTTTGGTTGCTCCTGATTTGGTGATGAGACCCACTGCGCACGAAGTTTGCAATATTGTGGCACACTCAATTAGACATTTCCTTAATAGGTAATTAATTATTAATTGTTGCTATATTTACAAAACACCAATTTATCAAATAAACATTTTCATTAAGCATTATCGCAGGGGTGTGTTGGGTTGATCACAAGGCATACGGCCTTTGATGGCACGGTGCACCGCGGGGACAGATTGAGGAATTGATGAATATCATGAAATTGTAAAATTTCCTTGTTTCAAGACAGAATCCTAAAAAAATAAGCTTAAATATCAGGTTTGTGGGTATTTTGTACTGTACCCAATGGACATGGCAATATTGTAAATGTATGTAAAGCCACATTTAGTGAAATATTTGCAGTGTTTTCTAAAAAAGTGCAGATATTAGTAACAAAGAAAAAAGAAGGTCAATTGAATTATGCAGAAACAGAGGAAATATGAATAAGCATAGGAAATTTATGGAGATTGAAGAGAGAAGTGTAAGTGTAAAAGATCACATAAATTCATTCCTAAGGCTGGAGAGCCACTATGGTCGTGCACAATCTCAAAAAGAATACCTGAGAATACCTGAAAATTACAGTACCATTTTTAAATAAAGTATTTTTAATGTTAAATTTGATCAGAAGCAGACAGATACGTGGTGCTACCTATGATTTGCTTGCTGCAATAATATTTTAAGAACCAAGTAACATGACAATCCATGAACATCAATTACAGTTACACTAATTAAGAGCAGAAAGAGCTACAAAGCAAATGGCTTTCGACATTAAAATGTCACAAACGCCTAGCAGCACCACATGCACGGTTGCCACGGACTTATAGCACGTAATAGTGATTCGTGCCCTAACTCTTGGAGCCATCTACTATTCTCGGTATGATTTTATGGAATGAAAATTTGACAGGCAGAGGAGGAAATGAGATAGTTTCATGCATTTTTAAGATGCTTATTGAGTATCATCGTCTAACATTAAATAAGACAATTTGATCATGTGAAGCGATAATTGCTGCGGCCAAATTAAAATAAAATGTTGTTATTTTTATGGGCATTTTTGACTTTCAACAAAGTTTTTAAAACTATTGAACACAGATTTTTCATAAGTGGGCACTTATTCATATCTCTCATTTGACAGAGACTTCACGATAATTGAAAAACGAAAACGTGTGACTAATTTTACTATGCCCGAAGATATAAAACATTTCATTGAAAATGCTTGGTTCAAATAACCATTTCGGGCTGTAACAATGAATACTGAAGATTTCTATGATTTTAAGTTAGCTACAGAAAAATTTTAAACACAATGACACTGCAAATATCAAAATCGCATTATCTAAAATTTTATAATGAATAAATTTCATAATTAGAATTAAAGAAACCCATAGTTTTATGGAGAACTGGAAAGATTCACAAAATCTCCTAAAACAAGGCAAGATGTTCAATGACATTTCTGGATACTCACTGCCAAATTAAATTGTAAAAGCAAAATTACTAAGGAGAAGAAAAAAGATCTTTTATCATTGATACCCTATCTCAGAAACGATCACCGAAAATATTTTGAAACTAATTTGAACTAAACTAACATTTTTAATACTGCCCACTTTTATTTTATTAGTAATTTGAAAAATGTTTAAAACTATTTTATGTTTGTCATATCATTAATTTTCCTATAGATAACATACCAAAGTTCCTAAACCAAAAGCGGCTGGGAACTTGAGACGTATATTTATGAGTACCGGATGACCGAGCGTTGCTTGGTTTATTTCGAGTTTCCCACATTAACGTGAAATTGCTTGTTTCATGGTATTCGATTTTCTTCCCCTTCATCATATAACATGTATTTATAACGTGAATTTGACCATTCAATATTAAATGAAAACCTGGTCAGTACTAGTTGTCATAAATAGTTTAAAATAGTGAAGCAAACAATTACACCAAAAATTAAATAGCATTTTAATATAAATAAAACGTATGCAACATGTGTAATGTTTATCACTAACTTTTGCTCGGCACGCATTAGAATCAAATAAAAATAGTTAAAGTTACGCTCTATTTAAACTATGTTTGGATAATTAAATCGAAACACTCTTTTTCCCTTCACTGGGGACTCGTATCGTATTATGGCTCTTATGACACAGGCATAAGTATTATTTTACTATTTGCCTGTAAATAAGACATAACTAACTTTATCGCCGATAGTGTTGGTCTAGCGAATTATTAGTGAAAATACATTGTATTTGAAATGAAAAACCGCTTAGTACTATTCCTGTGATTAAACTACTGAGTTTTGTTAATAAATTTTTGATGTACGGTTGAAAACACCATCTGGTATGTGATGATTCATTTAATGTCGAAAGGTCAAATCCACATTGTAAAGAGAGAAAGTTTGAGTGAATGTTACTAATAACTATTATGTTGGATATGAAAATAATTTAATGTTAATATTTTTATGCGCTTCAAATTGGTTATTCTTGTAATTTTCCTGTCAAATGGGACCATTTGGTATAATAATGGGAAATAATAAATGTAATATTCTTCAAAGTATTCTTCGGCTTTATCCAGTGGAGTAAAATTATTTTCACCAATGAAAAATTATAATCACTTAAATTAAATAAATTTAACAACTGAAGTCTAGGCAATTTTGTTACATATTTATTACGGTTTAGTTGTCACGAGAGATATTGTTAGTAATTTTTGAAAATATGTGCTGGACTGTCTATAAAATTATGTTATCTAATATACATTATTCTGTACTTCATAGCTTTACCAGGGAAATTCTAATACACTTGACAACAGATCAGTTCAAACAATGAATTTTTCTTAACCTATTGATAATTTATGGTGCTATTGTCAATGAAGTAATTCAGGCAATGTGGGATATGGCAGATTTTTTACACGTTTATCAAATGTAAAAAAAGTAGTTTTGTTTTTATTTGATATTTAAATAGCTCTTAAAGGGATTAACTAATTCTTATTAAACTTTGCACACTAACTGAATGTATTACATACTAATATGTAGGATAGTTCCAGGAAAAATAAAGATGCGTAAGAAATAACAAAAAACCTGTCAAAAACTAGCCTGATAGATGAATGAATTTTTGGACTTATTTAAAGATGAAACAGAATATACAGACATTCTATGGTTGTGAGAATTCTTAGCAATAATTGCAATAAATAATCTATTTTTATTAAAATTTTATAGATGTTATTTTTTTAAATTATTACTCACCACTTTTATGTTTATTTTACTTCTACTCTTAAAACATAAAAATGTAAATATTTAACGAGTACAACAAATAAATGCAATACAGACCATGCACACGAAATTTCATGACGAAATTAAAAATGGCGATGGTGAGGTTAATGCTATAAGACCGAATGAGGTCATTCAGAAAATATCTGGTATCACGGATATGAAGCAACGAATGGCATGCTTTATATGGCAATGGGCCGGAGTATAATGAATTGTTAGGTTAAACACCGGATCCGTAAAATGAGAAGATGAAGAAAATTGTTGGAAAAGATAAATGGAAAGAAATAGAAGGCGTCTGCATTCAATATTGGAATGATATGATGATCATGGCTATTGATAGTTTACTTTTGGGAATATGTTTTAACGATTTTCTTTAAATTTCATTATTAGTTTTATAATAGTTTTCCTAAGATAAATTCTAATTTAATCCTAGAAGCGTAAATTTTATTTTAAAGTTCCTTTTCATCAAAATCTATAAACAATATAAATGTCGTGCTTTGCACACTTCGTTCAGCATTTCAAGATATAAACAAACCTTAAGCATGCATTCACTTGTCTATTCATATTAGATCATACGTTTAGGTCATTATATTTACAAAGCTAAATTTACAGATTAGTTGTGTTTCCACGTTGGATGCGGGGCATGTGTCTCCCATGCCCCCCTCAAAGAGCAATTGGAGCTATAGGGAATGAGTTTTACATCTTCTCTTTCCTGGAGGATGTATTGCGTGTAGCTTCTGTCAATGATCTAGTGTTGCTATTAGAAGATGACATACATCGCCTGACGGAGAATGTTTTCACTTACGTACAGAAGTTAGTAATGAAAACTTTAATTTTTATTCTTGTCTTGTGCTTGAAGAACTTTATTTCCCTTGTAGCTTCTGTTAATGATCTAGTGTTGATTGCTAAAAGATGACATACATCGCTTGACTCGGGATGTTTTCAAGTTAGTAATTAATAACAACAATTTTCATTTTTTATTGTTGTCTCGGGCTTTAGGGACTTTGTTTCCCTTAATTTTTTGTCCCACCCTTAAAAATTAGTGTGTTTGAGAAATAAATTTGTGTAATTTTAATAATGATAAAACAATTAAAATAAGCACATTTAAAGGAGAATTTCGTTATAAATTATCAGTTCCTTTTATTATAATGTTTATTGAGATTATCATGTGAATAATTACAGAAATACATCTATAATTGTTTTAAGTAAACTCACAGCAGATTCCCACTTTCGTATGATGTTAAATTAAAAAAGAGTATTTTAGTTGGACCTTATCTGCAACTTGATGGATGATATATAGTTTGAAATATATGTGCGGTTAGCATTTACAGCAGTCACTAAAGGGTTTTTATAGATATGGTAGAAAAATTTTAGGACAAATTTTTAATTTGTTTTCTATTTTCTTATTAAAGATTATTTCCCAGAAATATGACTTATTAGGGTGATAAGTGAAGAACAAGATGAGGTGAATCCATAAAGATATTGAGACAATGGAAAACACTACCAAGGGCACTGGAATATGAACATGATGGCAGGTTAATGCTGCCATAGTGGAAAAAAGTACTCATTTGGCAAAAAAACAAAAACAAACATCAATAGATAGCTCTTAATAGAACAGGATATTAGAACAGGTGTAATGTAATAAGTATTTAAAGTTATCGAAGTCAACTCTTCATATTTTCTTTTATTCCAAAATATACTGTAAATATGGAAACTGTGAATACAGAAGGAAAAAATGTGTGGAACACTTAACTAGTTTCAGCATTGATTTAAAGAATGCAGTGATTGTTCGACTGTGCTGTTTTCTTATAGTATAAAGAACTGAAAGTAAAAAATAATAGTTTAATTATTATTTTTTTAATTTCAGTTCTTTACACTGATATAGCATGTTAACATTTTTCTTTTATAAACAAGGCAGTATTCCATAGATTAATTACTATTAGATATTTATGAAAAACTCACCCTCATTCCTTCCCTTAAGTTTTAATAAAACAGTCTATATCACTACATACTGTTGTTTACATATACTTTGTATGATTATGGCAGGGACTTGCTTCAAGTATATTTAGATATGCATTATTATAGTAGGTATTGCATAAAATAACAATTTTCAAGAAAACACCCATTTTTATGTAACAAATGCAATAATCATATGTGTATTAAATGTAATTTATTAACAAATAGATGGCGCAAATTCAAGGATTTATGGTCGTATGATAAGAAAATGACATGCGAGCGTTATCTTCAGAAGAATGATCAGTTATCAAAATTTGATGAGAAGTTCTTTTTCTTTGAGAACCTAATAGATGATCTTGACGGACACGTGCAATTTGTGGATGTGGGGTCCATAAGGGTCAATTTACGACCTATCATAGCTCAAATACAGGATCATTCCCTGGATTGGAAGAACATGTTGGGTCAAACACTGGGCACATATACCAAGACAAATATGTATGAGTTGAGGGATAATATTGAGGTATGTTTACAATAATCACTTTACACAGATGTAGGTTGTTAAAATACGTCGAATTATAAGAGAAAGTTTAAACTATAAATATTTTTCAAAATGTCCTGAAATGTAAATTATTTCTAGGGTAATAATTATATACTATAACTATATACAATATGTAATTATCCATGAGCATGCCACTACAATCTATTATAGTAAATTGTGAGTAGATTACAATAAATATATTTTTTCCGAAGATAGTAACATATTTTTTACATTTTATAATTGTTATAAGTCATTAACATTAAAATGCATTCATATATGTTTTATTTGAATTAATATAAGAAATGTGCCAACCTTGCATAATAGCCTCCGTAGCGATGCAAATGTGAACTTGACTTTTCTAACTATCCCTTTGTATTATATAATTGTACTAAAGAAAAGGATGGGCGTATTTATAATTTTAAACAGTTACAACATGGCACAATATTTCTATTTAACAGGGAAGTAAAATGTATAGAACTGCATGAAGACGCTTTTAATTTTGTGTCTACGGTATTGGCATGCAGTTGAGTCAACTACGAAGAATTGTCAATTCAAACAAACATACTAGCTAATAATGTAGCTCTATTATTATTTAAACAGTTCTCCAAACAATGGCTGAAACAATTTGGTAGAATAACAAAAACCTAAACAACTGATACTGAACTTAACTCATAGCAGTCGGTATATTGCCACAATTATATACGAAGTGGAGTTTAAACTGCCCAGTCTCATCATTAAGAATCATTTACAGTTTACACTTTCACGAAATGAAAATGTCTTACAAAATTATGACAAAACCACTGTTCAAACTTCGTTGGTGGTTTAAACTGTGATTGATCTTATTGGTCTAATAATGAACACTTCGTTTTTATTTAGATAAGACATTTTTATTTAGACAAGATGTTACACATTGCCAAACTTATAATTGGCACTATTCACACAAGTGTATTTATGATTTCATAGAATATTTAAACTTAATTATTTAAGTAACAGTACTGAGATTCCTAAGACAATTGGTATTGGCGAGAATTCTTTATTATAAAATTATCCATTTTAAATGAACTAAGCCTGCAAAACAAATCTGCAGAAGCAACTTTTAAAAATCATACTTTTGTCTTTAAAGGAATAACTTTCAATGGAATTTTCACAAAGTCAAACTCAAATGCAAGTTTTTTAAATTATGTTCTTTTTAAATTATGTTTAGCTTACAAAAGACTCTGAGAAGCAACTTTAAAAAATCACACTTGTCCATAAAAAGAAAAGTTCAATGAAAAATTCACAAAGGCAAATTGAAATGTAAGTTTTTTAAATTATGTTCAGTAAGCTTACAAACAACTCTGCAAAGCAACTTTAAAAATAATAGTTTTGTCCATAAAAGAATAAGTGTTCAGTTTTCTGCAATTGTTTTGGGATTTCCTTTCTAAATCACATCTTGTGGCTTAAGAAATTTGTAGATATACTTGGTCAATGTTACAAGCCAGTTAAAATGCTGTTCAGCAATATATAACAATTTATGGAAATGTCAATAGCAGGAATATTTCTTAGTCACATGGAATTATTTTGAAAGTTTGCCTGCCACAAGAAAATTTGAAAAGTCTGGATTATCAATTAATTCACAGACTGGTTAAAAAAGTATAAAATTTTCATTTTATATTTTATTAGCTAATTGCTAGTCCATTGGAATGCGCTAAAGCGTCACTTTCACGAGAGGGGATGGCCAAATCTCTTAGTGGTAATATATCTTGAAGGTTGTAAAAGTATATGCGTTGAACAATTTGTACATGCAAGGGTAAGTAGAAATTTAACCGCAAAGGACTTGGATTTGTGTTTCTGTTAGCAATACTAGCACTTTTGCACGAATTGCTAGCTGCAGTTTTATCACTGTTTGTAGGCTTGAACTTATTAGGTCAGTTCCATTGTGATAACTGTGATGTTAACAAGGGCTGCTTTGCTTTTCCTTCGCAATAAAAAAAAGTCATTCTGTGGTTTGAAGGTGTATCACGGATCAAAATTGATCTAAGACTTTTAGCAAGCATGGGTTACATGTTTCACTACAACGGAGTGTCTGTGAGTGAAATAAAAAGTCTTGTATGGAGAATGAACTACAATGAACTCACATTTGACATGATTTTATTAATCTTTACAATTAAACACCTGAAGATGCTGTCATACAATGAAACCTAGATTGTGGTTATTAATTTAAATAAAGTAGAAATAATACTACATCACATAATTCCATATAGTTGTGAATAAAAATTAAGCGATAATGAATTTCTACAAGATTGACGCCAAATATATTCAATGATTATATTAGAAAGAGCAGTAAATATTTATGAAGTAGCAAATGATCTGTCGCTTAGTTATGGTTTTATCTATGAAATCATCCACAAGGCTTAGTTATGGTTCATCTATGAAATCATCCACAAGACTTTGGTTGCATAAAGCTTGTCCTCAAGGTGGATACCAAAACACTATTATTGTTCACTCGGAAAGGCATTAAGGGGTCATCAATTCACCTCAAACCAAGAACTGAAGAAAGCGGTGCAGGTGTAGTCCGCTGCTTGGCCAGAATGTTTTTAACTACCATGGGCATAAAGGTTGTATAACGATGGAGGAAGTGTGGAAAAGTTAAGGTATATTGGAAAATGATATTACTTAAATTGTTTGATTTTTGTTAAAATAAATTTTATCTTTGTAATGCAGACAACTATTTATTAATTGTCATATATTGCCAAGCTATAACGTTTTGTCAATTTTATAATATGGTAATTAGGAAGGTCTGGCTCAAAAAGTTTAAAAATGTTGAGCAATGTTAGGCTATTTCCTATATTAAATTTTAAGTAAGTTTTTAATAATAACTAATTTTGAAATGAAATCAAATGAATGAAAGTTGCTATTGGAAAAAATTACTTGAAACTTTTGAAGGATGAAAGTAGCATTAAAATGATTTACACTGTTATGAAAAGTTTCCGGACAAAAGTAAAATATGAAAAAATAATAGAAACAAAAAGCAGTGCCTGTCATATTAAAAAAATTCCAAAAAAATGGTTACTTTTGTTCATCAAAGAAGTCTCATTTTTAAGATTAAAGTGGTATTCTTTTAAAAAAATTTTCAAGAGTTTGGAATAATTTTCCATGATGTTTGAAGTATCTCCCAAAGAAGTTCTGCAGAACTCAAAGCCACATTCTTTATTTTTTAATTCAAATCAACCCATAATTGTTCAATGGGCTTAGGATTGGGAGATTGAGGGAATCGCATTATAAATTGGAGGTCTTTAGGTTCATCAGATAATTAACACATAGTTCAGAGGTGTGTTTTGGATCATTGTCTTGTTGAAAGACAAACCCACAAATAATCTAATTACTTCCCTAGAAGGAATATCACTGCCTTCTATGTTTTTCAATATATAATATCTTTTTCTAAAGATTTCCCTTGACTTTGTAAATATTTCCCAAACCATTTTGAAAAAAATCCCTTTGTCATAATAGACGCTTCAGTTCTGTTGAACAGTTGATGTTACACAATGAGAATGGTATTTTTCTGAAAATTTGCAATACACATAAATTTTGAGCTTTTGCCTAAATAAATATAAACCTAGATTTCTATTTTCAATTTTCAACTGTCCAATGTTTTTGAGCCCACTCTAGTCTTTTTTCTCAATTTTTTTGCCAAAAAAGTGATTTCTTTATGGAAATTCTAGTCCAAATACTATCTTTTTGTAAATGACTATAGTTGTATAATGAGTTCCTGGTAGTGAGCTTCCAGTCCATGGTAGATTTGACAAATATTGAACGATTCTCAAAGTTAGAGGTGACACGAGGCATTTCGCTAAGTTTTGTCATGATTTGAACCCATATTCTGAAAAGGTGTGATCTCCGACAACAGAATATAGTATTTTCAATGTTTCTGCTGTGTAATGTTTGTGAAGTCTCTGTCATGAAGCACATTCTTCAAATTTCTCAAAGACATTTTGCGACCCATTATCTCAAAAGAAAGACAAACGTTAGAAATTAATTTTCAAAAGTCGAACATATGCTTGAACTTAAAAACCACTGTGATTTATTAAATAATTGAAGAAACAATCGCAAAAGCTGTTAACATAATTACTTTGTTTATATTTTTTTATTAAGGCATTTGTAATAAATGGTTTACCTGGAAATTTTTCGCCAGTGATTCACCACTAATTGAGAATCTGAAAAGTTATCAATTATATATAAATAATACGGTATAGATATACTTCACCCGATAATGCTTTTAAGCCAGCTGTGAAAAGCATATGAGAAACAAACCAAAGGATTTGAAAAAAGTGAATTGTTGAAATGTATGACTTAATACACGCTAATTTCTTTAATTTCACTAGACGAAACGGGCTTTATTTTTGATAGTTTGGAATACAGAAACTATACTATACTTTATTAATTTTTAGATTTAATTGATACTGGCATTCAAATTTTGTGATTGAAAGGACATAAAAAAAATTAAAAAGTTGTGCAATGCATGATTTTGAATATGGTCTGAAATTGTAATTACGGAAATAGATATATTGAAAAAATTATTAATGAAATATGGATGATGTAAGTGAACAAATTTAACAGTGATCGTCGTTGAAATACGATAAAATATTGATTGTAGAATATTTGAATAATATTTACATAGTTCATTTATGAGATGAAAGAGGTAAGAGATTTTTGAAGATAGAGGAATATACGATATTATTCATTGACGATAGGTGTATATATATGTGCAGTATTTATTATCGGAAATGAATATTACAGTCGCTATATAAAACTCTGTTGGCAGAACTTGAGAACATCATTAAATATGAACATAAAAGGACTTGAAGATTTTAAATTGGTGATGGCAACAATCACACAAGTGCAGCAGATGACTGTTTCTGCCGAGGTGAAGTACAACAATATGAAAGAGACCTTCCATATGCTTCGTATGCATAATATTGATGTAAGAAATCTCAAATTAAATAATTTGCTAACAAGTTAATTATAGTTTAGAAATAGCTTTTTTTATTGATGAAAAAAACTTGTTTTTGGGTATTATTATGGTGTAACTGTAGCCTTTCTTAAGCAAGTATGTATTTAAACAGTATATCGCTTCCAGAGAAAAAAACTAATATCAAAACTTCATTTCTCAGAAGTAACAAAAAAAATAAAATTAGTGAATAATTTAAAAATTAAGAAGAGTTGAAAGTAACTGAGATATCAATAGGCAAATACAGGGAAAAATGTATAATGCCAAATAAAATATTATACTTCATTTTCATAAATGAATTATATTATTATGTTATTCCGTGCAATATAAGAAAGAAGTTTGTAAATTTAATAACATATGATTATAGGGACTGTGCAAGAAACATAGATTGTTTGAAGACATTCATAGTGCCATAAGTGATATAAATAAGAACTTTTGTGCATGTTTTTCAATTTTTTTGGAACCTGGAGGAAATATAGTTTTCATGGATAAAATATGTAAAAGTATGAGTGAAATGAAGAAACAACTTAAAGTCAGCCATATCATTAATGAGACAGAAAGAGAAATATCAATAATTTGTTGAAATGCTTAACAAAGTCATTGTACGAGGCGAGGTCAAAAGTGTTATTTTTTCATTTCAATACGACACAAAGTCATTGTGTGAGGAGTCAAAAAGTTCGCAGAATGGAATGGAAGGAAGGTCAATAAATTATATTTTTCTATTCCTTTCCAATATAATCTCCCTTAACCCTATTGCATTTTTTTGATCTGTCAAGATATGTTAGTTATTTGTACCTTCAAAAAATTCTCAATACCTATTTTTTTTCCACGAATTTACCTTTTTATTTTTTAATCACAATTACTGGGTCAGAGAATCGATTTGGTTTTCAATCTGGAATGTCCAAGTTGGACGCTATTCTAGATCATTGCCTTGTGTCAGCGTGTGCCCGGACGAATACGTAGTTTTTATATTTTTGGACATTTCCGGCACATTTGGCAATTCCATTTTATCCACATTAGAGTCTCGGAAAATGTTAACGAACCTTTGTCGGATAATAATGGATTCGTTTTGTGATTGAGTTGTCTATTTGCAGGATACCGTAGTACAGAAAACGTTGATCAGGGGCTGCCCGTAAGGCTCAATCTTTGGACCAATTCGAGGAAAAGTAATGTTCAATAGTATACTCGCGATAACCATTCTGGGATGCGGCACCATCGCGTGTGCTGATACTTTGCTGATAGTCGGAGGGGTGAGCTGCAGAGAATTAGGGAATCTGGCAGCAGACTTCCTCACCAGGTTATATGTATGAGGCATTAACAATGAAAAATCCGAAGCTGTCCTATTTAAGGGCTGTCTGTGGTGATCGTCCGGCCCTGGCTCGGCGTGTGGGATCAGGTGGAACATAACTTGGCATGGTCCTTAATGCTTAGTGGAGCTTCTTACCACAGGTGCAGTACATCTGTGAGTGTTCAGCAAATTTTGTTTTGGCACGTGGCAAGAGTTTTGACACAGGTCCATTGCACCTTGAATTTTAGGCAGAGGAAGCCCTTATTTATAGGAGGCGTATCTCAAAGATCGTTAATGCTAATTGGCAATCTAGGTGGTCTTCCTCCGATTTTAAGGTGGAATCAACCATGTTATTTTTCTCTGATGTGTCCAAGCAGTTATATAAGAAGTGGCTCATTAGCGAATATTATACTTCGTAGTTTTTAACGGGACATGGCGCTTTCCATGCCAGTTTGTTCATATTCGCCCTCAGAGATTGCCCAGTGTGTATCTGCAGTTTCGAGGTGTTTTGTTCCACTGCATTCAGCATGATGATGGTGATGATGAGGGTTTTGTTAGAGATTTTGTTGTTTTGACATGTCAAGATGGTCATGAAGAATATTCAAAAAGGGTTGTATTAGATACTACAACCATTTCTGCCACTGCTTTTTTTTTAATTTTGGCATCTTTCAATATAAGTTTTTCAACTTTTTCAACAATGTCTGTGGAGGTGGCCGCAATTCAATTTCTGTCTTGTTTAAAGAGATTATATCACTTGTAAATCATGGTTGTTTCTAGGGCAAAAGTGACATCTGATTTAATATGACTTCTGGTATTTTTCTTTGCTTTGTCAGGAAATTGATCACAGCTTATAATTAAATTTTCTCCATAGTTGATGATTTCTTCCAGAATGAGTTACTTTATTGATGATAGCTCAGAGGTTGATGACACAATTCAGCTGAAACTTGGTATATACATATAATCGTAAGAGCCTCTCATTATCGACTATGCATATAAGCAAACCCCACCCCTCGCATTCCACTCTATTCCGGGAACTGTTTGACCCTCTTTCATGGATTATGACAATTGCAAAACAAATTGAAATTATTTATAATTTGGTGGAAATGGTTTTACTTTGAAAGATAACAACAATATTTATATTGAAATGCAGACTTTCATATACGTGAACACTATAAGCAAAAGTTTATTAATTTATTGCTAGCTGATAGCATTTTGCACAGTCCCTAATAATACTTTAATTTATAAAGTTCTAGTACCGGCAGCTTTTTTGTTGAGAAGAAAACTGTTAGGTCGAATACTGTCATCTCAATTTCAAATTTATAACAAGATACTATTGCAATGACAAACATTAAATTTTCATTAAAATTCATTAAAATAATTGTAAATAGGCAACATATCAGACCTACAGATAAAGGAACGCTAATTTCTGTTTTCTTTTAATACATTTATATACCAGATTGACGATGCAGACATAGAATTTGTCAAGGCATTGGAGTCTTCGTGGGGAGATTTGTATACATCATCCCTATTCCGGGCTGGTACGCTAGAGCGAACCAAGGACAAGTTTTCCAAACTTACGGTAACTGAAATCGCTGAGTTTTTGAAGATATTGGAAGATTTTGTGGAGAAATTTGACACAGAAGGACCAGGCACTGTGGAGCAAGATTTAGACAAGGGACTTGTATTGATGGATGTGAGCATGATAAAATTCACTTTCAATATAAACCAAAACGATTATAATATTAATTTTGGTACGACCACGGTGTTTTAAACGTTTTTTAACGTTTTTTTTTTTTTTTTTTTTTTTTAACTGTAAACTGTTTTACACGTTATAAACTGTTTAAGGACCATAAGATCCTTAACAGTTTAAACCGACTAAAGAAATTTCAGTTTAAAGTTAATCTGTTGATTACATCTGAATGTAATTTGAATAAACTTTATTTAACTTTATTTGTAACGTGCAACACTGAAAATTTTTATTAACTAAAAGCACTATTAATGAAAGGTTCTGTTTGTCAATATCAGTCATAGTTTATTGCGTACTATTTATTCCTATAGCATTTGGTGCACAGGAATTGTAATATCGTGGAACTGAACAATATCTAACTGGTTTAAATTTAAGTAAAATAATATTTTCTACTTTTTGCCAATAATACTGTTTCTATCATTATAATTGCAAATATATTTTTCTAATTATAAATTCATTTTTGTCAACGGTGGCAGTGTGGACCTTGAGCATCCAAATATTTATTCGGGCCACAAATAGGAATGGTTTGACTTCCTAGCTCTCTATATTCAGTAAACAGCAAACTCATAAAATTTTAAGCGCACCTCTTTCAAGCTCTTTTCCCCTTTTTTAAATTTTTGATAGTCACTTTATAATCCTATGTCTACAAATATTAACTTTAACTTGCAGCGTCATATCAGTACTGCATGTAAAAACTTACAGTTACTGTATCATCAGATCCTACCCTACTGGATTTTAATCACTCAAATTCCTCTAAACAAGTTCACGGTACCGGGTTCATTTTGAGCTCCAGTGCACACATATTGCACAATCATATATTGCACACTTCTAATTGAAACGTGAGAGAGGCAGCACAATCATTTATTTCAAACGTGATGTCTGATGCAGATCATTATTTTTTAATTTTTATAACTTTATTAATCTATTCTACCTATAAAGTGACAATGACTAGATATAAAAAATGTATTGTACAAATACAATAAATGTTGTTGGAAAAATTGTGACATATTTAGGCAATAGACCTATAAAGTGACAATGACTAGATATAAAAAATGTATTGTACAAATACAATAAATGTTGTTGGAAAAATTGTGACATATTTAGGCAATAGACCTATAAAGTGACAATGACTAGATATAAAAAATGTATTGTACAAATACAATAAATGTTGTTGGAAAAATTGTGACATATTTAGGCAATAGACCTATTAAGTGACAATGACTAGATATAAAAAATGTATTGTACAAATACAATAAATGTTATTGGAAAAATTGTGACATATTTGGGCAATAGATGGTGCTAGTTCATGTTGAGGTTCTCGGGTTATTTATATTATATTATTCATTCTAAAAAACAAGTTAGCACCTTGGTTGAGTTTTGGAGATTTAAAATACATATTGGAGATTTAGATATTTTATTGTTTTACTTTCTTCAAGGGGAAAACACGCATTTATAAAGTTGAGTAAAGTTTGCAGTGCCAATGCTCATTGTGTCAATAATGGTTTACAAAATGTGATGGTTATTTTGATCTCAATGATACTTTTAGATTACAGAGGCCCACTGAGGTTGATGACGACGAAATTGAAACAAACCCATGTTACACGACATAAGTAGTTGCAAAAACATTGAAAATCCATCATTGAAACGTGAAGCAACTGGGATATATAAGGAAGCTTGATAATTTGGTCCTTCATGAATTCAAATATGTTCAAAGGGCCAAAAATTCAATTTGAATGTTTACTTTTGGCAATTGGACAGTTTGAACGAATCCATCATTTAGAAATGTCCAGAGTTTGTTAATCCTAAAGAAATGGTGTTCATTACGGCTACACAAGACCACGCACAAGTTTGATTGCCCATCAGAAATTGTTGGAGCTTGAATTGAATTTATTGTCATATCCACTAATCTCGCCTGACCTTGTGTTATCAGACTTCTACTTGTTTCATGCTCTTCAAAATCTCTTTGCATGGTATAACGTTAAATTATGATGAGGCCATAAATATGCACTTTGTTCAGTTTTTCATAGATGAAAACAGGGCCTTCTATGTGCAAAGAATTATGAAAAATGATAGCAAAACCTTATTGAACAAAATGAACAATATATTATTAATTGACCTTATTTCTTTATGACTGACTGAAAAATATGGAAAAAACGCATAACACTTTTTCCAACAACCCAATAACAATGCAAGGATCTGTATCTTGTAAAAGCTGTTTATGCTTATATGAAAATAAGAAAAACATTTTTTTGGTTTATTCTTACGAAACGTAAAATTTTCTTTTCATAATTCTCTAAGCATCTATTGTGGCTATTTTTTTCTTTTTTTGATGAGCAATGCACACAATATCATTGTTTCTTCTGAATTTATTTTTGAAATAAAACCATATTAACAAATAATATCTGAATACCAATAACAGTTAACAGTTAGAATAACAGTTGCCTGAAGATAGTATTTGCATTTGGTAACCTGACTTTTTATAGCAATTTATTTGCAGTCAGTTACATAATCACATTAAGGGTATTTGGCCTTACTGTTGCCTAGATTAGTAACATAAGTTCTGAAATACAATCACGAGAATGTCAACAATGTTCTTTAGGTGCAAATTGAGAATAACTCAGAATTTTTTTCAGATATAATGTTCAGTAGTTTATAGGTTACTTACACAGTTTCCAGTGTTTGAAAGTGTCGACCGATTATAGAATTTCGTAAGTATGTGTGTTATATACACATATATATTTGAACTTATTTCTATTCTATCTTTTTTTACTGATAGTTGTTACTTTACCAAATAAATACACCATCGACCAGGTCAGGGTCCGATGATAAGTTTTTGAGGTGAACAATGGAATTCCTTAATGGAAGGTAGTAAATCACCTGTGATTCAAGATATTTGCTACTGGTAGCTATTACTTTGTAAAATAACTACACCATCGACCAGGTCAGGGGCGATGATGAGTTCTGGATATGAGAAATGTAACTCCTTAACAGATGGTAGTAAATCAACCATGATTCAAGACGTTTGCTACATTCCTCTTTTTCTTTCTCTCGCCCTCTGCCATTTTACTCCTTACTATATACTTACAAATCAAGGTTTAGATGCCAAAGAAGTTTCACTTCTGTCACGTGTATTGAGTTGCATGCGGAACTTTTAATAATACCTACCACAATTCTCAAAGACATTCAACTGTGCGTAAAGGTTACTTACACTCAATGTCTTTTAAATAATTCTTACAGAGTGATAAATGCAGAAGAAAATGCATACTCTTATAAAATTAAGTTTAGGCAGAATTTGCAATAATCTAATTTTTTATGTTAATGCTTTGTATTTATTTTAAGCCAGCAATACATGTTGGTCGAGCTTAGGCCAACACGAGCGTAAGCAAATTGGTTCAAAGCAAGTGCTACCATCCAGACATTCGGCAAGTTTGACAAAAATACAAACGGCCAATGTAAACAAATTTTTGTAGAGCTGCCCACACGTCGGTCAGTTTTTATTGTGCATTGAAACAATATGGACGACATAGAAGTTATTGCAACTGCTGGTATTTATTTAATGAGCATGTATAATTATTATATCAGTATATACCACAGCAAAGTGGAAAAGAAGAACAGATAAAAAAGGAGGTGGTGGATGCTGAATATTCACAGAAATAGGACAAGGTAAGATGACCTTTTGTCATTATATACTCACATTTTTTTTACTAAATGTTACAATTTTGTCATATATGCATTTCTTTTCACAGAGAAAGTATGGAGAACCAGCTATGTGAGCTTCTACAAGAAACTGAATCAAAGGAATTCCAGAACTTTGTTCACATGTCTGATAGCGAATTTAAATATTTACTCCTGAAAATCTCCCCAGCAATCAGCATAAAAGACACCGACTTGAGAGAGAGTATACCAGCAAAATTTCGACTTGCCGTGACAAAGAAAGAATATAAAAAAATAAATAGAAACAAAAATATAAACGAACAATCTTGTTAATCCTCTTTAATGTAATTTTTTAAAGACTTTTACAAAATAAAATTAACAGTAATTCACATAAAATTAATTTAAAAATGTTGATTATTAAGTAAATAGGTTAATATAAAGTTGCTTGTCCAATTTAAATAATATTACACGTTAAAATGACAAGAAAAGATTGTTTATATCTTGTTTATATTGAGTATTTTTTATTGAAACTATACTATAAGGTATATACAATACAAATTACGTACATAACCTATACTTTTATTTTTTATTCCAATCAGTAAAATGCAGATTAAAACTGATTAACTGAAAGTTACCACTCGAAACCGATAGTATTAAATGAGTAGGTACTTGCTATTTTTTTATCTTTATGATGTATGTCTTCAGGGTTCCAAATAACAGGTTCATTAGAGCGACATTCTGCATGTGTGACGGCGATGGATGCCAACCGCATATTAGTGGGCGGAGAAACATCTGAACACTATTGGCCGAGCGCAGTCGAGCACCTTTGTTTTGTGCAGAAAAACCGACTCCTCTCTGAAGTGAGACAAGTGGTCGCGAGTGACTGCGAGTTGTGACAAGCTATGCCAAATGAGATCTATACACATTGGCGCTTGCCTCTACTTGCCCAGCTAGGCGAGCAACACCGAGCAATGGCAAGGAAATGCAAATAGGCTGTCTATATGATTTCTGTTGACCTTCACTCAGCAACGCTCAACCAATACATATTGCTAGCTTTAGAGTAAGCCTGAGAAAATAAACCATAGCTAAGAAGTTTCAGAGTAAATCATAGCTAAAAAGTGTTTAATATGAGTGTGAAGTAAAATTTTTAAATTTAGTTATTTATAATCGGTAATTGTGCATTTAAGAATGGGTATAATATAAGGCTTTGAGTCGCATATTAAATCACAGATCTTTTTTTTTTAGTGTTTTAAATATGCAAAATAGTAATCGTTTTGAAATAATCTGGAAGTGTCTAGCATAGACAATAAATAAGATCTTCTGTGTTTTATTACTTGTCAGAAACAATATGGACTATATCAGGAGGGGTTTCAGTAAAGCATTGTATCAAACATTTCATTAACTCTTATACCTACTAATAGTTGATATCTGTGATGATAATGACCTTTGAATCTAATTTCCCCAGATCAACATTACATTTTAAACAAATGAAAAGGCTTTTCAGAGAAGAGAATGAAAAGGCTTTTCTCAAATTCATGCTGATTCTTAGGCAGCAGTCGTTGTTTTGTTTGGTTAAGACCAACTTCACTTTTTTATTATAATACAAAAATACAATTGTCTGCACAGGAATATGGAAAGAAGATAGAAGAGCTTGAAAATCGAAGGAAAGTGCTCTCTAATGCGGAACAATTATTTGATAATCCTTTAGCCGATTATTCAAGCTTCCTGAGAGTTCAAAAGGATTTTCAAGCCATGGAGATGTTGTATAAACTGTACAAGCATCAAAAGAACGCACGTGACATTTGGGCTAAAACATTGTGGGTAAACCTGAATCCCCAGGTTTTAGTGGATGGCATGGAGCAGTTCTTGAAAGAGTTCAGGTATGCAAATTAAATTAAGCCTCACTGAACCATTGGTTGTATCTTTTTGTTTCTAAACAGAATTTACAAAAATAAGAATAAACTTCTGAAAAATGTTTATTATTTTTATATTTTAGATATGAATGACTAGTTATATTTGTTATTGTGAGTACAGTTGTGTATATGCAATTAATATTGCCATTTATATTTAATATCTACTATAAATGAAATTTTGAACTCAAGTTAGTAAGCAAATTTTATTTGCAAAATGTTTTCTTTTTAGTTATTACGGCTATTCCTATATATAAACCCAACATTTTTTTCCCTCAATAAATTCAGTACTTGACAAACTGATTATGAAATTCAGCATATTGGGTGGAGTGGACTTAAAACGTATTGAGTATAAAGTGAATTCAATAAGATATATGTATATATATATATATATATCTATGTGCATATATATATATATATATATATATATATATATATATATATATATATATATATATATATCAAGAAATTATTTGTATGTGTATATATACATATATACATATATATATATATATATATATATACACATACAAATCATTTCTTGGTGAAAAACAATTGCGTCAAAGTTGAAAATATTCCCAGACTTACATTTATCATCATCATCCACTGCTGGACATAGACCTTTCTAAGATGCGCCACCACATAGTCTTCCGCCTTCCGCCAACCACTTCTCGCTGAATTGTAAGTATCAGCACAATTGGTTGTGATCCGTCCCACACTGCTCTTCGAGGTTCATGATCTTCACTCGACAGCTCGTCTACCCCATCAGCAGATATAGCTGGATCATTGCAAAACACGTTTGTTGATTTAATTTGATTCTCCGTCGGACTTTCTCCTTTCGAATTTTATCCTTCTTAGACACTCTGAGCAGAGTTGTTTCCATCTCCCGCTGAGCGCCTTTGAATTTATCAGACCGACTATGAATGCCCCACATTTCACAGCTAATGGTCATCATGGACAGAATGCACTGAATATACACCTTCTTGTCTAGCGACTGTGTAATCGGCGACCTGAAAATCTGTCTTCTTCTTTCTGAAAGTTATTTCTGAATCATTTGTCCCATACTCTTAAACAATTTCTATGGTAAGATTACCTACGTTCACCTGCCTTGGTACAGGTCAACATGACTTTAGTCTTGGTTATGTTCATACGTTAGGCCCATATATAAATATATATTATGTAAGAATCATCTAAGTCGTCGGTATTTTCATCAACTCTTGCACCGTGTTTGCCAGAATTATGATGTCGTTAGTGAACCTCAGATGCGTTGATCATATATATTGATGGTCTATCCTTACCAATCTAAGGTCTTGAAGACATCTTCCAACGTGCCCGTGAACAGATATAACATCTCCCTGTCTCACTCCTCGGTGCAGTTGGATTGATCTTATCTCCTGGTTCTGTACTTGGACAATCATTGTAAAGGTGTCAACTCACTACTACAAGAAATCTTTCACCACTGCAAGGAGTTCAAAACTTCAATAGAATTGAAGGCTTTTTTTTAATCCACACAAGATAGATGCAGTGCCTATTTTTATTCTTCAGTTTTCTGTATAACCTGTTGTGGAGTATGGATGTGATTTAATGTGATATAGCCTTGTCTAAACCTCACTATTTTCGGAGACTGGAAACCTTCAAATCTTTGAATAATGATATTTGAGTATGTGTAAATTTTAGTAAACCAGTAATGAGTGTGTTATCTCAGGATTTGGCATTGTTATAATTGCTCATTGCCTATTCTACTTCATTGGGAGAATGTGAGCTTTGGATAATCTAAAAAAATATTTTGGACTGGTTAAAAGTAATACTTACCTAATATAACATATTCACAATATATATCAAAAGATAGTTAATGTTAATATCCTTAATAATTCATAATATGTCAGTGAAAGACCTTGCAAAAACATTATATACGCCTTTTTTGTTTCATATATTGAAATGAATTTTTTTTTCTAATTATTGTTTATTACTAATGTAGGAAGTTTCCGAAGGCAGTTAGAACGACACCAACTGGTCTGCAGTTGGATTTGAAGATGAAACAATTTAAAAGTATTGTCCCATTGATGGTCTCCTTAAAGAATGAAGCCATGCGCGAGCGCCACTGGAAAACACTTATGAAGAAAACACGTATGGGTTTTTATTTGTGTAGTTTTTATTTGTGTAGATTTTTAATTGTTATATTGAGATGATACTGTAAATGGGAGAATTCAGAATATGTAAATATTTATATCCTAAACTGACTAAAATTAGATAAAAACCTATGGTATGGTACACTTAATTGTTTGAAAATGTTATATATTTCTATCTTGGAGGAAAATTCCATTAGTTCAATTTGTAAAACGCTTTAAGTTAAATTATATTTTTTTATTAGCTATGCCTCTGCGACTTCCTTCCCTGTGGATCTATGGGAAATATTGTTCAGTTAACTGCAAGATTAATACAGATCTATAAATTATATTTTAGTAAAGGTTTACTTTTGTAATTAATAAAATATTTATAAAAGTAAACTTTATTTTAAGTATGTGCACTTTGTGTTCCAACATCAAATTGCCATGTCTTTGTTTTAGTCTATCAATTGCTATATAACATATATGCCAACCCTAACATATAGGCACATATATGCAATAAAAGTTATATGTGCCTAAATATTACCCCAGTCCCAACTGATTCCACCAGTGAAATCCTATGAGTTGTTCTTCCTATTATGAATATTGAAGCATTAAAATGTGAACTGTGAAAATAATGCGCCAAAATAAGTTGCACCAAGCAAAACTTAATCTTTATGTTATTCTAGATTTACTTTGTTATATTTATTTCGTATTCTTTGTTTTCTTTTATGTCAATATATTATCTATTTACAAGCTTGAAGATTACAACAGTCACAGCAATTTTCGTTGAAATTTTCATCTAAAAGATGAGTCGGTATCTGAGGACTGTTCTATTGAATAGCCACAAAAAAGCGATTACCAAAATGTTAGTCAAACAATAGCAGTATCTGATATCGACATTGTTAAGATAAATACATACTTTTTAAGTTATGAAGGCAATGTTGGACTTACTGAGTATGCAGCAGTCCATCGTAGAGGTGATAATATATAAGTCAACTGAGTATGCAGCAGTCCACCGTAGAGGTTATAATATATTAATCAGCTGAGTATGAAGCAGTCCATCGTATAGGTTGTAATATATAAGTCAACTGAGTATACAGCAGTCCACCGTAGAGGTTATAATATATTAATCAGCTGAGTATGCAGCACTCCATTGTGGAGGTTATAATATATTAGTCAACTGAGTATGTAGCAGTCCGTCGTAGAGGTTATAATATATTAGTCAACTGAGTATACAGCAGTCCATCATAGAGGTTATAATATATTAGTCAATGAATATCTTATAGCATTAGTGAGTACAATTTATAATCAGAATTTCTTCTTTACATGTCAAGTACATTTGGAAAACACTAAAACACTTGCTTATTTTGTCTGTGTTGCTTTTTCCAAAAGTGAAAATATATTGTAATCAGTTTGCGAATATGTGATTGGCAAAGGCCCACAGGGAGAATGCAAACATGTTGTGTGTTATGCTGTGTGGTTTTGAAGCTTCAAGAACTCTCTTTGGCATGTTAAACGAATATTGACTTGAATGAAACCAAAGTGGTATAAATAAAAAAATAAACTAGAGCTCAAACACAAAAGAAAAATTTGGCATGCAGAACGGTCACTGTGTATTTGTATATTGCAAATTGAGAGAAATTTGCAAGTTCACTGAAAAAAAGTATCAAATATGCAAAAACTTTACTATGACATCTTTTTCAAGTATTGCTAGTGAGTAGGGAAAATCCAAAGAAAATTTATCTATACAATGTTATGTGGCATATCACAAGATAAATTAAAACGTTGTGGTTTAATTATTTTGTGCGAATTTCCATACATTGAAGCCTCCCCAAGTGGAAAAATTAATGAACAGACAATACTAGAAGTAAAGTGTCCTTTTTCAATTAAGGATGAATTAAAAACCCTGAAAATTATTCAAAATAATAAATGTTAATAACGAGTTCCAAATAAAATAATGTAGCCCGTACTGCTACCAGATCCAGACACAGCAGAAGGCCATATTGTGATTTTTATATGGAAAAATATTGATGAAAAAAGAATGTTAGTGTAAAAAAAATATTAGTGATGAAAATATGTATATGTGTGATGAAAATATGTTAAATAATATAATAATCCCCAAGGTTACAGAATCTTATTCACATACATGTTGCCAGTTATCACCAAAACAATTTATGGTATGGAATAAACAAATCATAACACCACAATGCAACACAATGAGGAAATTATAAGATTGAAATTCAAGCGAATAAGAAAATCATAATACTGAAATGTCAGAATAAGTAAACTATAAAATTGAAATGTAAAAGAATAAGACTGAAATGTAATAATGTTCTAAATTTATTGGTATGGTTTTTGAAATTAACTTTATAAATATACGTTTACATGTTGGCAATCTAGTTCGGCAGAATTGAATGTGATGATGTATGTTCAAATTAAATGAATCGTTAGACTGAAATGTATTAATAGTTCTAAATTTGTGTGGTTTTTTATATCAACATACATGTGTTTATATTATGTTAAAAATTTAGTTCGGCAAAATAGCATGTGATGAGTGTAAAAGTGTGACACATAGTGAAGGCACCAAATAGTTTTATATTTGATACTTGTGGAAATACTTCCCTAACTTTACAACTATTCCAATTAACAGTTTTTATATTTTCTTATTATCTTATCAATATTTATGGTTTATAGTAAATGAATCATGAGACTGAAATGTAATAACAGTTCTGAATTTATTAATATGATATTTGATATTAACTTATGAAATACTTCTCAAACTTTATAAATGTTGAAATTAACAGTTTTTGTTTTTATTACCTTATAAATATTTATGGTTTAGAATAAATAAATCGGAAGACTGAAATGTAATCTTTATATATAATTATTCAGCCTACTTATGTTAGTGATCGCAAAACTCGAAAAGTAATCAGTCGATTCACTTGAAATTTTGATACATGGTTGTATTGGAATAAGCGCATGTTTTTATAAAAAAAATTTCGATTATTTTTTTTATAATATTTTTTTTGTTTAAATCACCTTCCTATATAATTTCGTAATTGTGAATTTGAGACAAAGTTTTCCAAAGCATTAAAACAAATTATCAAAATCACGCATGGTTAAGCGGAAGAGCCATTCTAGCGGCTAAAAATGTCAACATACATGATATAAACAACATCATTCTACACAGAATCACAGGTGAAACAGTGACATATACATCCGTGATGGTCCAAAGACAAGTAGAGAATTTTCCAATGGAATTTTTTAATTCTCTTGATGTTCCTGGATTACCATCACACATTCTGAATTTGAAAATAGGAGTGTCAATTATATTACTCCGAAACATCAATCAGCCAAAGTCATGTGGCATATAATTAGTAGTGCAACAATAATTTTGATTAGATAGTTAAAGCAGCAATTCCAGTTGGACCTCATAAAGATGAAGACGACTTCAATTTCTGATATGTCTTGTGTTTGCTATGACTATCAATAACGCGCGAGGGTGATCTTTGCAAGTGTGCAGTTTGATTTTAGAAAATAATTGCCTTTCTCATGGGTAATTAATTATACATTACATGCAAAGGGCCAGTAGACCAATCTGATCTTTATGTTAATGCAGAAATCGGACAAACAAATAATGTTGCCAATCCACTACCTTTTCAATAAAAAAATTATTTTCTGTGGAAAACACCTTTCTTCTTCCTTTCCTTTCATTCCACATAGCCACCGGAACACGAACCAGGGTATTGAATAGAATAATGTGTTTTGTCGGTGAATCTATGTTCGCTAAAATACTTCTATTTAATTTCCCTTCCATTTCATATCAGACCGAGTCATGGCGGAGCGCAGCTGGGTTTAGCTAGCAATAGTATACTTATTGAAATACTTCTCTAATTGTTAATAAATGTTCAAATTAACAATTTCTATAATGATTTTTTTATGATTGACACGTGTATAATTATATTAAATTATATTTGATCTAAAATTATGACATCTTTGTGACAGATTAAATCTCGAATATTAAAACCTATAGAAATAATAGAACCTTCATAAGGTTTTGAAATAACAGTTATACTCGTTTGCAGAACCACCAATAAGGACTTTCAGAGTATTTGCCAATTTATAACTTGAATAGATTAATTTTTTTTAGACACAGTATTCTGGGGTTTTATTTTAATTTTATATGGATTCATTTTGTCCATTATTTTCATATTATTTTCATGCTCCTGCTTAGGAACCTACGAGTTCAGATCTTTTAGTTTGTAATATAGGTACTAAATCCATGTTATAAAAATGTTACCAACAGATGACTTGCTGATTTTAAAATAATAACATAATTCTATGTTACACATATTCCTTCTTAATTTCACTAATGTGAGAAATGACTCATTTTGAGCGATTAAAATATGAGTACTATGAGTTGCTTTCATTGATAAGTAGTACTTGAGTTTATTAATTTCTCCACCAAATAAATATAAATAAAGTGCTCGTAATCATCAAATCCTATGTAAAAATGTATTTCCTCAGGGCCACTCAAGTTTTTTACTGAGAAACAATCAATATTTGCATTACTGAATTTTCTTGAATATGACTGCAGAATATTTTCATGTTAAATATTACTGAAACATGAATCACTTGTAGAGCACTTTTATCCCTACATCTTTGAACATATGTTCTCCTTCCATTTACTACTTCTCCTATATTATTTTCATCATACTTCTCCTATATTATTATCATTACGTTCCATTTTCTTTTTTGCCTAGTAATAGCTCTTTTAGCTGTTCAATCCTTTTTGCGTTACTAGTTTGAGCTACATACTAGGCAAACAGTCTTGGCACAGCATTTTTCTTCAATCAGGATAATAGCTGTAAAAACAGAACAAATTTTAAAATTGCTTATAATTTAATATTTTATGGAGTGAATTAATGTACAAAATTATCAATCAAGTACATCGGTACTAACAATTTTGGTATGATGGATCTTTCGATAGTGCATAGTCATCATGAACAAAGTTGTTTTTACAGACTACTGAATGGATTGGTCGTACGAATTTATCTTTACATATTGCTGTCAATCTTTTGTTCATAACAGATTTATCGCATAGAAATCTATGAACACCTTTCGCTAGAGAGCATTGTGGGAGACGACAACATTTGAGGCATTTTTATTCTTTACAAATTCACAGGCAAAGATACTGCGATGATCACTTTCATAATTGAAAGGTAACATATGCTTGACAGATAACCTTATACCTCGGTCCCAAGTACATTTAGACATTCTATGAGTGTAGCAGGTTTAGTAGCTGTATAAATTTGGTTCGATACATATTTTATTGTCTACACATGTAATACAATTTTAGAATTGGCTTATCTCTTCATTGAAAGTATTTATGAAAAAATTATTTTTGGGGAATGTAACAAAAGTAATACAAAATAAAAATTTACTTTTGCCAATTTACCTTTGTCTGTTTGCTTGTCCGCACATGAAGTTTATACTATTGAATTTTGTTAAATCTGGGCTATGTTTCTATGTTTGGTTAAATTACATTAGGTTGTGCCAAGTTGAGTTACACTAGGTTCAGTTTGGTTATATTGGGATGGTTTTGGATTATATAGGGTTAGTTAGGTTTATATTGGATTATTCGGGTTAGGTCGGATTATGTTGGTTTGTTTTTGTAGCGTTATGTTGGATTATTTGGGTTAGGTAGGATTATGTTGGATTAGGTTTGGGTTTTGTTGTGTTAGGTTAAGTTGGGTTGGATTGGATTGTGTCGGGTCACATTGCATTGCTCGTGATATAATGAAGGTATTTTGGGTTAGCTTGATTGTATAGGGTTAAATTAGGTTAGGTTAGGTAATGCTGAGTTACGTTGAGTTGTGTAGGCTTATTTTAGGTTTGGATTTTATTATGATGGGTTATTTTTGGTTTGGGTTAATTACGTTGATTATTTTAGGTTGGATTGGATTATGTTGAGTTATATTACATTGGATTGAGTTGTGTTGTGTTGGCTTGTGTTAGGTTAACTAACATAGTGCCTTCTCTTGATGTACGTAGCTAGGTATTACTAGAAGTATTTTTGAGTATCGAGGCAAGCACTTCTGATGGCAATATTAAATTTACATATATTCTCACTAAATAAGCCGATGAAATAAAGAGTTAATGTTACTTCAAGTCAACCCCTATGTTTATCAAAAATACTCCATCTCAATTGGGACAGCAGTACTTTTTTCATGATGCGTGTTCAAATAAAAATTCTGAAAAAAATTATTTTTACGTTCAATTACTTTGATTCTGTCACCCTAAATCATTTTTTTGTAAATAGTTTCTAACACACGTCAGTTCTGTAATTTTATTATATTTATGGATTATATAAATTCATTAACAAAATAAAAGAAAAATTTTAATTTAGTACTGGTATAATGACTAACTATTTTTTTTGTATTCCAATTTAGATCAAGATTTTGACATGTCACCTGATCGATTTACATTGGAAAACATGTTTGCAATGGAACTCCATAAATATCAGGATGTTGCGGAGGAAATAGTTAACCACGCTATTAAGGTATGCTAATTTGAAAGACTCTCATGTATGATTTTTCTAAATATTTTTAAAATTTTTTTAAACGCTTTTCATGGTGAGCAACGAAAATAGACAAAAAATTATTTCTTCAAAAATTGAGCAGCAAATCTTACAAAAACGGAGCAATAGATATTACTGGCATATTAATGCTTTATTTACCTTGAGACTATTTCACTCCCAATTCAAGCCAGCTAGTTTAATATTAAATAATTGAAAAAGTAATAGTTGATTTTTGATGTTGTAGAGCATAAAATAATTTCTTATATCTAAAATAGGAACTAGCGATAGAGCGTGGTGTTAAAGAGATCCAGGAGACATGGGCAGCAATGACGTTCTCAGTGGCACGACACTTCAACCGTGGCCAGGACCGAGGTTTCACGCTAAATCCCTGTGAAGAAATTAGCATCAAGCTTGATGACGACTCTATGACATTGCAGAGTATGGCGGCTTCACAGTGAGTTTTTTGTCACATCTTGTGGTAGTGAATACACTAATATGATACTAAATATTGCTTTATTAATAAATGTTATCAGTAGTAACTAAAGGTTATTTACAGAGAAAAATGATTAATTTCCTAAGTATTTAATTATATAGAAATACAGGAATTTTAACGACAGTCTAGTTGAAATTTATTTATTTTTAAAAATGATAAGTTTTCAGATTTAATATACCATTCGACTTAAATATGACTGTAAATTGATTTTATACCACATCAAATAACTTTTCAACTTATTGTTTAGATTTATAGGCCCATTCCTGTCAGTAGTGCATAAGTGGGAGCGCACACTTTCTATGATTTCGGAGGTAATCGAGCAATGGATGCAGACTCAACGCAAATGGCTTTACTTAGAAGGCATTTTCGTGGGTGGTGACATTCGCACACAATTGCCTGAGGAAGCCAAGAAGTTTGATGATATTGATAAAGTCTTTAGAAAGGTAACAAAATGTAGCTAGCTGTATATCTCTATAGACCATTTATGATACTATATCTGAAGCAGAGAGGTTTTCTTATAGGAACTGTGCAAGAAACATAAATATTGCTCAAAAACGTTTACATGCGATAGAAATAAAAATTGTCATTTACTTATCCGTTAAGGCCCCATCACCGATTTAGCAGAAATTAATTCATTGTAATTAGTTGGCATGGAAATCTGAGTTTTTGGAACACCACGTAGACGGCCAACATTCTAGTAAAATCATGGGTAAAAAGATCTTGATACTTGGTAATAATTATTTCTTTTGTTTTTTATGTGTCCAATTCAACTTTGCGTCACAAGTTATATCACTTTTTATTAATCTGATCTCGCCATCAGATATACGAGGTGTGTAAATTAAGTGATGATACTGATTTTCTAGTGTTCGATCTGGGAACACTGAAGACGCGGAATGTAATGCATGGATAGTAAGGCACGTAAACATCTGATACATGTCCAGTGTAAATTTGAACATGCTAGAGTTGTGACGCTGTAGTGAATTTTTTTGTGAGAAAGGTTTTTTTAGTGCGTTCCAAAAACGAATGACATCAATTACTTATTATTCAAGATTGAAAATTCACCTCAAGGGACGTCATTTTGGGACATTGGGGAATATTCAAACAGCCATAACCGACCAACTGAAGTCTATTCCAGTATTAAAGTTCCAGCACTGCTATAACGAATGGAAGAACCGTCTCCAGCGCTCTGTGGCTCCCCAAAGTAGTTACTTTGAAGGGGACAATGCTGAATTGTAATTTTATTTGAATAAAAAAAGACACAAAAAATTTAAGATTGAATTAATAATATTTTCTTGGTTACTTTATATGATATTAATTAGATTTTTGTAGAAAAAGTATTAATTGAGTTATCATTTCTGATATTAATTTTTCTAATAGATGATTAATGTCAACTTACAGATTATGTTGGATACAGCAAAACGACTTCTAGTTGTTGATTGTTGCATGTCACCTGGACGCTTAGAGGAGTTTATTGGACTGGGTTTGGGTCTAGAAAAGTAAGTGTTTTATGTGTCAACTAGTAGTTAAGAAGGCAACTTATTGCCAGAATTATATTTTTTTTACCTATCTACTCTCTTATAAAATGTATAAGATAAACTATATTTTACAGTTTATCTTATACATTTTATATAAATACACAGTGCCCGGGAATAGATGTCGGACAAAGAAAGATGCTATTATTTTGTCGTTGAAATAAAACATAAAACACTCTCTTTTTCTAATTGAGTGCAAAAAATATTACACATAACTCTTTTTAACACACCCAATACTAGACAGAGTGTGGTGTTTATCTGCAGCTGTGCGCAGTGGCGATGTCTTTGCAGTTGTTCACGGATTATTCCCCCGAGCAGTGCTAAACAATGTGCCTAAGTATCATGTGTACGGAAAAGATGACCAATAATTATAAATGTTATTATCAAATTTCTGAAAAAAGTCCTCTTTTAAATTTCATTTTAAGGACAACTATTTTTCAATCAAGGAATAATGTCTAGCTTTGTCCAACACTTATTCTCGGACACCGTGTATATAATATAAATGTAAATCAAATAATATTAATATTCACGTAATGAATTTTCAGCTAATATACTAATATCCTAAATTTTCAAAATAAGAGTCAGTGTTAATTTTTTATTGTTACCCAGTCAGGTAAAAGTAAACTTTTGGAATCCTTAATTTTAATAAACGCTGTTGTTTGCGTAAAACTATCATTTTATTTTGTAGCATAGATTATAGACAAATCAAGATATACTTAAATTTTAGTATTTAATAGCTAAACCACTTAGCAAGATAATAAAAAAAAAATAAAATAGCTTAAAAATCAAATTGTTATTTAATGAAGTGGTTAATAACAATTTGATTTTGCAATACACAAAATTATATATACAATTTTCACTAATTTATTTGCAACTATCTTCCTTATGAATACAAATCTTACATCTATATATCTACTTCTCCTTCGATACATATAATTTTCAGATAGTTTTTGTACACTTTGGTTATCATATTATTTCTAAACATAAGTTATGATAACAAACTTTTCAATAATTTTGATTTTTTACTGGCCTCATAGACAGCCATAAATATTTATTCTCTGTACTAAGCAAGGCCACCATCCGTGTTTTATTTATTCATGAGGAATTACACATCCAAAAAATTTAAAATAATATCCAGTGTAGATCTCCTTATCTACAATGTCTGAGGCTTAATCAGCATCTACATATCCAATTTCCTTTAATATAATTAAAACATAGAATTTTGTATACTTCAAGTATTTTAATACTTTTTTAGCATATTTCCGATATGTTTCACTGTTACAGTTATTAAATTGACTCAAGTAACTAACATAGTATGAAATATTAGGTCTAGTAAAGACTGCCTATCTATTGTGGAAAAGGATATTACTAATTTTTTTTTTTGCTTTTCGCACTTCGAGTTTATCTCTATAGGTTTCTACACTTTTACAATTTTCCATATTAAATTTACACAACAAATTTTCTTTAAATTTTTCCTGATCAATACTAATTTTGTTTTTCCCTATGTTAACATCAATAACTAAACACTGCCTTAATTCACAAAACTCTTTTAACTTAAACCTAGTACATAGTTGACCTATTAGATGATATACTTAGACTTTTTATGCACAACTCCTGTTTTCTTAAAAAAATGAGTCATTTCTGGGAGCAAAACTCTCAACCATAGTCTATCCTCAGTACATTAATTTTCTGGTCCATTTGCCTTTCTACTAATAAAATCAACATAACCACTTGTAATAGTTGATTACTTTACTTTTTTACTTAAAAAAGTACACGAATGCCATTCTGCTGTTGTTTAATCGTCTACGAAATGTAGAAATTACCTTTGACAAGCCTATCGAAACTGTCTCCATGGGACTGCAAATGTCCACATGCACCAACTTTAACACTCTTACATATTGTGAAACTTTGTGTAAGAAATGCAGTCTAGTTAATTTTATTGACACACTTACATATCTTGAATCTTTGTGGGAGAAAGTCAATCTAACTAATTTTCCTTCACAACACGTGATACACATGGTACACACACCACAAATGCATATCATATTTTGTTCTCTACGATGTGACTTATTTGAATATATTTTGATGGATTGTAACTAAAAAGTTGTTGGCGTCGTCGTTGCATGGGTACATCACTAGCACAGGACACTTGATGCCATTGTCGCACAAGTATCAGTAATGTGAATATGTTTAGACTTTGTCTTTTTAGTGAGATAAAGGATTCATGCTTTAAGGCAGTTAATTTACATAATAATTCTAGATTGTAATAAAGTAATGAAAATAAACGGCTGAAGTTTTTCATTAATTTCATAAGATGAATTAAAAAACCAATTAATGATAAAATTTTAAAGTATACTCTGAGTAATATATACGACTAATGAAAAAAGGCTAATCCCTTCCAATCATGTTAGATAAGGAACGTATAATTTTGTGCAGTAATAGCGAATTCTGAACCATAAACTGCTATTATTTGTATACTTCCTGAGCGTAACGCAGTTGCTTTCTCTTGGTTAGCTACTATGACTACCTTTATACTCTGGTTATAAAACATTTGATAAGTGTATGCCGTCGGCGATCATATGAGTACTGGCATCTGAATCAACATACCAGTCAGTTTTCTTCAATGTGGGCAACATTGAAGAAAACTGATGGAAAACTGTGTGTTAAAAAAAGTTCATTAAAGAAAGTTTCATTTTGTCTACTGTAACTGTACTGGTTATATTATAGTGTGTTTATATTTGTAACAATGGATTTTTTTGACAAGTTTTGAAAATTACGTTTATGTATTTGACTTTGACATATTTGCAGTGCTCACCAACTTTACCAGCAGTTAACTCTTAGTCTGCTGAGTCTTAGTCTTAATCCGACCAATAACATAGTGCCAACTCTTCAGTAATTTGAAGTCATAGATCACAATGTTCTAATCAAAATGAGATTAGATGTTGTATTAATCTAATCTTACACGTGAAACCTGAATCATCAAAAAGTTTTTTCAGAGCTGCTAAACATCTTGAATTATTTCCTCATTTTTAATATGTATATAACGCAACGAATCTATCGTCATAATTAACTTACCTTTAGTTTTTTGAATATCAGCAGCGGCCAAATCACTTGGCATCGTTGATGTTTCTTGTTTTTTATTTATGCCCATGCCTTTCAAAATAAGAAAATTGCTGCGGCAAACATCCACTCATATGATAATTCTCACGATTGTTGAGTTTGAGTACATTTATGATACAACTACCAGCCATTGTTCAAATGCATGTAATGAATGCTCACACTACACACAATGCTCATAAACTGTGAATCCATACAAATCTAGTTTAACTTATATAGTCCACAAGCAAAAAATTACTGATAGTCTGTATTTATATTAAAAGAAATGGAAAAAGACTACAAAAATGCAAAATATGGGAATGAGCCCCTAACCTAGTAAAGGCGGTTGCTTACTTGCATAGAACTATTGCTTGCATAGAACTATTACTTGCATAGAACTATCATTTTATTTTTTAGCATAGTTTATAGATAAATTTTTTTGTTTACTTTCTGTGTAAAAACTACCTGGAGTTGTTCAAAAAATTTACACAAATTTTAAGTTTATTCATTAAAATTTATTTTGTCCCTTTCAACGTAATCCCCATTGTTTGCAGTACAGCTGTGATAACGCCAGACCCACTCTTGTATACGCTTCTCATAGACCGAAAACAGTATAGCCTTAAATGCTACTATGAATTCCGTTTTATGTCTTCAAATGATCAATCGATACAATCGTTCATTCAATTCTATCAAATCAATCCTTCAGTCGATATTTTTTTTGCAAGAAATTAAGCTCTTTTGGAACTAGTCTTGTGGCGACGCGTCTCGTGCGTAAAACATTGGATAAAATTCTACGAACACGTCATTTTCAACAACGTCATTTTATCAATGTTTAACTCTCGACCCAACTCGTCAATACTGAAAGGATGAATAAATAATAATAATAATAATTATTATTTTTAAACACCAATTGTTTGATTTCTTAAATTTTATCATCAGGGGTACACATTGAAGCCGTTTGGGACGAGCAAATCATCTACTTCATACCCCTCTTTGAATGATTTGTGCCACTTGTATTCCTGTGTTTCGACATAGTGGAATCACTATAAGCCTTTTTTAACATTTTTAATGATTCAGCACAAGAAATTTCATTTGAAACCCAAAACTTAAAGCAAAATTTTGTTCAACTAATTTATTCATAGTAAAATTTGCGGAACAACTTTGAGGCCGACCTATTACAACAGCTATTGTAAACACACTAGTTAACAGATTGCGCTTAAGTTTAGCTTGGTAATTAAGGAAGGTTTTATCAACTCAAGAAACAAAATTTTACCGATTCCTTTCAAGTAATTAATTTTTTTTAATAATTCCGGATAGTACTTTTACAAAGGTATTTATATATACCTTATCTTTAAATTTTAGTACTACTTATATATAGTGTTTCAGTTTTTTGATAGCTAAATTAATAAATTTTATTAACCTCATTTAATAAAAAATATAAAATTTTAGGTGTCAGAAATCTTTAAATGATTACCTAGATTCAAAACGACGAATTTTCCCAAGATTTTTCTTCATATCTACTGATGAGTTGCTGTCAATATTAGGCAGCAGTGAATGTAGCTGTGTCCAAGAACACATGGTTAAGGTAATGAAATTAATTTTTTATGGTTGTTAATAATAAATTTCACTAAAAATGGTATTTTTGTTTATGGTGTTTTTAAAAAGTCCCATTTGTCTTAATGGACTAACGTCAATTGTAGTGGCAGTTTACTCAGTATTGAGCATCATAATATGGTACGTCACCCAAATGTATACTTATGTAATGTCCTGTTATTAGTACATTGGAATTAGTGCTGCAACTGCCCTTAACTTCAAGTCCAGTGCACTTCCATTTATTACTCAAACTTTTTCTAGCATATATATATATATAAATTTGCAAAAAATTATAAATACTATGCTTGAAATAATTCTCATGATATTATGTTCTTTAAACATAACTGTATCCAATAAAATATTTGATAAAAGCTGCAACTATTTACGGCCTTGTACTCATCAAGCTATGGTCTCGGTAATATTATTAAGAGGAAAATTTTGTTTTATTGTATGCATGTTTGTTTTTTTAATTCCCATAACTACTAATTCAATTAACATACAACTTTTGTAATATGAAAGCGTATAGTTTCCAGTAGTATAATTATTACATATACGATTATATAGCTAATCATAATTTAATTTTTTTGAAATAAGCTGTTCACATAGAAGGTCAATTTTCTTATGTATAGAGCAAAAAATATGAATAAACATTTAAAAAATTTTACACTTGTGATTAAATAATGAATATGTTTATGAAGATGTAAAACTGCCAATTTTAGTAATTTTCTTAAATTAATATGTCAATAATTAACTTATGTAAATAATTAATCTACTAAGCTACAGCAAAAAACAATAAGAATAAACTTTAATTGGTACTTCCTGTTTTGTATATATAGGATTAATACATTCCTCATTTTAGCTATTGATGAAAAGTTTTATTATTTAAACCATTTGTTAAAAAAATTAACATGAAACTGAATATAAAATCTGTAGAGTAAAAATTATGAATTATTGACTTGCTTCAAAATTCATTAGAAAACTTAGAATTCTTTCCATAGTAACAAAAATAATGAACAAAGCAATTTATGTACACTTATGTTTTATAGACAACATATAAAATTTATGTCTATTTGTAATTTAATTTTTTTAAAAAGGCATATAAAAAGTTAACTTTATTATGCAAGTTTTTTCCTACAGAAAATACGAAAAACCATTTAAAAAATGTAACTTTACATAAATATTACATTACAAATACTTCACTGTAAAATGTCCAAGATCATGAATGCTTACTAAAAATAACACAGTGCTGCAATCATGTGTAGTTGCCAATCGCCAGCAGCTGTAAATAAATAAATCTTGATGCCTTAATAGGAGGAAGTCCACGTGGACGAAACCATGGGCTTCGTTTCTAATAATTCATGGCTAGCATAAGGAAAGGGGAATGTGCACCAGTGGTATCAGTTATTTTTAAATTGTGCCAACATTTCATAAATATCAAAAATCACATTTTTATTTATATAACTTACTCCATATTATGTAATTGAAATCAGTGTGAGAATTTATTATGCAATATCCTCTTTTCGAGGACTACGTGTTATGACAGTAATGTCAGATGATCTCCAAGTTGTTATCGGTCAATTATAACTTATGTCTCCTAAAAAATGTCAAAATATCATATTTCTTTGTTATAACTTACCCTACATTATGTAAAATAAAAGTTGTCAATAAAATCGCATGCCACAAGATTGCTTTAATATCGTTTTCGTTTCTGTAGAGGTATATATTTTGCCTGTTTTGGAAATATTATTCTTTGTAATTTGCTTTAGAATTTTGTTGTGATTTGGTTCAGTAAGTTAATGTATAAACCCTATATGTCGTCTAAAAAATAAGTACATTCACGAATATCATCAGAACTAAACTGCAAAAATATAACATTAGTTTTGGGTAAAGCCGGTCTTATGTATTATTAACTTATAAATTAAATATGGTTGTGGTATATTACATGTTGTATTAGTCCAGGTTGTACTAGATAGGTGACAGAAACATATTTTTATTATTTTTGAAACCATAGTGAGCCAATAGCATAATAACTTTAAATCTAAAGAACAAAGTAATTTCAATTTTTAAAAAAAAAAAGCCTCAGTTTTACTAATTATCGCACTAATGAGAAGACTGACAGTTTTTTTGTTTGCCCAGTGCATCTATGTCAGCCGATATTTTAGAAGTGGCTGTGCACAGAATGCCTATAGTTTTATGATCAGACTTGTTATATTTGATGTGGGAAAAAAGCTGTTCACAAGTGTATGTTGAAGAGCTAATTTGGTAAGGTTTGGGTATTGGTTGCAGTTAACATACTTTTTGTAAAATTCAATCAGTCCGTTTAGAAGGCAACCTTCATATGCTGTTTTTAGGAGAGAATTACTTTGTATATCAATGAATTCCAACTGTAGGTTTAACTCGGCGCTTTCAATTTCAACATTAAATGGATTTTGAAATGCTTTCATGTTGCGTATTGTGATTTAACGTCTATGAATCACTCCTCAAACTCATTAACCTTCCTTAACCTTTGTACCAACGACGCGTACTTGCCTAAGTCCATTGTCTCTTGATCTCTTGAAGATAAGGTCTCCCAATGTACCAACTGCTTTTGTTCCAGTTGTTTTTCCAATAATATGACTATGATATGAGATGAATATGATATTAAGAAAATTTTAATTCAAAATTTTCAACATAAGAGAATTTGAAATACATCAATAAGATAACCAAATACCATACCCCACACCACACCATATATGATCATAATCACGGAGTACAGTCCATTAAATGTTGAACTTCAACATTAAACTATATACTTAGGTAAATATGACAAAATTTACAAACTTTAGAGGCGAGCATGTTGTCCCTGATTTCAAACAATGTGCAAAAAAACTATTTTAAAACTATATATTACCTACCTTATTTTACCATTTTTCATTGCAATAAACTTCACCTAATATTGATTTACGAAATAAGTAAGTGTAACACGACCGAACACGAGTAAAGCCAAAATTTTCGCGTGCGTCATTGATGAGCTTTACTGGCCCACTGATTGAGGTGATGCGATCTGACTGTGGGTGTCAAACGGGTAGGTGAGGTGGGGGCACACGTCTTGGTGTGCGAAAATTTCATATGTAAATTTTACATACCTCTTACCTACTCTGGGTTCGACATTGAAGAAAATGCTGATATTTTCTAAAGTTGTCTTTTGTATATATTTTTAGTTAACCGCAACACAACAAAGCCAAATCACAAGAGAGATATTCAGTAGTCTGTTATTTATCGCTATAATCATCTGTAGGTATTCGCTGGTTATCTAGACATTGGGGTGCCAGCTGACACAATCGTTGTCTACGTGTGGAGTACATGCACAAGCTAATACAGGCTCTATAGCTTAGACTATAAGGTTGATTATTCCTTGCAACTACAATACTAGTATGTTCGCGGGAGCAAGACAATTAGACTGACTATTTTGTAGGGTTCCATATCGCGATGCCAGGTTCCGTAACATACTTACCTACCAATACGTACACATTATTCTTTTTGACTATCGGTTATTGGTTCATTTATCGACTAGTATAGTGCAACTGACATAGGCATATTTTTTAATGGATATTTGCACAATATCCTATTGATGTTTTTAAAGTTTTGACTAGCTCGCGGGCCAGATGCAGGGCCGCATTATGGGCTGTATGTTGGACGGCCCTTGTGGTTAGGAGTATTAATATAATATTTTCAGAAAATGGCCGAAGCCCAGCCAGGCTTGCTAAATCCACAAATATAAAAAACCCAAATTGTGTTACACCTTATAAATGGTGAAGCTTGCAATAAAAAATAGAATACCTTTTTATAGAGAATTAAATTCTCTTACAAGTTTTATTTATAAAATTTTTTGTACAATTAATATTTTAAAGTTACAGCATGTGAAATGTTTCTAAATTTAGTTTTCACAATATCAATTTTTAATTTTGAACGTTATTTAGGTTCTTTTGTCAAAGAGTTAGCTCTATAATCATTGCATATAATTTTTTGAATTTTGTTCTATGTCAGCTGAGAGCGTGTACAAATACGTTGTTAGCGTAAGTTGTTTGCCTTGATTCCCTGCAATACCTATGAAATTTAAAATTTAATGTTGGTAACAGTTGAAAAAACCATATAAACTTTAACTCTGCGTGCGGAATATGCCTAAAAAGGGATACAAAGTTTTCTCTTAACATATTAATATATAGACATATATAAACTTTAGTTTTCTGCACTACTTCTCCATAGGTTTTTATATTAATAGGTTTATATATATAATATGGTTTCATAGGTTTTTATATTACTGACTTACGTTTAAATGATGTAAAACTCTAATACTCCAAACTAAAGTCAGCAAAGCTGGTATGTGCCATGTTATTAACAATGTCATTGAAGTTTCATTAAGTTTTGCTGGTAAGATTTAAAACCTCGTAACTCCCTAAAGTCAGTTATACTGGAATATACCATATGCACTGATTTACATTTCCATTCTTTTTTTAAATAATATTTATTTTTAATTAAATAATGTCTTTGATGATTCATTAAGCCTCCTTTAGAAGAAAATATGTTTTTAAAAATTTACTTAATACTTAATGAAAGAAGTCTGGTGAAAGTGTAATTTTTACAAATATACAAAATAGCATCTCAAATAGCGGTTTTTGCTTTTCAGATGTTTGATAACATCAAAGAGTTAGACTTGTATGTTGACCATACAAATAGACCCGTGGCTGCCAAAATGATATCGTGCGAGGGTGAGGTAAGAGGTTTTTTTACTGAATTAATTTTTAATGAAAATATGTAAGTAATGTTTTGGATTTTACAAATGCAATTCCTTCAGTTGCAACAAAACCCCATACTGTGATTTCAAAGATTAAACAAAGCTTGGATATTTTTATAGAAAACAATTGGTTTCATAAATTAACCATAGCAGTCAATACCAACCATGACTGATCAAACTTGGTTTTGGAGTGAAAAGGGTTAACATAATGTAAAACGTCACTTTTTAAATAAAAAATTAACAGTTTTTCGTCGGCAAAAAACTATTGCTATGATAACTTATTATGAAAATTATTTCCAAAAGCAATGACATATAGAGTTCTCCATTCCTTATAAAAATGGTTTTAAATTAAATGTATTATTTCAGAGATAATTTTTACAAAATAAAGAAATTTTAATTGATAATCTATCGGAGAAGTCATTAATTACACAGAGATAAGTTAAGAATGTGATTACATATTATTACTAACTACAAAAATGTTATGTTAGGTATAAACTTACATAAATAGTCCAAATATGGATAGTTTTATCAAGGAGTTTTAAAAAAGAAACAAGCAAGTGCAAGCCGTTCAATCAAGTTAGAAATTTCAGAAAGGAGGAAATCTTTCACTTTCTAAACAAGCATTAGTTTTCATAAATCTGAAGTCTTTTTGTTTCTCTTGGCCTAAAAACTCTGCAACCAAGTAACAAATTGCTTCCAAATTTAGCCAAAAAAACAGCCATGTAAATATATATTTCAACACGTTTTATTACACTAAATCAGCAAAACGTTTAAAATTATCTATAGAAAGATTTTACAATTGTCTTATTGAACCTAGAGCAAATCCCACACCTTTAATCGAAAATCCACATGGACAAGAAGTCATACACAAAACAACTAATAAAAAAAAAGTAAAATCTTCGAATTTGATTTGTTTTTGAACTACATTTCAATGGTCTGAATCGGCTAAGCAAATAAATCCCTGTAGCAGTTTTTGCTACTCATTATTAATACCTACACTTTATACCCATACATCGATATATGCTGTGTAATTAATTAAATTAATTTCAGATAATGGAGTTCCGCTATGTTGTGTACACCGAGGGTAGGGTGGAAGACTGGTTGAATCTAGTGCTGAATGAAATGAGAAACACCAATAGATTTATTACAAAGAAAGCAATATTTTATTATGGGAAGAATTGGAAAGTGGCCAGGTAAATTCTTGGCTCGTTTGGACACTCTGTGAATGGAAAAAGTTTTTGCTAGAACACTTGAGAATTGCAGTAAATTTTTGTTTAGTAAGTCTGATCTAGTCGAAGTCAATGTACTTTTACTATATGTGAAGACTGTTGAAGAAATTTTTTTGCCATGTAATTTATTTTGTGCTGAAGAGAATAGACAGTATCAGTCATATATACGATATTTGTTTTCAAAATTTTGAATGTACAGTTTCTTTAAATATAGGATACTTTAGTAACAATATCAACTATGGTTCGCTGGCAAGATACAACATGGTGTGGTGTATTCTAATGGTCTTTTTATTTTTACACTTCTTCGTCTTGATTAGTAACTATGGAATTCCTGTCTTTTACTCTAAAAAATCTGTCAAGTACGAGTAAAGCTTGCTTGCAAAAAAAATGAAAAAAAAATTCTAATTATCTTAGTGATAATTTGATAATGGGTTCCATACTAATTTAAGAACTTATAAACATTTAAGAGTATGTGGTATTTCATTTAAACTATGTACAAATATTAATTTGTCACAATTTAAATATATTGCTTACTATATCTTTCACAGGCTGTATATTTCTAAAATTATAGTTTCCTGTAATCTTCTAGTCAGAGTTTACCAACCCTGTTTTCTTGATGGTTTTTGGTTTAGTAGTTTTAGAAATAAGGGGGAAATGCCCCATTTTTATATATTTTTTAGGATATCTTTTTAAATATACTATTTAAAATTACTTTTGTTTTTCTCATAACAGGCCGTTTCAAATGATACCCAGATGATATATGAAATTTAAAAAAATTGTTGAGTATTTTACTTACCACCTTTTTAATTATTATGTGAATATTTTCAAATGTTAGCTTATGCAAAATATGTTGGTGAATTATATTGATTTTACACCAAATCCCAAGATTTTACATTGCATAATTTCTGAGAAACTCAGTTCTGATAGACAGATCGACAAACATGTGTGTGATTTTATAATGGTTTAATTTTACAGTTTGAGGTATCGTATCTTAAAAACAAGGAGAGCATACTTATTCCACCTGACCTTTTTATTATCAGTGTAAAGGTGTCACTGTAGGTATTTTAAAGTATCATAGGTTTTTATAGGCAAACAATTTAAGTAATGGTCTTATATAATTTTTGATTTTATTATACACAGAACAGACTGGATCATGCAGTATTTAGGTATGGTTTGTTTAGCTGCCAATACAGTTTGGTGGACAGCTGAGACAGAGGAAACCTTTTTGAGGATAAAGAAGGGTAACAAACGTGCCATGAAGGAGCATTTACAACAGCAGAATGAACAGTTGGATTCGTTGGTAGTGAAAGTGCGACAAGGTTAGTATTTTAAAAGATTGGGTTCAAGAATGATTTCATTTATTCAGGTTAAATTTTTTCTATTTTTCCTTCCAAATTTATAAGACTGGAATTTTTCCCATATTCATAATCTAAATGAACACTTTTAAACGGTGATATTTGCTCAAAGCATAAATAATTATCTTAAAAAGGAAAATGTTGTACCATTAGTCACCAAATCTTATAGGTCTCAAGCTCTCACCCAAGATTCCTTTTGTATGTCTTAATTTCTCACATTAAGTTTTGTATCTTTCTAAATAGATTCTTGAACGATTGTATTTTTAAAGTATTCATTTTCGTTTCTTTTTAAAAATTTTAGAGTAACTTAACACCATTACACACTATTTATATTTTATTTTAGTTACATTTATTTACATACTTTGTGTTCTATCTGCCACAACTATATTTGTATTACATATTGCACAGTTCAGTTAACAATTTGAACAATGCGGGTAAAAGTTTGCTTTAACATATCATAATGTATGTTATATATATATCATATTTAAAAACATTGTATCTTCACAGATTTAACTCCAAATGATAGAGCCAAATTTCGTACTATAGCGACTATGGATGTTCACGCACGTGATATTATAGAAGGATTCGTAAGAGACAATGTAACAAATGCAGAAGAATTTGAATGGGAGAGTCAGTTACGATTTTATTGGGTGAAATCCAACGATAATCTTTGGGTTCGTCAATGCACTGGTAATTTTCAATTCATTATCTTTTTGGATGGATGACAAACTTGGAGACATTATGTAAATAAAAAAATAAAATAATATTTGCAACTGCCCTACAAAAATATATTATTTTTATGATTTATGTACATGTCACTGCACATTCATTTCTTACCTCTCAGTGGGTTTCAAATGTGAACTCCTGGGTTTTTTTTAATGGATTTGAAAAATATTAAAAAATGCACATTCCTAGCTTACTTTTTCTTCTTGGATAACTAGCCAAAATGTTTTGTGACAGATTTGCATTATTTTTTTGAATTATTTCTTTAAAGAGCTGTTTATTTGTAATTAACAATGTCATTGAAATTTCATTTAGCCTTGCTGGTATCATGTAAAACTCTAATAGTCAGTGAAACTGGAATGTATCATATGTATAGGAGTAAAAATAGGTACTATAGCAGAACCATTTTTTTCAGACAGCATTTTTGCAATACCTTAAATAATTCTACTAAAGTACTATCACCACAATCACTTCAGGAATTTGTTTTATTATGAGTCTGTTTTTAGGTGAATTTGAATATGGATATGAGTATATGGGTCTAAATGGACGCTTGGTTGTTACGCCCTTGACGGATCGTATCTATTTGACCATTACACAGGCCCTCACTATGCAGCTTGGTGGGGCACCTGCTGGTAAGTATAAAAAAGGTCTCATCTTTCCACACACATTTTTTTTCTTTACTGAGATATTACTTTATCCTTAACTTCTTCTTTAATGACTGAGCTATACTATTGCACAGTTTTTGTTATATTTTGCAGAAAAATCATAAAACATATGGTCATTTATTATATAGATTGTATTTTCCATAATTTATCAATTGATAAACAATTTTTACAGGATGTAGAAGAATATATAAAATTTATTAAACTAATAAGAATATTATTTTTAACTGATTAACTCACTTATACTTACAATTTTATCTCATTATGTAACATATAATGAGATAAAATTGTAATGATTCAAAAGCTTTTGTTGATGATTTTGCCAATCCTGTTTATTTCTGAATCTTTTATATCTAATTCATCCAGGACTTTTCCAATATTTGTTTAAAATTTAATAAAAATAATTCAGTATACATTTTATAGTAAAACAGAAAAAGTTTCATTGAAAAAAAAATATGTAAAACTAAAGTTATCGTAATTTTACTGAACATTGCCATTCATGCAAAAAATTAGGAAAATGGCCTGCGCCACCTGTTAGCGCACGATAAAAACTACCTGCAAACAATGTGTTAATATGATCTCATTTTATATGAACATTTTTGCCTTTTTATTGTTCTATAGTTAAATAAAGAACCTTTATAATTTCATCATGTCTGTCGATCCGTGCAGAGAAACGGATATCCTCACAATTTCGATAGTTTTGTACCTATGAAAATGTTTTCAATAAGAATCTCAAAACAAATATTTGAAAAGAACTGTTAATGTACCATACTATACATCTAGAATGTAGGTAAAATTTTGAGTTCCTGTCCAACGATTTTTAGACAGAAAATGAAATAGGGATTCCGTAACCAAGGAAAGATACATATAGTGTTTTAACAAAATAGACATAAAAAGTTCGCAAATAAGATAATCCATTTACTGTTTTTTATTTCTAACCGCCATTTGCGAATTAATAAGCTTCAAAGTTAAAAATGTAAATAAATTCCAACTTAGTGTAGTGAAACACTAACTTTTGATTAGAACTTGAATTGAAAATTAGTTCAGTTAAATTCATCAACTTTCAAGAAATATACAGATTCTATGTAACCCTACTTTAAGCATGTTCCTGACATGCATTGGCCAAGTTTTTTATTATGCTTTCACTCTTTGCTACATTCATTAATGCTTCTTCATAGGCCTTCTTTTATTATTTTTTGTCATCCAAAGTTTCCCTTTTATTTTTATATAACAACCTGTTATCTAGGTCCTGCGGGTACTGGTAAAACTGAAACAACAAAGGATTTAGCTAAAGCGTTAGGATTGCTCTGCATTGTGACGAACTGTGGTGAGGGTATGGACTTCCATGCAGTCGGACAGATATTAGCTGGCCTGTGTCAATGCGGCGCCTGGGGCTGCTTTGATGAGTTTAATAGAATTGACATATCTGTTTTGTCCGTCATATCAACCCAGTTGCAGTGCATCCGAAGTGCATTGCTTATGAAGCTGTCTAGGTTTACGGTAGGTGTCTTGCATAAAACTGGTCTATCATATAATAGTTTATATTTAGCTTATACAATAATGTCTAAGCTGATTCTAGCTAAAATTTTTTTTTTAATGTTTATATGTTATTTTAATGGTAACAATGAATTTGATGCTCTGATAATAATTTTCAATATTTTGGCTTCAAATTAGTGAGATATAGACACAAATCTCCACATGCGGTGATTTACATTCATTTTTGTAAGGAGATTGGCAACCGCTGTAAAATCCCTTTCCATGACGTATGAAGATGGAGAAGCTATCAAAAATTTCTTGTGATAATCCATAATCTAGGATAACAGGTATATTTTTCTGAAGTCAGAACTGCTGATACATTTTCTGAACTGCACCTTAAGTTTTTCATTATTACTTATTATTCACTTACATCTTGTGGAACCGCATATATTTTTCTCACTGTCCGTAACGTCCAAATTATTGCGACTTAGTAATAATCAAAAGTTTTTTCTATTTCAGTTTGAAGGTCAGGAGATAGTCCTTGACTCTAAAATCGGTATATTTATAACTATGAATCCGGGCTATGCAGGCCGAACTGAACTACCAGAATCTGTGAAAGCACTGTTTAGACCAGTTGTATGTATCCTACCTGACTTAGAGATGATATGCCAGATATCTTTGTTTTCCGATGGATTCTTAACAGCGAAGGTATGTGAAAGAATTTATATTATTGCTGTATTAAACTTGTTTATACTGATAAAATAGATTTTCATTAGTCTGTTTTTGTTTGGTTCTTCGAAACTGCATGGGCAAATGCCACGTACAGTCAAGGCAAGTTCTTATTATCAAATTGAATTATTTTATTAATTAGTGAATTGAATTATCTACGAGCATCATAGTGTGTGATGATATTCTTAACGCATCCTGTTTTTTTCTCATATTTTGATCTTTATTTTTTATCTATACCCTGAAAAGTTTTTGCCGAATGTTGCTAGGTGGAATTCCCAGAATTCACCAAACAACATTCTGATTTCAGATCAGGTCATTATAACAATGACCTGATCTCTAAAGTGCAGTTACATTTATCAGCACATTGTGAGCCATAAACTTGGTTTTGTGTTTGAGAGTACCTCTTACTATACGCCTATGCAGAAACAAATTATTATTTCATGTTTATTGTATGAGTTCAAATTGGGCATATGTCAAAAACAGCCTCCACCTTCAGTGTTGTACTTTCTTTCTGTTTCTGAAACAGAAAGAAAATACAACAACACCCGTTTTCATGGACAAGGATGATGCATAACAAGATAACAGAATGAGGTTGGGAGATTATACCCATAATAATATATATAATACCTAGATTATTATGCCATACTTTCCGACCCTGTCATTAACTGATATCCACTTATTATTTAACTTGCATAACAAGAATCGAACAGTTTAGATATGAGCTAAAAGAAAAAGTAACAAGATATGTCTTTATCCAAAACAAAAATTTTGTGCGAAGATGGTGTTAATAAATTATATAGTCATTGGAAGAATGTCATAAAATATGAAAGATTATATTTTGATGAATAATTTCAGTTTTAAACCAAAATGCTGACTTTTAATTTATCACAATCGCATTGTTGTGGTTTGTTTGCTGTACTATTTTTAGTATTATTCATAAAAGAGTAATGCAGGGCCCTAGATAATAGAGATGGGTATTTAAGGTCACTTGTGTGACCTAGTTCAATGTAGGTCTTTGAAAGGAGTAGAACTAGTTATTTTAATTCGGTCATTGTGCCTAAACGACTATCAACTTTCCTCTCATATTTTCCGGACTTAAGACTGGCAGTCTTCGCTCTTAAGAGTTTAATGTATTTAAAAATTGTATGGTTTAGTGAAACCAAAGTCACTCGGCACTGTGATGACTATTGCTGCTATTATTTATCTGCAACTTGTCAATCAATTTCATAATCTACACAAACGTAATTAAAAATAAACATATGTATATACAGGTGTCCAGATTTCAATGTTTGAAAAATTGTAAAAAGAAAACTACACCTCTAATACAAAGTAGGTTTATTTTGACTTTATAACAACAAATGCGGATTTCATTTTTTAAAAACCACGTTTTCCAAATGGCGGCCATCGAGTCTGACACACTCTTTGAGTCTAGCACGCACATTTTCAAAGACGCGTCCAGCGACTGGGGTATCCTACTGACTTCGGCTTGAATATTTTCTTTAAGTTGTGTCACAGTGCTCGAATTTGTTTTGTAAACAACGGATTTTAAGTATCCCCATAAGAAAAAGTCACATGGGCTTAAATCAGGTGACCTAGGTGGCCACAGTACGGTACCGCTTCGGGATATGTTTTTTTCTGGAAATAACTGTCGCACTGCATTCATGGACACATTAGCAGTGTGAGCTGTGACCCCGTCCTGCTGGAACCATGTGTTTTGGTTGAAGGATGGACTATTCTGTAGTTCTACTCTGAAAAAGTCATTTAACATCTGGGCATATCTCTCCGAATTCACAGTTACAGTTTGGCCACGTTGATTTTCAAAGAAATAAGGCCCTATGATTGCAGATGCAGACATGGCACACCAGACTGTTACTTTAGGCTTATGTAAAGGCTCTTGATGCATTTGTCTTGGGTTGTGGACATCCCAGTAACGAAAGTTCTGCTTATTCACATATCCTCCAATGTGAAAGTGAGCTTCGTCACTAAAGAATATGTTGCCCATCCGGGTAGCAGTATGAAATCTCAACAACATCACCTCCGCGTAAATTTTTCTTAATTCAAAGTCAGAATCGTGTAAATCTTGAACAATTTGAATTTTATATGTATGAAACTTGAGCTTTTTTTGCATTATTACCTGTAAAGTTGATTTCGGAATTCCCAATATCGATGAACGTGTACGCAGTGATAAATGGGGATTTTCAACGACAGAAACCATAACACGCTCGACATTTTCATCCCTGGCTACCAATGGTGTAGGTCCTGGCCTGAATCTAAGCCTAATCGACGAATACTGTAACGATTATTAAATCAACGGCATGCTACAGACAGCGAAAATCCACTCGAAATGTACGCCTCGACGGCAAAAGCGCGGTGCTCTCCACTCCACTGTTCCATGGCTACTAAAACATCCGCAGTGCTTGCGCTTCTAACGACGCCCCCGCGCCCCTCTTATGTGTTGCGTTCAGAAACTATGTTTTTTCAAACTTTGAAATCTGCCACTGGACAGCCTGTATATATATATATATAGATATATATATATATATGTATATATGTATATACATACATATATATATATATATGTATATACACACACATATATATATATATATATATTATATAAATATGAATACTTAAATCGGTTAAAAAATAAACAATCGGAATCACAAGTAAACAATCACAGAATAGAAACGGACTCGACTTTCAATAAATACTCAAATTTTCCAACAATCATGTTTAAAACATAAAACTACAGGGTAACAACAATATCTACATAAATTATAAATCAACGGAAATCATTGAAATTTTTAAATATTAGTCCCAAAGAAAAAAATTTGAGAAAGTTTAGAAGATGTTTAAGTCTTTTAAGATCAAAACATTTTGACAGATTGATTCTTTCGGATTAAATGAGTTCAAAATAAAGAGACCTATAAGGTTAATTAATCTAATATATTTAGTATTCCAATCGCTCTTGAGAAAATCGTTATATGTCTTCTTGTTCTCGCTCGGGAATAAGTTTGTGAAATTAATGTCGTCTGTCAGCAATATATTGCAAATATTGTTTGTTTCACACTTCACTAACGTCTTTCACGACTGATCTAAGACCCGTATATGTACACATTTAAATGTATTATAATACATAAATGTCAAGTTGGTCTATTGTATATATTGGGTATATGAGGATAGAATTTTAATTTATCATGATATTTGGTTAAAGAATGATGAACTATTTATAGAATATTGGCGAATTAATTAATTATATTCATTCAATCTTTTATGCCCATTTCTACTAGATAATATAGAAGCTATATATATATTGCTTATATAGAAGAATATACAATTATCTCGGTTGTTTTCCTATTTCTTCATTTATGACAAATATACATTTCATTGAGTTTTAAAGGCATATGAAAATTGCTAGTTTTTATTTTGAATCTGTTGCATCCAAAAATATCACATCTGTTTAAGATAAATATGTAAGATCTTATCACAGATTTACAAGTCTTCATTATAGGTAGCCGTATCTCATTGGTTTTATCAATGAATGGATATATGATTATATTCAAATATTTACAATAAATATTGAGAAAAGTGTAAATTGAAATAATCTACCTCATTGGTTACCTACCTGTGAAATGTAATAATTGGCAATTTTCTGTGTGAAACGAGGATAATTAGATGGGAAATGATGGAAAATAAAACATCAAATTAAATGATGACCACATGCAGTTTGTCATAATGGTATTTTCTGGTCTCACAGAAAATTAGGAAGGACATGGTGATAGTTGCAAATTAAGCAAATAGGTGCAGCTTATGTGATATAGCTTGATCTTCTATACATAACGAAGAAAAGAAAGAAATGAAAGTGTATTGGTCATTATGATTTTCCGATTTTTTGTGTGTTATCTGCTTCTTAGTATTGTTAATCTGTAAAGCTTATGTGCACACTTATTTTCTCTACATTTATTATGATCACAGTAACACAATGTTATACATTTTCAATTTTTTAAAAGCACTATTTCTAGAATATTAAACATTCAAAATGAATGAAATAGTATTCAGACCTCTCATTGCATTTCACCTTTTTTTTATGAGTAACATCCCAATTCTTTTTTGATAGTGTAATTAAATAGGTAGATTAATTATTAAGTAATAATTTAATTTTGAATATAAACAGTGTAAATACTAAAAGTACTAAAAATCACTAAATTATATTAATACAATTGAAAGAAAGCATAAACTTCCAAGATTAGAGATTGAAATTGTACATCTCTCGATATAATGATTTCACCTGTTACACCCAAGCGCCGCTGTCATCATTGGCATGGTTTTTCATACTAGGACAAACCTCAAAACTATTAACATAGGTCCATAACCTGAGCACATATGCTAATGTTTCATGAAAACTGCCTAAAAACACATATACAAAGTAGGATATTTCAAAGAGGAAATAAGTTTTAAAAATTTGTTTAATAATTTCTGAGATTAAGTCATACAAGTAGTATAAAAACTCCTTCTTATGTTATAATATTAAGGCGGGTTACGAAGGATTTTCATTTTTTAGTTTTCTTTTTGTTAAATCTTATTACTCGGGAATCTTCGTTATGTAATTAATGACTTAAAATTGTATTATTTAAATCAGGTTTATATGGAAATGCTATCATTACATAGTAACATATTACATGTATAAATTAAAATGAAATTTTTTGACAAATTTATCTTTTAATAATGAATCTTAAAAATTTATCTTATTTCTAACCATGGCTTGAATGTAACATTGGGTATAGAGAGAACGGTTTGGAAGATATATCATGAAGGGTTAATTAAAATGTTTTGTTATTGTTCAGTATTTTTGACTCCAGGTGTTAGCTAAGAAGATGACAGTATTGTATTTTGTGGCACGAGAGCAACTGTCCAAACAGTCGCACTACGATTGGGGCTTGAGGGCCCTCACTGCCGTTCTGCGTATGGCTGGCACACTACGAAGATCTTCTGCGGGATTGGCTGAGATTGTCGTTCTCATGAGGGCACTTAGGTGAATTTTAATTTTGACTATATTTCAGTATACACACACATAGATTAAAGATAAGTTTCAACCTACATAATGCATTTCACCCATTCCGTTATATGATGTTATTCTAGTTGGAGAATTCTTGTATTGTGTATATTTTAATTAGAAAATTTAAAAGATATAGGTTTTGAATTTACCATACTTTTTAACCTTATAAAACTAAACTAAGGATAATCTTTTTCCCTGTAGGTACAATTAACATCTTATTTAAAGAGTTATATAAGCAATTTATAACCAAGAAATGTTAGCTTTTAATGGAATAAACTAATTAAATTTAATTTGTATGGGGACTTCACTTATCTGGGCTATGCTTATAGAGTTAATATTCTCTTATGAAAATATAATTTCAAACATGAATTGTTAACAAACCAATGCATGCACCATTTAACTACAGTTATTCCCCGTATTTGCAGTCGGTATAAAACTAAAATAGAGTATTTGACTTATCTTTTTTTTATTTCATAAATCATAATTTCAAACTACAAACTGAATAGATGTGAAAATTTGTTTGAAAAATCTTAAAAATTTACCAAACTATAAAGTTTAACGTTAATGTTTAGACGTGGACAGTAATACCGAATTATAATATCATTTTTAGCAATGCTCATTTTATTCTATGTGAGCAAATGAGATAGGGAGATATAACTCTATACACTATCCATTATATTTAGAAGCTCATAACTCGCATATTTGTTAATAAATTTGTCTAATTTTTTGTAACATGTTTTTATTTTATATTTTTATGATCGTCCCTTACCACGTCAGCGCTGCCGTGTATTGGGTCGATCAAACACTTACACCGTGGGGTTATGGCTCGATTTCCGGCATTAAAAGAAGTTTTAATTCTTCTGCTTTTAATATAGATGTAATTCCCCTAGAGCCATGAAATTTGAAGAATAGTTTCCTTCTAACATATTAATATACTTTTCTAACATACTCTCTCACTTTAATGACACCAGGCCATGCATTCTCCAATCGGCAATGTTTTTCTTACTTGAAAGGTAGTACCTCTCACTAATAATATGTATTATAGAACAAAGTATTTACTCATTTAGCAGTTAATAAATTTATTACTGACAATTAATTTTTCTTAATAGCTTTTCTTAAATAAAATAAGCTTCATGGTAGCCATCCATAGCTGAGAAGTAATATATTTGTTTTTTTTACTTTACATAATAAATTAGATTTATAAACATTGTTAAGTTGCTAGTATAGATTTTTTGAAACCAACAAAATAAATTCACAAATTTAGTATAAAATCTATGTAAAAAGCAAAAACCAAACCTAATTATGGCAGTAAATTTTAACTTGTTTTTATTAAAATTTTAAAATATTGCATGTTCCAGGGATATGAACAATCCCAAGTTTGTTTTTGACGACGTGCCTTTATTCCTTGGCCTCATTAAAGATTTATTCCCTGGAATTGAATGTCCACGAGTAGGATATCCTGAATTTAATGCAGCTGTTGTAGAAGCACTGGAGACACAAGGATTTATAATATTGCCTATACAAGTAAGATATTTTCTACATTTTCTTTTGAATTGGTTGTTTATGGTTTACCAGATTTCTTACAGTTTTAGATGCTAGTGTATAAATTGATTGTCAGGGAAGACTACTTAATATTAAGTTTGATTTAAACTTAAAATATTACTAGAATAGTAGAGCTTTTAATTTTGAAAAGATCATTTTTAGACTTTGTTGTTCTATAACCTTAATATTATTTATTGTTTGTTTGCTTATTGTAACATTTATATAAAGGTTTCTGATGACTTATTACTTAATGCTTCATAACAGTTAGATTTTTCCCAGTTGTTCACTGTTTAAATTGCACATTGTCTAATTATGAATTTTTTTTTATTTTCTGATATATTCACATTTCTAGCTTCTTTACTCCGATATTTTACGTTTCTTTTTGGAATAGTTTGATTTTTATTTTTTTTGTTATTTATTTTTCAGGTTGATAAGATAGTACAGCTTTATGAAACCATGATGACAAGGCATTGTTCTATGTTGGTGGGCCCCACAGGTGGTGGCAAAAGTGTGGTCATTCACACACTGGTGCGGGCACAAATACTGCTCGGTACACCCACTAAGCTAACTACGCTCAACCCCAAAGTGAGTCTCTTATAGATTATCACTGAACATAAAATTCTCAAATTAATCAATATACAATTTGAATAATGTTTAGGGCAACTATTTGGAAGAGAATATTTTTATTCCATGTGATATACATATATCAATTGATGAACCACTCTTAATCTCATTCCTCTGCTTTGTTATTTATGGATATATAGCACAATGTATGATCCAGGGAACTGAATACAGCACAATGTATGATCCAGGGAACTTTTATTTGTTTTTTTATGGAGTTGAAGTGAATTAATAGAGTCTTTAGGGTTTGGTCTCTTTCGATTCCTTGTAAGTTGGTGATATATTAAAAGACTGATTGCTGTTATTTAATAACAACGTGAAGCTTTATTCAGTTGTTAGTGATGGAGTAAATTGTGACTTGCTACTATACACTATTTATTTTTTTGTCAAATGGGGTGAAGTTTACTGTAGAGCAATCAGGTTTGTGTGTAAAGTTTATAGCAACCTTGCACTGACTTGATGAAATCACTGACCTGGATATTATATATTTCAATTCTATTTATGTGTATAATATTTTGAATTCCATTTCTAATCTGTAATAAGGCTTGTTTTTCTCAAAGAATTTCATTATATTTTTCTAAAAAGTTTACTTCTTTAGCTATGGCTATTTATTCTGATGTGTAATAGACGTTATGTGTAATAGACTTTATAAAGTTGCATGCTTTACACAGTTGCAATTTGACTGTGTTATTTTAATTTTACACAATTGAAATTTTACTGAAGTATAGCACAGTATAATTATTATTATTTGCCAGGAATATAATTTCGAACTAGGAATATTATAATTTGTAATAATTTGAAACTAACATTTGTGCTCCTTAGGCTTGTTCAGTAATTGAATTATATGGAGTATTAGATCCGTTAACAAGAGATTGGACAGATGGATTATATTCAAACATATTCAGAGAGATGAACAGGTTTGCCAGTTTTTTATAACATATTATATTTTTTAAGCAGTATGTTCAACATAGTTTATGTGATCAGTATGAACTCGCTTTATTTAAACTACACACGTTTTTTTAACGAATCTTGTTTCATTTAGTTGATATACGCAACAGAAGTTTACTTATGTGCTTTTATTATATATGGCTTGAAGTATAACCAGGTGGTGACCATTTTGACCAAATGGTAAATACCTTCTGTATGTAAACTACCGAGAATCATTAAAAAAAAACACAAATTTGTTTATTCATAAAAATTTATTTTGTCACTCGTGATCCTCATTGTTTGTAATGGAACTGTGATCACGCCAGCCTCACTCTTTGATGCACTTTTCATAGGCCGAAAGTCGTACGGCTTTTAATTCTCACAGCTAATTCCATTTAATGTCTTTAATCAAGTCAAAACAGGTTCCACGGAGTGACGTGGTAAGAAATTTCGTTTGAAATACAAAATTTAAGGCAAATTGTTTGTTCAATTAATTTATCTATGATAAAATTCGTAGTGGAACTTTGAGGTTGATCTATTACGACATCTGCTGTAAACACACTAATTGACAAATTGCGCTCGAGTTTGGCTTGGTAATTAAGGAAGGTTCTACCAACTTAATAAAAAAATTGTACCGATTCATTTGAATGACAAATTCTGGATAGTTTTTTACTTATATAGAAGGTATATAAATCAGCATCAGATATGACTTATGTTCCACAACATAAGTCTGATAATTAAAATGTAAATGTTTTATAAAACAGAATTAATATGCTGATAAAAGACCAGATTTGAAAGCAAGCTTCAATGCCTATTTTTCTTTATGCAATACATACTAGTCTATAATCAGTAAATGCTGTCTATGGGTAATGCTGAAATTAATCAGATATAGATAAAACATAGAAAAATGTAATTATAAATTTTTCAATTCATGAAATCCTACAAGATATATGCATATGCTGGGTATGTGTAAGTTTAGTATTCTTATCAATTACGTAAAATGTATACAGTATATTGCTTAATAATTTATCTATTTAAAACATTTTGTTTGGTTAGATAAATTAGCATCATGAATATTCACCGTCTGTATTAAAACAAATGTCTTTATTAAATTTTTTCATTTTATTAAATTTCTATGATTCTATTTTATTCACATCTTCATTGAATATAAATAAAAACAGTGAACCTGTGACTGTGAATGAGAAATACTAAACCCCCCCATCCACTTTATCTGTTACGAAATACATGGGCAGGTCAAATGGATCATTTTCATGAGTTGAAAAATCTGTGAAAGTAATGGTCTACATAATTTTTTTTATAAATTGATACTGGTGTGAAATTAAGCAATTTACAAACATTACCCTATGGCTCATTGTACAGATATATGTTTTTAGTTAGCTATAATTTTTTGAAATACAATTACTGCAATTTTAATACAAGCTAAAATGTTTACTCGTAGGATAGTTCTGTTTAAAACATTTATTATATCTGATGCAAACCTTAATTAGACCAATAGATCGTCCCGAACTCCGCTACACCTTATTTGATGGTGATGTTGATGCTCTGTGGATTGAAAATATGAATTCAGTTATGGATGACAACAAACTGCTGACACTGGCTAATGGAGAGCGTATTCGCATGGCCGCTCACTGTGCATTGCTTTTTGAGGTGGGCGATTTGCATTATGCCTCACCTGCGACAGTGTCTCGAGCTGGTATGGTGTTTGTGGATCCAAAAAATCTTGGTTTTCAACCGTTTTGGGATAGGTATGTAATAAGTTGGCTCTAATCTGTTCCTAAATGTGCTTAAGTAAATTGGACTGCATGTAATGTAGTCTGTTAGTATAGAAAGGCCGTTTAAGAGAATCTATATTCGTGTACTTATTCAAACAGATAACTAAATTGATTATAATCAGCGTAATTATATTAAGTGAATGTTGAATAGTTGAAGTTGACAGTAAATTTTCGACCAAAGTTTACAAATTCAAAATTACTAAAGTTTACAAATTCAATTTATTATAAAAAAGGGTGGCATGAATTTAGCTTTAAAAATTTGTTGAAACAAATGACTATAAGTCAGGATATCACATAACTTCCGAAATTATTTTTATTTTATCAAAAACACTAATTGCTGTCAATTTAAATTTTAATAACCATTTAAAATAGAAATAAAATTTGGTATTTCACTAAATTTTTTTTATTTCATTAATCATAATTTCAAGATACAAGCTGATGAAGAGTGAATTTCTTTTTTAATAATCTTAAAAATTGACTGAGTTATAAAAGTTTAAATTTAATCTTTAGACAAGGACGGGAATACTGTGTTGTGAGGTCATTTTTAATATTGCACATTATATTCTACAAGAGGACAAGAGACAGGTATATACCCAACCCTATCTGTATCTTCAAATTTAGAAGCCTATATTTTTCAATAAATTAATTTTTTTAAAGACTGGTTTTTAATTAACTTATATTTCACAATATTGTACGAAAAATATCAAAATTTAGAATGAGTCAACTACCGTATTTATCTAAAATTTATTGAATAAATAAATACATATATGTAATGTAAGTTGTGTTGTAGATCTTATAGACGATTATTTAAATGTTGAACAAGACAAGTAAAGAAAGAAATAGGACAAATAAAGCCTTTATAATGCAAAATGGAAGACACATGCACCCCACTAATTAATTTGTTTCCTATGCGATAGTTTTGTACAGCCACTAGTATGCAACCAAACTAATTTGCTGATTTAAATTTTTTAACTCAAATATTAAAATTTAAAAGAAAATTGAACTTAAATACTACTTACATGTATATTCCTATTTTAATATTGATTTAAAAAAAAAACAATGCACAACTGTGCACTAAGCGTCATAATTCATACTAAATGAAGTCAAGGTAATTAATTACCTCAGTTTTGAGGGGATCATTTAGGGAGTTTGTAAAATTCAGTGTCGATTGAAATTTTAATTCGAAGAAACGATAACAAACTGACTCGGTAAACAAAATTGAAATTCTCTTAAAATTTCTTAATCCTATGTTATTTTGAAAAAAAATAATGAATTTTATTCGTTAATATGACCAATTACACAACCTATACAATGTACAAGGGGAGATCCAAAAGTACAGAGAATGAAGGGGAAGGGAGGGAAAGGTACATTCTTTCTTGTACCCCGCTAATTAGGAAGTCATTAGAGGTATACAAGTTAAATGTCATTTGTTAATGAATAATCATCCCTTAAAGAAGTAAACCTGAAAGTGAACTGTGAACGTGGAGCAAATTGAACTATGCGCTGTGATTAAATTCCTCATCAAGCAACGAAAAATTTCTTAAACTATCATTAGTGAGATGGGAGTTGTTTACAGAGATCGTTGCCCTGGTAAAAACCATGGTTTATAAGTGGCATGGTCTATTTACACAAGGATTGAGGCCAACACGTCTGATAGGAGTCGGTCGGTCTCTGAATCTGCTGAAAAATAGATGGCTACCGTTTTTAGCATTGTGAAGGAATTTTATTGAATTACTATAAAGAAAAAGGTACCACTATCACTGAATAGTACTACGCTACCATATTGGATAAACTGAAAAACTGTTTTTGCAAGGGAACACTCCAGTTCTTTAGAACTATTGGTCTCAAGATCAATTAAATGTATTGAGTTTAAGGGAGATTATATTCAAGAAGAAAAATAGTTTCATTATTTTATTTAAATTCTGTTTGCACGGGCTTTTGGACCTCCCCTCAAATAAAGGATGTTATGCCATTGGTGATTAATTTGGTCAGATAGTTCATACCGTCTTTTGGCACACCTCACTCAATACTAATATACAAATGTTCCTGTATTATTTACCTACTTTTATTAATTGGTAATCTTTGAATTCACTCCTGGATACTTTAATTATCTCCAACGAGAATTTTCACGTATTTTCTACCATCTACTTCGTTTAACTAATAACAAAGTTTTAGTGTCTATACAATTATTTTTTGCCTTGATATTACATTGATGAATTACACGATTCTAAAATGAAATCTTCAATTTTTGGAATCATTTTCTGAACGTATAGGAAAGTTGGCGTTAAAACAGAATAAGTGTTTTTTTTTTCCAAAGAAATTTAGTAGTAGCTGCACGTCTTTAAAATTGAAGCTAAGATATAAACCAATTTAGAAGTCAATCATTTAAATTAAATTTAATTTAATTCGACAATTTAAATGAAGTCTGCGAACATAGACTATCTAGTGTTAATTTTTTCTGCTTCGTTTGTTCACATATAAAAGAGACCCATGCTTCCCTCGCAGCACCTAGCGCTCATCTAGATTTGTATATTCGTGTTTATTTCTAATTGATTATAAGCATTTATTTGATCCTTTAGCAGGATATATTATTGGTTGTTCTACTTGATTATTTGTGGTTATTTAACTTTGTTTGTCCTTAGTAATTTTTAGTTTTTGCGTACTAATGCAATTTTTTAATTACTGTTTAAAGGTTTTTAATATATATATTTTTGTATTTACTACATTCTATTATATTATTAAAGGTTATATCCATTATATTAGTTTAGGATCGTAGACAGCTATGCCACTTGGTTTTCTTATACTGTCACACCAGGATAATAAATGGTACTTTATTTAAGTGATAAAATTAAAAAATGACCACCCATCCTAAAAATGGTAAGATCATACTGTGATGTACCACCAAGTGAGAAATGCAGTTCTAATAAAAGCCTCTTTACGTTACAAGACAATTCACAAGAAAATTGCAGGCTAAAACTGGTATTAAATAAATTTCATACCACTCATTTGATGTTTGTTGTACTAAATACATGAATGTCATAAAACCTTTTTAATTATAATGAGGATGTTTTTTTAATATCTCTTTTATAGTAATAACTTAATTTTTTATTTAAGATGGCTTCTTAATCGATCTGGAGAAGAGGAAAGACAACAATTGAATGATTTGTTTAATCATTACGTTCCTGGGGCCATCAACTATATAATTTATGGTCTTTTTGGACTTCAGCAGCAGACACCGCTCTACACCATTGTGTCACAAACACCTTTAAACCTGGTCAGTACTGAAATTATACGAAAGATGATCGTGGCCTAACTGATGCTTTATAATCATACTAGGATCATTTCTCAATCTTTCATCATTTCAATTTTATTGAATGTTTGAACAACATGCAATGTGTCAATGCCTATTTCTACTATCAGGTGACCCATCGTCGACACAGTTATTATCTATGGAACGGCCATTATCAAACTACATAAAATTTAGTCTATTTCGTATATTTCATACTTTTTACAAAATTTCATTACAATGTACCCCCTCTATGCTGTTCCTAGTTGCAACAAAAATGGGGTATATTTATGTCTTAAAAATACAAGAAAAAAGGTATGAAAACATTGCAAAGATAGACAAAACTCTCACTGACAATGACCATATTGCTTCAGTCACTGTCTATAATAATTTTGTATTGAAATTTTTTTATGTAGATGATAGTTTATAAGGTTTTAAGTAAGAAGCCATATTTTAGATTAATGTATTTAACATTTTGTGGCTGTGTTTCATGATTGATACTAAATATATTTCATATTCATTTGTTGTATAGCTGTGTTTCATAATAATGGTTTTCCTCTTTAAGATTTGATGACTGATTTTGGTAGATTTTGGGGCACTGATTACGGGGAAAATGCTAAAAAAATTTCATCATATCAGGATTTTTAGTTATTTAGCATAGTTTTTTTTGCTAAAAGTACCTAGGCCTAGCTAGTCAAGAACTGGTATTTTATTTTATTTCTTACTGAACAAAAAACGCATTGACTGGTTGCAGTAGACAACAATGAATAAGCTCTCATAAATAGTTAATTATATATAGCATAATTAACTGACATACCCTCATTATTGGAAAAAAGGTGAATTTTTAAGTCATTTGCCAAAGACCTCGTAAAACCGTAATTAACTTAAATCGTTAGAAGAGGGTTAATGAGGGTAGATTAATAGATTTTTGTGTAAATACTAATATCATTGTTTTTACAAAATCAATACTTCCGTGCGATTCGTAACCCAGATTTTTGTGTAAATAGTAACATCATTGTTTTTACAAAATCAATACTTCCGTGCGATTCGTAACCCAGATTTTTGTGTAAATAGTAACATCATTGTTTTTACAAAATCAATACTTCCGTGCGATTCGTAACCCATATTTTTGTGTAAATAGTAACATCATTGTTTTTACAAAATCAATACTTCCGTGCGATTCGTAACCCAGATTTTTGTGTAAATAGTAACATCATTGTTTTTACAAAATCAATACTTCCGTACGATTCGTAACCCAGATTTTTGTGTAAATAGTAACATCATTGTTTTTACAAAATCAATACTTCCGTGCGATTCGTAACCCAGGTTTTTGTGTAAATAGTAACATCATTGTTTTTACAAAATCAATACTTCCGTGCGATTCGTTACCCAGATTTTTGTGTAAATAGTAACATCATTGTTTTTACAAAATCAATACTTCCGTGCGATTCGTAACCCAGATTTTTGTGTAAATAGTAACATCATTGTTTTTACAAAATCAATACTTCCGTGCGATTCGTAACCCAGATTTTTGTGTAAATAGTAACATCATTGTTTTTACAAAATCAATACTTCCGTGCGATTCGTAACCCAGATTTTTGTGTAAATAGTAACATCATTGTTTTTACAAAATCAATACTTCCGTACGATTCGTAACCCAGATTTTTGTGCAAATAGTAACATCATTGCTTTTACAAAATCAATACTTCCGTGCGATTGGTAACCCAGATTTTTGTGTAAATAGTAACATCATTGTTTTTACAAAATCAATACTTCCGTGCGATTCGTAACCCAGATTTTTGTGTAAATAGTAACATCATTGTTTTTACAAAATCAATACTTCCGTGCGATTCATAACCCAGATTTTTGTGTAAATAGTAACATCATTGTTTTTACAAAATCAATACTTCCGTGCGATTCGTAACCCAGATTTTTGTGTAAATAGTAACATCATTGTTTTTACAAAATCAATACTTCCGTACAATTCGTAACCCAGATTTTTGTGTAAATAGTAACATCATTGTTTTTACAAAATCAATACTTCCGTGCGATTCGTAACCCAGATTTTTGTGTAAATAGTAACATCATTGTTTTTACAAAATCAATACTTCCGTGCGATTCGTAACCCAGATTTTTGTGTAAATAGTAACATCATTGTTTTTACAAAATCAATACTTCCGTGCGATTCGTAACCCAGATTTTTGTGTAAATAGTAACATCATTGTTTTTACAAATTCAATATTTCCGTGCGATTCGTAACCCGGATTTTTGTGTAAATAGTAACATCATTTTTTTGACAAAATCAATACTTCCGTGCGATTCGTAACCCAGATTTTTGTGTAAATAGTAACATCATTGTTTTTATAAAATCAATACTTCCATGCGTTTCATAACCTAGATTTTTGTGTAAATAGTAACATCATTGTTTTTACAAAATCAATACTTCCGTGCGATTCGTAACCCAGATTTTTGTGTAAATAGTAACATCATTGTTTTTACAAAATCACTACTTCCGTGCGATTCGTAACCCAGATTTTTGTGTAAATAGTAACATCATTGTTTTTACAAAATCAATACTTTCGTGCGATTCGTAACCCAGATTTTTGTGTAAATAGTAACATCATTGTTTTTACAAAATCAATACTTTCGTGCGATTCGTAGCCCAGATTTTTGTGTAAATAGTAACATCATTGTTTTTACAAAATCAATACTACCGTGCGATTCGTAACCCAGATTTTTGTGTAAATAGTAACATCATCGTTTTTATAAAATCAATACTTCCGTGCGATTCGTAACACTCACTTAAAAGATGTCATTGTGAAAGTGGTTAAACTCACTGGACAAGTTTTGTTATATTTGTGGGCAGTTTATGCTGACAAAACAGCAGCATAACATTACTGAATTCATAAGTAACATTTATAACCACACAAACTTTGTGCGACATGTATTCGTAACTTCAAAAGGGCAGAACAATACCTTTGTTTTACAATCACCTATGTTATGGAGATTATCTCTGACTCAAACCGAAGACTGTTATTTTTGCTGTTGCAAGACTACAGGCTGCAATTCCAAAGCAACAAAAAAGGACTTGGTATAATCAAACCGTGCAATTGGTAAAGCACGCGGTGCATCGCGGCCCGAATGTTGCACCACCATCAACTCCATATTTGGAATCAGTGCAAGCTGAAGACATGAACAGTGATATAGAAGAGATCTCTCAACCTGAAGCTTAATTTGAACCAAATGCAAGTGGAACTCACTTATTTTCACAGTCAGAACTTGACGACTTAACGACTGATCTAAGCCGTCCAAAAGATGCAGCTGAACTCCTCGGATCAAGACTATCGGAAAAGAATATGTTTGCTCCTGGCATCTCATTTCCTTGGTGTAGTAACATAGAAAAAATCTATGTACCACATTTAGCTAAAGATCGTGATCTAGTATATTGCAAAGACATTCTGGGCTTAGTGGAAAAGTTTAACATCGAATATAACGTGAGCGAATGGATATTGTTCACAGACTCATCAAAGCGAAGTTTGAAAGTAGTTCTTTTGCATAATGACAATAAGTAGACTTCACTGCCAGTCGCCCATTCTATACATTTAAAAGAATGCTATGACAATTTCAAAAATGTGTTAGAAAAAATTACGATACGGTTGGATGGTCTGTGGAGATCTGAAAGGGATTTGGGATAGTCGAGACAGAGGACAACATTGGACGAAGAAAAAGTGGCCACCAAGAACTAAACCAGTTCTTGGAACCAAAAATGTTGTGAGAGAAAATTTAGTACCTGGGAATGGTGAGGCAATTTGCGAAGGTGCTGTTTTTCCATCTCTATCTCATCTCTATTCTTCCATCTCATCCCTATTTGATTTTTCCATCTCTATCTGAACCTAAAGTGAAAGAAAGTATTTTCATTGGCCCGGACATAAGAAAATTGATGAAAGACACAACTTTCGATGAAAAATGAAGTGAAATTGCAAAATTAAGTGAATTGGAAGTAGTGCACAGTCCCCTAGGAAATCATAAAACTCCAAATTATGAGGAAATTGGAGGAAAAAAAACAAGGTACCACGGAAATATTTAATATTTCTAATTGATTTATTAAAAGAATCATTCAAATGTTTTTCTAGTATTTTAAAGTCATGTAAAAGTTTTTTTTATTGTAATATAAATTTTTTACTCAGTAAAGTTCAATTGAGGGTGATGAGATGTGAGGAGGTGAAAGATTTCAATTGAGGGTGATGGGGAAAATCTAAGTACATGTTCGTAATCAGCGCACCAAAAAACCCAAAGATCAGTTATCACATCCAAAAAGGGAAAATAAAAATTACAATTTGCATACCTGTGATCGATGCTGACCATATTTAATATTTATAGGTTGTGCATCTGTGTTTCATGATCGATGGTAAATATATTTATGTTTATAGGTTGTGCAGCTGTTTTTCATGATTGGTACTAAACGCATTTACTATTTATAGATTATGTAGCTGTGTTTCATGATTGGTCCTAAATATATTTAATATTTATAGGTTGTGCAGCTATGTTTCATGATCGATGGACTTCTTCCAAACAAAGAAGATCCGAAAGAAGCTTACCAGTCAGACATAATAGAATGCGTATTCATGATTGTAAGTAAATTGATTTAAGAAACATTTATAACATTATTTATATTATTGTAACTGATAAAAATAAATAATCTAATATATATTTGTATATATATATTTTTATAATCTAATATATGTTTGCTGGTAGAAACATAAGGTGAACATGCTCCATCGATTAGAACATGTGAGACATGGTTTCAACAATTTAAAAGTGGTGATTTCAATGTGAAAGACAGTGACTCTGGTAGACCACAAAAATGCGAAGACGAGCAATTACAGGAGTTATTGGATGATGACCCAACTCAAACTCAACGGCAATTAGCAGAAGCATTATATGTATCACAAGAAACAATCAACAGACGTTTACGATCGAATGGGAAAGATCAATAAACTTGGTAAATGGGTCCCACACAATTTGAATGAACGCCAAATGGAAAATCGCAAAGTCAAATGCTGCTTCAATGCCACGACAGGAAATCATTTTTGTATCGAATTGTGATGGGTGACAAAAAATGGATTTATTTTGAAAACCCGAAGTGGAAAAAATTGTGGCTTTTACTTGGCGAAGCCGGTCTACCAACACCAAGGCCAAATCGCTTCGGCAAGAAGACCATGCTCTGTGTCTGGTGGGACCAGAGCGGTATTGTGTATTATGAACTCTTGAAGCCCGGCGAAACCGTTAATACACAACTATCGCCAACAAATGATTAATTTAAACCACACATTAATTGAAAGACGACCATGAGAATGGGCCAGAAGACATGGCAAAGTGATTTTATTACATGACAATGCGCCGTCTTGCTGGCTTGGATGGGACACCCGCCGTACTCCCCAGACTTGGTGCCATCTGACTATCACCTCTTCGCATCAATGGGGCACGCGCTCGCCGAGCAGCACTTCAGCAATTTCGGAGAAGTTGGAAAATGGCTCGACAAAAGGTTTTCCGCAAAAGATAAGCAGTTTTTCTGGCATGGTATTCATAATTACCTGAAAGATGGGCGAAATGTGTAGAAGCCTATGGCCAATATTTTGAATAAAAAAAAATTAATTTCCCTTGAAAATTACGTGTTTTTTTTTTTAACCAAAAAAACAAAAAAAACTTATGCATACACCTGGTATACATTGATCGTAGGTATGTCTTTCAATAAGACAATTATCCCAAAACACCCTCCATACTCTGTATTGTCTGATAAATTATAAAGACCTCCAGTTGATGAAGTTGCTCCCCCAATCTCTCGACTTAAATCCCATTTAGCTATTGTGGGATGAATTATAAGTAAGGAAAGTGAATACGACTTCTGCGGAACATCTGGAAATACTTCAAATACCGTAGAATAATATTCCAAACGCATTTAGTCAAAAAGTTATATCCCACAGATTTGGTTTTTGAATGAGAAGAATGTTTGATAATATAATTAACTTTATTAGTTTCTTATTTTTTCGTAATAAAAATAAAATGTTTTATTTATCATATGATCGGTATTTTCTCAGTTTGATTAGTTTTTGTATTTTATTTTTATTGTACAAAACTTTTCGCTGGCACAGGGATCCTAATAGAAGAAAAAGCACAATTTCCAGTGTTAAACAGTTTTTAATTCCAATAACATAGTGCAAGGGAGTAAACAGTGTTTATGTTCCAGTCTATGTACAACTCTTTGGGAGCTGCTATTATGGACAATGGCCGTGACGAGTTTGACACTTATATAAAGAAGGCCTGTCCAATGATGCTTGTAGAGGATACAAAAGAGAAAAGAGCTACCACAAGTGAGACTTAAGTTTTTTTCCTGAAACAAATACTTTAAGATAAATGATAGGGAATGTGATTAATAACGTTTTGCTTTACCTCTTACATTCAATTTTTTTCTCGAACTCTGGTCCTGTAAATTGTATTACTATTCACAAAACTATATAAAATGTAGATGTGAAATCTTTTATTATACAAACAGTTGATTTTGTTGTGTCAACTGACCGTTTTTTTAAGCTAAATACAAAATATTTAGGCAATAATGTAGCAATAGACAAATTCATTAATGAGATGTTTTTAGGTTGTGAAGTTTTTGTTGTTCATTGGCAACTAGAAGTATGATATTAGCATAGCTTTTCATTGAAAAATTAAAGTATGGAATTTAATTTATAAAAAAAATTATAAGTTGTAAAATTTATTAATGACTACTATTTAGTTGGACAAACTACAATAGATGGCCACAATAAAACCTATCAATGGTGTAGTAGTAATAAAGTAAATTTAAAAAGAATTGACATTTATTCAAATATGTTTCACTATATTTGACCATAAAGGAAGTATTACTCATATTTTCTCTTGTAGCTTATGATTTTCAGTTTCCATTTGTTCTAGTTTTTAAGCAACAATCTACAAATTTATAAAATTGTTGTTTTGTTCTTTTTAGTTTGGTTTACAGTAATACTTGCGTGATGATATTCGTTGAAATTGGTTAAGGCCTTACATATGTGTAGCAGCGCGAAAAATGCACTAAAAGAAACATTTTATTTAGTAGGGCTAGCAATAGAAATTAATAAAAATAAATAGTACACATTGTTTATTGGTATTTAAACTTTATACAAAATGTTATTTCACTCTATTTTTACAAAAATTACTATATAAAAAATCACATGATCCACAACGCTAAGAAAAAAAGTTGCTCCACGGTCGGCATCATATCTCCAGTAAATGTTGATCGATCTGCAAAATTTAAAAAAATTCTTGTAAAATAAAGTTGTAGTTGTAGTTTTTCGAGCCGGAATATTTAATTTCGAAAAATTTAGCAATTTATGGCATTTAAAAAAGTATGCATTTTACGTCATAACTTTTACGCTCTAATTATTTTTGTAATATTTTCAAATAAAAAATCCGGCCCGACATACTATAGAGAACGATTTCAAAATTTAAAAAAAAATTGCATCGAAAAATATTAAAAAATGTACGAGTTATCATGCCGACCGTGATGGAAAAAGTAGTTTCGAGAAAAATGCGATTAAGTTCACTTTGTCCGAAATCGCGTGGAGCTGAAGCAAAAACTTTATGAATTTTTTTATTTGTGTTGTAAACTTACATTTAATCTCCCATTCCGGCTTCGTATTGTATGCCTTCCTTGTAGGTAATTAATTGCTTTTATTTTTTTCGAGTCGACGAGCTGTTCTGGCCTCTTTTATTGTTTTAGTAGCATTGATTCGTGCATGTTTCAGACCATAGTGGTACCTCTCATATCCAATTGTTATTCCTAGTAATGTTTCTATTCTTAATATACTCTCTGCTCCGTCATTAAAAGTATATACTGCAACATTGGTGGCTATTTCAACTATTCTCCGACTGCCTTCCAAATTTTCGAATTAAGACATTCATTATCGTTTTGTGTAATCCACCTGAGCACTTTTCAAGTAATTTTTCGTCACTCAACGATTCAGAGATGGTAGTACAATTTCAGGTAAAACGACTTTGTGCTTGTATTCATCTAATGTACCTTCGGCTTTTACTCTGCCAATCACACCAACTTCCTTCTCCAGGCAGACAATAAAAATGTTGAGGTCTTTCATCCGTTGATAATTTATGGTAGAATGTCTCCCATATGGCATTTTTCTTATTTTCCAATGTGTTAGTATTATTTCTTATTGCTAAACCGTAATAAATAGTTAGTTCGTCTATTTGTTTGGCAGTTAACTTTTCTTTTCCTCAAAAATTTACTCGTTTGCTCTGATTCAATGTACTTGGTTTATTTTTCTGAGGTTCTTTCACTTCCTTTATGATTTGCTGAACAATGTTCTTGATGGCTCTCTAACCACGATTCATACTCAGCTGTACCTTTATTCTTTTCGTGAATTTCACATTCCTTGCAATAACTGCATTTTACCACGAAGTCGACAACTTTTGTCGTGAAATAACCAATTAATATTGTATCTCCGAAAAGCGAAGAAAAGCCTCTCTTCATCCAAGTGCCATCACCGCATACAATAATTCCCTCTTGAGATAATTGTAGTTTATCTTGATTGGCAGATTGTTGAAGTTCTTCTTCAGCAGCAACTTTCATAGAAGCTTTAGCAACGGCTGTTGAAGCTTCTTCAATATATTTCACAATTGAATTAAAGGTTGTTTGTGCAATACATGATGCTAAATCCATGACACCATAAAAAAGCTGCATTGCCTTCAATCCTTTTCCTAATAGTCGGAAGGGGAATGTGAAGTGTCGATATATTTCGTATGCAGAGTTTATCAAAGGAGATGAAAAAACACTCTGGATATTATCGTCACACATTGTACAAAAAACATTTATCTTGAAACTAAGTCCACAGGTACTTGCTTTTAAAAATTTCAAAATACCACCACATTCACGACAGACCACACACTCCGAAATAACTGTAAAAACAGCAGTAAACTGTAAAATGCAGTATGAGAACGTCGGATCTAATGAAACCTCATGTAATTGTCCTGCTAATTTTTTTGCAACCGAACTTGTGTATTCAGTTTCACTCTCCATCTTGTCTGGCCTTTGGGCGTGAAGATCGTTCACTCTTACTGCCTTTACTATCTATACAGTGACGTTTCGACATTTTTAAAATCTCAAATAAGATACACAACTGTATGCTTCGAACGATCAAAGACAACTTACGTTCAATTTCAGAAACCTATTATATACTTATTCCTCCTACCTAAACCCAAATATATTAGCTCCAAAAGTAATGATCAGCCGTCTCACCTCTCGTTGGGTAAGCAAATTTTCGTCGGGCAGTCACATTTTCTACCATAACTATGGGATATTTTTGCAATCGACGTTCACGGGAATAAGCCTAAAACTGTAAAGAACAACAATGTGTAAAAAAATTATTTTGAAAATTCTGGACGTATGTAAGGCCTTATGTAATATGGACTGCAGATTTCCTTATACTAGATACATATATCAGCGAATAGAATTCTACAATCAAATAAACGACAAAATACCTTCTATACCCTCTTTTAACAATTTTTGTCTATTTGTTGGAGTAGGATGCTTAAAGCACTACACTGGTTTTTACTTTGATGCTTGGGCTTCAGATTAAAATCTAGGCTTTATTTTGTCCCTATTGGTTATTTCATAAAGGACTTTTTGGTCGTCTGTCTGTATTCTGTTTATTTTTATAGCATCATCTAAAATTGCTATATTGATTTCAATGGAGTGTTCACTGAGATAATGTTTGAATTTTAAGTTAAATCAGTATTAAACTTTGCTAGAAAACACGTCATCGTATTTCATTTTGAAACATGTTTAAATTTTTAAGCAGAAGAATATTTTTTAATCTCATCATGTTTATATATCAAAAGAAGATTGATGTACTGTTATCACAAATAAATAGAGTTCTATTTATTTGTGATAACAGTAAAATAATTTTTATTTTAACTGTTTAACAAAAATGAAAAAAAAATGCGCAAAATTACTTGTTCCAGCCTCTTCACCTTTTCAAACGTTAATCGAACAAATCTGAAACAAAAGGTTATAAGTGTAAAGAGGCAAGCACCAAAGAAAAGCTGTAAAGCAACCTCTTAAGTTCATTATTTATTATAAAAGTTTTAATTTTAATTAATTCAACCAGAATTATAATTAAAGTAATCATTAGTACTAATGAAAAAATACCATTAAGTAGTAGTCTTACCAAAATATATAAAAAAATTATATATTTTATTAAATTACTACGATGTTAATATAATCAACAAGTTTTGCTTGTGAAAATGAAATAATGCTCAGTCTTTGTAATACTGACAATCTGTAATCATATAGTTTGTCAGAATTACTCATCACACAAATTTTGATTTGCAATTAACTGGTTTTTCACATGTCCCTTCCGTCCCTTTCTCTTTTATTTCTCTATAATTTTCTAATGTGCACAATTCTTGATATAACTTAATGTTATAATAGACATGCTCACTTTGTTCAATATTAAGTTTAATGTTTTGTTCTTTTTAACTCTAAAGGACATTGGTGAAAATTGGCCAGTATTTAAATCATAGTAGAAAGAATTGATTAGCATATCAAAAAAGCTTATTTTTATGGTTCCAGCCCTCGAAATGAAAATACGAAATCCTTATAGGACCATTTGGTTGTCCGTCCATTCATTTGTCTGTGGAAGTCCTTTTTCTCAGAGAGTGCTTCAAATTTTAAGTTGTCAAGTTTTTTGGTTCATGCAATAAAAAAATATGGTCCTTTGAAGAGATTTTTATTCATATGTCTTACTCACTGATCAGCAAAACCTATTGGGTACTTCCAGTCGACCTAAAATTGAAAGTCGTCATAATGGAAGATCGTCAAGTCTTCAACTCAATGTCTTTTAATTTTATGCATTTTTATGCTTATTAAAAATTTAATTGACAATTTACGTTGCAAAATGTAATATTTGCAAATAGATTAATTAGAAATACTAGGTTCCCTTAAATGTTTATAAGGGTTTAAATGTGTACGGTACCCTCATAATGTGAGTTCTACTCATATTTGACAGTTTTTTAATCATAATAATAATATTTGTAGCATGTCTGAAACCCATGGAATAATAAGAAAATCTGCAATTATAATTTTAAATAGTGACATTTCATGCTATAACTGTTTCTTAATGCTTTCAAAACATTTTATAGTACCCTTTACTTGAAATAAAAATACTTCTGTTTTGTAATAGTAATACTATTTATCTAATACCCTTGAATTGAAATACAAATACTTCTGTTTTGAAATACTAATACTATTTATCTAATAGTATTTATTACCCTTGACTTGAAATACAAATACTTCTGTTTTGAAATACTAGTACTATTTATCTAATAGTGTTTATTACCCTTGAATTGAAATACAAATACTTCTGTTTTGAAATACTAATACTATTTATCTAATAGTATTTATTACCCTTGACTTGAAATACGAATACTTCTGTGTTGAAATACTAGTACTATTTATCTAATAGTGTTTATTACCCTTGACTTGAAATACAAATACTTCTGTTTTGAAATACTAGTACTATTTATCTAATAGTGTTTATTACCCTTGAATTGAAATACAAATACTTCTGTTTTGAAATACTAATACTATTTATCTAATAGTATTAATTACCCTTGACTTGAAATACGAATACTGCTGTGACCTGTTTTACCTCGTCAACAGCTACAGTTAATGAGGCCATTTATAAATATTGATAGAAAAAAAATGAAAATATTAAGACACATTTTAAATTATGATCAAATGATGAATTTTTAGGTTGAGTATGTATTTTGTTTAACATGACATGGTATAAATTGATAGAGATTTATAGAAATAGCTACACTAAACGTAAAATATTTATTTTTTGTGGATCTCGGGTTTGATATTTTACAAGGAATGATTAGACATTTTTCTCAATAAAGTATTATAATTATTTACAGCGTGAAAGTGTAAAAGGGTAATGATTTTGGTATAGACTTAACTGACGGAACATTAAATAATGGCTTTCGATGTTTTTAGCCTTGTAACTCAGATTTGTGGCTAAATTCATATTCAATCAAAATTGAAAAAAAAATAAATACTATTAGATAAATAGTATCAGTATTTCGAAACAGAAGTATTCGTACTCTCTACTACAGAAGTATTCTCACTCTTCAAACTACATTTTGCTTTATTAAATTTTCTGGATACTTTAATACATTGTACTTCTTCAAAGCCATATTTTAACATCATACAGAGCATTCTGAAGTTTTATACAATTATTACTTTACCTGCAATTACATGGAAATCAAATTCTATATCCACTTCTAGCATAGGTTAGAGAACCTTTTCTCTAATACTGCTTACTACTTTAACTTTCTACTTGAATACTTTAACTTTCTACTTGAATACTTTAACTTGACTATTACTTTTGTTCTAATTTTTACCATAGTAATCATTGTACCTTCTATATCATGTTTTTTTATGGTTTTTATCTATCTTATAATCAGTTGGTCAAATGAACGCAAACATAGTACCATGTTATTAGTCCTTACATTAGATTGGTTATCCATAACTATTTTTAGATTATAGAGAAATACTTTTTATTTTTTTTTAATAAGATACAATTTGAAATTTTATTAATTGACATGATGTCTGTATTACCAGAACATATTCCAATGGGTTTGCCCACTATATATGACTATTGTCTGGATGTGGAGAATAAGGTTTGGGAAGCATGGGAGTGGTTGGTTCCTCAGTACATACATGACAGAGAGATGAAGTTTCCTGAAATTTTGGTGCCAACTGTCGACACACTCCGTATTACTTGGATCATCAAAATTATGGAATTGGTAAGTTATTTGCATTTAGAGATATTCAATGACTAATTGATTCAGTTGCATATGAATGAATCACTGACTAGTCAGTCGACTAGTCAGTGATTCATGCACATATATTACATATTTTGACTTTATATTTACACATTTTGACAAAATTTTTTACTCTAGTAAAGTATCACAAATTAAAAAAATCAATGGTTAATTTATTTACAGACTAACATACTGTACTAATTTACTACATACTGACATATAATCTAGTTTTCATATCAGAAAAAACAAATTTCCTTAAGGAAAGATAAAAGTTCTTCCCTCGGGCATCACTAGGTGACACTGCTGTTGCTTTGCTTACGTAAATAATTTCTTCATCAAATCATCAATTACTACCTACAAATCTGACATGCCAATCTAAAACATTATGCACTCGAGGTTGCTTTCGTTACTTATGGTAATCATATTTTATTAGACTTATCATTAGCTTTAATAATGAAGGTAATATCACACATTTTCAATAATACTGTCTTTGATTCATACTGTCTTTGATTCTCCACCTTTTTGATATTTTGCCCATATGGGTATGACACGTCACTGACCTACGGAATATCAAATTAAACAGAGTAAGTCAACCTAACAAGAAAAGCATTAAGAATTATTTTTTATTTTTTTTGTCGCTTAATTTCTATATCATGAATGAAATTGAAAAAAAAATTATTTAATTTTCATATGATTTTCATTGCCACATAGATTTGAGAATAAAAAAGGTATATTTTATACCACAGCAACAGAAGTAGCAAAAGTAAGTAGTTTTAAAATTTTATTACTTTCCTTATTAAAAACTATGAATTTATGTAGATTGGAGGTTTGCTTTTTTTATTGTCCTTTAAATATGTGCCAAATATTTGTGATAAGTGCCAAAATTAAATAGATACAAGTAAGCCACTTGTATTTAGAAACAAGTGTTTGTCTCATATAACGTAATAAATATAAGTAACAAATAAATTTAAATGAACCTTTCCAGATACTTTTTAAAAATGAACTGAAAAAGTTATCTATTCAGCTGTTTCAATATTTTCAGGCTGAAAATAAAAGTATAGTGAGTTCATGAACTTAAAAACATTTGTCCTTCTTTTGTTAGATCTTTTTCATCTTGTTTGTTTTTCTAATATATAATCCAATTTAATTCGAATTTTTATATTTATTGAGCTTAATCTATTAATGACTTCATATTTTTATGAAACTGATTTTTTTTTAAAAAATCGTGTTAAGCTACAAAGAATTGAGAACAAGTAATTATAAAATAAGTCAAGAAATTTGTTTTAAATGTGAAATAAATATTTAAAATGACAATATTATTTTTATGCATCACAAAAATTCATTTCATTCTTCAATTCTTCAATTTTGTCTTAATTTGTTGTTTGTTGGACCCTCAGTGATTTTATTATGTTGAATTTAACAATACTTTTAATGTCTCAGTTTTCAAGTTGATGTTTGCATACTTCAGCTACCAAAAAGCTTTGGAAAAATAATAACATCCTATTAAACCACTTTGACAAAGCTGGATTATCTCTTTAACTCTTATGTTTCTCCTTTTCGTATCTCGTGAGCAGAAAGCAATACATACAAATAGGTAATCTTATATCTGATTCTTAGTTCACGCGATCAGCTAGGATTAGAATCTTCGGCCTTTACTTTCCGCTATCGAGACAAATTAAATTGGTAAACTGGTTAAAACTGCACATTGCCTTCTAAACCTGTTTGCAGATAACATGAAGATTTTCTCACCTATTAGAAATATGATAGATGGCAAGTAGCTACAATGTGATATCAATGCTGGTCAAAAAAGGAAAGGTTTTGAACAGTCTACAGCTCAGTTCTAGCAATTGCCCCATGATGAGCTACAATCAAGCTTGTGCTCCTCTTGAGTATGAATACACGATTTTTGGGACGCCCTTATGTCGATGTATTAAAGTTCTTGATCTAGGAGTTAAACTTGATTTGCACGTGATATTTCATTGTTATTTGGAAAATGTCGTGAAAAAATCATTAAAAAGGCTGGGATTTGTGTTGCTAGAGACCCTCAATGTGTTGCCTCAATTAATCTATTATATATGACTTTAGTGTGAATGGAGAGGCCAGCTTTATTATTTGGAGCCAAATGAAATTAAATACATCCTGATGATTTAATGTGTCCAAAAATTTCTGTCGATATTTGTACATAAGACGATATGGCTACTTCACTTTTCTATTTTTCCTACCGATTTTCTCTTAGGTATGCTAGGTTACCATACATTGCCGCACAGAAGTTTCTTGAATGAAATTTGTTTTCTGATTGTTAAATGGGAAGATTTTATACCATAATTTATTGATAAAACTCTTGCTCTTTCTACTTGATAACTACCTGCACTCACATAATCATAATCTTTTTACTATACCGGCATCTAGAACCAAGCTATATCGAAATTGGTTACTTTCTCACAGTATACAATTGCTCTACTGCCTGATCACAGTTGCACCAGCTATGATGTTTGTGATGAGTGAGAGTAAATTTGTTAAAGCGTGCCATCGTTACGTGTTGTAATGTTACTGCATTTGACTAATTGTCCAGTGTTATTGTTATTAAAATAATGGTGTAAAATCTGTAATATCAAAATTGTTAATAAACATACATATAATAAAATTGTAACAGAGTGAACTCTGTACATAGACTATATTTTAAACAGAGTGATTGATTTAGTGTGTAGAATGATAGTAAAAGCCAGAAAACCTGTTTTTACAATTTTTGTCTGTCTGTGTGTTAATTTGTTCCTCAATCACGTGAAATCTACTGCACGCATTTTAATGAAATTTGCTATGGTAATATTTCATACCCTCGGGCAACATATTTTATTTGGATATTACCAATATTTTCTATACTAAGTTCCAAGTGAACGAAGTCGCATTGATATAAAATAAATAAAATTTCTTTTCATTATTTAAAGGTGGACAGACCCGTTCTTCTAGTCGGCGATACTGGTACTTCAAAGACGGCCATTATCATCAACTTTTTACGTGGATTATCAACAGAGAAATATGTAAATATGACTTATATATTGTTTTAAAAAAGAAAATCATCCTAATATTTTGTAGCATTTTTTAAGAACATCAATGTCTTAGATAATGCATAAGCAGAAGCAAATTAAGACCAGAAATGAAAGAGTAATTGTAATTTGTAAGAAAGATGAAATGGTATGATAATAAATAATGAGTGAAAATAATAAATTGACACGGTTTGCTCACGTGAAGTATATGTGAATTTTAAAAGATTATGTCGAAAAGAAATTCACTATAATTTTTCAGAGTTTTTAATATTGTGAAGGAGTAAGTTAAGGATAGATGTGTTAAATATTAACAGGCATTGTCTATATGCAGTAGGTTGTGTAAAACAACAAAAAGTTTGAATAGATAGTAATAACATAACTGTCTTTGTGATTGACTGACGTGGAAGATAAACGTAGTATGCCAACATTATATGAGTGGACACGGAATATAAACATGAATCTCTGTAGAGAAAATTAAGTACAATAATAATAATAAACTAATTATTTTCAGTTACTGCAACAAATGAACTTCTCATCACGGACATCATCGATGGATGTGCAACGTAACCTAGAGGCGAGCGTTGAAAAGAGAACCAAAGATACCTATGGGCCTCCACTTGGCAAGAAACTGCTTATATTCATTGATGATATGAATATGCCCCAAGTAATTGTTGCTTTTTTTTGTCAGTTATAAACATTTACTGCTATTATATATTTTACTGATTTTGTTTCCAAATGTTCTGCCATGAAAATGGTCACCAATAAATGAAGTTGAGTATGGGTTCGTTATTGAGAAGAATAATTTTAACGTTCAGCAGTACATCAGCCTGATATCAGACCCAAGTACAAATTTACGCAGATGATCCGAGGACCCAATATTGGGCCCAAAGTGCATAAAAAAAGGGTCGAGTCCGAGTCTGTCAGTGTCTATTGTCTTATTTTAGCTGGTACCATCTACAGGTTAATAAATATTATGATGTGATTTCATAAAGAATGTATGAATCATATTTAAGTCAGAAATATATCCATTACACAAATGAATGAGTTTTTGTATACTTACTAGGCAGTGTTTTTGCAAAGAATTAATAGACTAATATTTGCTGAGGATTATGTAGCGAAGAATATTTCCACAGGACAAAATGGATGGAAATCAATAAGCATGAACGCTAGTGAAATAATTTTATATTGAGATAGGATATTTTTTTTATGATAAAAGCATGCTGGGAAAAATATATATTAAATATATTTGAAGTATTGAGTCTCAGTGTAAAAATGAGAATGCGACATAAATGAAAGAATGCAAAGTGAAAGAAAACATTGTTTTTGATAATAGTTTATGTAAGATTTTATAGGGACAAAATCAAAAAAATATCCATATTCAATTGTAAGTACTTTGTACATTTAAATACATTTTAACTTAATATTTGTTGACAAAAAAATATTTTCTCAAAATGTCGTTATTGCTATATAATAGTTAAAGTTCACTTATAGTTTAGAAAGTTTATTATATATATTATAGACAGATAAATCGACAATATAGCATAATAGAGGATAATTGTTATGTATAAAATCATTTTTATATGAAAATGATATAAATTTGTATGAAATCTGAAAATCATATCTCAACTAAGTAGTGTAATAGTAGTAAAATAGTATGTAGTAATTATTAAATGATTTCATCTTTTTAAGGTAGTTATCATGTGACAGTAATATCAAAAAATTGTTATAGTCTTTTATTGAAATTGTTTTTTTGATTTCCAAACTGTTAACGTAACATCATTTTAACAGTTTGCAAAAATTTGTGCATTTTTTTTAAATAAAATGAATTGTGGTGAAATTCCTACTTTTCCCGTAATGTTACTTGTACAAACTTTGAAAACAAATTTTACCTAAACTAAACGGTAAATAACTCGTATTAAATTCTAGCAAATTTTTTTAAAATTTTAAAATATGTTGGATATTTATAATTTGAATAATATATGAAAAATTCAGTGAATTTTGTCGACAACGCATTTTGCACCTAACGATAACAGATTTTTGTATTTAATTTCAACAATTTTAAAACTCAAAAATATTTTCCTAACTTTGCTCATAATAACTATATCTTTCTATTTATCAGGTGGATACTTATGGCACACAACAGCCAATAGCTCTACTGAAACTCTTATTTGAGAAGAAAGGCTTTTACGATCGGGGTAAGGATTTAAATTGGAAGAATCTTAAAGACATTGGATTCCTTGCGGCTATGGGTAAAGCTGGTGGCGGTAGGAATGAGGTAGAAGGAAAATTAATTTTTCTCATTTTATTGTTTTTAGAGTAGAACCCACTCAAATCCATTTTCAAGAGGCTATGTGGAAATAGGATATTAAGTGGGAAAATTACACATTATAGACCATCAACATTTTATGTATAAAATACCACTGTGCGAAAATATATATCTCCTTAACTCACTCACAACAATAATGTTAAAGCATTAGTTAGTATTGACTTTGAACTCTACTCATTACCTCATCATAAGTGTTATAAACTGCCTTAATCCTCCTCTCTTGAATCCATATTTGTCAAATACATGATTGATAAAAATATATTATTTTTGGTTAAAAACTTTATTCTTCTTGTTTCAATTGTAACCAGCATGTTTAATGACAAAATGTTTTCAAATATTGAATATATTTGGCGTTAATTTTGTAGAAATTCATTATTCACAATTAAATGAAACTACGTGATGTAGTATTATTTCTACTATCTTTAATTTCTTTACCACGACCTAGGTTTCGTTGTATTACAACATCTTCAGGCGGGATATTAGCAAAGAATAACTCTTAGGAACAACCAACAGCATTTATATGTTTCAAACACAATAGCGGAAGACTGCTTTGTGCGGATTTTTCCATTGTTTATGTTAGTGAGTTTATTGTAGGGGCACAGACTAGGTTTTATTATATTACAGAGAGTTATACCAGTATTCTAGTTGGGGTAATAAATTCAATTGTTGTTATTATGTGAAGTTATACAATGCAAACTTTAGGGTGTATGTAATAAAATTAAATGGAAGTTATTGTCGGTAATATATTTGTACAAAGGTAAGGGTATTTGAAAGTAAGGCCAAGGTAATATACTAATTCTACATATCTTATTATCGGTAATATATTTATACAAAAGCAAGGGTATTTGAAAGTAAGGACAAGGTAATACACTAATTCTACATATCTCCAGTTTTGTGTATTCATATATTCATTTATTTATTTCTTTTAATTTTTTTTGGTTTTTATTATATATACTTATATTTATATGTGTATTAGTGCTGAAACAATTTCCAGGGTACTGTAGTATCAATGTTTTATATTTATATTATATCTAGAAGATATTAAGAATGGGTGATGATATTATATTTAGTTGTTTAATATATTGACCTTGATATCTTTTTTATGTCTGTTTATTTCTAATGTTTCTAGGATATTAAGTTTATTGCCTTTTGTATTTATTTGTAATATATAGGGGGCATTATCAGTATGGGGGTGATGGTTATTTTCAATGAGATGTTTAGCAAAGAGAGATGTGTCTGGTTTATTATTACGCCAGCTGGCGATGTGTTCTTTATATCTTGTATTAAAATCTCTTCCTGTTTGACCTATGTATACACTATTACAATCGTTACATTTAAGTTTATAGATACCACTCTTTTTATGTTTATCTATTTTTTCTTTATTATTAATAAGGGTTTTACCCAAGTTATTTAAGGTACTATACGTACATGTTATATTATTTATATTTTTATTATTAGTTAAGAGTTTCCCTAATTTGAGTGATACATTACCTATGTATGGGATAGATTTATAGTAAATATTATTCTTATTTGGTGCGACCGGGTATATTTCTTGTATTAGTATTTTTCTTAATTTATTATGGTACAGTTTTGTGACAATTGATGGGTCATAATTATTATTTGTTGCGATTTGTTTTATAGTTTTTATTTCTTTATGTAGGTTAGGTTTTTCAAGAGGGGTGGTTAAAGCTCTGTGAATCATGGAATGGAAGGCTGCTAACTTATGGGTCCAAGGGTGTTGAGATTGACCATTAATTATGGAGTCTGTAAATGTGTCTTCTAAATATACTAAATTTATGTTTATTATTTTTGCGTTCTATTGTTATATCTAAAAAGTTAAGTTTATTATCGGACTCTACTTCTAAAGTGAATTTGTTATTATTGTGTAGGGAGTTAGCAAAGTTAAAAAACTGGTCCAACTGTCGCTGTGTACCTTTCCAGCAGATAAGGATGTCGTCAACGTATCTATAATAGTATAATATATTGGTCGCTAATTTAAGAGGCTGGTTTCTAGATGATTCATAAATAACTCGGCTAAAAGGGGACTGAGGGGGGAGCCCATTGCAAGGCCATTAACTTGTTGAAAAAAATTTTTATCGAATAGAAAATAATTTTGGTTTGTGCATACTTTAAAGAGATCTCTAATTTCCGATGCTTCAATGGGATTTAATTTTTTCCTTTCTAGGATATCTGAAATGATATTTAGGCAATCTTTTGGTGGTATATTAGAAAATAAGATTACTACGTCGAGTGATACTAATTTACAATTGGGTGTTAGATGTATATTTTTAATTTTATTACAGAGATCAACAGAGTTTTTAATGGTATGTTTAGGCGCAAATCCGGTTTTATTACGGAAGATCTTATTCAGGTGAAAAACTAATTTTTTTGTGGGTGCGTTTGTGTATGAGACAACAGGTCGTATGGGTATATTTGGTTTATGAATTTTAGGTTGTCCATATAGTATTGGGGGTCTAGGGTTCATTTCTATAACTTTATGTTTCGCGAATTTGTTAGGAAATATGATGTTACAGGTTTTAATTAATTGTTTTACGTTATCTGCAAATGTCGTGGTGGGGTCCCTTTGTAGTTTTGTGAAGTCATCTGGTTTAAGGAAATCGTACACTTTATTTTTATATTCACTTTGGTCTAGAATAACTATAGTCTTGCCTTTATCTGCTTTAGATATGGTGAGTTTATCTTCATTAATTTTAATTTGTAGATTACGTTGTGTCAAAATTTCGTCATTAATGTGTGTCTTGGTTTTAGAGTATTCTTTACATATTATATTAGCAGCTTTGTGTTTAGTAAGTGCGTCCTGGTTACTGAATGCAATGATGGTATCTACTACTAGTGATTCTATGTTTTTTCTTGATGGTGCGGTAGGAATATTATATTTAAATCCTTTATTTAAAAGTTCTAGTTCTTTATTATTAAATGTTGATTGTGAAAGGTTTACTATTCTGGGATAAAACATTTGTTTGGGTGTGACTTTAGGTTTCTGGGTTTTGGCTTTCAGTTTTTTAATTTTGTTAATTTGTTTTTGTGTTATGTTTTTTATTATAGTACTGACATCATTTCTAATTTTATAGTCTAAAGTATCAAATTCTATAGGGTGAAGGAGATATGTTAGAGAAGAGTATATTACCTTTAGACAGAGGTTTATGTTGTCTCGTTTGATGGTTGATTCCCGAATTTCTTCCTTCAGCCAGGTGGTGACGGCTTTAGTTGTTGCTTTCTGGGCTGCTCGAGTTGTTCCACTAATCTTTACGTTCACGTGACTGGGTGTTAGATTACACTTTATGCACGTTTTGTTAAACCATATGCTTCGTACCGCCTTCCGAAATTTAATTCGGAGTCGACGGTATAATATCGCCAATGTAGCCAAATCGGCTGTTTTCAAATATTGAATATATTTGGCGTTAATTTTGTAGAAATTCATTATTCACAATTAAATGAAACTACGTGATGTAGTATTATTTCTACTATCTTTAATTTCTTCCTACAATAAACTCACTAACATAAACAATGGGAAAATCCGCACAAAGCAGTCTTCCGCTATTGTGTTTGAAACATATAAATGCTGTTGGTTGTTCCTAAGAGTTAATCTTTGCTAATATCCCACCTGAAGATGTTGTAATACAACGAAACCTAGGTCGTGGTAAAGAAATTAAAGATAGTAGAAATAATACTACATCACGTAGTTTCATTTAATTGTGGATAAAATGTTTGTTAAGTTCAATAATAAACAGACATAATCACAACAAGATTTCTATAACATAATGACACGTACGTAACATATTAAACCAATCTTATTACAACAGTCTAGACTGTTGTATTTCATTTGAATTGAGTGTATTAATGGTGCATTGCTAAGGTAAATATAAGAAAAGTGATTAATGATTGCAGGTGGATCCCAGATTTATATCAATGTTCTCGGTCTACAATCTTCAATTCCCGGCTGAATCTACATTGCGGCACATATATACATCGATACTCGCTGGCCATTTTTCCATTTTTACTAGCAACATTCAAGAAATTGTGCAAAAAATTGTTCAAATGACGTTAGATCTGTATGATGTAAGTATATTTTTAAGACACTATACAGCTAACTGAATTGTAAGGGAAGTGACAAAACATTATTTATTCAAATATTAAATATATTTGGCGTTAATTTTGTAGAAATTCATTATTCACAATTAAATGAAACTACGTGATGTAGTATTATTTCTACTTTAAGTTCTTTACCACGACCTAGGTTTCGTTGTATTGCAACATCTTCAGGTGGGCTATTAGCAAAGATCTTCTCACAAGAATCTTTGCTAATAGCCCACCTGAAGATGTTGTAATACAACGAAACCTTGGTTGTGGTAAAGAACTTAAAGAAAGTAGAGAAATAATACTACATCACGTAGTTTCATTTAATTGTGGATTATTTATTCAGTTAACACTATTTACAGTAGCACTACCAAGCGAGATCTTACAATTAATACTCCTAGATACGTAAGACCAATCACGGTTTAATCCACCCAAGGAATATAAGCAATGGTTTAGTCATAATTTCATAAGATCAGTGACTGTTTTACTCCTCTTCGTAAATTAATGGTGACCCAGCTTTCAATTGTTTAAGTTTTGTTTGCGTTTCTGTCATTCTACTGCATTGCCATTCAGTGCTTATAATATTTCAACCGTTGTTTCGAAAATTCTGTACAATATGTTTGTAATATTAATATGTTTACATTATTAGTTAATCAAAATAAAATGAAAAATGCGAGTGGCAATTCTGATGAAGAAATTGTATTATTTTGTAATAATCTTGACAATCATTTTCAACACCCTTATATTATTAGAACGCGGATTATTAATTTTAACTTGTGGATTCACGAAGACCAATTGTGTTAAAATTTTCAGCTCATTCTCAATCAAATTGAGCACTCTCTTTTTTAATCACAACATTTTATGTTGAAAAAGTATATTCATAAAAAAATTGGTCAAGTGCAAGCTTATTGTTCAGTTAGTTTCTGTGCTTTCAACTTAAATATTAATAGTAAAGCACTCCTACTTTGTGCAATGCTGCTCTTGACTTTTGGTGGTAACCGCCACCGATGGATATGCACAGACCTGAGTAGGAAGCTTTTCAACTGAACAAAAATAAAAATGTTGAAAACGAAAAAAAAGACAAAAGTTATTCCTTGCATTGTGAGAAATATTTTTAGTCATAAAAATGTATCTAAAACCAATGCAATGGTTCAGCAGTCGTAAGGGAATACACAATTAGATTATTTATAATAATTAATTGCACTAGAATTGTTCAATCTTGGTAATTTTGTCTCAATCTATACCTCAATGTAAATGTTCATGATTTTTTTTTCAGTTTTTTTTTCCGAGCAATCCTTTTGGTGATAAAGGTAGGGGACAGCAATTTTTAAGTGTTTCTCATGAAAAATAGTTAAACAATGTAATAAAAAAAAATTTCAACTGACACAATACCCATGAAAAAATTTACCCCTTGAAATTAACCTCCAGAATCTAAATTGGATTTTTTATACTTCACATTTACGATTAAGCCCCCATATTCTATCTCTTTTTTAAATTTCAAATGTTTACATCAAATAGTTTCTGAAAAAATAGCTTGTGACAGATAGGACATCGAAGTGATTCCATAAATATTCCGTTTAGCAATTTTGCTGCTGTGTGCCATTGCCAAGAATTGTGCCATCTTCAGTGCTACAAGTTACAAAGATTGTATTTTAGGGGCCGTAAGGTTTATACCAACTGCCACAGACTTGGTATAAAACCTTGAATCTTGCTTTAGAATTAATATGTCAATTATATCCAAATGATAACTTCAATATTACTATAATTGTCAAATAAACAGATTAAATAAATATACCCAAAATAAAACTCACTAGGACTGTGAAAACGCATACAAACTTAACATAGCATACTTTAATACAACTAAGTATACATGTTATTTGCATGGTCTTTGGTTACTTGAAAGAAAAATATGTAATAAAACTGCATTTTTTACGAACATTATACAAAAGCAGAGTATTTCTCTTATGTGTGAAAAGATATCCAAAGTGTTTTCTTGGCATTAAAATTCACAATACTTTCCATTGTATATTAATATACAATTTATATAATTAATATACAATTTATATTATTATTATACAATTTATATAATAATCGTAAAATTGTGACCAATAATTATCATTCACCATAATTTGTTGCGCCATAACCACACACCATGCTCATTTAATCATAATTATGTGAGTATACAGTATGGTAAGTGACAAATACGCTTAAAACAAAGAGCTCTTACAATTTACTATTTTCTCTTTCAAGTAGGTTGCGCCCTTTTCATTTGGAAAAGAAATAATATTACATTATTTAAAGCAAATATGGTTCATCCTTTTTTTTTTTATAATGCTTCATATCCTTCCTTTTATTAAAAACTTTAGTCGAAACATAATATCACTATAGCAACAGCGATAACACAACTCTTTTTTTTTTCTAATTAAACTTTACGTAGTTGAAATTGAATAAATTTTCATAAAAATTACTACTATGATTAAAAAGCTGTACCGTTATTGAAATTCAATATATATTTGTAAATCTTATTTACAAAAATTTGAAAAAAACTGTTCATGTCTTAAATGCTTATTGTGCCATCTGAGCAGAGTTTTGTTTGAAGAATTTAAAAAGTTCAACTTTCACTACTGTTTATAAAAGTTAGAAATATGAAAAGGTTTGAATATTTTCTCCTATAAAACCATAGCCCAGTTGGTGACCATAGTTTAATATTAGCACTATAGTTTGATAGTATACTAGTAACGAATATCAACTTTATGCCATGACAAATGTGCTATGATTAGATTTCAAAATTACGAATTGGACATTCAAAGGGTTCTTGAGAGGAAGGAAGTTAAACAAATTGTGTTTTACAAAGAACATAAAAAATGCTTTTTTCCTAGTCATCAGGAGCTAGGAACTAGTAAAATACTTTATGTTAGAAAAAGATATATTTCTAATTTTAAAGATTTTTCCGTCTGTGTCACTATGAGTGCGTTCCACTAGGCGATCGCAACGCTCAAAACGTTCACTGCATCATTCCACTTGGCGATCGCAGTCGTTGCAGTCGTGATCAAAACGTCATCGATGCCGTCATTTTTCACGACCACGACGACCCACGTACCGAGATGGGTCGTTGTAATGGTTTATCTGTCAATTTGACTTTGACAGATTGATCCATGAAATTTACGTAAATAAATTTATATAATCGTTAAATAGAATCACTTTATGCAGTTTTGAGAGTAGTAGGTACATCTCAAAACTGTATAAACTATAGAAATTACTGTAAGTCTAAATTTTTGTCAAATTATTAATACATAGAAATTAAATTGCACTTTTATAATTACTGTAAGTCTAAATGATGATCTAACGTAATAAATATAATCTCTAATATAGTAAAAAGTATAATTTCTTGATTTACGTCCAATACCCGCCATTTACTCATAGTTACGAATACATATTGTTCCTATCTCGTTCCACTTGAACTGACAGTCACAACGTTGACAAGCTAGTGGAATAGATACGATCGCGGTCGTGGGTGCGAGCAGGTAGTGGAACGTACTCTATGTATCTGATATTTAAAGCAGTTGTGAATGTTGTAACGTTTTCACTAATTACTGTTAACTAAGAATTCGTTGAAAATTATACAATTGGCAGGTAATAATAGTGGACCTGCCCCCAACACCGTCTAAGTTCCACTACATATTCAATTTGCGTGATCTGTCTCGCATCGCAGCTGGTCTCTGTCTCACACACCCCACTTACTTCACAGAAATGCGCTGCATAGTGCGCGCTTGGCGCAACGAGTTTGTGCGTGTCATATGCGACAGACTTATCAATGTGCAGGTTAGTTTCATAGTATAGAAGTTATCTGTGCTTTCCAATTTCAATATACTCTATGCATTACAATTCTAATTGTTTATTGCTATCAATGATGAATTTGTTTGTGTTTTATTCTAATGTCATGATTGTAATTACAATCATGGATGTAAATTAAAAATGTATATACCAAATAAAAACAAAATGCAGGACCAGGATCTGATGGCCGAACATGTGGCAGAACATGTAAGGAAGTATTTCCCAGAAGAAGAGCCTATTGTGCTCGAAGAGATAGTGATACCAGAGGAGACGGTCCCTGAACTTACAGTAGAAGGTTTGTGCAAACAGTTGAAGGCTTGTGTAAACTAGTGATGTTAAGATTTTTGTTAGCTCAGTAGTGATAGGTTTACAAGATGTTTTGTTTTCAGTCTTTTTACTAATTTATTATTTCAAAGGATTTTTAAACAATAATGTGTGATAAAGTGTATTGTGTTCTTTAGAAACAAATTAATTACAATCAAGAGAATTTCAGGCATAATTTAGCTGCAGAATTTTTTTTTTGTATTCAATCATTATAATTAAAATTTTGTCATGTTTAGGTTCTGTTCATGCTGTTTCCAGTATTTTGTGTTATCAATTATATTCATAACATGGTCACACTGTTTCCTATGATTGTACTGCTGCTATTTACAGAATTATTTGTTTTGAACAAACTGCCTGAGTATAAAAACTCACTTGTTTCATAAATCTATGAACAATTTCAACAACAGAACATATACATGTTTTACAGTACTTAAAAAAAACTTACATTATAAGGGTTCTCTAGTGAAAAAGAGAATCTGTTAGTTAAGAGTAGAACTTGCACAATGAGAGTTATGTACACATTTAAGCCCTTATAAGCATTTAAGGATACATAGTATTTCTATTAGACTATTTAAAAATATTAACTGCTCTCAATGTAAATATTACTTTTTAAAAATATTAACTGCTCTCAATGTAAATATTTACTTCAGATTTAGACATACGTAATTTTCATTCAGAATTTTAATAATACAACATTCTATGACTATGTCGAATAGAGATGCATGATGTAATATTTTGTGATACCTTTATTGATTTCCAAATAATGAGTTCAAATACTGTCAATCTTGACACAGTCACAACAGGTATTGGGTAAAAAATATAGAGGTCGCTCGAAAATTATCAATATCTGTGCAGTATTATATCAATAGAAATGAGTAATCATCATTGAATATCTCAGGCAACTTACCCAAAGAATGGCCAAAAGTGGCAAAAGTGGGAAAAGTGGCAAAAAGTGGGCTCAAAGTGGTCGTGAACAATGACCTCATCAATGACGTTTTGATTACGACCGCAATGACCACGGTCACTAAGTGGAATGAAACAGTGAACGTTTTGAGCGTTGTGATCACCTTGTCGAATGTACTCCATGTGGCATTTACAGTATCTTGCATGGTCGCTACTGTTTGTTGTTTTTGTGTTTCAGAGAAATCTGGTCATCTTATGGTATATCTTTTTATTCATAGTCCATTGTATAGTTTTTTTTTTATTAAACACTCTATTATTAAATTTTGTCACATCCGATAATATAACACGAACAAATTTTTACAGAGACTTGTGTCCTATGTAAGTTAATGTTTGAAAGGGGTAATTGAAATTGTTTTGTACAGGTGAGAATGAAGAGCCCCTCACTCCAGCACCAACTGCTGACACAGAAACAGAAGAATTACCTGAGGTAGTTGAAGAAGAGGAACATACTGAATCAGAAAAAGAGCTAACTGTAAGTTCTGTGTTGTCTATTAATTTTTATTAAAAAAATAGGATTAAACCAGATATATAGTGAAGATATGAATTTTTTAGTTTAAGATAAACTGAATGCTTAGATTTACGTACTTTGGTAAAGAAAATGCAAAAAGAAGCTAATAAGTTTTTTTTATTAGCTCGAGGAGTATGTGCTACGTAACCCGCTTTTGTTTGGTGACTATCGAAATGCACTTGATGAAGGTGAACCTCGTTTTTATGAGGACCTTTTGGATTATGAAGCTGTATACTATCTGTTTCAAGAAGTAAGTACATTTCTGAATAAGGAATATAGTTGTTTTTAACAATTTTTATCTTTCAATGCTATCCAGGCCAATAATTTAAATGTACAAGTAAGGTATAATTATTAATGTAAAAAATGCATCTAAATTAATGCATAATGCATTAATTTAGATGCATTTTTTAATAATATTAATCAATCATTGTATATAGTGATTATGATTTAATCAATATATTGTATGGTCAAGTATGAATCTGAACCTAATAACCACTGGATTTAAGATACTTATACAATTCCACCAGGTGTATGCTGGTTGAATCTGAACTATGTGTAACTTTATGTAAGTGGTATATTAGTCATATATAGGTTGCTGACAAGAGCTCATTGTGAAACAAGATGTAGAAAAAGATAGTATAAAATTTGATTTGAAAAATTTAGAAAAGGATAGTATATTTGATATGTGAGTATGTGATATTAATAATATATTACATATTTCAATATTAACATGTTTTATTTAAAAACTGTTGGTGACACATGCTTTTGACAACATTTGGACCGCATGTATATTAAGTGCAGATATATTGTTGTTAATAATTTTTGTTGTTATGTATGAAACACAAGGTTGAATTCAATTTAATCCAATTTATAATTATAATATCAGTAATGTGTTGTTTGTTTTAAGGCCTAATGACATAAAAATCAATGCTCATATCTTTTGCATCCATGTAAGTACCTGGTGTTTAGAATTCACTCTTTTATATGTGGTGGGGATTGGGATGGAGTACAAATGCGTCACTTTTGCAGTGTGTATAATTTGTAATTTTTATTTATTTAATTTCAATAGTTGGCATAAAAATGCTTTTTAAATTATGCCATTCAAAACCATTTTCAGTTATTACATACATGGAACAAATATATATTTTCAATTCTTAAAATTATCCATAAAATGATCAATTCTTTTTAAATATTATGCTTAACTTTTTTCTTTGTCATTAAATTATTTTTCTTCCAAATATATAATCAAATTATAAAGTTTCTCTATTTATAATTATTGTTTATCAAGTAAAATATTATACAAATCAAGTATGTAATTTATTTATAGTAGGCTAGATTATTTCTTTACATTTGAAGTATAAAAATGTTAAATATTGAATAATATAAGGCAATAGCTATCAAAGAAAACAATTGATATTACAGTGACCCCTGTCAATCACGATCCGTGATTGGTGCATCTGCTAACTAATTGTAATGCACTTTAAGCGATAGGTATTAGTATTTGAGCTTATGAGGAGCTAGTATGTTTCCTCCTTACTCTACTAATTTTGGTACCATTGGTTACATAGTATATTTGCTTTATTATGCGTACAGTAGTTATTGAGTCCATGAATATGATCGATGTCTGAGCCAAGAGCTATTTGTGCACTTAAATAAAATAAAAGTTTAATAAACTTTTAATGAAAAAGTCTATATATTCAAGATATGTATATAAAAAATTTTGTTGTAAAATATAAAATACATTTGCAATAATAATTTTTCTACATAATACAGAAATTGTTGAATTTATTTTTGTTGTGCAAAATGGTAAAAGATACATATTTTTAATACATTCAATCTGAGGATATAATGTGACTAATGTACGTGTAACATACAAAAAATGGAAATTGACAATTTAATTAATAAATACATTATCAGATTCTGGAAGAGTACAAGGAACGTGGCAACAAACTGTCACTGGTACTTTTCGAAGACTGCTTGGAACATTTGACACGTATACACCGTGTATTGCGTATGCAGCAAGGCCATCTCATGATTGTAGGTGTAGGTGGGAGTGGAAAGCACTCTATTACAAGACTCGCTTCATTTGCTGCCGGTATGATTAAAATTAATTGAATTTGATTTTTTTTCAAAAAATATTTATTTCTCATGACACAATGTTTGTACATTACTGATTTAAACATTGAGTATAGGTTCAAATTCTACCTAGGGTAGATAATATTCAGAAAAATTTAAATTTAGCCACTGTTGGTTAGTAATGTCCAGAGATAGTCGAAATGTGGCACAACATTATAGATTTGTTTTTGTGAAAGTATAGACTTTTGTTTTAGTTGGAACTTATCAGCAGTAGTAGTCACATGTGAAGAAGTAATGAATGATAGCAATGTAGATTAAAAACTTTTTATGCAAACGTAAATAACTATGGTATTTTTGAAACTGAAGTTGTCAACATCAGTAAAATCTGTTGAAATTATAGACATACAGTAAATTTTTTTATTCTAGACACTAGAATAAAAAAACTAATGGAAAATAAATTTTTTATTAATCCTATACTACTAAACATGTAATTGTTGTATAGTTGTGATATGTAATTGGTTTCTCGGAACCGGCACTTGACGACTTCGATGAAGTTTGGTATACTTATTGCTTGGGTGATTATATTCAATGATTTCGAAGATGAGTCAAATAGATTAATTATTGTGGAAATTTACATTTTCAAAATTGTGACAAATACTATTATTCTGACTATTGAAGACAAAAGAGAAAAGGGATGGCGAAGAGGAAGGAAAAGTAAATAAAAGTATTTTTGACATTCAAAGCAAATCTAATACTATTAAACGAGCAATTTCATGGTCCTGAGAAAAACTTGAAATACACCAAGTAATGCTCGGTCACTCGGTACTATTTATAATTTGTCCTTGTAATATGTCGAAAGATAACTAAATCATTTATGTACTTATTTGGTTAGAAGACATTGAAAGTTAAGCATTTACTTTAATTATTAAAAATTATTTATACATTTGATATATATGTATATATATGAATATATATGTATATATGTGTATATATGTATATATATGTGTATATATATATATATATATATATATATACATACACACGTGGGTAGTAACCATTATCTTTCAAAAACTCAAACATTACTAGTTATAAAAAGTATATCAAAACAATAGGCATCAAACAATGCTAGCCGAAGTAATGTTCGTAGTAACCATTCTGTTTTAAAAACTGAAACACAATGGTTGTTATCAACATTAGTAGCTACAAAAGTACTTTAAACAATTCTGAACTATATTTTCCTGTTTCATTATATTTCATTCTTTTTAATATTGTCACAATTCAAGTTAGTGTTTTCAGATTTTATTTTTCTTTTTTTTTATAGATTGAAACAAACCAATTGTGAACTGATGGTCTTTTAAGTAATTTCGAAAAGGCTTCATGCCTTTTTTAAAGTATTTACAATAATAGATATTTGATTGTTAACACATTTTCAGTTCTGTAACTTCCGCTATTGTAAACCATGATTTTATTATGATTCAATCTTAATTATGGGAAGCTTCAATTCTGGCTTAAAGCATTTATAGAATTTGATAGGGATTGTAATTAAACACTTGATTTTTACGGAATTCTGTCTTCTCATGCTGTTTATATACTATGTATGTGTAACACGACATCATTATTTGCTATATGCGACTTCGTTTGCATAAAATGTTTTGTGATTGAATTTGATATTCTATGGGTTTTGCAGTTGGTGTGACTTATGTCCATATTCATAAACTGCATTAATGCTTATTGTCACTTCTTGCAGTGCAAATGCAAAGTGGCCAGGAAATACATTGCTAAGGGTCATTCATGAAATTGTTATTCATGAATTACATTTTAAAATGAATGATTTTCAGTTTGAAAATATGCTTTATTAAAGCACATTTCCATTACAAATAAATAAGCTAAGAATTAGTGTAAATTTACAGGGTGTGAGGTATTTGAAATTATTATAACCCGTAACTACAATGAAAATGCATTGAAGGATGATCTGAAGAGACTTTATAATTTACTTGGCGTCGAAAGCAAGGACACCGTTTTCCTATTTGCTGCTGCACAGGTATTTTTAATGGATTTTATTTCATTCTACTTATTATACAGCCTCTTTCTTACACCATGTGACGGAAATGTTATAAATAAATTAGAATTGTATGGACAATCTTTTATTATCCATCAGAATGCAGTTTTTTATATTTGTCCAAATATGCATTACCTTATAAGTGAAAGACAATGGTCCACATTATCTCTACATGTTGTTCTTTTCTACCTATTTATACACAATATTGTAAAAAATAACCAAACTTTTTAGTTTTTATTTCGTAACATAAAGCTTACTGATCCTTTTTTCCTTTAAAAGTGCTCCCCTCCTCTATTCATACATTTATTCTTTGTTGTTTGCGCTTTACCTTACAGTCCTGAAAAACTTCTTTTCGAATATTCTTCAATGCCAGTGGCAAATTTTTGCTGTCGAAAGGGCACAGTATTAGCATAGATTTTAATTTTAGAAATCAGAAAAATTTTTAGGGAGCTAGCTCTTAGGAGTAAGGAGGACGGAAGTAGGAGTCATGGGAGGATAGTCATCTAATTTTTGGTACAAAACTTGTAAGATTGATTGGGCATGCACATTATTATGGCGAAGGAAGTGTTAGTTGTCTCACCATAACTATAGTTTTTTTTGTGAATTTATCCATGCAACCATATCAAAACGCTTTCATAGTATTGACGGTTGACTGTTTGATATTGAGGCAAAAATTCAAAATCACAACTCCATTGAAATGTAAAAAATCGTAGGCATCACCTCGACAGAAGATCGAGATTGTCTTGCTTTCTTTTGGGTGTGGAGATTGTCAATCCATTGTGACAACTGAGCTTTCATCTCCATGTCACAGCCTCTTTCTCTCATCTAAACTCAACTCTTTTTTACTGTGATGATCCTTTCTATAAATGTTTCATCATCATTGACTTGGTTGAAGAGTTCCTGGCAAACTACCTGAATTCTTTCTACTCTTGATTCCTCCATCGAGGAATAAACTTTACTGCAACTCAATGGATGTTAAATTTTTTCATCAAAATCTCGATAACTCTTCTACAAGTTCTTTCACTGTCAGACAGCAGTTAGCCTACACTAGATCCTTGCGTTTTTGAATGCGAGTATCATCAATTCAGGTTGAAAGTCTTCCTTTCCTTTTCTTCACTCAAAATTTCACGTTATTGTTGCTCTTGTAATCTTCACAAAAATTGCCATGAATACTGAAACATCAACTCAAATAGCAAAAACTTTAAAACTAAACGAGATGTATAAAATTTTAAAATAACCGGTTACTCAGTAAATTATGACAGTTGTAATGCTACCAACTGCATTTTGTCCTTGCTACATAATTCAGAATGTTATTTTTTCAAATGACCTCAATAATCCTTGGTCCTGTCTTGCAAGTTTTGTTTGCTTCGTTTAATTGGTCTCTTGTATTAAGGTTCGGAAATTAAATGGTGAAAATGACATTTCTCCATTGTGTAAGTTCTCTTAATTCTGTAAAAAATATACCAGGCAATATATTTATATATTGTGAAATAATATCAATTTTATAAAAACTTTATACTGTCAACAGTTATTGACATTGCAACGTAACTTCGACTGGATGAATCAGTTAGTGACTGGCGAGTTAGTAAAAAAGTGGGTTACATACGTTGTTAACCATACACGCAAACTTTAATAGCTGGGTGTCGGAGAAACAGGAGTTTCAGTATCCAAACCTGAAGTACGTGCCAAAAAGTTGATGCTCAGCTGCTGGTGGAATGTCAAGGGAATAATTCATTGAGAGTTTCTTCCAGAGGGATTTACAATTATTGTAGATATTTGCTGTGAACTATCGGACCTATTAGTTACCAAATTGAGTAGTCAACAGGATAGCGTTTATTTTCTACATAATAATGCTAGACCACATGTTACAAAACGTACTCTTGATAAATTAAAGTAGCTCGGCTGGGTTCTCCTCACTCATTCACCATATTCGTCAGACATTACGCCCTCTGATTACCATTTATTCAGGGCTCTAAGTAATTATTTACGTAAAAAAAATTCGCGGTTGAAGAAGATCTTCAAAACAACCTCGCACATTTTTTTTAATCAAAAGTCACCGAAATTTTACAAGAAAGGCATATTGTCACTGCCAATTAGATGGCGATAAGTAGTAGGTAATAATGGTGGATACTTATAATTTTAATATTAGTATTTTATACATACTGAGGTGTGTACGGAATCCTCGTTAATGCAAATTCTACTGTCCTCAACATGTTTTTGAATTGTTTTCTTTACATTTGTACATAACACTGTGTCCAGAAATAAGTATCGGGCAAAGGAAGACTCTATTCATTGGCTATAAAGGAGTAAATTATCGTTGAATTAAAACGTAAAACACGTCCTTTTTTAATTGAGTGTAAAAAAAATATTACACGTAACTCTTTTTAACATACCCAATACTTTCCTGGAGTCCGGTGCTTACCCGAGCAACTTCATGTCTTTGCAATTGTTAGCAAGATATTCCCCTATGTGGTGCTAAATAATGTGTGCAAGTATAGTGTGAACAAAAAGATGACAAATAATTATGAATATTATTTTAAATTTTCTGAAAAAGTCATCTTTTTAATTTTGTTTTAACGACAATTAACTATTTTTCAGTTCACGAATAACTGTCTGACACTAATTCCCGGACACCGTGTACGTAACATACACAATTTTTTGTTACAAATTGAACTTTAGTAAAAACTTGCAAATTGGTTTGCATTGATTGATTGTAAAAGATGGTTCTCCGATTAAGATATTATTCGCATCGAGAGATTATACACACTTGGTTTGTGGGCAACCGAGTTGCGGTCCATTTACCGCAGTTTTTATCGCAGTATTAGCCATTCGTGAGGGCTTGATGTGTCTACAAGTTTTATATAGACATTAATAAATATCTGTGTGTATGATAAGATATTGCACAAATGATATGAGAAAATTAAAAAATAAATATGAATTTTTGGGAAATGTCTAAATATCAATTATTAGTACTAACTTAGAAAAGGTAACACTATTTTCTCTTTTGGTTCTCCGTGTGAGCGAACGAGAAATAAAGGGCCTTGTTAGAAATAACCAAAAAAATATGATTGCTGAGTAATTAGTTGTGAAACAATTGTAATTTGAGTAAAGAATAGAGGAAAATTTTAAAATAATTTCTTCACTAACTTTTACAAATACTTTATTAAAACCTTTTTTTAGGTACTCGAGGAAGGATTTCTTGAATTCATAAATAATATCCTCATGATTGGTATGGTACCAGCTCTCTTCAACGATGAAGAGAAGGATGCCATAATTAATTCAGTTAGGGCTGAATGTATGGAGGCTGGCATGGGTGTTGCAAAGTTAGTATGTTTTACTATATAAATTAACAATAATAGTGATGGTAAATTGATCTATATAATATCTTACAAGCAAATATAATTAGATTGTATATATAAACTTGCTACATTTTAATTTCGCAACATTCTAATGAGAATTGATACCGGTAAAATTATTGGCTTCTAGTTTATACTATATTATAGTCTTGATGATGGTGGTAAAAAGAAAATTTATAGAATCGTAGGCTATTTTTTAATAGTAACAATTGTTCAACCAGTGTTTTATTATACTTAGCATAGATCTATTCTAAAACCTGTGCCATAATTTTCTCTTTGTTTGTGTGACACTGAAAGTTTTCAGAATATCAGAAATGGCACTCTGCATTGTTTCATTTGATGGAACTGCTGAAAGAAGCTGTGAGTCAACTCTACCTTATCTCTTCCACTGCACTTTTGAGGGCCACCTTCACCACTCCTTCGGCGTCCAGGAATTGTATTCTTTACAATTTATCTTTTATTCTTGAGAATAAATAGAAATTGCATTATGCGAGATTGGGTCTGTATGCGGATGAGCCATAATTTCTAACCCCAATGTAGTTAAATAATTGGTCGTTCATCTGGCTGAGTGTGTATAAGAGATGAAAGATGACGTCTGCGACGGCATTACCGATAAGCCCTGTGACGAGTGTTACGAGTACTTTGTTAAAATGCTACCTTGTTAACCAATCATCAGAATTCAGGTAAATTTGAAATTTTTGTCACAAAATTAATACCTAAGTAGTTCAAAAACATAAACTGGTGAGGCAAATTTATAAAAAGTCCTATTTCCTTTTATGATTAGAGTGGGAACAGGCAACTTCTCTAAAATTAGCTTGAAAGACACGTCCATATCATCAAGTTTGCCCTTCGCAGTTGCGCCCAATCTGTCGTCAGATCCCTTTCCATAGCTAGTAGCAAAAAAAGCCCACTCTACTCTAACCCCCCTCCCCCCTAGTCTTCCTCACTATAATAGACACTAAAAATAGTAAATCTGTTTTTAAACTGCGCTACGCATCCGTCTGAAAAACTAATTTTTTTCACACAACGGTTATTGTGTCTTCAGTTCGTCAATAATTGTTTTCAAAAACAGGCATGCTGATATTTTATTATGCGATAAATCCTTGTTTATCACCACAGAGCTGACAACCTTTTGGCTTTTCTGTAACCAAACATAGCATGTAAAAAATATAGCTTGAGGGTGACGCCAATACGCACTTTGTATTTCAGCCTTGACATTATGGTAAAGTTTTCTGCAAAGTCAATTTGTATGACAGCCTCCTCCTCTGTAGAATCTAACTTTTTTTGTTGGAACAATTTTGCCTGTCTGTTCTTTACAAAGCAATGTATTTTAAATTTAGAAATTTTGACCTGTATTTTTTTTTTTAATAATTCTTCTCTGGAGCCTGCGAATTCCTGAATTTGTAACGAAACATCATTTGTCCTGTCCCATTGCTTCTATTCTGTTTGAACTTGTAAATCAGAATTTAATGTGACTAGATCTGAAAACCAAGTCTGATTACAATTTGAGCATCTTTCCATCCAGGAGAAATATGAAATTCGCATGATAAATACATTCACACACATTGTGAGGAATCCCAGATATTGGTCGTATGTGGAACGGTTTTAACTCGAAGAATTTAATGCTTTTTATTTTTATTTCAGGCTGTTTTTCTTTGAATAAGATGAATACCTCTGATACTGTCATATCATTATATATATATGAGGTTTGGAGACTGCTGGCTGATATCATCACTATTATAAAAGGACAGCACTTTTTTGATGACCTCATTGGACAACAAATCTTAACAGTTGTTACTAACTGTTCTTTATTTATTAGGGAATTCGGCAATGTCTCCTTGGCCAACTTGAGAAGAATTGTTACTTGAAACTGTTTTGTCGGGCTCTCAGGGAAAGATATTTTTACTTTGCAAACAGTGTTTCTGAGAGTTTGCTTACAAATGTGTTTGTACCCAAAGGAGATATCTCCCAACTTTCAAGTACAGTATTTCTAGTTTTGTTTTTATCTCTATGTTTTCATACCCTTTTCCTTTTGTTTTTCAATACCTCTGTTCGTTTTTCACACTTTCTCGTGTCTTTCTTCTAAGTTACCGTTTTTCAGGGTCACTTTTTAACTTCTCTCGACTTTTGTTTTTTCTTGCAGCTGCATTCATAATGTAAATAAAAATTATTGGTAAGTCATGCAAGCACTCCAAAGCCATTTGACAAACAGTTTATATTCATGCCAGAACTCCAAAGCCATTTTACAACAGTTATATAATGCATTGTTATAGTATAACATACCTAAAGGACATCATAATAAAATTTTAAGTACAATTGTTGTTCACTGCTGAACATTGTGCATTGTGCAAAATAATTCCAATTTCTTTACAATAAATAACAACGAGTCACAGCACCAAGAATAAATGAAAATGGCGACTTGTCAATGTGATCGACATCACAAAATGTGTTGCCATTTTATTATTTTTTTTCCTTACTACACTAACTTTTGAACCTTGAAGAAAATATTACCAAAATTGGTGAAAATATTGATGAATTTCTTTTCAATTATGAGAATTGAAAACATAAATTAAAAAAAACATAATTAAAAAGCATAATTATTTTTTTATTTAGCGCGGGATGTGGGCCATATGCAATTTTCAAATTGCACCCAATTTCTAAAAGCAAAAGACAAAGTGAAGCAATGAGTTATTAGGCTCGATTTTTTAAAAATTTAGTTATTTTTTATATAGTAACGTAGCATTTTTTGTATTACAAATGTCTAGTTTTAAAACCTTTCAGTATTACTGTCAAAATTTTCAGTAAACAATGGTTGTACATCAGCTTTTTTTAGAGACAAATAATACTTACAAGTGCAATGTAGTATTTTAATACCTACATATATCATTACATTTCAAATAGCAACTTAAAAATAACCTAGGGATTCTGTGTGGAGCTACTTCTGCAGTAAGTGTGCGGACAAGCTACACGTGGTGTTGTCAATGTCACCAACTGGGGACGTGTTACGTGAACGCTGCCGTAGCTTCCCTGGCCTCGTCAACAACACCACCATCGATTGGCAGTTTCCCTGGCCCAAGCAGGCCTTGCTGGCGGTTGCCAACGTCTTTTTGTCTGATGTGAGTTTTAGGTCTTGGAATAATTCCTTTTCATTCATATACTATTAATATTTTAAGTATGTCATGTCATGTCATAGAAGAGAAATAATTTGATAACTTCAAAATTTTTTAAATTATGCAATAAGCAGTACTATTATGGTCATAATTTTTTTACAAATTAACATTCCTTTCAAACGGTAAAGGAATCTGTTTTTATTCATGTTCACATGTCAAATTGATACATATGCATTTTCTCTCTGTCAGTGTTGCCAGCATCCAGTTTAACTTACTTTATATATCATTTTGTTTTGCAGTGCAGTGCCATTTTATTCCATGGTTAATTTAAAGAAATATTTTTCAAACGAGGTTAAGAGAATGTGAGAGGAATGGAGCAAAACAATTTCTCATAGAGTTTTATTCCTGGTTAAAAAACTTTTTCCTTGTTAACTAACTCTCATTATACACAGTACACTAGATCACATGCCTCTGATGCTCCTTATTTGCATCCTCCGCCGAGATGCAAGTCTTTGAATACGCTCAATTGTTATTAAAACTCTACATTATCTTCATAAATTCTAATTCTGATTGGAAATTAATCAGATCTTGGAAGTCTTTAAACATATTCTGTTATAAAAACTCTACATTATTTTCTTTAGTAATGTGATTTTGATACGATCCAGGTCTTCAAAAGTTGAACTTATCAACCATTTTATGTTTTATATATTTTTTTTACCAATAATTTGCTGTTTGTTCTTTTTATGGTCAAACCATCTCAGCAAACGTTTATTAGAGATGTGTTTCTTTTATTCCATATTCCAATAAAAAGTACAGTAGGGCCCCGCTAATTCGGATAGGCGAAAACTATACCCTTTGCAGATTATCGAGGCATCCGGATTTTAGTATGCAATATTTTGTTTAACTTGTTTAACTTTAGTTTCATTTATTAAATTATAAAATTAAACACAAACCAGACAAGAATATGTACATACAAATGTACATGTAAAAAATTACAAACATGTAAGAAATTTTTACACTTGACTTACTTTGAATTTAAAAAAACGCTAAAAGTTAATTCTTCTTGAAAAAGCCTGTAATACTTTTCTACTTATAATTTTCGCACTTCATTTGAAAAGCACGGTCTCTAAGTCGACGGAGAAACATAACTTCCTGGCTGTCAAATTCATTATCTTCAGCCCATTTCAAAGCAGTGTTAAAAATCTAGATGACAACTTCAATACTTTTGTCGTCATCTTGCTCATCGTCCTCACATATTGTTGCTCGCACAATCTCCTCATCAGTTAACACATTATGTCTTTGTAGTTCTATGTCGGCACCACCAGCAGCCCCTTCTTGAGCTTCTGCTTCACTTATTTGAAGATTATTGGGCTCTTGGGACTTATTGAAAAGCTCGGCTAAAGGAACATCATCTTCTGAATCATAGTCATTATCAGTGAGAAGTCCAGGGTGCAAATTCTTCCATGATTTGTTAATTAGAGATGCTTTATCATCCATCCAGCAATCAGCCAAAAGAAAAACTGTATCCTTTAAAGGTATTGATTTTAATGAATTCACGAGACATTATCACAACAATTATCCAACAGTAACATTACCTGAGGAGGTAAATTAACAGGTAAAAGATAGTGATGGACCACAGGAACGAATTCTGTATTAAATCACTAAAGAAACAAGTCTTCAGTAATCCAAGCATTTTTATGCGCATGATAACAAATTGGGAGACGTGCTGATTTAAATGCCCGCAGGTTTTTTGATTTTCCGACAACAAGCAACTGAAGTTTATGGGTTCCAGACGCATTTGCACAAGGCATAAATGTGACTCTCATCTTGATCATTTTCCTCTCAGATGCTCACTGCTCATTACCAAAGGCTAAAGTATGATCGGACAACAATAGCCAATATAAAATAACAATAGCCAATATAAAATAACAATAGCCATCTTGATTACAGCAATCACCGAATAAGCGGGAGTCTGGATTAGCGAGACCCTACTGTATAACTATTGCAAAGTTCCAGTGCGCACTGCGATTTTAAAGTAATAATATGTTAATTAATATTACGAGAGCGGTGTCTGATTAGTACCACATTACCCTTCAGTATTTTGTGTCAGTTCATTTTGTACCAATATCTCAAGAAATTTGCTGATATGTGTAAAATCAGAAACTATCCTTTTTGTTATTTAATAGAAATTTACGTCCATATTTCTCAACAAACTCAATCCTCTTACAAAAAGCTACGTAATTATATCGCAGTATGTTCTTTTTAGAAACAAAAATATAACTATAACTATAAACATAACTTGGTATCATTCGTGGATTACTATTATAATTTAACTTTTTATTAAACTATGCATACACAGTAAAAGTAGTAAATTTCCGATATGAGTGTATTGGTTATGTCTTACTAGAAAATTTACACATACATTATGTATCGTCACTAGATAGCACCACTTCAACCACTGTGCAATTTATCATGTGTAATCGGGCAAAATATTGTTTTTATAAAACAATCACCTAATTTATAAAAAAATTAAAGTTTGAATTTTGTATGAAATAATGATTGTGTAAATTAGCAATTGGTAAATAGCGCCAATTGTCAATTTGGCAACGTATAAGGTATTGTAAATTGTCAAATGTCAACATGAATCGTTATTTATCTGTTAGAAAAACCCTAGTAAACAAAGTGTAGGTTTCATTCTTTATTAACTGAGCATACTTCATTTAAGCATAATTGTAATAACTAGGAAATCAACAAAATAAAGTAAAAAGATATGCGTTTAAATAGATACATTAGCTTCCTTTTATCATTTATTCATTTACTAAGTATGGTATTGTACAATGTTTCATGAGATCCGTATTTGTATTTGAAAATTAATTTGTACATTCTAAAACAAAATTATTTGAATTTTAATTATTGTGTATAACTCGAATTATTGTTTTAGAATAATTTTAAGTTCTATTCGGGTACTGCTCAGCATATATCCTAAGGGCTACACCAATTTTATAATTGCATTTGGTGTACATAAAAATCATGTCCAAATATTCGCTTGCACTTAAAATGACATTTTCACTAATTTCACTCATTTGAGAATGTATTACAAAAATTAAACAAAAAGCACTGATATGCACAAATTCACATTTTGCAAACAATAAACACAAATCCACATTTTGAAAATAATAACTATTTCTTCAAAAAGATTCAAACATTCTGTATGGTGTAAATGACATTTGCGAATGTTGCCATATTAAATAATAAATAAACTATAGAGACTTATTTTAAAATTAGATTAATATTGTGACTAAGAAGCAAATAATTTATTTAAGTTATAAATAAAATAATATCTTATTAATAGTTATTCAGATCTTAATCTTAGAGTACGAGAGTTAATATATTTAGGCAAATTATGGATGCTTAAAGATTTTCAAATAGCAATTAAACACATACTATGTATGTTATCTTTTATTCTTTTATTTTTTAACCTTCTTTTGTAAAACTATGCAAATGAAAGGTATAATTAGAAAAGTCAAATTAACCATCAATCACTAAGAAGGATATTTATTCAATATTGCCATATGTTTTACATTTATCGAAATAAAAAGAGATAGGTTGTGATCCATTTTCATGTTTAATTTCATTTATTATGTGTAATTTTTAAATTTCAGGAAAAAAGTGGTATCACTTGAAAAAAATAGGTGTATTGCAATAAAAAAATAGGTGTATTGCAATCTACACATGTTGCACTATTAAGGATTGAAATGGTGCTATATATTGCTGATACATATTGTATATGCTAGTAGCATGATAATTCCATACATCTTGTCTCGGTCAGTCTTATCACACACAGTGTTGTCTTAAGGTTCCCTGCAAAAATTTTTAATATAGACTACATTCAAAATGTACCTTATTTTGCTAAAACATTAGTACTTTCCTACTCCTTCAAGTTTTTCTGTTTGACAGATTGATAAGATACCTGATGAACTCCGTGAAATAATAGTGGAACATGTTGTTCATGTCCACCTATCAGTGGCGCACTACAGTGCCGAATTCCTCCTGCAGCTGAGGCGTTATAATTACGTCACGCCAAAACACTACATGGACTATATATCCAACTATCTGAAGCTACTAGATGAGAAAGACAATTTCATTATTGCCCAGGTAATATTCTGAGAATAGAATCATTTTGATTCTGTTCTCATACAAGCATTCTATTTAGTAAAGAAATAAACAAGTACGATTGTTGCTACAAAAATTTACAACCAAAAAGGGTGTCCGATCGTTTAATATTTTCTATTCCTTCATAATACATTTTTCCATTTATTGCTTGAGTGATATATTTAGCAATTTTCTCACTCATCTCACTTTATCTCTTAATGAAGTTAACTTATAAGTTCAGTTTAATAGGTCAAATACCTAATAGTAATCTAAACAAGTTTCAATATATATAGCAAATAAATATTTAGTGGAAATACTGAATCTGGAATGATAATAAGAGACTGGAAACACCAAATTAGGGAACTTGATTTCAAATTGATTACACATTGTATTCTTCAAAAAGAGCTTGATGACCAGACATGTAAGTATTGATGGACAATAATGAAAATGCAGTTGTTAAGAAAATAAGGCATATTTTGAACCATGAACACATTAATAACCTTGTTGGGCGTGGGATAACATTAACATTTAACAATAAAATCACAAGATATGAGTGCAAGAGCAATGATTTTGACTAAGCATTAACTGAAGGATCATTAAATAACTCTTCGAAAGATATTTTAGTCTTTTGGTTACATCTACAATCAATTACGATTTCAATACATAAAAATAACCACATTTATGAGCTAAGTAATAATAGTATTTCTAAATATAATTAGTCATATTTCAAATAATGGGGGTGCTGTGAAGATCCAAATATTTTTTATCAATTAAGGAAAAATAATATTTGTCATATGGCAATCCTCAGGTGTAAAGAAATATAATAATTACGATGCATGTATAAAAGCAATTATTGTGCAGTCACTTTTTTAATAAACTGTTTTTGTCAATGTTATCATAATCCCATGGGTTTCAAATATTCCGCAAATATTAATAATATATAAAAAAAATGAGCATTTCTATGGTATACAAATCAACTCTGCCCACTCTGGTTTAAAATTTGGGTCTATTTTCACCGGTGTTTTTTAGCTATATCTAGTATTTTCTGACATTTTGCAGAATAAGTCTTTCATAAAATTTTATAATATGTGGTGTTTATCAATGCTGTAGAAAAATATTTTATAAAGTCTAATAAATCTATATAAAAAGACAATAATCCCGTGTTGAAAAATAAGCAATTAATAATTGCTAGTATAGTAAATGATTGTTTCTGGACTAGACTGACACCGTTTATAATTTCAAATGATGTTATCTTGTCTGTCAAATTTCAAATGCATTCATTGGTAAAATTATATTAGTAAGCAATTAATGCAGATAACATAAAATAGAAACTGTTTGGAAAATTAATAAAAAATACAATTAATTATTATATATGAACACTAAACCTTCAATATTATTATTTTTCTACGTATTTGGTATAATCCACAGGTCTAAATTTGAATACGTCAAAGCCACAGAGCGGTAATTCTTTTCAATGTCCTGAAGAGAAAAGTGGCTATTAAAAGTTTAAAATTGGAATTGTTTGCATAATTATCACCATATTTAATAAATAACTCCTTCTTCCATAAAGTAATCTTTTTTGTCAGGTAACAGCATTTCATTAGGCTGCTTTTTTCTGGAACTTGAAAACCACGTCATGTTGTCATCGCTTTCAATTTTATTTCATAAATAGAATTCTTGCAGAATAACTCAATAGTTAGAAGGGCTTATGCCTTCACCTACTGACAACAATTGAGTTCTGGCATAACTATAGCATGTCATTTTCACTAGTCACATCTGGTCTGTAGTAATATGTACTCTAAGTGGTTCAGGTTCTCACCATGCCCTTTATCAGACATATAAATGTCTTTGTCGGTAGCCTCGTCAATACTTTCCTCGGGTGATGCTAGAAAAATGAATTTCTCGAATTATCTATGTCAGTCTCGCACTATAAAAGTCAATAAAATTTTATACACTTTAAAAATATGCTAACCAACCAAACGCCATGCAGTGCTCAAAATGCATGGCGCCCGATAAATTGTAAGAAACTTATGATAAAAACAAACATTACAATTGTATGGCAAAAAGTTAAACCCAAAACATTTGAAGGTTATGGAATGTATGTTTATATATATTTCATAAATCAGTTGATGATTACGTACTTAAACTCAAGAGGATAAAGAGTCTTTTCTTTTTAATTTTCAATATTTTCCACATGTAGATTTAAAAAAAATTGTTTTCATTGTTCTCTCTGGTATATCGAATTCCCCCCGCAACAGCTTCATCGTATTCAACTTTATACCCATTAGAAATGATTTTTTTAGCCGATCTAATTGCTAATGTACCTTTTTTAACATACTAGTGTGAAAGGTTGGGGAGTGGTCTGTCTAAAATAGCAGAGGCTAACGTGGAGTTGGATTCTTTGAACGAGAAGCTGGTGTTACAAAAAGTTATTGTAGCGGAGCAGACTAAGCAGTGTGAAGAGCTGCTTGTAGAAATATCTACAGGTTTGGCATTTTTACCCACTTATAAAATTTGTGCCTACCAAAATAAGTATTTAAGGTTTTGTGAAACACGAGACATTTTGAAAAATACATGAAGATTTAGAAATGCCAAATTTGGTTTGTAAATATTTTGACTCAAATTTATTCATATGTATTTTGTTCACTGTCTATTGCACTACATGTTACATGCATATAAATTATGTAGAATTTCTGATAATGACATCTGCCTAGCAATATTTCTGGAAGTAGTAATATTTTGAACCGCGTTATTGATCTAATTTTTATTAACGCGCTGTAGTTTGACCTCTATTTAACTTAATGTTGCTTGTCCCATTTCTATTAAGTCAGGTTTTATCTCTATATAATTTCATGTTGCTTGACTCATTTCAATTAACCCAGATTAATTTATATTTAACTTGTTGCTTGCCGCTTTTTCATTGACCTAGATTTTATTTCTATTTAAATTCATGTTGCTTGTCTCATTTCCATTACCCCAGATTTTATCTCTACCTAATTTCATTTTGCTTTTTCATTATACGGCATCTGCTTTGTTGGTCCTAAGATACCATTTTTGACCTTGTCTCACTATATTATAAAAAATTTTATTATGCATGTCACCTAACTAATACTATTTTTTGATGTTTCACAGTTTTGCAGATTTTCTTTGTCACAATATGTATAATATTTTGTATAGGTATCATTTGACTACCCTGAGGCTTATTTGATTTGCAATTTATAAAATATATAAACACTTTGGCCTTATAAAAGTTATTAACTCTGTTTCCATTTATATCTCCGATGATTTCCACACTGTGATCCCGATGAAAGCAGTGTCCCAAATTTATTCGTTATTTAAATTATGGCTACTTTGTTTCTTATAGTTAGGCTGAAAATATCGAATCAGTTTGTCCCGAATGATTTTCTCTATGTAAACAAATATAATTTTCATGTTGAGTTTTCTCGTCTCTGAGATAACATTTATTGCCATGGTTTCAGTTGAGAAATGACTCGTAATTCAGCAAATAACAATACTAATAGCAAAAATATTATTAAATTAGGAGTGCAAAGTATACCATATATTCTATGATGCAATTTTTGAACGAGTACAGATTAATACTTATTATTATCCTATATATTTACTGTATAAACATGTTTCACTGAACACGCTTAATAAAATTTTTCATGCAAAATTAAAACAAAATACAAACATTGCATAGGAATAGAAATTGTTAACTCAGTGACAAAATTAAACTTTAAACAAAAAAAAACAGAACAACTTCAAAAAATAATGTTTTTTGTGAAGCATTGAAAAGTTATAAAATAATTACTATTTACTCTAAGTACTGTAATAACTATTGACTCAAATCTGTAGTACAATTAGTACTTATACTTTTTTTGAAGTCAGTGCCAAGATCAAATAAAAATGAACAGAACAAAAAAAGCTAAGCATATTAATTCTAGGTTGGATTTTGTTTTTATTTTATTCCCATTTGTTTGTATTTGGCCAGACTCCAAAAAACAAATTAAAAACTTCATTATGAAGATTCCATACATGCTAGATATTTAAAACACATAAATATTTAAGGATATTTACTTTTCATTTTATACTACTTACAAATATTATTATTGTTCTTCATGTAAATATATTGCCTAGTATATCTTCCAAAGTAAAAAAGTATAGTGAAAATAAAGTGTAAAAGTATAGTGAAAATCTGAAAAATTCTTAAATTTAGAATCATACTTATAGTTTTCTGAAACTAAATTTAAACTTTAGCTAAAATTCTAGTGACTATCTTTTTTATAATTTTGACTTTAGCAGTTTCATTAATGAGGAGAGAAGGATATTTTTCGCAGATGTTTTCAACGATGTCTCTAGAACTATCTTATGTAAAGTTTTAAAAAACGACGGTGGCACTTATTATTAAGAGTACTTATAGTAAATACTTATTTTTCAATTTTCAGTGCTTTATATAAAACGTTGTTTGTGAAGTAGGTTTTCTTCTAAGTTGAATTCATTTTATCATTTTTAGTGGATTATGGAAGACATATTTATATGTGAATATTACTAAATAAAATTAATATGTTGATACGAGAGGGGAAAATGATGATCGTTGAAAGAAAAATGGGGAAAGAATTTAAAAAACATTTTAAATAGAGAATCCTGAGCAGTTTGGACATAGGCTTTCACAAATGGGAGCTTGTATTGATAAAATCCTAAATATTGAAAGTTGAGAAGATCATCAGGTAAGAAGTGTAAGAAGTTCACTACCTCAACTTGATACAGAAATATTTGAAGCATTTTATTGCGAGGGAAGTATGATTGGCATAAGCCAATACACCATCTTTCAATTACTTTCGATTCAGTTGTCAAATTACTTTGTCAATGAAAATGTGCGAAGTAACACAAATGTCTTCAATTACTCGTGAGGCATTATAATCCATTGAGTATAATCCATCAAATCTTAACCAAATTATATAATCTAGGCTTGTGCCACATAAGTACCACTCTGGAGTTATAACCGTCTGAATAGAGGAAGAATCATTCAAATCGGGTTCACACATGCTGGGGAAAATACAATCTAATTGAGAACTTTGCTTTCTCTTTGAAGTTGATTGATAAAATAACTACATAAGTAATTGCAAATACCCCTTGGAATTTTGACGGATTGATAATTTATAAGCTAACATAGAAAATAACAAAACATTTAACTGACTTCAAACAACCACCGAAGAAGAACCGCACTGAATATTCAATTAGAGTGCACCCCACCTGTTCTTGAACCGTAACCACTAAAGTAATTCCTTAATGTTTTATAGACTTAAACCATCCCTTAAATGAAAAAATTCTATAGGTAAAATAATCATCAAAATTGTCAATAATCTACAATTGTCAAAAGTCTATACTGTTTATTATTATTTTTATGTGATCATCATTCTTTAAGTGCTACGTAAAAAGAGCAGCTGATGCAAATTAATGAAAAAATTTCTGAGGGAATAAAATTATCAAATCACTTTTTTGAGTAAACAAGATCATTTTACTTAGCCTTAACAACAACACTGTGATATTACATAAAAATTATCAGACAAATAGTGGTAACATAACGTTGATGTCACGTGTAAAGCTATCTTACAAATGCTAATGACAAATAAATATTCAAAAATTTTACCTTTATGTACAAATATCCTGGGAATATCATATATCCTGGGCAGGTCTTGAAAACTATTGAGATTTTCATATTTTACAGATTTATTTTATGATCCTTTGAAAAACACCGGCAATTGGTGTAGAATATACACAAGATATACTAGTGCAAAAAAAGAAACTTGGTCACATATCCGGCCCTCAAAATGTTTATATGAACCTTGAAGTAATTTTTCAATTTTAGAAAAAGTTGAAAATACTTCATATAAAATTTCCAAAATTTTCATGAACATCTATAATCCCATTAATATGTAATCCATCGACCTCGATAGCCACGGAGGCAGCTCAGGCTAAGCAGAGTGTGGCAGCTGAGAAGAGTGTAGAGATTGAGGAAAAGAAGGAGGTGATTGTAGCGGAGAAATCAGAGGCAGAGGAGGCCTTGTCTGCGGCCATGCCTGCGTTAGAGGCTGCCAGACTTGCGCTAGCTGATTTGGATAAAAATGATATTACTGAGATTAGGTATGCCATTTGCTTTTATTGACAGGTGGTTTTTCCAAGTACTGGATTCCATTCCATAACACTCCACTGGATTCCATTCCTTAACATTCCAAAAGGTCTACAAAATACTCATCTATAGTTATAATCACTTCTTCATTTAACTCAAAATATTTTCCAGTCACAAATTTCTTTAAACTTGGGAATAGATGGAAGTCAGGGAGTGCCAAGGCTGGTGAATGAAAAAGATGTTCCAACAGTTCGTAATTCATAACTACTTAAATGTCTCAGTTTTACATTCGCCTAAACACCTTTGTGGGCAGGTGTATTATTCTGATGAAAGATTATTTTTTACATTAGATCCCTTCCAGGCCTCCTCCCATAAATTGTTTCATCCATTTGGCCCAAGCAATTTATGTAGAATTCTCTAGTTATTATTTTACCCGTTTTAAAGTAATAAACAAAAAGAATCTCTTGTTTTCTAGAAAACACTAACTAGCCTTGACCTTCTCAGTAGATGAAATCTACTTCGCTTTTTTTTGCATTATTTTGATTGCTGTTTTGTTTTTGGCGTGCAGTGTGAACCAATGTCTCATCCATAGCAACAAATTGGCACGTAAAATCAGTCACTCTTTTTAAATTAGTTTTCCCATTTATTTTCACCGATTGCGGTGTAAGAGATAGGTCTCTTAGATGGTGTTTTAATACCATCTTTGGCATTTTCTCAATATTTTCATGAGTGATTACAGTTTTTGGTACTTTTTCCACATGGATCACCTTCGTGAGATATACGACATGTTTAAAGTCAACCACAAATTTCTTCACTGTTAAAAAGAAGAAGCAGACTTCTTATAAATATTTACCAACTTTAGATGAATATCCATTAGCTATAAGCCATCCAGAACAAAGAATTTTATGTCGGAATGATATTCCAATTTTTCTATTTCAATAAAATAGGCGCATTATTTTATTTTAAATAATTGTGCTCATATTTGTGATAGGCCGAGAAATGTTCACCTTGCATTGCTAAAAATCTGGTGATGCCAAAAATTGCATAACAATCAGTTGAAGTTTTTATCAGTGATATAAAATAATAAATAAAAATGTGCTTTTAATTTTTGTAGTTTAGAATAACTACTAAACCCTTTTTGACCTTTGTTCAATGTCTGTGTAACCACTTATTCTTATTAGGTCATTTGCTACCCCTCCTGAAGCAGTGCAAGTTGTAGGTGAATGTATCGCTATAATCCGTGGACACAAGGAGGTGAACTGGAAGGTTGTCAAGGGCATTATGGCTGATCCTAATTTCCTTCGAACACTGCAGGAGATGAACTGCGATCTAATCACACAGGGTCAGGTCAAGCAAGTTAAGGCCCACATGAAGGTATATTAATAAAAGATCAATGACTTTTGTTAATTTCAATATTATTTTTATAAATTTTATTTAGGTTACGATCACTCAAAACCTTTGTTTAATGTACTAATCCTTCTAAAGATTGACTGCTTGATTGATAGACATCAATACAAGGTTAATATTATATTTATTACAAAGAAATTTCCAATACAGTACTGAACAGAGCCAAGATTAAGATTCACGTAAAGGTATTTTTAAAATTTTAAAATAATAACTGTGCCATAATGTCTGGCCTGCGTATTTGGGTAAACCTAAGAAACTGCAAAACAGTTTTAAAGTTTTATAAACATTTGTTCAATATTTTCAAAATTGTCACACATGGCTTTGCATAATTGAAAGATTTTAGTTTACAAAAACAAAACAACTACATACACACTCTTTAGTACAACCTAAGCAATTTCATTTTAATAATATTAGAATATTGTCCCTAAAATTATTCTAACCAATATTATAAAAATGAAATTGTTCTAGTTTGTTACTTAATAACTCTGCAATAAATTTCTACCAAATTCGGAATTCCTAATGAAGTAACTCAAGTTTCAACTAAAGTAAAAGCCACAGTTTCGTTCATATGGAATATCATGAGGGGGCATTTTTAAGTTCACAGAGTGGAGGATAAGGAGTGAGAATAAAAATACAAAATTATTTTTCTTTTTCAATATATTCACCTGCTACCCTGATACATTTTTCAGATCTTTCTATTAGCATTTGTATATCTTCATAAAAAAAATGTTTCGTCTTTGCCTGAAAAATAAGCTGAAACTGCATCCTTCACTTCTTCATTGCTTGAAAACTTCTTTGCACAAAGTTCTTTTTAAGGTTTGGGAACAAATAATAATCACTGAGAGCCAGGTCAGGACTGTAGGGTGGGTGTTCCAAAATTTCGAAGCACACCTTGTGCAGGGCGGCCAGCACAACGAGGCTCGTGTGAACCTTTGGGCACACGACTTTGACACCTTTGGTCAACTTTCCCCTTCTTTTTTCTTTGATTGCTTCTTTCAACCTCTCTAGAATTGAGGCATAGTATTCTCCAGTTACGGAAACACCTTTATCTTTATAATCCGTCAAGAGGATCCCTTCTGAATCCCAAAAGACTGTCGCCATGATTTTTCCAGCCGACTGTGACACCTTAAAGTCCAAAAACGCACGAGAACACTCCACGCGGCATTGTTTTTGAGGCGGTGTGAGCATTCTCAGCACCCATCTTGACCTTTGTCATAACAAGATGATCACCAACCATCTCTGCAAGCTGTTTCTTATTTAATATGGCATCTTCCAATACCAATTTTTCAACTTTTTCAATAATTTCCAGAGTAGTCATTTCGATCGGCCGACCGGGGCGTGGGTCGTCTTCAAGTGAGTCTCTGTAAAGAGACTATGCCACTTGTAAACCATGACCCATTTTACCTGGGCAAGAGTCCCCGTAAACGGATGCCATCTGTTTCAGTATGGTTTAAACCAACTTTCCTTGCTTCGTAAGGAACTTTATAACTGCACGGTACTCGATTTTTTCCATAGTTTAGACTTTCTTCCAGACTGAGTTGTTTCTTCGTCGATAGTTCAAAGACTAATGATCCGATTATGATAAAACTTGATATTTATACTATTAATGAGTTACTTAACTAGCTATCATTCCTTTAATCACCTTTACTAATGGCCTACTTTTCCATTCCTCGAACTTAAGAACGCCCCCTCGTAACATCGAAAAGTTTGTGTGAATGTTTGTCACTCAATCAGGCCTGAACATCAGGCGCAATTTTAAAAAACTAGGGATAGACTTGGTTCATACTCCAAATTACCATATAGGTTTACTCCTAAATTAAAGAATAACGTAGTTATATAAAACTCTGTGTTTTTATTTAACAATAAAAATTTAAAACTAAATTGTAAAATTAATTGAAATTAACTTGTGCAATAAATTTTTAGACCTCTAAGAAACTAGATACAATGGAGAGTGTGAGTAAGGCTGGTTACGGACTTCTGAAATTTGTTATAGCTGTTCTAGGCTACTGCGCCGTCTTTAGGGAAGTCAAACCTAAGAGAGATAAAGTTGAGGCGTTGGAAACTGAGTTTTCTAATGTGAGTATACCCTTATAAAATAGATCTAATAACTAAAGAAATGTTGATTTCGTGAAATTGTGTATTTTGATAAAACTGTTATGATAAAATTCCTTGAAATTTGAAATATTTTAGTATAGATTTTCTATTTTGTTGTTAGATGAAATTATTATTTAATTAATCATTGATAGTCTAATTGAATAAATAGGAAAGCTTTGTTTTTTAGGGTTTCACATAATAACAGCTTATCATCATAATTTTCACCATCACATAGTTTATGATGACCAGATGGATGGAGAGAATGTAATGATTAATATTTATTTAAGTTAATGAAGTGGGAAGTGTGCTACCTGCCTTTTTGAGTTAAACAAACTCTTATAGCTAAATCAAAATAATGTTCAAAAAATTTTAAAAGACGATAAAATCTACAAAAAAGTTCCACAATGTACATGGCTAATTACTGCAGATACTCTGTACTCTACTAAAGCTCAGGATAAATAACTAAATTATTACAAATACCGTTAATGAAGCAACTGTAAATAGTTAATTTATTAACTATTAAAATAAAATGAAGTCATAGGGCCTGTTTGACCCATGCAAAACTGGGTAGGAAATTTAGTAAAGTTACATGTTGCCAATTCATGTAGCGCAAAAGTCAAAGTACAACTGAATATTATACAGTAACATGTTTATCTTCGTCTACAGGCCATGAAGGTGCTGACGAACCTGAATAATGAGATCGATCGGCTTCAGAAGCAGTTAGATACATTAAACCAGCGTTATGAGACAGCTATGACACGTCGCCAAGAATTACAGGAGGAGACAGACATTATGATGCGGCGCTTGATTGCTGCCGACAAGCTAATGTCGGGTCTGTCCTCGGAGCAGAAGAGGTGAGTTGCTTTGGAGGTTGTATAGATACTTTTTCGTATTGCATTTATTTCCTTATTAGCTGATGAAAATATGAAGAATTGTATGCACATTTCTCTTTACGTATTACAGATCCTGTAAATTTATGAAGTTTTATGAAGAACTTTGTACAAATTTTGTGCATAAAAAATATTGTCACAGTTAATACATTATTCAAATATTGTTCACCGATACTTTCAGCGGTTAGGGTGGTTGCTAAATGGTTTTCATAGATTTTTGAATTACTATAGACATTTTATTCAATGAAATGATGTATATTTAAATGAGTTAAGCTTCTTTGCTTTTATATGGTATTTCACTTCATATTTAAATGAGCAAGGAAGCTTCCTTGCTTTTGTATAGTATTTCACTTTTGGAAAAATTTTCTACTTTAGTCTCTATTTCGCATCCAAGTTTACTGAAAAAGATTTTTTTTTGGAGTACAATTTTATCTGTTTTTGTTAATTACACAATTTAATTTTATAAATTTTGTAATTTTTTTTTAGATTGAAATCAAATGTTTAAGATACATATACTATACATTTTTCTAATACTAAAAACTAAAAAGCATTTTATGATGACTTCTTCAATACACAGTATATTATCTATTTCAGATGGACAAATGACTTAGCTGCGCTCCATGCTGAACAGTCACGTTTAGTAGGAAACTGCTTGTTAGCAGCCTCGTTTCTTAGTTACACTGGTCCCTTCTCCTTTGTGTTCCGCGCTCAGATGATCTATGAAGATTGGTTGCAAGATGCCTTAAACAGGGGTATTCCGTTGACCACACCCTGGACTATTGAAAAGAACTTAACTAATGATGTGGAAGTAAGCGGGTGAGCGTAAAAATATGGAATGTCATTTTGAATTAGGAAAAACTTAACTCGTTGGTTCTTTATTCTATTTGTATATACATTCTACTTATTTTTTATATTAGCCCTTGAAATGAATGATATTTTAAAATATAAATGCAAGTTTCTGACTCTAAAATGATTAAAAAAAATGATTTGAACTACATATTTTTTTAAATATAATAAATAAAAAAGTTATGCAATTTTATATCATAGTATTAGATAGTTTCTCTCATGAATTAATGTTAACATTTATAAAAAAACAACATTTGCGATAAGAAATTTGATTATTCCAACATTGAAAAAGAGGTAGTGTTTTTTTAAATAAATGTCATTCATTTTTTCTAACTTAAATGAACTTGGATGCTTTTTTAAACAAAGATTACAATGTTTAATGCATTAAAAATGTCAACAAAAATGAGATTTGAATATATCTTTATTTTGATCAAAATGTTTCTAAGATTATAATGTAATGAAACATGTCATTAACATTTACAATGTTTATCTTAAATTAAAATATAAAAAATACATAAAAATGAATATAACATTTTTATTATCTATATTAATAAATAAAGCGAAAAAAATTGTTTATTTGCACTAATCTCTGAAACCACATGTCAAAAAATTTTTTGTGCTAGAAAGCCAATATTCTATGGAAGAATCAAATTTATATATCATCATACATCGATTCACAAGTGTAGAGCTGTAATAAAAAATGTAATAGAAATAGGAGAATACGGCATGGTCCAAGACAGAGATAGGCTTATTTATTGGACTAATCATCCCAAATATTTCAACAGACATACCCAAGATCCCGATGACTGATGTTGTTTGGCAAATGGAACGGAGACTTTTAGTGACTGTAGGGAGGGAGTGTCTTAATTAAAATAATTCTACAAGGGTGATACCATCTGGCCACAGCTAATATATTTATATAAAAGTTTCAATTCTACAAAGACATACAAAATGTATGTTCACAGATGGAATTCTGAAGGTTTACCGCCAGATGAGCTGTCAATACAGAATGGTATACTAACTGTACGGGCTTCACGGTTTCCGCTATGTATTGATCCACAAACTCAAGCTCTCAAGTGGATAAAGAAAAAAGAAGAGAAAAACAATTTGAAGGTTTGTTTACAAGCTACCACACCACATCTATCATAGTATTTAATTCCACGTATTTGTACTTTATTTCAATTTTTGTTTTAAAAGATATTTTCATAGTTATAAATTATTCATTAAAATCATAGCCTAATTTGAAGGTTTAAAAACGCTAAAAAATGGAACACCTTCATTTCATATTTCATTGTTTTTTGAATTATTTGGGTATATTTTTCAATCTTGCAAACCTTTGTTACTAAACATGATCCGTACATAATTTAACATAGTTGTGTCACTCGATTTTACTCGATATCTCATTATTACTCGATATTACTTAGATTTATTTGTTTGTAGGTAATTGTTGTTGGATTACATTCTGTACCCCTATTTTAACATTTTTAATATTTTTTGACCACCCAAACAAGTATATGCTGTTATTTTACTGTGTGTGACCTTTACTTACTTAATTTTAACCATGAGAAAACACAAATACCTTGTGCAAATTTCTTAGTCAGTCATGCTCGTCCTTTTTCGCTTACCATGCGAGGTGCCTTGTCAATTTTGACAGGTACTTAGTACGTGTAATTTTTCTATCTGAAATTCAATTCATATTTATTTTTTGAATATATTTGGCGTTAATTTTGTAGAAATTCATTATTCACAATTAAATAAAACTATAGTCCATTCAAATTGAAGATGGAATGTTTGTAAACAATCACTTTTGACAGTTCAGGTATTGCAAACCTTTTTCTTACATTTACGTTAGTAATTTAATGTGGATTTATTTGTGATTAAAAAATATTTTTTATTAGTGTACACATTTACACTGTACACATACGTAACTTATATTATATAGGTTATATTGTATATTTAAGAGAAATTCAGATAAGTAAGATGCGATTCGAATAATTTATAAATATTAACTGTTACATAAAAAATATATAATAATACCAACAAAATTCCTCTCATACTTAATCCAGGCTTGAGACTGGCAGTCTTAAAGACTGGCGTATTTAAAAAGTTGTTGGTAGCCAAATCTCTACTAGTAAATCACCCTTGGCAAACCATCAACTATTATCTGTCTATCTAATAAATACTATTCTATCATACTAACAAATAATACCTTACTTTCTAAATATATTAGTAATAGTAGTTTAACGAAATGTTAGTTAGAATACAGAAAATGAAATTATTACAAAATAAAACAAGTACTACTTAATTTTCAAGAAATGACTAAAACTGCTTTTAAAAACATAAAATACACTGATGTGTAAAAATAAACCAAATACGTTTACATTCTAAAGAAAAAAATACAACAATTACATCACAAAGAACTCAAAATATATATTATAAATACACAAAGTACACTAATATTTCACATTACTATATAGAAATACACTAATATTTCATAGAAAAATTACACTATAGTGTTACAATCAAATCATAATGAACTTAATACACAAAATACATATTTATAATAAAAAAAAAACCAGAAATATTTTATTATTTCACAGAAAACAATTAACCACAGTGCACATGAACATGAATCACATCACAATGAACTTAATACGTGAAATCATTAAAATATTTAATATAAATAAACTACATTCATCATAACAATTACAGATTATCACATTTATATCACAGAAGTATCAGATTCTGAAGTTGCAGAGCTCGATGTAGACTCTCCAATAGTAATTATAAATCTATCTATTATACCATCAAGCTCGGCCATCCGCTTCTCTTCTTTGAGCATGTGATCGATACATTTCTGCCATTTTATATACACAATAAAAACACACTTTAACAATAGCACATATTATTATATAATATACCGAACTTAACGTAATGAAACAAGCAATAATATAATAAACTTAGTGTAATACAAAGTTATGAAAACAATTTACAAAACGCCAAAAAATCAGCGAGCAATAATTGCAAACGTCAAAGTCGTTCAAAATTCCAATAGGAAAACATGTTCGCTAGTGCGAACTGAACACCCACGCTTCGCCATCATGTTGTTCTCTTTGCTAGTGGTGCGTGCTAAAAGTTGGCATACATGCGAATACACAGTCAACAAAAAAATATAATTGATCTCCTGAATTTATAAGCACTTTGACACAAGAATTGTGGTAATATAAATAATGAGTATTGCAAATAATTATACTAGTTGTGCGCTCGAATTAATTCAAATTTATTTAGTTCTATGTACATTTCTATATGATTTCTTCAATACCATTATGAAGTTTCGTGTTTGTGGAACAGATAAGACTGACGGATGATTATACGGATCCGCATTGGTTGTCCTCAAAACATAAATTAATAATTTAGTTTTACTAAACATACATATAATAAAAAGTTAACAGCATAATGTGCAGTAAACATTGTCATAACGCTTTGACTTGTAGTGTAATCCTATATATTACATTTTCTTTTGGCGATACCGTTCCGACGTAGTTTTAATCGATAATAAATAAAATTTGAACATAACATATATCTGTCTCGCTCGAACAATGCATACAGATCGTATTGTGTCACTAGTTCATATGTATTGAAATTACACTTAATCAATTACAGCCGTCCGCTAACAATTGGGCGAAAAAATGAAATCAATAATTTTTTTTCATAAATTGTCCCACAAAATTCCTAAGCAAAAACTAGGTATTTTTATTTGATATGAAGCACGTATCTTTATCTGATAAACTGAGGATTTTATGAAATTCCAACGAAAGTACGGTTTTAAAATAGTAGGGTAATTCACATGAAATGGCCAATTGAAAAATTTCACTGTTTTTACTCTAGATGTCGTAGCTAAATCTAGTGAGCGGCTGCTATCCGAACGTGTACTTTGCCGTATACGTTGTTGTATTGAAAACAATTAAAAAGCATTTTTATCTTCAAAATTCGAATTTACTTCAGATTTTTTTAGTATATTGCTATTTGATGTTGTAGTGTTAATATTTATAAAATTTATTATGTTTTGACTATTTTTTCATTGAATACAATAACTCATCGATAACATAACCTCAAATCGATTAACAAATTCATAAATGGCGCTAAATTTAGTTTCCAGATTACCCTTACATGATAATAATAAAAATGACAGAGTTATTGAAGAGATTTCAATGATACTTGAGGATCGTACGTCTGAACGGGTTCAAGAAGAACTTCCGCCAACAGTGCCTTTAACATAAAGATCTAATGAGGATGCTCACAAAAGGATAAGTCTTCAAAGACTTATATGTACCCAGTTGTAGAACTGCTTAATAGAGTTTGGAAACATGTGCAAGCAAGTAGCAAAGGTACTCGTATCCCAAGATTACATTAGAGAAAAAAGGAGAAAGTTTTTTTTTTTTCGTTTATCTGCAATCAGTACTTGAACTATAAGCAGATGGGTTGGGCGGCTTTGTCGGGTCGAGGACATCCTCCAGCGAGGACAGTCACTCATCATATTCAAGGTCTGATTTGACTATATTATGTCCTTTCTTTTCAGACGTTTTTGATAGCTGCGCAATGATAGATTCGCAGCAAGCGCATTCGGGTGATTCTCCAGCCGGTTTTGATATTTTTGTACAGAGACCTCAATTTCTTCTTTCACAGTGCTCATCTTCAAGTGCATGTGGATTTCTGAATTAGTCACAAACCAAGGGACTTGCGCTATTGTTCTCAGTATAGTGTTCTGCACTCTTTGTAGTATTGTGATATTGGAATTGCTGGCACTTCCCCACAGTTGTATGCCATACATCCAAGTTGGTTGTAGTATTGAACTATAGATTAATAGCTTATTATCTGTGGATACTCTACTATTTTGGCCTAGCATCCAATAGAGTTTTCTGTGACGTATATTAAGTTCCTCTCTCTTGCTCCTAATGTGCTGATTCCAGGTTAGACGACGATCCAGGTGTAGACCCAGATATCTCACTGTATCTTGGTGTGGTAGTATTGAGTCCTTGAGGTGAACAGGACGGCAGTTTCCCTTTCGCAGAGTGAAGGTGGCCTGCACCGACTTGCTTGTGCTCACTTTAATTCTCCATTTTGTAAGCCACTCAGCAATGGCGTAGAGTCCTTGTTGGAGTTGCTTCGTGGCTACATTAGGTTGCCTGTTGCTCGCCATTATGGCCGTGTCATCAGCGTATGTAGCAATCATGACGCCATCTACCTGTGGTAGATCTGACGTGTACAATGTGTACAGCATCGGTCCCATTCGAAAAATTTGGATGTTGTTCCGGAATCTTTTACCTGAAAGATCCTCTCCGTGAGGTAGGATTTCAGCAGGATGTAGTAGCTATGGGGAAGACATGTCTTTATCTTATAGAGAATACCATCGTGCCAGACCCTATCAAAGGCCTGCTGAATGTCCAAGAATGCAGACGAACAATACTCTTTTTCCTCTAGAGCTTTCCTTATTTTTTCAACTACTCTATGCACTTGTTCTATTGTTGAGTGTTGCTGCCTGAAGCCAAATTGATGGTTAGAGATGATGTAGTTGCTTTCTAGTATTGGCATAATGCGGTGCAAAATTAATTTTTCGCAGACCTTTGATAGAATGGGCAATAGGCTAATTGGTCTGTATGAGGTGACTAGGTTTGCTGGTTTCCCTGCTTTATGTATCATGAGAATTTGTGACACTTTCCAAAGATCGGGGAAGTTTTGAACTCTCAGTATCCCATTATAGAGCATAGTCAGGAACACCAATACTTTTCTTGGAAGTTTTCTAAGTATTTCCTTCGTGACTAAATCATATCCTGGTGCCTTTTTATCCTTGAGGTTGTTAATAGTCCTTTTAACTTCTCGTACAGTGACTGGAGCTGGTGGGAGCGACATTTGTAAAGGCTGGCCAAGAACGGATTCCACCTCTGTTTCGGAGTCTGTGTCGCTGGCGCTATTTGGAGTAAAGACATTTGAGAGATGTTTTGCAAATAGGTCCGCCTTTTCCTGTGGCTTGCGAGCCCAACCATTGTTGTTTCGAAGCGGAGCTTGTGGTCTGTTGTATGACTTCGTAAATTTCCACAGTGAGTAGTCCGTGTCTGCAATAGGTGTTAGGGATGCCAGTTCCGCCTCAAGAGAACCGTAACCGTTGTGTAACACTCATAATTCCTAAACTTAACATTTGTTTTAGTGGTACAGTGAGCTTCAGATATCAACAATAGTTCCAAATTTTGCTGAGTCATAAGAGTTTCCGCATCAATTTTATTGGGAGTCAATCCATTTATGTTCCATGTTGCTATGCGAATCGCAGTCATTTTGTCAGTTTGTCAAAAAGTCGTGTTATGAGCGTCATCAGCATGCTCATCTGTTGTAAGATAGTCTCAAATTTTTCATTCTGTTTTGTTAAGATTTCTACCAAATTCAGAGGATATTGGGGGGTTATTGCTTCTTTACTTGCATCTATCTTGCCCTGCATAACTTCTGAGTAAGTTTTCTTCTTAACTTCGAAATTTGCATCAGTCTTGTCAGCTATGTTTAGCGCTGGCTTATCTCCTGTTTTTTCTGTAGAGGGTGTTCGCAGCTGATAGCTTTTTCCAAAAGGAGAAAGTAAAAATAAAAAGATTATGAAGAAAAATCTTAATATTGAAAAACAATAAATTAAATTACATTCAAGTTCTGAGGAAGAAACGATAGAATTGGCCGGTGAAAATTGCGGTCCCGAAAATAATATATATGATGCGTGGAATGCGGTGAAAATTACTACGAAACTGAAAAAATAAAAGATTAGCTGCTATGAATTGTTTGTAAATTATGGCCGCATGTAAATTGCACTCCATTCAACAATTATTGTAATTCTTGTGGCAAGAAAATGAAAAAATAAGAAACGGAAAAGAAAAACTTGTATGAGAAAAAAGCAAAAAGTAACGGAAAACGCAAAGGGAGAGGAAAAATGAGTCGGAAATTAAATAGCCATTTAATCCTTAAATGAGTGGCCAATTATAACAGATTTTAACATTAAAGGTTTTAAAAAAACATTATCCTAAATTGCATATATCATTTGTAGACTACATTGAAAAATATTTTAGTACCAATATTTATTTCAAAAGAAAATAACATATCACAATGTTTGTTTAATTATCTATAAGTCAAATATACCATAACTATATCTGTATATAAGGTAATAAAATCTAGAAATATAGCAGCGTAAGCTGACACATTGTAGCTATCTCACTCGAACGCCTTATAAAATTAATGAATAGCATATATGGTCTAGATTTTTTTAGCGTCGAGATTTTGATTATTTTCACAAAATGTTTGAAATGCCTGACTATTTTGCAAAAAAATTGGAGGGTTGCCAATTTTTCCGTGTAAAATTTTAGAATTCGTATCAATAAAATAACGGTATAATACTTGTATTTATAACATTTTCCATAGTGAAACTTTCTGAAGTTAATATTTTGATTATGTATATACTTTAATAATACTCCGGGAATAATGCAATGAATTTTATAAATAGTTGTCAGCTGATCGAATATTATATTTGTGCCAACCATATTTTAACTGTCAAATTAGATTGTTTACAAACATTCCATCTTCAATTTGAATGGACTATAAGTGATGTAGTATTATTTCTACTTTCCTTAATTTCTTTACCACGACCTAGGTTTTGTTGTATTACAACATCTTCAGGTGCAAAGACATTAGCAAAGATTAACTCTTAGGAACTTCCAACAGCATTTGTATATTACACAAAACAATAGCGGAAGCCGGGTTTGTGCGGTTTTCCCACTGCTTACGTTAGTGAGTTTATTATAGGGGAGTGATGTAGTTTTATTGCATTTTCGATACCACTTGTATCGAAAATACAAATTACAAGTATTTTAGTAAGGGTAACAAATTAAATCTATGTTATTCTATGAGGTTATACAATGAAAATGTTCCAGTGTGTGTAATAAAATATTTATTACATACACCGGAACATTTTCATTGTGTATAAGTATGTAGCAAATATGATTATTTATTTTTTTATGTCATTATGTCATGAACAAATATATATATATATATACATATATATATATACATATATATATATATATATATATATATATATATATTAGGGTGTCCCTTATTTTTCAAAGTTTTTATTTTGTAACGCACACCTTCTAATTTTTTTCATTTGGCCATAAAACACTCGAAAATAAATATTTATTTTATTTGAAGCACCGCAACCCGTGCCGAGTTGAGCGCGAAACATGTTCATACAAGTAACGCGAATGACCGGTGCGTACTCGCTCTTGTAGACATTTGTTTCCGAGTTTTCACCGGCGTATCGCTTAATTAACGTGCATAATAGTTTATTTTCAAGATGTCAGTGGAACTTGAAGTAATAAGAAAAATATTTTCTTGGTTGGTGAGATAAATCACCAAATAACGGGTGCAAAGTTGCCGTCTAATCGTCAAGTTCTCTCAGTTCTGTTTTTTAATATTCGCGAGGTAAAATTGACTGTTAATGAAAGTGCAAATCTTGTGATTCGTGAGTGCATCATATTTTGGAAAAAAGCTAGAATACCTACCAGAGCTGTACCTAATTGTGTGAAAAAACTTGTGGATCTTTACCATGTTTGGAGAGAGCTACAAAAAAAACTGTAAAAAAACACAGGACGTTTATAAGCACCGCGAGGAGAAGTTCCAAAAAGATTTAGATAATTTATTTGATATCGCGCATGCCGATGCTCTATAATAGAGGAAGACAAAATATTTTTACAAAAACAAAGAGAGCCAGGGCGTTCGGGTTGCTTAGCGAGTGTTGACAAAAAGTTAGTTGAGAAAGAAGAAAGAGTAAAGCAGAGAAAACTAGGAGAAGAGGAAAAAAGACTAAAGCATTTGACTGATATGAATTTATTGACTTCAGACACCTCTATCCCACCTCAAGACCTTCACGAACAGTCTACCAGTTCTGACGAAAGTTTGGAAGAAAATTTACCTTCCACCTCGCAATTGCAATACGTGATTTCGCTATCTGCTACAAAAAGGGGAAGGCCGTGTTTTATTACCCTTAAACTAGTTGCAGCTTTAGATAGATGTCAACTAAGTGTAAGCGATTCTGTTTACATACTTCAGGCGGTTGTAGAAGCACTTGGTCTCAGTTGTGAAGACTTTCCTATCAACAAGTCTTCTATTCAACGAATTCGGACCCAAATAAGAAAAGAAAGAGCAGAATCGATAAAAACTGATTTTCAGAACAACATGCCTGAAATTGTAACTATTCATTGGGATGGAAAGTTATTGCCCGGTTTAAATTTGACAGGGTTAAAGAAGAACGCCTGCCAATTCTCATTTCATTCGGAGAAAAAGACCAACTTCTAGCAGTGCCAAAACTCAATAGTTCTACTGGCAAAGATCAAGCTGAAGCTGTTTTAAATGCCCTTTCTGATTGGGATCTCAATGACAAGGTACAGATTATGTGCTGCGACACAACGCCTTCTAATACAGGCCGCTTAAATTGGGCTTGTGTGCTCTTGGAGCAAAAATTAGAAAGGGAATTGTTACTTTTTGCTTGCCGCTATCATATGTATGAACTAGTACTAAAATGTGTGTTTGAATCAAAGATCCATCAAGTTACTAGCAGTCCCGATATCCCGTTATTTAAAAAATTTAGAGACAATTGGAAGAACGTTAATGCAACTGCTACCGAAACATGTACTGATTTCGTAAAGAAATATTTTTGTGAAACGATGAATAACGAACTTATTAATTATTATAAAAAAGAACTACTGAAATCTATTATACGTGACGATTATCGGGAGTTGATTGAACTGTGTATAGTGTTTTTGGGGGGAGATAATAAAAAGAAATTTAAAATCAGACCACCTGGCGCCATGCATCAGGCAAGATGAATGCAAGAGCTATTTACTCTTTAAAGATATGCTTGCTGCAATCACAGTTTAAAATGAGTGCTAAGGACAAACAAGCACTGCAAGATGTTTGCTTATTTATTGCAATGGCTTATGTAAAGCCCTGGCTTGAGTGCAATTTGGCTGTAAAAGCCCCGAATCAAGATTTATGTTTCTTAAAAACATTGAAAAACTACGAAACAGTCGACCAAGTGATTTCTAAAGCAGCTCTCACAAGTTCAGCCAACACTTGTGGTATTTATCAGAAGAAATAGTTTTATTTTCATTATTTTATGATGAAATTGATACACAAACCAAAGCTGATATCGTATCGAATTTACAAAGGGAAAGTTTGTATGATTTTGGGAAGAGATATATTCCATCGAAGGAAGAAATATCTGAAATATCTTTATACGGTGGGTTGAATAAGTGGTTGTTTTTTTTTGAAAAACAATGATGCCTTGTCGGCACCGGTTGCCATTGTCATATGACGATGAAATTTTCATGAATGTAGCCTTTAGTACTATAAAAAGAATTAGAGGGTATGCGTTACAATATATAAAAGAAAAAAAAATAAGTGATGTAAGGGACACCATAATATATATATATATACTATATATACTATATATATACATATATACTATATATATACATATATATACTATATATATACATATATATGTATATATATATACATATATACACATATATATATATATATACAAAATAAGTAATCATATTTGTTACATACTTTAATTATTGTTTTTTTTAATTTTATTTAACACCATTTAACTGTCTGTGTGTAAATGCAAATAAATATTTAAAAAATACACTAGATTTCAGCATACAATAGAAATTTTAAATATGTTTGCATAAGTTTCGATTTCGGCTGAAACCAGGGGGACCAAGGCCGAAAGTTCGGTTTCGGCTGAAAAACCTGTTTCGGTCGGACACTACTTTTAAGGGACATTATTCTCAAAAAAATGTTAAGTACGGAACAGGTCCACAGTGTACGGTACAGTGAGGAACAGTTCCTGTCAAAATAGCGGAAAATAAAATGCATCACACAAAAAGTAAATAAATAACTCTTTTGTTGTATAGAATTTTTTTGTCATTTATGACTAAAACACTATTTAATTAACAATGGTCAAAAAATTATCATAAGTGTTCCAAAAATCAAAATCCTCTCAAATTCTGTCGATTAGACCTAAAAGTAATTTTTTTTATTATAAGATTAATGGAAACTTTAAATATCATAATATGAAGCATAAAGAATTGGTTTTAATTGTATCGCTGTTGTTATTAATGTATTTTTATTTAAAAACTTGATTTTCCAAAACACTTTTATAATTAGACATTAGAAATACTAAGGATATTTGAATGTAAAGCTTTTGTTTACAAAGCGTTTTGACTGATCATATCACTGAAAGATTTGCTAGATTCGAAATTGCTTTTTAAGTGTGTTTCATCATGAGAATGTATTTCATCATGACATTATGTTTCATCATGAAATGACCCTTAGATCACAATTTAATCAAACACTTTTAATCCTCAAAGTAGGTTTTTGAGGTTTACTCTTTGTATATGAACAGGATTACATCCAAATTTATGCTTCAAGATGAATTTAAATATGGCCTAAAAATAAATATAATATGAACTGTTTATAAAGCTGGAATTTATTTTATCACAGGTGTTGTCCTTCAATGATCCTTTATTTGTAAAGCAGCTGGAGATGGCTATAAAGTATGGTATGCCAGTACTGTTCCAAGACGTCAATGATTATCTCGATCCTGTCATAAATGACATTCTTGAGAAGAATATAAAAGGTAAGTCCAGTGGACGCATGATGAATAACATAACTGTTATATATAAATTTAAACAATTTAGGTATCTCTTGTTATATTATTTTCCCAAAATGTTAACCTATGTAGATGGAAAAACGGTTTTTTAACGCCATTGTTATGTTTTTGTCAATTTTAATGTGTATTGAATAAAGAATCTAAATAGGATATAAGGAGTAGGTTACATTAAAGCAGTGCGCCAGTGTATTTCACTGCTCGATAAAGTGGATAATAAGTCATTTATTCAATAAGGACATGTAGTACCAATTTTCACTAAACATTACTTGCTGTGACACTCCCAAATACAAATTACTTGTACTGTTGGATATAAAAAATACATACGGTATAACAGAGAGTTATAAAAATATATATGGTATAACTTATACAAATCCTTTGTTAGAAATATTATATTATGCCTTTAGCTGTTATCTAAGTACGCCCGTTACTGGCACACTTTTGTGAACATGTCTTGATATTCTTGAAGTTTTTCAGGGTATGAAAACATATGGAAAATTAAAATCTGGCACATTGCATTATAGCACATATAAAAATGCAATGTGTAAAAAAATAATAGTGAGGAGAAGTATATTGTTGTATTTTGATTTCAGATTGTGTATTATTATATAGATTGTGTATCAGATTGTGTAGATATTCTGTGCATGTTAATTAAGTATGTATAGCGACTGAATGTTCCTATGTTACATAAAATATCTAATTTTCTGAACCATTTGCCAAAGTTAGGTTAAGAGGGTTAAATTAGGGTCATGTTATAAAATTTTAAAGAGATTTTTAAAGAGTTCATTAGAAGATAAATACTGTAAAGAATTGTCTCAGAACTTATAAAACTGACTTTATTATATGAAAGGTTAATAGGTATAGCCAATATTGTTTAATATATTTGATTTTCATAGATAAATCTATAAACAAAGAACGTTCTTTAATCAGTCGAAGCGGGTCGTTCATTTGTGATGTTGGGCAGCGTTGAGGTGGACTACGACCCTAACTTCCGCATGTATCTCACCACGAAGCTCTCCAATCCACAGTTCAATCCCTCGGCGTATGCGCAGGCTGTTGTTATCAACTATACGGTCACTGTATTGGTGAGAATTTTTATATACAGAATTAAAAGTTAATAACACAAGTTTACTCGGACTTTTTTACCTTCATGCCATTCATGCCTCAGCAGTAACGTTGGAGTGCCATCCTTCTCTATTCTGTCTTTCTTAGAATCAGTCTGTTTGAATTAAGAAATTGAGGTATAAAATATAATAATCTACCCGTTAGTAAGCAATGTAATAGCAAACAACAAACATAAGTATAGAACATAGTTAAATTTAAAATTAAGAGTCTAATTAGCACTCAAATTTTCTACTACTTTCTAATTGTGACGGACATTTGAAAAGCAACAAGTCCCTCTTATACTGTGTTAAGCAACGTCAATGCATAAAACATGGATCAGAAGTGAATAGTAGTAAATGTACATAATATAAAAAAGTAATGTCCTCTTTTTAGCGTATAACAAATTGGAAAACTAAGACACTAATTGCCCAAAACAACAAAAGTCAGTATAATCAAATATGGGGGCGACTATAAATCTTATGTCAAATATACAAGAATCATGTCTGCTACATGTTCAAAAAAATTCAATGGAAATATGTGTACATGTGTAAATAATTAGTGGAAATCGAGTGAGTTTTTCTTGTATTTTTTCCACATGTTGAATTCAACTAATTTCAAATATGAATATTTTTTATCATATATTTATTAAAATATACCAATAGCAGACCAAAAATTAAATAAATCCCTGAAATTCTAAATATTTATAAAATTTTTAAATTGTGTTACAATTTTAAAAATGATACCTTATTCATCCTTACGTCTTGTTTGTGTAATATATAAACATATATTAATCACAGGGTTTAGAAGAACAACTTCTAAGTGTAGTTGTACGTGCTGAAAGATCCGATTTAGAAGAGCAGCGTGAGAACTTGATCATAGAAACAAGCAACAACCGCAGTCTACTGCAACAATTGGAGGATTCACTACTGAGAGAACTGGCGACGTCAACTGGTAACATGCTGGATAATGTTGAGCTTGTTGATACACTGGAAAATACTAAGATGAAGGCTGCTGAGGTCTGTAATTTGTTTCTTTTCTTTAGTTAAAAAAAGTTAGGCAGAGTTTGATCATTTGACAAATTTGTAGCTAATAAATGACGAGCAATAAAAATTATAAATAAAAAAAATAATAATATGGGTTCATAAAATAAAGTTTATATTTTTTAAAATTGAAATTAATTAACACATTGAAGTAACTAAATTCCAAATCTACAACCAAATAAGAAGACAGTGTTACCAAAATATAAAATCATGTTATCAAAAGTTAACAGTAAAACCTGAACAGGCAAACAACATGGACATATCGACGACAATATTGCGCCATTCATAATCATCATCTTATATTTTTTTGGTGCCAAATCTGCCAGTGATATTTCAATTTATGGAAAAGAGTAGAGCTTTTTGGCCCATCTCTGAAGTTGCTGAAATTTTAATTGAAAACAATAAGTAATTTAAGAACCTGAAAGTTATCTGTTTCGAATCCAGTAAGTTATTCTCAAATTGTTATAGATAATTATGGGTTTAAACTTTAATGGCTTAAATGTCGAGAATAACGCAGTTTTCTGAGTCTGGAAATAAATTGTTATATACGTTCCATCAAACACAAAATAGCGAAAGCAATCGGACATTTTGTTAAATTTTTCCATGCTTTTTACATTTTCAGATATCGATGTGTTTTGTGCTTTTCTACTAGTAATTTTTCTTGCTGTAAATTTAGATTTAAATAGTTTTGCTTACTGTAAATTTACATATATACATATATATATATATTTTTTTTTGTTTTTTTTTGAAGTTATGTTTATTATTTTACTAGAATGAAACAGAATAGTAGTTTATATAACTTTATTAAACCTAATTTTACTCGTATATATGTTTCTAAATTTAGCATGTGCGACTTCCACAAAGTGTTCAAATGCTTGCTACCAAACCTGGCCTAAACAGCAGAATAGCTTTTTCAAAACTTGCTATAGATATAGGTCAATTAAAATTAATGTATCAATTAATGTTTTGTTTACTTTTTAACTGGAGAAATAGTATATTTCCTGTAGGATGAAATTGATGTTTTTATTCAATAATAACAAAGTGATTACTGCAACATATCAATAGATTGTGTAATGTATTAAATATATTATTATATATTATATATTGTGTACGTATATTAAAATTTAATTCAATTACTGCCTTAAAAGCGGAAACCTATATGAAAATTTTGTTGCCATAAGCAAGAACTAATTAATTAATTTTCAGATAGTTCCTAATAGCGGTACATATTTTCTTAACAAAATCCCAAAAAGATATGAGTAGCCATATAATCTCAATAAATAACGTAGATAATAATATTGATAAATGTGGTAAATTATTGGAATAGAAGAAATTACAGATATTTATATGCATTATATTTGGTAGTTATTTGTGGATTGTTAACAAATATTGTGAGAATTATATTAAAAATAGTTGAATTGAGATGAGAAGTTCTCTAATATAGTTTATTGAATAAGATTTTTATACTAGGACTTGTATAACAGAACTAACTTAAAAAGACAGAAAAAACAAGTTTCAGTTAATATGTTAATAAATTGGCAGGTTATGGAGAAACTAGAGCTGGCGCGTGTAACTTCTATAGATATTGATAAACTGCGTGACGGATATCGCCCAGTGGCCAAGAGGGGTTCCATACTGTTTTTCGTGCTGGCTGACATGGCTGGAGTTAACTCAATGTATCAGTATTCGCTGTCTTCATATTTAGAGGTAAATTTGGTAGATTTGATTTTAATGTTTGATGTGAAACATCTAATGGCACATGTGAATAGGAGTTAGCTTCGCGTTTTGTCTGCCATTCGGCCAGCTTTGCATCTTGTTAGCTCTTCCCGGCTTAATTCTGCCAGCTTCACATCTTGTTGGCTCTTTCTGGCTTATAATGCTTCCCTCTCTACTACACTACACATACCTTATTTTAGCCAAACAGAAAATAATTTCACTTCTCCAAAGAATGACTTTGTTTTTCTATTACAATATAAAACTTGAGAGTAGCTCTGCCAGATAAAGGAAATTTTACCTGTAAAGCTTTTTAACTTGATATAGGAGTCGATTGTCATAAAGATGAAAATTTTGGAACCACTACCTCACTTTTTCACAGAAAAGTCAATTTACAAATCACTGTGATATATTGCACCTATACTACCAAGAGAACTCTCAGTATTTTTCATGAAATTTCCATATTTTGTTCATTTTTTTCTCGCCGAAACTAGAAACGAAACTGAACACAAATTTGAGCACCTCGTTTCTTATAAAGGTGGAATTTTGTCGCAGATCAGTAAAGGCCAGTACCTTAACTGTTATAACTACAAGAAATTAATCTTAGAAGTCTTCCCATGAATTTTGAAGATATTTCGATTGCCATTCACAGATTTTGAAAAAAATGGTACAGCCAAGAAGATAAAAGGCAAAACTTTTTTCATGCCATTTGACCCTGTTTCTTATAAGAATGAAAAGGCTCTATGATACGAACTGAGATAGGAGTATTAGAAATGTCACAAAATCGCAAAAAACTTTCACCATATATTTTGGTACGAAATAAAAACTTTTTATTCGAAAAAGAAAATGGCAACTACAAATAACATTAACCAGTCTAATTATTTTGTAATCATATTTTTTTAATGTCAAACTGCTTTATTTTGTTTGTTGTTTTGTGGAGAATATACCGTAGAATTATTGCTTGCCAATGGAAATATCTTCAAAATTCATGGACAGTCTTTCAAAACCATTTTCCAGTAACTAAATAGTCATGGTAGCTGGCCTTACTGACCCACCTCAAATTTCCACCTGTTATACCCTTCAAGAAATATCCATGGAGTTTTTACGCCATTCTAACTACTAAAACGTAAAATAAATCTTACTAAAACGTAAATATGGAAACAAAAAAACCGTAAGGAATACCTTATTATTATTTATAGCATTATTTATCATTTTTTTCTTATTTCTATTAACTTACCCCCTAATCTAAATAAAGATGTGAGGCAAACGGAGAGGTACAAACCCAATCAAAAATGCACATCCTTATAATTATTTGACGTCCCTAAATTATCTTTCTTGTTTTTATATAAGTAATAAAAAAAACCTTATGAATTTAATCTTTCCTTTAAGCTATAGATTAGAGAGAAGATAAAGAAATTTTTTAATCATAAAATATTTGATTTAATTAAAGTTTTTTTTTCCATGTGCAGGGTGACTAAGGTGAAAAGACTGTTGTAATAAAAAATATTGTACCCAAATATCACTATTTTACAGAACAAGTTCTATAACTAAATTAAATAAAAAGGTGTGGGATCCTTATCTCGTACATTTTGTCCAGTATCCTTCCTATATAAGTTCGTGATATGTTAAAGTGTTTAGTTTGTTTATAACTTTTTAAGTGAATAATCGTCATACTGAATTAGTTATTGTTTTCCTTTTATTAAGATGTCCAAGGAATATAGAGGTCCCTTGAAAAGGACTGAGATGAGAACTTTGTTTTTATTTTTATTAACATCAGGCAGTATTTTATTGACCAATATTAGTAAACATCATTATTTAATGAGGTTGTTAGAAGGAATATGAGATTCGATTCTTGAAAAACAATATTGTTTTTATCAATTGTTAGAATGTTATTATTCAACACAGACATATATAGGTATTGTAAATAAATTTGTTTGATTACAATATGTACCCTATGGGAATTTCACACAAAAAAAATTACATAATACAAATAAAAATTCATTAATATGTCATCATACGGCACTTGCGCAACTTCTATAGTTATTTTTTATGAAATCTGGAAAATATGGTTGATACTGACTAAATTTGCTATAGATCTTACTATATAGATTGTATATTTACTGGCAATTGTATTGTTATTAATGATAGTGGATTCAAGTCCTAAATGACTTGCTGTATTTGATACTACAGGTGTTTGTGTACAACTCTTTATCATTTATCCATTATAAAAACTCTCAAGATATATTTTTAATGAAGAGATATCTTCATCAATTTGTACTTTAGTATATATTTTATAGGTATTTTCATTCTCATTGCGGAAGGCCATGCCAAATGTCATTCTGAAAAAGAGACTTAAGAATATTATTAACATGCTGACAAAGAATGTATACGATTATGGATGTACTGGTGAGTGTTTTATTCAGTAATATTAACTAAATCATGAGTATTATTAATTGTTGACACTTTACGGAGTAGAGTTATGTGTTTAACACGACTTATATGTTTTATGACTAATTATATTTCTTTATTCTCTTATAATGCAATGACTATCAATAATAAGAAAAAATTATTTAATTATATATGAATTTTGTATGCATTACACTTTTTTTTGAAAATTATCATATGAAGTTAATGTTTCAGCCGTTTATAATCAATGGATAAAAAAGTGTGTTTACAATTTTTTTTCAAATTTATTCATCAACAGCCTTTTTAATGTTCATTTGCAAATTTACAAACTTTTTTTTGTCATAATTATAATTTGTTATGGAATTTTTAGGAATATTTGAACGACACAAACTGCTGTTTTCATTCCAAATGAACATTAAGTTGGAACAGAGTGAGGACAAAGTATCGCAGCAGCAACTTGAGTTTTTTATCAAGGGCAATATCTCACTGGAGAAGTCAGCCCGTGCATGTCCCGCACCTTGGATAACACAGCAAGTAAGTTAATGAATTTAAAAAATACCCCTTTAAAATTGCAACAAACCACTTTTTATTTTACCCTGTAATCATTACAGATTCAAATTGAAAATGTAATTGAATTTCATAATGTAGTAGCAGTATCTACGATGTGTTAAAATAGACTTCTAGATGGCAGGATACCATAGTATATAGTTCAAATTTTTATTCTCAACCAATATACATTTTCTTTTAGAACCTGAATCTCTTCGAATAAAGTGCCGCACATTTGTTTAGACATTATTGTCCTAGATGCTTTTCTTGTACAAGGCACCCATCTGCACACATAACTTAGTTGGATTTTTTATTCATTTTTGGAGATCCGTAACCTAACCAAGAACCCTTATAGTTCTGTCATGTATATCTGTACGTCACCACCAGATTATTCTTTCATTTTTACACCTACAAAAAGAAATGTAAAGTAAAATTTAAGATATATTTTGTTCACACACCATCCCATGCATACACTGAGAGGGATGAAATTAAAAAATACCTTATCAAGTGGGATGTTATTAGATAAGTCTTTTGAAAAGCAACAAAATTTGCTTTGGCAATAAGTAATTTTATTACTCTAGTTTCAAGATATTTCCTTTCAAATTTGCATAAAGGTGTTTCTTTCTAAAAGATTGTTTAAAAAAATGTGAAAAAATACTGATATGAGAAGTATTTTCAATGAAAATTATAAAGGATACGGTAGCATTCAAACTATTTTTTTTTCATTTTGTCAACATAAATAATTGTCTTACATGAGCATAATTTTGAAACAGCATGGTTTAATAATAAATAATACCTATATATCTAAGGCTACAGAACACTTCCAATGTCTCAACACACTCTTGGCTAGCTTTATGCATTAAAATAATTTGTGCAAGACAATTATACAAAATTGCATTCCAATTTATGAAATGTTAATTAATTTTTTTCTATCTAATGCCACCATTTACCACAGTATAATTGTAATAATTTAAGATGTTTTATGAATCATTTTTATTATATTTGCCAAACAATCCCATTTATGGAAAGCAACTCTCATTTGCTTAACTGAGCACTGTACCTCTAGTGTAAGTACTTACACTGAGACATAGTGTTTAGATACTAATAGATAATGTATATAATTTTCATATACTGATATCTTTCAGGGTTGGCAGGACATAATGAAATTAAGTACTGATTTTCCCAATCCATTTTTGCCTCTACCAGATGACATTGGAAAACAAGTGGATGCTTGGCATGAGGTAACGTAAAGAAATTCATAATAAATATTAGCTCGTATAAATGAAATGAAATTGTTTCCTATCAGTCAGGTCTACTCATAACTTTTATAGCGTCAAAATTAGTTTCTCGGAAATTTTATTAAAAATTGTATTAAATATGATATTATTACACTGTCGATTACTACTGAAACACTTAGAGCATAAGGCTCAAAAATATAGGGATCAAAAACTCAGAATTGAATGAAATCTGTATGAATTAATTAATTATAAATTATAGTATAATATTGAAGAGTCGAAATGGCCAAAATAATGGGGTATACGATACATAGAATATTTTTATGAAAACTTTGTAAAAGCAGCTACCCAAACCATCAATTAACAATACCAGCCATTTTATTAACAATACCAGCCATTTTATTAACAATTCTGGCATTTTTTCAATTAGCAGTTTTTATTTCTTAATTGACAACAATAAGGTGACACAGTCTCCATTGATATATTTCCTTTAATAATTGGTATATTTTCCTTTAGATGTATTTTTTATTTCTTAGCCCATGAAAGTGGGTGTATTTTTTGTGTTCAGCTGGTTTAGTTGCTATGTGCTTTGGTGGTTTATTAAATAAAACCTAAAACACAATAAATCAGTATATTGTGCTCTACTTACTAATTAACGTTCTATATCTCTTATAGCCCATATGTTTGGCAATATATTAATATTTTTCACTTCACAGTATTAAACTATGTAATACTACCATATAATTGGTACAAGTTTTATTTTAATCCATTTCTGGTTACATTTGAGTTTTTTGGGCATTGCTCTTTAAGTAATATTATTATATAACTTAGTAAATAATGAAAAAAATCGACTGTACATTTTGATATATTTTTAAACAGATTATGATTTAATCCATTTTGATTAGTGGTTTGACGGTGACACTCCCGAATCATCACAGCTGCCTGGAAATTACACAGGACGTTTGGCACCCTTTGAACTCTTAATGTTGCTGAGGTGTTTCAGAGTGGACCGTATTTACAGGGCCATCACTTACTACATCACACACACCATGGGAGAAGAGTATATTACACCTCCTGTTATAAGGTTTTTCATATCTAGACCTTAATTTTTATGGTTTTATTATTTAATATATTTTTATTTATATTATAATTTCATTCCAAGTATACATTGGATACAATAAATTCTAAAATTAAACAACAGTTTTTAAAATACCGAGTTTCTCAATAGAACTATACATTATTGAAACCCATACTTAATTCTTTGTTACGAATAAAAAGTTCGCAGTATCGCGTAGAAGGAAGGTTAAAAGAACATAGCGCTATGTTTCCTTTTCAATATATTCTCCCTTAACCCAATACGTTTTACAGATATGTCGATTAATTTATTTATACCCTCAAAAAAAATATTTTCTCTTTATCTTGAAAATAAGCTGAAATTGCACACTTGTCCTCTTCATCATCGCTAAATATTTTTTCTGCAAAATATCTTTTTCATCTATGGTAACAAATAATAGTCACAGGGCGCCAAATCTGAGTTTTAAGGTGAGTGTTGCAATATTTCAAAACTGCACTTCTATAGAGTAGCCATTGCAACATGGCTCTTGTATACAGGTGTATTATCCTACAAAACAACACACTTTTCGCTAATTAAAAATCTTAATAAAGCATAATAAAGAAAAAGCGAGGGGCTTTTTCTCCTTCAACGCTTCTTTAAGTTGCTCTAGTAGACCTGCATAGTAGTATCTAGTAGACCTGCTCTACAGTTATATAAACACCCTTATATTTGAAGCCAATAAACAGGAATCCCTCTGTGTCCTAGAAAACCTAACCATTGTCTTCTGGTCAAACTACTTAGGGCATGGACTACCCTTCTTATTTTTCACTGTTTGATCTCCTGCTTGGATTCAGGCTCGTAATGGTGAACCCAAGTTTTGTCACTTATAACAATTCGGCTCAAAATTTCATCTTTATCCTCTCATTAGCAACTATGTGAGTAAGCAACCCCCACCCCTCATTATCTCCACCATTCTGCAAACATTTTGAAACACCCTCGTTATTAAACATTGAGATCTCAATTTAAGGTCAGTATGCAAATTTGTTTAAATTATCGTTCTATTTATTTTTTACCAATAAACAAGGCCATAATAATATTTTATTACTTAAAAAAAACCCAAATTCATTTTTGGTTATCAAATCCACACACCAGGGAAATGCAGTTGTATAATTATTTGCTGACCATATAAGGGCTACATTGTAAAGTAGACCAAAGAAAGTTCAAACATAAAGAGCATATTTTGTTTTTGTTAGCATAGAAATTGCATTACAAAGTTCTATGCTTTAGAAAATTATTAAAGTGCTTAGTTGCATCGTAAGAAAAGAGCTCTGTTTAATTTGAAGCATAACACCTTTTTACGCAAACATAACTAAACCAAGCGAAAATAAAAAAATTTGCATAGAATTTGAAAAATTATTCATGGCTACATTCACAGTTTTTACTTTAAAAGAAGCTATAAACCTATGAATATATTTTTACTCGGCAGCTTTGACATGATATTTGAGCAAACAAGTCCTTACACTCCCGTCGTGTTCATACTGAGTCCTGGATCTGATCCCACTAGTGATCTCATGAAGTTAGCTGATCGCTGCGGCTTTGGAGGTGGTAAATTAAAGTATCTGTCGCTGGGTCAGGGACAGGAAGGGGTATGTTGCTGTTACAACATTTCACTATGGTCTTTTTGAACACATGTTCCTTTTCTATTTATATTTATTAATAAGTTAGTAGAATTTTAGGTAAAAATTCTGATTTTAAAAGAATATTAAATTTTCATCGGTAGTAATGAACACTTGTCTGATATATCCAAGTTGTAACTTCATAAGAAATTGATATTAGAGTACCATATAGCTTGATTTTTGTGTACTTGCATTCAACATATAGACGCTTAAACTGTCCCTTGATAATCATTTTTGAATAAATGTAAAACCTATGCTATTTGTTAATTTTTTAAACCTACTTGTTTTCATACTTTCTCTTTTATTTTATTATTCAATCTTATATGGTTCCATAAGAAACATTCCCTAACCATCAATAATTACGTGGGTTCATCAGATAAACCCAGGATCTATATAAATGCATATATATATATATATATATATATACCGTTATGTGCACTGCAGCTGTCCAAGATTGACAGTGCCTTCCAATATTCTGCCCAGGTTTACGCAGAAAAAAACTTATATCATACTACATTCACTGTATCAGGAGCGTTACATTTTTCCATGATATTATTTGCAGATAAATTATTTTACTCGTGTTGTATTTCTTACCCTTTTATTTTTTATTCAGCTTATGTTTCTTATCCTCTATTTGAAATGTCTTTTACCTTGAATAATGTTTAATTATATATCCTTCTGACCACCGAAGGATATATAATTTCCTCATCCAACAATAGCAAATTAATATATATAGCAATAAATATATGAAACTTGGAATTTGCATTTTTCGTGTGTTTACATCTTAAATTTCATTCTCAATTTTGTTCATGTAATGTGCAAGAAATATAATACCATGCAAGAAATACAGAGGTTGCTTGAAAACGACAGAAAGGAGAACTTTTGGTTACATGTTCATCATTGCCAATGCGGTATTTTATTTGGAATAGTAAATGAATGTCTTTGAATATAAAGAGATTGTATTACAAGTGAATATGATTCAATTTTTATCTATATTGTTTTTACGAATGATAAAAATGCTTTTATATAACACTACACCATATTTTAACATAATAAACAATTTCACTAAATTAAAATATTTATGGGGAAATCACCAAAAAATAACAGCTGTGTAACCAAAAGATAAGTCATCACCAGATAGCACTGATAGCATATTATCAAAATTTAGAGTTAGAATATTTATTGGTTTTAAATAAATAAAGTTGTTTGCTGTCAAATCTACATGTTACTACATGAAATAGCTGGTCGTAGAAGATGCTATCAGGATTTCCTGATTAACAAAACTTATCAATTTGCCAGGGTAAGTTAGTCAGTTACACTCCTGAATTATTGCAGTTGCCTGACAATCACTCCAAATGTCTGTCACCGCCTGAGCTTTTAATGTTACTTAGGTGTCTCAGAGTTGACTGCATTACTCCATCCATTAATTACTCCTCCATTAATTACTCCTCTAGCGAATTCCAAATCAGTTTCTACCAGAATAATCTATTCATTTTAATTGTTTTAAATACGATTTCATAAAACGCCATTAAGATAATACACACTTTTAATGATTAATAAAGAATGAATGTACCGAGTGCTTTAACTTCAGAATAAAACTTACTATCTCCTTTTATAAAATTTTATTTAATGTTATTGTTTTTAGACTGCGCTAAACTTGTTGGAATCTGCGATCTCACATGGACAGTGGCTAATTCTGCAGAATTGCCACTTACTTGTGTCATTCCTGCGTGAGCTGGAGAAACAAATGGAAGCTATGTCTAAACCTCATCCTGAGTATCGTCTATGGCTCACCACCGATCCCACACCTACCTTCCCCATTGGGATATTGCAACGGTCTTTAAAAGGTATTAAATTCACAATAAGAAAATTTAATTTCAGACATAATGTCTCTATAAAATTAATTTGATTTTTCTTAACTCTGCTTACGCTAATAGTAGACATACAAATACCTGTATTTTGTCTCGCTTGAAAATTGTCCATCGTTTGACTTAGAAATGTAAATTTTGCAATAATTGAGCAATATTAAAGTATAACCTAAATAACGACATAACGTAATACATTTTTAAGGTTCCACACTTTAAAAGAAAAATTGTACCCTTATAAGTTTACTCATCTGTCTGCTTGTCTATCAGCCCATTTTTTAAAAAACTCTTTAACGTAGAAACGATCGCCCTGCATATTTTGGAGTGACACTATAAATATTTGTATAGTAATTTTAAAGGGGCAAATTAAAAACAAAAAAAAACACAAAAAAGATTTTTTTTAGTTTTGTGTATTTTGTAGGATATCGATTCACAGGGCTAGTTATAAGAAACTAATAAATACGAGTATGTATACTTTAAGATATGTTTGTACCAGGCAAATGTGTGTACCTTGTTTCTGAAACTATTGAACCAAAAATTATAAAAAAATCAGGGTTGGAAGAACCTTACTAGATGGTTGTAAGGGAACTAACAATACGGTAGTTGACTCATTCTAAATTTTGATATTTTTCATACAATATTGTAACTTATATTTTACAATATTGTACGAAAAATATCAATTAAAAGCCAGTCTTGAAAAAAATTAAAAAATTGATTGAAAAATTAGCTAGTTGTAGGCTTCTAAATTTGAAGATTTGGATAGAGTTGGGTATATCCCTATCTCTTTTCCACTTGTAGAATATAATGTGCAATATTAAAAATGACCTCATAACACAGAATTGCCGTCCTTCTCTAAAGGTTAAATTTAAACTTTTATAACTCTGTCAATTTTGAAGATTATTAAAAAAAAATTTCACTCTTCATCAGCTTGTACCTTGAAATTATGATTATTGAAATAAAAAAAATTCAGTCATATACCCAATTATCCTAGTGTTTCTAGTTTCTGAAAAGTTTACGATAATTTTACTCCTGTGAAAGATGTCCAGGGCAATATATTAATATAGTGAAAAATAATATTAACATTTATGCATAGTTTACTAGAAACACCTAGTACTTTAATAGTTTAATGGAAGTAGTAAAGAATGTACGAAAATATCATAATGCGAGTTTTGCTCATAGTTAACAAGTCTTTTCTATGGTAATTTTTGCTAGTTAAAAATATCATTAAAATAATTTTTTTATTGTCTATCAAATGAAGTATTTAGTGCTTGCTTTTTTCTTTCAAAATTCTGGTTTTTCTTTTCACATAGGATGTCAATAAATGGTGCTCCATGTTCAAATGAAATTTCAGCAGTTTTCAATGATTAATGTAACTTACAGTATAGTAATGTTTCATAGCTACATGAATATAATGAACTTATTAGGAGTAAAATGGTTAATTAACTTTTTAATGTTATATCTTAATTTTCATTATGTAAAGAAAAATGTATTTAGTGAAACATGAAACGGATGTATGAATTATGGGTTGGATGAAAAGCTGACATCATCAATGTTACGACTACGTAGGAAAAAGTGATGTGGCAGTATACTATGAAGCTCTTAGAAAGTTATATGTAAAAAACTGAAAATTGCCCCAATTTTTGTGTAAAACATATGGAGAAACTACCAAGTATCTAATATTTGAATATTGGTCTACAGTTGATTAAATGAGAATAGATACTCGAGTTGATATGTTGGTAAAATGAAATGTGTGTTCATCGACAGTTGTGACAGAACCACCCAATGGACTTAAGCTGAATCTGCGTAATACTTACTTCAAACTGCGATCTGCCTCACTTGAGGAGTGCCACCATCCATCATTTAAACATTTGGTATACGTGTTAGCATTCTTCCATGCTGTTGTTCAGGTTTGTAAAATTTTGTTTTGTGATTAGAACACTATGGATTCTAATCTTGAGCTGTAAATGAATAATGGCACAGCAATTACTTGATGAAGTTTGCCACAATTTCGATCATTTAAATCATCTTATAGTAGAACTTAAGTATACTTACTGATCTGCACTCTGATAAGCTTATCATATCAAACATGTCTTTAATTAACTTTTTTCTTGTCACGGAAATAAACTAAAGGTTTGATAAGAAAATGAAGGAAGAATTCCAAAAATAGAATGCCATTACATAGGAGCTATTAAAAAAAGCAATTTATCTATGATAACAAAACTATGACTGATCTTATAAAAATTATGTGTCTTAAAGAAATAAGGTAAGGAAGGTGCCTTTTTGTGTAATTTCAAATGATTTTTTATTAGTTAACAGAATATTTATTATTTGGTGAAATTTTTCAAAATCTGTCAAAATTTTACTGAAAAGTTTGTCGCTTTCACATTTAATTAAACAACTTAATATTTTGTACCCAGTTTTGACTTTGAAATTTGACTGGCTTTTTTAGATTTAAAATTTTGAAATCTTGCCTTACTTTAAAATAAATCGGTGCAATCACAAAATATACTGGGGTATATCCGAATGACACTCAAAAGTGGTCTTTGTTTGATGTTAAACTCAAGTATCTATTTATTTTTCATTTGTATTTACTTCTATAAAAAAATATTTAACTTTCCTCGTGTAACAGCCTAAAAATATGTTTACATAACTTATAAATCAGAATTGCCCGGATTTCCCTGAATTTTCGGAGTCAGGGGTACTTAACACTTTACCTCTTTCATGGGTAAATTATTAGATAGGTAACAATTTAAAAACAATAAAACGTATCAAGGTTTATTTTCATGACTGCAAAATCTCCTAGGTACTAACAACAATTACTTGTGTTTTACCAAGTCACTACTTTTATATTTTTTCTAAATACTAATAACAATTTTGTAAAATAATGCATTTTGTTAAAAAAATTTAACTTAAGGTAAGTTAAATTTTGATTTTTTAAATGAGAACTATCAAAATTAAAAATATAAAATTGTAACATTCAGTATTTTAAAATGTGTCATAGTGAATTACAGGTCTTTAACATCACATTGAAATGTCTTTTGACAACAATACCTGTATTTAAATAAATTACTAATGAAATAAGTCATCATCAAACTAAATATTGTTAGCACTATTTTAAATCACATTGTGTATCGGGCTTCAGAGTTCCGAACTTTTGGTAAGGTAGATGATAATATGTATACACACACGAAGATGTATGCACTATGTACAAAAATCCTTAAAAATATGCGTTGTCATCTTTATTTTGCAATATGCATTATTTCCCATTATGATTTTCTATGTGTATTTTTATCCCTATTAGTAGTTTCACAATCTTTTTTCTTGGGTACTATTAATTTAAACCGTGATGTGTTCTTAATTGTTTTTAAAAACAGTGTGATAAGTCTCTTCGTTTATTTTTACAATTTTCTCAATAAATCAAATAAAGTATGTCCATTTCTTCCTGTTGCCTACTTTACAAGTACAGAGTCATTAAAGCGATAGTCTTGTTCCTTGTTTTCTTCAACTTTATTATTTTCAATCACTTGTTAGCAATTTGCTTTTCGTCTTCATTATTGTCATCACTGTCAAGTTTTTGTAATTGGTGTCTCTTTGTTTAGTCTTATTATCATGATTAGTTACATTATCAGTATTGATATGAAATGAATAATTGTTATTCAATTTATGGCTGTCCTGGGGTTTGGTTTCACTTTCATTAGATACATTGCATAGTATATTTTTAGCCTTGTTTTTTTAGGCTATACCATGTAAGAAACCTTTGTAATTTTCTGTCGGGGTATCATTTTTTGAAATACCAGCACTGTCATTAGCAACAATAATGTCTATTTTTTTATATTTGAATTTGAGTATTTGAATTTTTGTCATTCAATATATCTATATCGGTTGCAACTTCATATACTTTATGTTGACTAACATTCACCTCATCTTCTTTACCATGTAAATTACATTCCTTTATGTCTATATCGAAATCATAAAAATATTGATCAGTTTCATAACCATAATAATCAACAATATCGGAGTCACTATATATACTCATTATGTTTGAATTACAACTTAAAGAGTCATCTCAAGTCTTGTCGTAGTTGTTTTAACTTATTTTTGCCCTGTTTTTTCTTGGTCTTATTCTTGACTAACAGTCCTGGTGTGGATCGCAGTTAGCTTCCTCGTTGAACTTCCTTCTTTAATTACTTTTCTCTAGCCTTCTGTTTTTAGTTACATTTTCTGTGTTTTTTTCTACCCATGGACGCAGCAATTACTTTGGCGCCTTTAGCTAGTCGCTTTTTTTTGTGCAATTACTGTCTTTTAATGTTGACAAATTTTTCCCAACACTAGTTGTTCCAAAGTTATTTTTATGTATGAAATTATGCATATTTTTGGAGTTTCCCTTTCTTTAGGTTTAAGGCAATGACTTAGCTCGAATTGTAGACATTCTGGTATAGGGGAGGTAGGGGAGGGATGGGCACTTTTTCACAATTTAATGCATAAAAAATCAGATTTTATAAATAATCAATATTTATTGCCAATTCTTATTGCACCACACATTTGGCTAGATATCTTACAAAGAACTTATTTAAAATTATAACCAGTCTCAACATTACGAGATAATTCAGAAATTAAGTCAAAAGTGCCCAATGCTCCCTATGGCAGGGAGGTTTGGACACACCCTGTGGGAGGCTTGGGCATGGCCTATAAAACACTTTATATCTATAATAGAATCCAAAAATAAAAGTTAACAACAAATAAAAAACATCTTAAATAGGATCTTAACTTATCTTAGATTAGTTATAACCCATAAAGGCTTATCAAATGTGTACTTAGAGTTACCACGTTTGGTTTTATTGCATGTCTTTGGTCTTGGTAATTTAGTTTTGATGTCCTCTAGTGGGACACTAGCTATGTCATCTACTTCAGGAAAAAAAAAGGTGTATCTTATCTTACTCAGCCTCATAAATTTTATTGTAGCCATGATATGACAAATGTCTTCGATTCGACCGACATAGTGCACAACAGTCTTTTTTGTATTAAATTTAACGAGCACAAAATCATTTATTTGAAAATTTCTGTCAATCATTATCACATCATCTTCATCTAAATCTTTTTCTGACGTTTCTTCAACAAATGATCCCTCAGAACTGTCAGCAAGTAAAACATTTTCTACATCACTATCACTACTGCTCATTTTCCTTTTCTTTACTCTATTCGATGTTAGTTCTGGTGGAAGTTTAGGAATCTGTTTCTTCTCTGTATTTTTAAGAATGTTTTTTTCCTGCCTCTCTCTTTTAGCCTTGTTATTGGTTTGTCTTTCTTGTTCTGCTAATTCTATCAGTCTCTTTTCAGGCGTGTCTGTTAATATCCTTGTCTTCCCTTTCTTCCTTGAATTTTTAATCAGTTTTCTTGGGCAAGCCTTTGGGTATGGTCTCACTATTTCAGGGGTTACAACTTCAGCGACTTCAATTATTATTTGATCTGTAGCAAATGACGAAGAAGAATCAATGACAGCAATGTTATTTAAATTAACAGGCTCTGCTTCAATTTGATTTTCTCTTTCAGGCTGTTCTGGAAGGACTTGAGTTGAAGTTGGCTGGATTATAGAGTCATTTCTGGACGATAATGCTTCATCAGTTACGGGTGCATCGCGATCAGTGACAGAAGAGCAAAGAAAATCTTCATTTGAGAATATATTAGAATTTAAAGGCCATATCCCAGGTTTTTCAAATCCTTTTTGTATGTTTTGTGGTTTGAAACCTAGAGGTATAGCAATAGCTGCTAGTTTGGGGATATCATATATTGTTACAATTTTTCCAGGATTGCTGATCATCCAGTCTGTTAAAGCTTTATTGTAGTAATTTTTTAGTGGTCCATACACTGTTAAGTCAAGTGGCTGTAACTTGTGGCTACAGTGTGGTGGAAAGGTCATCAGAACAATGCCAACTTCTTTACAAAAGTCTAAGACTTCCACAGAAATATGGCTCTCGTGATTATCAAGGAGCAACAACACTGGATTTTCAGGTGTTGGTTTTGCATGTTTCACAAAATGATGCATATATTTAATGAAATTTGAAGATGTCATCCATCCAGATGGATGTGTTGAGCCATCTGACCCAATGGGGGCATCATGAAGCATGTAGGGTCTGAAATTTACTCTTGGGAATATGAAGTACGGAGGTATTGCATTTCCAATAGCATTGATTCCACAGCACACTGTGACAAGTGAACCTCTCTCTGCAGATGTTGCTTGTCCAACTTGTTTCGAGCCTTTTGAAGCAATCACTCTTTGTGTACGCTGAACTGTCGTCAATCCTGTTTCATCTATATTATATATAGCTTCGGGACAAAACTGATGTTGCTGAAAGACCGTTTTTAAATTTTCGTAAAAATTATCCACATTTGTTTTGTTAAAACTTGTTGCACGTGACAACGATGTAGCTTCTGGTGTCCGTATTGATAAGTGAGATTGCCTGTTCCAGTTATCAGGAATATTAGTTTTCTTTATGGCTACAGCATAGTCATATGCCAATTTACGTGCTTGTATCTTTGTCAATCCATAATTATGTTTAGAACAAACTATTATGTAATCTGACAATTTTTGTTCTTCGTCGGTGAAAATTTGTGAGGTTATAAATCTGTGCGAAGAATCCTTTACAAAATTTTGTTTAAGGTACCGTTGCAAACTTGATCTAGGTATTTTATATTTATCAGCTGTTGTTTTTATTTTTGATCCTTTTGATACCTCGTCGATGGCTCGTAATATCAAATCTTTGGGAATTTCCCGTCGCAAACCTTTCTTTTTGAATTTAAACGGCATGTTTCTGTAATTAAAAATAATTCAAATAGTTTAATTAAAGCAGGCAATTAGAATTTTAAAAAGTCTTCCTATACCCAATATATAGAAGGGAGCATTGGGCATGCCCAAACCTCCCTCACATCGGAATGCCCATTGCTCCCTCTGTATTCATTTTCAACATAAGTTACCGGTATTTTTTTTTATTTAGGTATTTAAGTGTGAATTTCAGTTTAATTTATAAGTTAGTAAATATACAATAGATATATAATAAAAAATAGACATACCTTTCGTTAGTTTTCTTTTTATTGCGATCCGAAACCACAATAAAATATTTACTTTTACGAGCGCATAAACTTCAAACGTGTTTGTGTTTGACAACTGACAGAAATTACAGATAGTCTATACTTGAACAGTGTTGCCAGTCGGTAAAGTAAACTACCAAATTAAGAAAACAAAAAGATCTGTGACCGTATCAGAGTAAAAGGGGGGTGCCCATGTCTCCCGACTGCCCGTCCCTCCCCTACTTCCCCTACTCATTATCTGATTTGCTGGTTTGCTACAAAAGAGATGTTCTGGTTGAAAAACTTTATATTATTAATATTCCTTATGTTCTACCATATCAGAAAATAATATCTGTAATTTAAAATTATTTTTTAAAATATACTTAATACCTATCGCTTTTTTTTTTAATTTCTTGAATTCAAAGTATTTTTTTAATTATTATCTGCTTGTTTAAATGAGAAAGCTTCTGATGAAACTCCTAATTGATTACAATGTATTTTGCAATTTTTAAAGTATTTAGTTCAGAATTAAAATCTAGAATATTATTATATTGACATTTGCGTGTGTCTCAAAATTCTTATCTCTGTGTGAGCAAAGTTGCAGACCACTGCTTACAGTTTCATTTTAACTTTCATGTTGATAACTTTATCATGACAAGTTTGACAAGTACTTTTTTAAATTAGTATTGATTTTATAGATAGTGGCAGATATATGAAGACAAATTTATTTTAAATTAACTAATTTACTTAATCAAATTAAAAAAACTACATAAAAGTTGAAAACCATTGACAATTTCTATGGAAAACCAATGTGGGGCAATTCTGCTTACATAATGATTCCGAATTCCCTCTGATGTCTAACTCCGAAAAAAATATGAATAGAGCTTCTTAACCTATGCATTTATATAATACACACAACAGTTTAACATTTAAACGGATAATAAATTGTTTAATTTACCGAAATTCCAAGTAACACGTTTCGGAGTTATTCTAAAAATACAAAAATGCACGAAAAAGCACTCTTTTGACAAAATGTTACACTACACACGCACAGTCATTGGTAGCAACTTGGTCAATTGAAACGGTGAAGCAGACTAAGCTAATGTCGACGTGAATGTCACCAATATTAAAAATAATGTAGTGTTTAGTAAGATTTTATAACTTTTTCAGGCAAATTACATTTTATAATAGAATGTAATTTGCTTGAATAATATTTCTGCCAGATTTTATAATGTCAATATACAAATATTTTAAAATAATAATGTTGGTCAAGTATCCTGTAAAGTCAAGTTTCACTAGATTGTCATTTTCAAACATAAAATTTTTACCAAATTCATAGTCTATCTCACATTTATTAGTATCATATCAAAAGTTTTCGAATTGATGGTCTTTTTATACCTGTGTTTCCACAAATTCCTTGAAAATTCATTATTTATTAATTTGCTAAAAGCCACAGTATTATGTCCAACACCATTAAACTGAAATAATTTTAATTCCTTTTTACAATATTCAATCACGTAGTGAAGGAATTACGCAATAGTTGTGCAACGAACTTAACTTATATTTGCAATAATAAAAGGTTTTTTCGTAACTTTGCTAACTGTGATTCTATGTTTTGTTGCAAGTATACTGTAGTACATAATTTTTTATGTAAATGTAATAAAATTATGTCATTTCCATAACTAACGGTCTTACAAGCAACGAAAATGTTTCTTATAAGTTTAAATAAATGCAACAAGCATTCATGATAACCTAATGTTTCTTAGTACTGTGAACAAAATACAGTTTACACAGTGTAATGTTTAAATTTCCGTCTAAAATTCGTATCATATTGGATGCAATATCATAAAATATAAGTGATATTATTGTCAAATGTAATCTTAAGGTACCGATGCGTTGCTGTAATATTGTGGCTTTATATAATATGAATTTATAGTTACGGTCAAGATTATTAGTGTGCTTCATTTGCTTTTTCAATGTGGTTACCAGTTAATCCATTTGCTACATCCACAAATTCTTGACAACAGTACCCATTTCATTTAATGAGCTTTCTTATGTGCACCTCATCCATCACTCATAAAGATATACCCATCTCATCAATAATTCATCATTAATTGTCTTTTCCGCAATTAAGTTTATCATTTCAATCCCTTCTTTTTTTATACCCAGAGTGAACTGCACTCCTTTTGATTTCAAACTTTTAATTTCCGTAGATGAAGTTAACATAAATTAAATTCTAATAAAGTATCTAATAAAAATATACTCACTTCGTGTTTCTAATAAAAATATGCACATGTTTTCAGTCTTTTTTTTGTTTTTGCAATAAGATTCTCGTAACAAACTAACAGGTTTGTTCATTTTCTTTTTTCATTAAGTCAAGTTAAGGTATAGAGATGATGAAATACCAGGTTGAGGAGAAATGTCTCGATATAAGCCACTGGCCGATTAAATTTCAGAACATATGCTAAAAAATGCATCCATTTATTAACAATAAATTGGCACCGCATTTATTAAAATCTATCCAATAGTTAAGACTCTGTGAGGAAAAGAAATATATGTAGACCGTTGATATTATATATGTAGACCGTTGAAATTACAATCTTAAGTCAATAATCTATACTTATTTTACTGACAAAACATGGAAGATTCCTTTAATATACATTTATTACGGATGTTATTTCAGGAGCGTCGTAAATATGGCAAAATAGGTTGGAACATTGCGTATGATTTCAGTGAGTCCGATTTTCTAGTATGCATGCAAATTTTAGAAACGTACTTGCATAAGTGCCTGTCTGCTAAAGGACCTATACCATGGGCTACACTGAAGTATTTATTTGGAGAGGTTCGTTATATTTTTACTTTTATTAGTCAATTAAAAATTAAAAATTAGAAATGTATGTTACATTTGTGTTTGTGTGTTTTAATTGCAAAAGAAAACACTTGTAATAAAATTAGAAAACTTCCATAATAAAAATACCAACATTGTGAAATATCTCAGTTTTAACAATAAATTTTAAAATGTCTGTAATTGAAAATGAATTTATTGCTATAATTTTAGTGGGAAAATATTTTTATGGACATTTTTAAATTTTGTGTCCAATGTATGCAATTTGTTTAATATTTGATGAGAAAAATGTATGCAGTTTTCCACTTCTATAATTATGGTTTTTTCTTGACAACATGTAATTTACATGATAACAACTCTGTTTACCATTTCTGTAAATGGAAAAGAATCTTAAGCTCCAATATGTTTGAGAAGTAGAAGATTCTTTACTCAGTATATTACAACATATCGTAAGCGTTCTTAACCTTTTCATTGTCAAGCCATTATATCGACACAAGCCTCCATGCCACCAATCATAAAATCGCAATGCGACTAAACTGCCAATAACTCGGTTCAATCACGAAAGTGAACTATTACGATCAAATACGAGAAGAAGAGCTAGATTGTGTATATGGCCAGGCACTATATTGCCAGGCGCTTGTTACAAAACAAACAAACTTTACAAAACGATTGTTATCATGTTCACGCCCTAATAGATAAGTATGTATGTCACAGCGCAGTAGCTATGTCATTTTCAAATATTTAGTGATTATACACATTTTCCAGGTTTACAAGTTTAGTCAACTTGAAAGACAGGATCATTTTTTTGGGGTACCCTCCTATATGTGGAACTTGAAATAGATTTTTTCACCTATCAAATGGGGTAAAGTGAATTTGTTTAATTGCCTTTCTAAATGCAATTAAAACTTCATGGTAACATTTTTAGTTAAATTTTAATTTTCAGAATTTTAGAAATCGCATCCCCACGCCACTATTTTTCCAATTGTATTTTTTAAAAATTTGAATGAAATCATAAAAATATATCTAACAATTACTCCAAATATTTTATGAGATAAGCTTTCAAAATAAAATATTAAATATGTAATTTAATATACATGAAATTTAATCTATTAAAATAAAAAAAGAGTATCAATAATTTTGTTTGCCTCTCACAGTAAGTATTATTATCACACCCCAGGTAATGTACGGTGGACGTGTCATCGACGACTTTGATAGAAGGATCGTGAAGACTTACATGGAGGAGTATTTTGGAGATTTCCTTTTTGATACCTTCCAACCGTTCCATTTTTATAAGGACAGCACGGTGGATTATTTTATACCTAGAGAGGGTGAGAGAGATAATTACATTGGTAAGTTTGTATTTATATAAAATAAAAAATATATGGAAATAAAATCATAGATCGTTGCATTTGGACCATCTTAACAAACATTTTCTAAATCGCACTTTAATATCTTATTCTATCACTGAAACTATTTTGTCTAAAGACTCCTCAGTGAGCTACCTAATTATTTTTTAATTCAATTTCTGATGGATTCCATATGTAAGAGTATGTTTTACAAGTTTTGCTGTAATTTATACTGCCTAGTTGTAAATTAATTTTTCCATCCTAAAAGTGATCAATTCGGGAATGTGTTTGTTAAATTAGAATTTAATTAAATGTTGTAATTAAAAAAAAATTGACAGAATTTATTGACACCTTGCCGCTGGCAAACAGCCCGGATGTGTTTGGTTTACATGCAAATGCTGAGATAGGATACTTCACGCAAGCTGTCAAGGAAATGTGGATGCATCTTATTGAACTCCAACCGCAGTCGAGTAAGAGATAAATTAATTGATTAAATTATACACCATTTGAATTTAACGTAGGAAATGTAGTACAGTAAAATAATTTTATATCATTAAAGGTGAAGCCCTCATTTCGCTTTAATTGATAGTATTAAATCTATTCTAAGACCACACGTAGAATTATAGCAGTAGTTTATTAATTTTTTACCTAGATATGTAACATGAACTTTATTCATATCACATGTTTAGGTAAATAATTAATAATCCGCTGTCATAATATTAATATACTAAATGTAAGTCTATAGATTGTACTAAATTCGTTCAAGAAGATTTTAATACTCAGATTCAGAAAAATTAATAAAATGCCATTATAAATCAACGTAAACATCTTCATATAAATTTACATAGATAATTATCAATTAAAAAAATAGCCGTGATGCCAGTACTAGAACACGTCTAAATGCAGCTGAAGGAAGTTGGGATGTATTGCTCCTGTTGTAAATTATATTTAAGATAATTATATGTGCGGGTTTATTGCAGATGTATAAATAAGTTAAGTACTTAAGCTGCACATTCTTGTAATGGTTAAAGTACACACAAAATTAGTACTAAATAAATTATAATTAGAAAAGTAAATGACAAAATTTTTGACAGTTTACTTTTGACACATGTAATGTACAAAACAGCTGATAGCAGTAGTGAGCGCTGCACAGCTGATAGCACCATTTTTGTTTCTTTTTCGCGCATGCGTACACTGGTTTTCTTGTTCAATCATGTTTCTCTATCTCTCTCACTTGTTAGCTAAGTACTTATTTTCAAATTTTGTCACACATTACAACTAAATTTTGCAAAACGTTGCGATCTTGACATTTTATTTTTATCGTGCCAGTAGAAGTTTCATTCACATACATAATGGGCAATATATTTATTGGCTAAATTAAATGATTGATAAAGAGTTATGGCCCTTCCTTGATCAATTACTCCATGGATATTTTCATTGGTGATTATTCAAATTTTTAAGTAACAAGTTGCATGTTTACTTTTAGCATGTTAATAGATCCACCATTACTTATTGTTTATGTAATGGGGGCAGTAGCCAAGTATGTGATTTCATATCGGGAAGAGGCTTTCATTTGCTCATTTCATTGATGAATCCTGAAAAAACATAATATAATACTCAATTTATATAATAAATTTTTTACAAATAAAATATATTTATTAAATATTATGAATTTCGTTTTTCAAACATGCAAAGTTGGGAAAACTCCACGTAAGTAACTTTTTTAAATATTAACAGCAAAAAAATATGCTCTGAATTCACGTGCACTCTCAATATACATTGTAAAGAAATTAATGTGTACTTTCATAGTTTCATTAAAGACTTTGAGCGTTAGTTCTTATTCAAGTTATCTGAAGATCTATTGCTTAACACAACACTTGCTATGTTTTACGAATAATGTAACTTCTTTAAACTACCTGTAATATAGGCGATATTAATTTATAGCTGTCTTATTAGATAACTAGTGTTTTACGAAGACCTTGTATTAATGGAGTCAAATGTTAATTTTTTTGGTTTAATTGAAAAAGTGAAATGAAAAAATTTAAAATAAAATGAGTAGTTTAGTGGAAAACTAACCATGTCAAACTACCTTCAAAATGAAATTTTCCAGAAGAGAAATCAAAGGGGCCAAAGATTCAAACGAAAAAAATTGTATAACAAAAAAGTGTAAGGTTTAACTTAAAAAAATTTGACAAATAGAAAATTGTGTGTTTAAATTGTGAATAATATATCATACCGTTTTGATATTTTTCATGGTTTCGGATTCTTAAAATAAAATGATGCTTTTTATTAAAATTATTAATTTAGTGAAATATATAAATCCTGAACAACAAACGAACAATGATAATATCCAACCAAATATACAAAATTTAACAAATTCAAAGAATCAATTAATGTAATCAGTGTATAACCAACCAGTATAAGAACTGCGCAAAATGCAACTTTCCAGTTTAAATTAATACATTTTTAGTTAAACTACTATCATTATTTCATGTGAAGTCCGCTATACATATAGTTTATAATGCCTAAATATGATCTAATGTGTTGTATAAAAGCATTTTAATCATCATAAAAGCAATATATTGTATAGTTTTTCGAATATCAAAACTCATTCCATTTGTAATATGACTTCTTTACATTCAGTGAGGTTTACTATTTTCTGTTAATAAAATACTGTTAAATCATGTAATCAAAATTTCTTATTTCTTTCATTTTCAAGCAACTTCTAATGTTTCTTGCATGCTTTCTATAAAAAAAATTGATTACAGTGATACGACAGCCATTTTTTTACTGCAAATGTATGACTTCTACTCTTTTAACTGCAAATTGGCCGGTGGTGACATTCAAGTATACAGAAAAAAATTCTGTTTTTTGATGAGATATCTGTAACTCCTTTGTACAATTTTAATCATAAACAATAAGTATTTTTTAATTTATTCGGTTCCAATAAATTTTTCTAAAATTTTTGTAGAACATAGATTTAAATGTTATGGTGTCTATTATTTAAGTTTTTGAACTGTAACAATAAAACTTCAAGATTTTATTTTAAATTATTATGAATATTAGGTGCAATTCTTTGGTGAGCAGTTACTGTCTGTTAAAGCTTTAAAAGTGTTCTTCAATACCCAAGGCATTGACAGGGTTCAATTCTCGCATAATAATGAAATTTGGAAAAAAATAAATAATACATAGCATAGGAAATACATAGCCTTCTTAATAATGTGTTGAACTGTAAATTTATGGATATTCAGAGATGCCGCACGGAAGCATAATGATTGTCTTGAATAATCCAAAACAGATTGACGCACATGCTCGACTTTTCCACTTGTCCAATCTAAAGGTTCATCACTACTAAAATAAAAATATATATAAATGTAGACTTTTCACCTTTATTCTTTCAGTTAGACTTACACCTGAGAATGAATCTGAAAATTTATTTGAATGATTTTGTAGGTGAGTCTGGAGGAACTATGAGCAGGGAGGATTTCATAGACCTAATAGCTGTGGACATCCTAAATAAAGTGCCAGTTCAGTTTGAGATATGGCGAGTGCGGAAGAAATTTGAAATGTCAATAACTCCTACTCTTGTCGTCTTACTGCAGGAGCTTGAAAGGTTTAATTTTAAATTTAGTATTAATTTGTCATGTTCCCTCTGAATAAATTTATTTATTACGTTTGACATATATAGCTGAAGTCACCTGAATACATTCTCATAGGAAGAAGATTTTATGCTTGAGAACCCTTTTAAGTTACAGGGGCCTTCACAGCACTAAGTGTGTTAAAGAACTATGTGCAATTACAATTTTTTTTAAATCTATTTTCACACAGGATATCGTATAAAATTTTCAATAATTTTCTAGAAAAAGTGTATACATTTCATGAATAAAACATTTTATGGTCAGACTGATGCATAGGTCTGTTTATGATGCAAAAATAAACAAGCAGTTTGTACCACCCCTCCTGGTTTTGCACACTTATATTATTTTAGTCATGTCATATGTATATAGGTTCTTGTAGGTATAAACACAATGACCAATTCAGTTAAAATGTCCAATTACTAATAATGGCTTACGTGCCTTTATAAGTGTAAAAGAAATAGTTTAATACAATTTTTTTAATGGTACTATGTTTTGAGAGTATTGTGTGAAAATTATATGGTGAAATATTGAGAAATAAGGAACTTATAGAAAAACAAAACACATCTCAAATGTAAACAAAGTTATACATTTTGTAGTTATCTGTGAATACGCCACTTCAGCCACACGTGCAATTAATGATATGTAATATGGCAAACTGTTTTTTTTAAGTAATCGTATAATTTATAAGAGTTAAAGTTAAAATTTTTATACGTCAGTGCAAGTTACAAGTTTGGTGCAAGTTACAAATATAACATATTGTTAAATATTATGACAGATAAATTTAATTTGATTATTGGGAAAACGGTGAAATAAGAGCAGTAGCATTCACTAAGTGTTAAATGTTCATCTATTTTTTGTAACAGTGCAGTAATTGTGATATTTTTATTAATATTTCGTATTCCATCCTAAGAGTCACTTTTATTTCGTCGGGCGCCAAAAATGCAAAACACAAAAACTATTAACAGTTCTTTTTAATTTATAAGATCAATGTTACTGTTGGAACAATATGGATGAATATCTACAATACTTCAATTTTACATGACAAATTTTCACCAACTCTTTTTATTGTAATTGTATTAAATTAATTTGTAATATATTTAGATATAGGTTAACAGTGGCAGGTCTGATTTAAATATTATTTTATTATACATTTCAATTACTTTTGAAACTAAGGATTTTATTAGGTCATCGCGATTCATAAATTCCATCTACCGTTAATAAAAATGAAAACTTAAAATTAGAATATCAATAATTATTTCTTCTTAGGTGTGAGTGAGGCCCAATTTATTTGAACATTCTAAATTTTATATTGAAAACATTTAAAGTTTTTTTTCCAATTTTCCAATTTCCATAAATTATTGTCAAACAGGTTTATATTCTATCTATGCATAATGCATAACATATCCTTATCTATACATAATGCATATTATTATATGTTTAACAATTTCTTTCTTCTACCAATTTTATTTTGGAATATTTCAAAGCTTAATCAACATTATGTGGTGTTGATTAAGCTATGAAATATTGGTTGTGAAGCGCTATAATTTAAATCCTAACTCCACCAGTAACTGTAGTTGGATGGAATGAACCTACTGATAGAAATGGAAACTTAGTTAATACTAAGTTTTCCATTTCTATCAGTGGTGTCAATCCTAACTGCAACCTATTTTAGTCATATATCAGGTACTTCAAAGTTACGCTGATTCTACTTTGCAATAAAATAAATTTTTAAATTTTTTCTAATAATATAAAATAAACATACCAATGTAATATAATTGTTTTTATTAAATTAATTTAAGCCAGCACTCTGTTGGTTTCATTTCAAGTGATTATAACGTTAGGCTACAATGTAAAATAAATCATTATTGAGCAATTTCATTATAACTTAGGTATTACGTTATTTATTTTCTTCTCATATTGAATATTTCTTTTCCATTTCATTTAGAGAATTTGTTTTTCACCATGATTGGGCCTTATGCTTCACCCGCTTGTGTGTAAATATGTATACTTGAATATAAATTTTTGTAATCTATTTCCTATAACCGATTGACTTGAAATTTGGTACAAGTACAACAATAAATGTGATAAAAGAATTTAACAATAATAAATTGAAGATGACAGAAGCTTTTTGTTATTCATCGTCTGGTAATAAAGATCTTTAAATTTATAAGACTTGGGATACAAAAAAAAGCGAAGCGTGTCTATGAAATTGGAAACTTGTAAATAGAGACCAAGGACTTAAATGTATTTCCAATATTCTTTATTCAAAGTTTTTTATCATTTTCTGAGCAATACGTTTCCATTTTGCAACAATCACATTTTTAAGGGCCAGAATGTTTCTGGAGCTGGTTTTACGGCTCTGATGCATCGTTTGAGATTATCCCATATGTGTTCTATCGGATTAAGGTCGAGATTTCTAGTTGGCAGTTTAACCGACGAATTCCGACCTCCTGCATATACGCATTAAGCATTGTCGTCCATAAAAATGGACTCGCCTCCAACTGCTGTTAATCCAACTGGGTTGGGCATGAGGAATAAGAACCTCTGTCATGTACCTTTGCGCATTAAGTGTGCTATTTTCAATAAAAACTAACTTGATACAGTCATCTGAGTTAATACCAGCCCAAAACATTACGGAGCCTCCACCGTAAGGGGTGATTTCCTCAAAGCACACTTCTGCGAAGTGTTCTCCAGGTCTTCGTAAGACTCACCGACATCGATCCTCACCACTAATCGATATACGAGCTTCATCGGAGAATAAAACACTATTCCAGTCTTGTTGAGTCCATGACGAAAAATTTTGAGCGAATCTCAATCTGGCAACTCGATGCTCACGGAGCAATGTAGGGCCCCAAGCTGGGCGATAGCTACGTATATTGATGGCCTGAAGCCTTCTACTGACGGAGCCCGTTTCTTGGTATCGTTGCCAGGTCCTTTGGATAGTGGAACGGCTCACATTATACTGCTGATGAGACACATAACATTGGCTACAGCCTACTTCAAGCAGCACAATAATTGTACTAGCTCTAACCGTTTTTTCAACCATACTGAGAACAGCAAACAGAAGTGAACTAATGCAGCAAACAGCAGAAATTTAATTAAAATTTATTCGTTAAAATAAAAAACGTAACAAATGGAAAAGAAATTAATAAGAGTTGGATTTCATTTACCGCCAAAAAATACATTTTTGTCAGTGAAAGAGAATTTTCATTCAAAAAGAATAAATTTCAAATTTAGAACGTTCGTTTTTATGTGCCAGAAGACACTATACTTGCCAGTAACAATTACAAATAATACAATCTCTTAATAAATAATATTTTGTTAATAATATGACAAAATGAAAAGCGCCCATTTTTTATGCAAAAGAGAGTATTTAAATTAAAATGATATAAACATATAGACACATTTAAGAAATAGATCAGAATAACGACTCAAATGGTGATGAAATCGTCGATGGAGTACAATTATTTTTGCTGCTATGATTTTTGTTCCACGTGAGATGGCTATTGTTAAATTTCTCAATAAAAGTTTAGATTATTGAGAAACTTAACAATAACCAATAATAGCCATGTTACTTCTCATCATGAAAATTATATAAATATATGGCCTAATAAATCTTTGTATTTTCAAATGTCTATAAAATACAATTTAAAGTACAGACTGTATTGAGTTTCGATGAATTTTTTACAGACTCAACTTCATGTCATAAGTTGATTGACTCATAACCTATTAGAACCTACTTAGCTGTAACAATTTTCCTTTAACTTTGTTATATATACTACTATTAATAATATTTTTCAGATATTCAAAAACAGCAGTTTAGCTGGTAGATAGTAGGGACATGTAACTCTAACAAAAATAACCACTTTAAAGCTTAATATTTTGTTACCGGATCCCTATATCGAGAAAGTGTTCATGATATATCCACAATATTTTTGAAACACCTTATACACAGTAGGGTATTCGAATAGATAACATGAATTTTTATTATGAAAATTTTGTGATTTTTTTACTAAGTGTACGTTTAATTATTGATTACACTTTTTTATCATAACAACAAAAATTGCATTTTATGTAGACTTTTCCTTTATAAGCCTTTTTTTGGTCTAGTTCATTATTTTTTTTTCATACAGGGATTTTTTGGGTTTTGTCCATTATTTTTTACATTCATAACTACATATGTATGTAGGGTACAAATGCTTCAACTATGTTGTAACTACATTTTTTTATTTATCTACGCAACAAATTTCATTACAGTAAAATCAATTCTTTCAGAGTTATACATTATTTTATCGATAAAAATGGCCTACATATTTAAGAAAAAGTATGACAGATGAAGAATATGGTTAAACTACACCATTCATTACTTCTGCCATAGTTTGAACTTGTGACTTAAATCTTTAATTTTTCACCAGATTCAATAAACTGATAGCAAAGTTGGATGTTACATTGCATACACTGCGTGCGGCATTGGCAGGTGAGGTGGGCATGGATTCAGTGCTAGATGATGTTGCGGCATGTCTTTACAATGGGCAATTGCCCAACGCATGGCGCGATCTAGCGCCTAGTACTTGTAAACAGCTCGGCCCGTGGATCGATCACTTCCTGCAGCGTACTAAACAGTATAATGACTGGGTATGTGAGATAGCTTGCATTATTCTATAATAGATGACACTGAAAGACTATTGCTTGTTATCATGATTATAGTTACTGTAGTCTCATAGTATAAGCACATGAAATGTGATTAAAAAATTTTGGGTAGCATTCAGAGTACAAAAATATTTACTATATTATAATAAATACGTAAATTTAACTACGCACTGGCTAAACAACAATCCTTAACACTATTGAGAGCCTCTGTAAAAATCTGCAGTCTCAAACAAAAAAACGGTCTCTCAAATCTGTGTTTACAGAAATGTAAGGGGGCATCTTCTAGAAATTTATAAGTTCAATCCTGTTCATCAGCTTTGAGTATTTAAGGGTTAACTTAGATCAACCTGTATTTATTATTAGACCTGATTAAGCTTTATATAAGGTGTCTCAACGTGTAATTCCAACTTTAAGTGCTAATAAAAAAAACAATTATTGTGTTTATAATATTTTAATTACAGTAAACTAAAGTACATTCATGCGGATTTTATGTACAGAATATTACACCATCAAGATGTCTCCCATCATGGCGAACGCACTCCTCAAAGTGTAAGTGCGAACTTGCAATGACGCACCGCAGAATGTCAACTGAGATGGCTCTCACTTGTTCCGAAATTTTTTTTCGCCTTCAGCTGCTCCAAATTTATAAGAGGTGTATCAAAAATTCTTGCTTAAAGATAACCCCATAGAAAAAAGTCAGCTGGGGTTAAGTCGGGTGATCTGGGTGGCCAAATTATGTCCCAAAATCGGCTTATGACTTTTCCCAGAAACAGAGCTCTAATTGTGTCCATGGATGCCCTAGCTGTGCGGGCAGTGGCCCCATTTTGCTGAAACCACATATCTGAATAGTCAACATCTTCCTCTCGTAGCTGTGGTAAAAAAATTGTTAATCATTTCAATATACCGTTCGAAACGAACTTTGAATTGGGTGCTGAGACGCCCGTATAACATTCGTACATTAAAAATTCTTAATAATTATATAATTTTTGAAGTAAAACATCTATGTTGGGATGAAATGGGATCATAACACTACTCTGTTTATATTAAAATTAGATTGCAATGTTATAAATTGTAATTTAGAAAACAATATTGGTAGCATTTAAGAATGCCTTATTCTTTGGAGTCTGTTGACAGATTTTCATGTATCCACAATTCGTAATTGAAAATTAATTAAAATTGCAATGTATGTGGTATTATTTACAAGTCAAATTACTCATTATTGGATTGTAACCGAGCTATCTAGGCAAAATGTCCAGTTATCAATTTGATATTGTCATGAAAATTGGATATTTTGATTGTTTAATGAATGTGGTTTTGGAAAGAAGTGTTGGCTACACAATATAATTATAAAAAAGGGGAGTGACGAAAATGCACAATTTGTAGCCATAAGAAAAAACAAAAGGGCTATCTTCATAAATGTGCACACATTATATTTTTACTATATCAAGGATTTGTCAATGAAAAATAAAATGTCATAAAGAACATAATAAATTAAAACTATTACTATTTTTTGTAATCAATATCAATTGCTTTCTTTTTGTGTCTAGCTATTGCCTAAATGAATTAAACATGAATTATTAACTGACAGAACAAATATCAATACATTCATGCCATATTATTGAAATAAATGTCTTTTTCGTTATTTTCGAGTTTTGCTTGGTCTTTTTCGATGGCCCTGTCAAGCCTACAAAATTCTTAGATTAAGAATGTTACATATGTGTATAGAGAATACAATGAGACACATTTTGCACTTTGTTTCCGTCTTGATAGTTCAAAGAGCCCATAGAAATAGCATTTACGAACTATTATGAAAAATAACCTACTTTTCATAAAAAATACAACATTTTTCATTGTTCCGACTGATGATTAAAATTAAACTTTTAAGCGGCTAATTTTTTTCATTTTCATGACAAATAACATGACAAACTTTTGCTGGTTTCTTTTGTATCATGTTTATGAAGTGATAATAGTAAAACATGTTTATGGTAGGTATATAAGTATTAAGAATAATAAGGTTCAGTTAAACTTCCTCTCAATATATGTAATTGTTGTGTTTACTAAAATCACACTTATTTTCTATTAGTTGAACAAGTTTTAATATTTCAAAAAACCTTTACTATAACTGGATTGAAGTTTGGAAAAACATATAAAATAAATAATTAAATAAATTTTCAGGCAACCATAGAAGAACCACTAGTAATATGGCTGTCAGGTTTACATGTTCCCGAGTCATACCTGATGGCACAACTGCAGATAGCTTGCCGTCTGTACACGTGGCCTTTAGATCGTTCCACGCAGTTCACCAAAGTTACTGCTTTCACATTACCCGACCAGATTGAGGAACGACCCGAGACGGTAAAAATAATTAATTCTTATTCAAGTAAATTACATTTATGTCCTTTATGCGAAAATTACATTTATGTCCTTTAAAGAAACTTACATTCTTCATCTTATTGAGATCCCGTCAATAACTATTATTGCTATAAATCCATTTTGTTATTTCATCTTTTTCTATTCATAATGAACGTATACATATAAAATGTCAGTGTGACCATATGAATGCTATATACATATGTTTTCTCATTAATTTTTTGAGTTGTTAAATGGAAAACAAATTTATTTTTTAATTTTTCTTGGTATAATTGTAGGGGTGTTACGTACGAGGACTGTATTTAGAAGGAGCTCGGTGGGACAATGAAGAAGGTTGCTTGAAAAAGTCACATCCCAAAGTACTTGTTACAGAACTGCCCATTATGTATATCATACCTATAGAAGCCCATAAGTTGAAGCTACAGGTGAGATGTATAACTTAAGCTTTGTTCACATTTCGTCCTTGACTTTATGACATTTACAGTCAGAAGGTCAGACAATAATTGTAATGAAGGTCAAACAATAATAGCAGTCTGAGTTACAAACTTGTAATGTAACATAAAAGTTACAAGGGGGCTTTGTAAATGTAACGTAAAAGTTACGAGGGGGCGTTATTAAGTTCACGGAATGGAAAGGTAGGCCATTAATAAAAATGATTAACGGTATGATAGCTAGTTAAGTAACTCATTATTAGTATAAATACCAAGTATTATCATAATCGGATCATTAGTCTTTGAACTATCGTGGAACAAACAACTCAATCTGGAAGACTGGGTAAAACCATGGTTTGAGTCTGGGTAAAACCTGACTCTCCCCTGGGTAAAACCATGGTTTACAAGTGGCATAGTCTCTTTAAACAGGGTAGAGACTCACTTGAAGACGACCCACGCCCCGGTTGGCCGATAGAAATAACTACTCCGGAAATTATTGAAAAAGTTGAAAAATTAATATTGGAAGATGAAAAGAAGAAACAGCTTGCAGAGATGGTTGGACTATCGGATACAACAATTTTTTAAATTCTCCATGATCATCTTGGCATGACAAAGGTCAGCGCAAGATGGGTGCCGAGAATGCTCACACCGCCTCAAAAACAACGCCGCGTGGAGTGTTCTCGCGCGTTTTTGGACCTCTGTAGTGAAGGCAAGGATGGACTATTGAGTCGAATTGTTACTGGAGACGAAACTTGGGTTCATCATTACGAACCTGAGACCAAACAAGACTCAATGCCATGCAATACCCAAGAAGTTTAAGGTGTAGAATTTTGGAACACCCACCCTACAATCCTGACCTGGCTCCTAATGATTATTATTTGTTCCCAAACCTTAAAAAAGAACTTCGTGGAAAGAAGTTTTCAATCGATGAAGAAGTGAAGGATGCAATTTCAGGTTATTTTTCGGCCAAAGACGAAAAAAAATTTTATGAAGGTATACATAAGCTAATTGAAAGATCTCAAAAATGTATCAGGGTAGCAGGTGAATATATTGAAAAAGAAAAATAATTTTGTATTTTATTCTCACTCCTTATCCTCCACTCTGCGACCTTAAAAACGCCCTCCCAGATGTATGAACATCTGAAGTTTAGAATATTGTACATCTCGGAATATTGTACATCTCTGATATTGTTCATATATATTATGTTAAGCTATTAGAAAATTTAGCTACCAATGTAAATTTAAACAGAGTGAACAATGGAGCCGTTTCATTCTTGCTTATCTCTAAATTAAATATTAACTACATTTGCATTATTTACATGTTAATCAAAAGTTTAAAAAAATCAATTTAATCTGCCTATTGTTACACATCTAACTTTTTCCTACAAACTTGTAGTTGCAACCAAAAAGTTTTGTTACATAAAACTTGTAGTTGAAAATTAATACATTAAATTATATATGTCATTACATTTCAATAGATTTCTTCCTTTTGTACAGAATACGCTGCGTACACCCGTCTATTGTACATCCATGAGACGCAATGCAATGGGTGTTGGTCTCGTGTTTGAGTCTGATCTATGGACCACAGAGCACATAAGCCACTGGGTACTACAAGGCGTCTGTCTCATAATGAACACCGATTGATTATTTTTAATGTTATTCCAAAAATTTAAGTGAACATAAGGCTGATATTGATTAATTGTTTAGTATTATGTTATGTTATTATATTTTTTCTTTTTATTTAATAAAGAATATGTTTAGTTTTCGTCGCAGCAATATGTTTTTATTTTTCAATTTTATGAATTGAAAATATTTTTGCTATTTTCTAAATGTCCTAAGCAATTCAAATGAGTGTCACTGAGTTTTGTTCATTGTATTGTTCTCTTAACCTTGTATTAATCTCTTAATGATATTAACAGGTAAGACAAAATATTATGTATTTGCTTAAAATTCAAAGTTTGTCCAGGATGGACCAGTATCAGCAATAGTACCTAGTTTTTGACTGGTAAATAGTGTAGTGTAATGTACATAGATCATACAACGACATATCTAGACATACGTCAGTATTTTACAAAAGGTCCAGTAGATAGTGAATGCTAAATATTTTATGTTGTATACAGTTCTCATATATTAAGGTTATGTTTTCCTTTACTAAAGGATTGTAAGGGTAATTTTAGTTTATTGAATTACTAGCTTTAATTGCAGTCAGTAACTTAAAATGATACTAAATATGAATTGTCTCACTAATTGAGATAAGCGTACAATTTAAAGGTTTGGCGTGGCTTAAACTATCAATATTTTAACTTTTTGAATTATCTGAGTTCATTTTAATTGATAATGATCACTGTATAGATGTAGTAATGGGTTAACTGTGTATTATCGTGATGATTTACCTCGCAAAATACTTTCTGCGAGCCAATCAACTACTTTGGAATACCTTCCGATTGATATTTCTGTCTTTTCAACCGAGATATTAAAAAATAGGTATTTCACTTAAAATGTGTTATTTTACTAACTAGGAATACTATCAAATATTTGACTTCAACATATGCTTGCTTATATAGAAGGTGGTTCAAGACCAAACAGACCACCAGACTGCAGAATATTTTTACATCTTAATTTAGCTTTTTTCTTTCTTTTTCGACTTCTCACACTGAATCCTGTCATTTTTTTAATTTAATTATTGTGTATAATTTCAATTGGTTAATTCATTCTTTCTCCAGTTAATTATAGTACCGTGAATCCTCATCATGAATTTACTTATGTTTCGCTTACATTTATATTTCATTATAAATCTTCTTTAAAAACATTAACTCTTCACAATTTCAACCAAATGAGTATATTATCTTTTTTTGAGCATACACTTTGAATTGGAGAGTGATGTCATGTTTGTACGTATTTGTTTTACTTATTTTATATTTATTCTGATTTAGCAACCCGGCCTCACTTATGAGTAGGTGATGGAAAGGAAAATTATTTATGTATTTATCACCACAAACCGACCAATATATACAAAACATACGTCAATTATATACCAGAGTAGCATTAAGTATCTATGTCTTGATCATTTGTCTGGCGTAATGAAGTTATAAGTGTATCAATAAGACTGTTGCATAGAGCTTGTAAATTAGATCAAAACAGATTTTTTATTCGTAAAACAATATAATGATTACTAAATATTTACTTCAAATTTTTGTGAAATGTATTGTAATACGAATTATAAAATTAATATTCCAAGAGAATTATCAATTAGAAGACGTATCTTTATAGGCAAATCTAAAATATCTTTATATACACTATTTATTACTTCTGCCGGATTAGGTGCAAAAATGAACATATTATGTTTTAATGTCACACATGACAGGCGATGTACAATTGCCCGTGTGAAAAAATTGAATGCTGAGATCAAATCCAGCAACATTTAAGGTCTACCCTGTGGTTTGTTTATTATCATTCCAAAAGATGGCCGCTCAAAAAAATGACGACAACATTGTCATACAAAAGAAATATGCGACCTCCAATATTCTAAAGATTTATGCAGCCTATACTAAAACTAATATGTAACCTCTGATATTCTAACAATTTACGCTGCCCACCATACCCATACCTGTCAAGTTTTCAGATGTCATGATTTTTTCCGACTTACTCGACAATTTTTATCATAGTTTGGCCAAATTGCACAAAAGATTCTTAAATTATATATTTAAACCTTTCTCGTGAATCACTATATTTATTAGTGAAAACTACATGAAAATCCGTGCAGTAATTTTGAAGATTATCGTGTTCAGATAGACAGACACTTTCTTTTATACTATGTAGTGATTTTCATATTTGTACCTTTGTCAATTTAGTATTATATACGTTATGTTGTATTATTAATTAGAGATTACTTATCATTACAGTCTACCGCAGTACTTATTTTTCTCCCTTAATTCATTGTGATTAACTGTAAGAAATTTCTCTTATAACAATAAGTCCGCCACTGTTTACTTAGTTCTCTAAGTTTGCTGCAAAGTATCATAAATAAATTAAATTTTGAAAATGATAACTTAGAATCTGTCCAGTGTCTAAGCTTATAGCAATTTTGAAATAAATCAGTCATTCGTTAACTATCAATTTACGTGTTTCATTATAAAAAATTGTTAAATTTTTAGCAACCATCTATCAAATTGTTCAACTCTTATCTCTATTGATGTAAAAGTGCTACTATAATCTCATAAAATTGTTCAAACTAGATGAGGTTATTGCCAGCATGTCACAAGGTTTCCATTTTATACACTTTATTTTTATATTGCTGATTTCCAACTTTATTGACATTATAACTTAAATCTAATCTCTTCTTACACGGATACCTTGAATACGGATCTTATCTGATAAGCAAAACAGTAGGGTCCTCTGCATAAACCTATTAAACCATAAACAATTTTTATTGGTAGTTAGTTAAAAACTTCTTATGGAATCAGTGAGTAATGGCTAAATAATTCCACTGCTTTAGTAAGAGACCTTGAATTATTAGCGACTCACTTAACATCTCGAAGTAAACAGAGTTAGAAGTAAATTTTGTCTACGATAGGACAAACCTTAAAGCTTTAAAGTATAATGGTGTTTCTTACTTTTTTGAGTAGGGTGACACTCCCTGCTCATCTAAACATCGTCATTTCATTTGCATGCATTTTTGTGATATGAACTTATTTCAGAAACCAGCATTATGCGCTATACAAGAAGACTGGATGGACCGCGGTTTTATAAATTTCTCCTATCATATACCTGCATTACCATACAACAAATCTGAAAGGTCCCACCACTTCATCCATTTATTGTTGGCATGGGAGGTAAAACCAACATTCCATTGTGCTATGGCTGGTGATAACTAAGCCTCCAGGTATTTAAAATTATTGACTTAATTCAATTGGTGAGCTCCCACCACTTCATTAATTTATTGTTGATGTGGCAGGTAAAATCAATATTCCGCTGTGGTACCACTGGTGATAACTAAGTCTGCAGGTATTTAATGTTATTGACTTATTTCAGTTGGTGAGCTCCCACCACTTCAATCATTTATTGTTGACATGGTAGGTAACACCAACATTCTACCATGCTATTGTTAGCGATAACTGAGCTCGTAGGTATTTAAAGTCATTAACTTCTTTCAGTTGGTGAGTCCTTGAAATTTGAGAAGGAATCACATTTCATATTTTTATTTAACTTCCGTAATAATCCTAACAGTCTATCACATATCCAATTTAGATTTTAAGGTTTATCAGGACACGGCCTTCAAGTGTGTTCCAAAGATCAGAATTAATGTCTTGATAATTTGACATAGAATTAAAACCAAAGGTGCAACTTTTTCTTTGCGACTGGATTATAAAATTAACTTTATTCAAATAGATGAATACATTCAAATAGTATGTATTACTCCCATATTGTCTGTTTGTCTCAGGAAAGTTGTCACTTTTCGCATTACCTTCCTTGACCTGGCGAGCTATGTTTACCTATACTTCATTTCTTTTTGTGTCTTAATTCTCAGGCGACATATGTTCCATTATAATTTGTTTGGTTTTGTGAATGAAAATGCCTCAAACTGATAATATACATTGTATTTATGAACTGTAGTTTATCATATATTTTTATAAATTACTTCGAATCGTACAAAAATATACAATATGTAACAATACTATTTTTTACACTCCTCAAGTTGTAGCTGTCAGTAAGAGATTGCTTTAGAAGTAGTAAGTTCGCCATTCATACATATATAAAGATTTCTAAATTAATAAAAATAAACAATAATAAAAGTAAACAAAAATAAACAAGTGGTTAATATTGTAATAAAATATAGTTAATAATAAAATAGAAAATCGCTGTGTCAACCATTTGGTAAGAAAATAGACTAGTTTCTACTAAGCTGTCTAATATGAATGTATTCTTTATGAAATTCATTGGCCTTACGCTATTGAACCATATAATGTCCAATTACCAAACCTGTTTCAAAGACCTTCGATTTTTTGTTAAGAAATATATATTTATTGCAATAAAAATAAAATACAACATCCAATTTAATTTAACAAAGTTAGTATACTTTTTTATATTGAAATTGAAATGTTATGTTAAGTGCCAATCTTTATCAGAAAATAGAGGTCTGCACGCTGATAAATGATCTTATTGAAATAGAATTAATTTAAAGTTTGTATCTGGCCCACGTCTAAAGTTATCATATGTATTTTTATAACTCTACACTTGATGCAATTTGCGGTAAACATAAGTTGTAAAACGAACTATCAAGAAAATCATCTAGATGTTGCCATTTTACCCATTCCTTCTGCTGCAGTAGCTTAGAATTGGGTCTGCCTACAAAATGTGGATCCTGAAAAGAAATAATTACTATAATAAAAAACTATAATTCTATTTATAAACAATTTTAATTTAATTTCGTTTTAATCTATTTAAAAACAGCCTCCTTCATAACTATGTACTACTGTGCTTATTTAGTACTTATAATTAAACCGTATAATTAATATAATTTTTAAATGTGTGTGCAATAGACCTGTCCAGCATATATAATAACACTTATCCATACCAAATGAAACAAAATATTGACAATAACATGTACATTGCTATTGTCACAGCGATATCCCTAATTACTTATTCAAATGATACATATAGGTATGAGGAAAAATTATATTATTCAGACACCATGGTATAACAACTTTACTCCTTGAATATGTAAGCTCTTTATTGAAATATGTTTTATAGAATGAGGTGTTCACATTTTTATACAAGAATAAAATATATACTAATAATCAAAAATATAAAATCATGTTTTGAAGTGAATAATAAATAGCTTTAATAAAAATTAATTATATTTTTTAATTTATTTAGCTCTAGCTGTGCCTATGACTTTGTTCACGTGAATTTCGGAATAAGAAAAGTTTTTAGAATTTTTGTCTCATATGTTGCTCTTGGGCATATACTATTTCCCTACCAAATTTCATCAAAATCCTTTCAGTAGATTTTGCGTACAAAATAATATATAGACAGACAGACCAAAATTCTAAAAAAAGTTTTTCTGGCTTCTATTTCCATTTTATACGCTCATTTAAATAACTTTTTTAAATATTTTCTGTGTACAGAATTCACTTTGTTACAATTTTATAATATGTATAGATTATATGAGTATGATGTAATAAAAATGATTAAAACTTAAAATATAAATTCGATTGGTCATTTAATACCTATTAAAGAGCTTATATGCAAAATAACTCTAATGAAGCCAAGTGTTAATATAATAAGGAATCCAAACTTTGTTGAACTGAATATTTTGAAAAATTTGCATTAATGCCCTAAAAATTTCACTAGTCAAAAATAAATGAGACTGGAATGCGACTTCAGACAAGATGAAGGCTTTAAATATGTTTATACACAATCAAACAACGCAAGTGTTTTAATCATAGGATTAATATACTATTAAGTCTATGGTTTTAATTTATGCTTATAAGCCTTACTTGTTTTTGTTCAAAAGTAACACTGCAAAATTTGCTTCATTATTGTTTACACCAGAAACTTCAAACGTAATTGATTCTAGAGTAACTTCACCTCTCTTATGATAATAATTGATTAAATTTCAATAGTTTCTTATAGTAATATTTATTTATAATAAATATTAGAATTTTTTATCGCTATACTTTATTTTTAATTAATGGAAAGAATTTAAGTTGGAAAGCAAATATTGGTATTATAATTTTATGGTTTGCTTACCACTATAAGTAGATAAGTATTTGGTCCATCTGTATATATACCCATTATACCTTTAGATGAGCAGTCCACATCTCCGCCCATCATAATGGGACTACCAAATTTTTCAAAATGTTGCTCCACTTTAAATATTTCATCTTTCAAATTTCCTTTTTTGACATGTATAATTTTACATGGGATATCATAAAGGTGATCTATCACTAGACAAACCTAAAAATTATTTAAATATTGGGTAAAAAATAGTCTTTGACAAAGTATAAGCACCACTTCAGTTCAGGTTACGTTTAGTTTTTGGTTTTGGTATCTAAAAGTTTGTTTATTAAATTGATGTTAACACTCTAAGAAAACAAAACAATAATCGGGCCACATTATAATAGCTGTTCATTATAATTAAGTTTCACTTAATACAAAGTTTTAAATTCCAAATGATTTTTGTCAGAAATCCATATATATTTTTAAATATTCATTATCACAATATTATAATATAAACAGAATTTTGAGAACAGCAGTTGTGTTCCAAATCTGTTGCGATTGTTATACTTCAAACAGGCTGCATTATGATATATTTTGCTAACGTATGATACCTGTCACCTGGCAAAACTTGGATGCTGCATCTCTGAAGGATTTCCCTAGGCTAATCTATAACCAATTGCATGAACTCACACTGGAATCTACGAGCTTAAATAGGAAAGTTTTTTAACACAAACACAACTTACACAATATACAACAATATACAAATAAAAAAGACATCAAACATCATAACAGTTAAATTGCAATCTTGTCATACTATGTCGAAGAATTACAGTCTTTGGCTAGAATATTACATCTCAACTGCACTAGCCTGATACTATCAATGCAAGGTTGCGACAAAAATGGTAGGTTATTGCATCTATAGCGTAATATTTCAGACATTAGAGATACACACCTATCACTTACAAAAACCTGTAACATCAAGGTTAGAGTCTAACAAATTCTAATGGTGTTTTTTATAAACAGAAGTGTTTAATTTTGTGTATAGAGTTTGTTATTACAAAAAATAGTGAAAATGTGTGAAATATATGAAAATGTGTGAATATGATATAAATAAATTATTTCCTTTTTAAATATTTTGTGAAAAAACAGAGTAAAAGAATGTGATAAAATATATGATCAATTATAATATTTGTTCTTCAAGGGAAAACTATACCTAACTTGAGGGAAGTTCTAGTTTGATTGAGAAAAACCTTCTCTTATCATAAAACAGATTTTATGCTCTATTAAACAAAAGGCAGAGAGGATAGTCAGTAGGTATAAGTCTGGTTTTGAGAAAATGCGAATTTCCCAGTTTTGTTTTGTTTTATATGAAAGATTATATATAAAAAAACGACATATTTAAAAAATAAAGCTCGGATTTGATTATTTCATTATAAAAATTTATTTGAAATCTGCGCTTTCTATGGAGAAACGTCTGTCGTTTGGTTGTCAAACATAAATTTGACACGATCTTTTTTGCGCATTTTAATATTTTTATATTTTGGGTTTGTTTTTTTATATCAAAATTACAATGAATTGAATTTGCACATACCTGTTTGTATGTGCAAATTCAATTCAAAAACATGTAAGGTGTAAGTTACATGTTTTTGGAAAAAAGCTTTTTTGTTTGGAAACTTTTAAAAAAATACTATTACTAACCACATAATTATTAACTGAACCTACCTCAAAACTGCCTATCCACTCTCTTGAATACAGAAACGAACGCGGTTTATCTTCCAATGACACAAGAATATTTTGAATAACATTTATACTTGGCACATTTTTTCTTTTATTGTTATCAATATTCTGATTTATCCAGGAGCAAATAGTTTGCAAAGTTCTATATCCGCATCCCCATCCCTGTAAAATAAAGGACAGGTTTTTTTAATAAACTTCATGGAGCCATACGAAGGTTTAAAAGTAATCTAAATGTGGGTAATTATTCAACATTCAGTAAATAATTATCATTTTATTACTCGGTCCTCAAATCCGTCGCAAACATAATGATAATATTCATAAGATCCGCGAATTAAATAAGTAACTCCTTCAACTGTAGGTTTTTGCAGACCAATATGTATATTTTGTATATTTATTGACATCGTGTCAGCTGTCATTTTTGACATTTACCATTTATTTCTTTTCATCCATAAGAATTTGAAGTGCAAGTGAGAAAGCATATCATTTGTATTCTGCATTGGCGTCTACTTATTTTGAAAACCTATTTGATAAATTAATTACTTTTCAACTTTGTGTGAAAAAACAATGTTTTTAAATATAAATAAACTTATTTCCTGACTAATATTACAATAATTGATTATATTAACAGTAATAAGATCTAAACTTAAATACGATATCGATATTATTATTTAAAATATCGACGTTAGAATCATAGATATAAAATAATTTTACAGGATGTATTTGTCGGTGTATAGGCTAGTGGAAACTTTTTTTCATGCTTTTATTTATTGTTAATATAAAAATAAATGCGTTCTTAAAAATGTTTGTTTTTAAAATTATTCAAATTAGGATTTATTTCACTAAGATTAAATATTTTACAAGTAGTAAAAACCAGGGTATGGAAATTATACAAAAATGTATTAATATTCACAAAGAAATTATTAAAAGACTTTAATCAAGTGTTGTAATTTCGTTAAGTTTAAACTAATTTATCGTCGGTACTTTTCCACATTTCATATTAATATATCGATCTTTCAGAATCTACGGTTATGAATCTCTAGGCCTGAGATTCAATTGTCTGATTACATTGACATCAATTGACATTTCACGTTCTTTCAGGTGGGTTTGTTGTTTTCTTGTATTTTTCCGCGTTTTTTTCTTATCATTACACAAACATCTCGTATAAAATCGATGGATACTAAAGATTCTGACGTGCCGGAACAAAACGGCGAGGTAAAACGGGTTGGATGTGCCCACTACAAGAGACGTGCCAAATTTGTCGTGAGTACAATTTTTAGTCTTGAATAAATATTTCATTTTAACAGAGTTTTCCATCAAGCCTAGAAGTTCATGCCATAATCTTTCAAGAAAAAAATTAAACATGAATTGCACATTTAAAATGTTTTGTAATGTTATAATACTAATTATTTTCTGTTTAATTTTTTTTAATGTATTGTTCATAACCTGTCTTTTTGATGAAATTCAAAATATATTCCACCTTTAACAGTAATGAAGGCATGATATGCGAGTTTTCCACAATGATTTGACAAGTTTAAAAACATTTACCAAACGTTTCATGAATTAATCTGGCACTCTGCCAATGTTCTTGGCATCATGATTACCATGTTACCAAAACATTTAAATTACTTCGACGCATTTCAGGAAAACATGTTTTTCTCTGTTATTTTGTATGATACTAAATCATAATGTAAAAAAAACTCTTGCTGGATTTTAGTGCTTAAATTTCACACAAAGATAATTAAAGAAATTGTCCTTAAAACTTAGGTCAATTAACTTATGTTATATGTGTTATGTTTGTTTGCTACTTATTGTGTAGCATCGCTATGAAGTGCATGAAATTATGCTCACTGTACTCAAACAATGATTAATTAAAGTGTTGTGACCATCTAATGTTCAGAGATTATTACACTTTTAATTTTATGAAATAGTTCAGAGATCACACTTTTCATATGCCATTTTAAATTTTTATTGAAGACTTTTTCAATATCTTTTTCAACTTAATAAATGAAAAACGTTTTTTTTTTATGAGAGGTTAGATGGTTAACTGCTTTTATTTACTTTAACTGTTGTAATTTAATAATCTGTTGAAAATAAATAGGTTGGAGTAATTGAATGCTCTTTTTCTTTTAAGCTTCAGGCTTTTTCTGACTGTCTTATGAGCTAAAATATTATCTTTTGCTTAGTCCCCTCTTTTATTATATTGTCCTTTGTAAGAATCATAATGGACTGAAAAGTTGTGACCAAATTCAGGGCATTGAAAATCACATCTCTTTGTTACTAGTTATATTTTTAAAATTTTTTCCTTTGTGTTAATTGGACTTGACAACTTCTCACATACAATACATTGTACAATTTGAAGACTATCTTACAGCTGAATTTGTAAATTTTTGCAGCATTTTCAATTTTGGGTGTGGGGAATTATAGAAAGTTCATTTAAACTAGTTGCTCACGATAATTGCATATTTTGAACGCAATAACAATATGGTCATATACCCCAAAATATGTTTGAAATGCTCACTAAATAGAAAATGTATTGCTCTTTTTCATACATTATTTCTTAATATTGCTATTAGTAAGTAGGATGGAACCCTTCTAGCTAGTTGCGTTTCTTGGCTTTATGAAGTGAATCATTTGGAACTTCCATTTTTTTCCTCTGTGGACTTGTTTTAAATTTGTTAGCACTTTTATTTAAATTTATTTCTATTTGAACACTTTCATTCCAATTTTTGGGGCAGATAGGACATAATTATACCACCATAATTAAAACAGCGAATTCTCAATGCAATTTCAATAATATTTTGTCACATCTAGTAAACATTTATGTCTTAAATATCGCTTAAATATTATTTCTACTAGCAATTTTACTAGCAGGTGTAAATAGAATTTTTGTCCAATTGATTGTATTTTCATATTGTATCCAATAATTGTAATTTCCAATTTTGTATTAATATGTTACAATGTTTTATATTTATAGAAATAATGTGTATCTCATTCAAATGATTTACTTACAGACACCATGTTGCAACAAGTTTTACATGTGCCGATACTGCCACGACGAGAACGAAGATCATCATTTCAATCGCAAGTCATGTACAGAATTAATTTGCACAGAATGTGATACGAGGCAGAAGATACAAGCTGAATGTGAAAATTGTGGTGTTCGATTTGGAAAGGTACTTATTGCTGTCAATTATAACTGTTTGTATTTTGAAATTTTTAATATATTTGAAAATTACAAATTATGTGCTATTTTCTTATGTTGTATTTTTCCTATTTTCATAAATGCATTGTCGAATGACACAAAATGCATTGTTTAAACTATTTTTAGTTGATTGAGTTATGTCCAAAGCATCTGATAGGCTAGAAATGCCAGGAGTAGCAAATTTGTATGAAGATAACCTTCATATTTCATGAAGAATTCAATCAACTAGTGATTCCAAGTGGCTTGAATGCCATTGGAAAGCACTTTCGCTGCTTACCTTGTTATAAACTAACAAATGTAATTTAAACCCAAAAATTGCATTATATATGATTTTTTGTGCATTTTCGGAAAAGGAAAAACATTAAATTTTTTTCTTTACTTCGTAATTCATTTTTATATAAGGGGATAATTGAAGAGTATGTGCTCATTAATTTCTAAAATTTTTTTGTATCTGGCCGTAGCATGTATGGAGAATTTTTTTGTATGGTGCTTTACATTTGTATTTATTCCTTAAAATCATTCAAGTTCTAATGACATCTAATTATTTAATTTTAATTATTTTAAATTGTTATTATTAATTTTTACTAGGTGCTTTTTGTATTTGAGTAAAAATGAAACTGCTTGTAACCTGATTTTAGGCGACTTATTATTTTTTTTAATTTCAGTAAAGGGAGTTTTATGATCCCAATATTTAATGAAATAGTGGCTTAATTTTTTAGACAGTTTAGCCTTTATATGGAACTGCATTTTAACTTGCTTTTTTAAATGAATTAGCTTATTCTTGAGTTTGATATAAATGCTTGTTTGCCGGCTAGTTATTAGATAAATTATAAATATCTCGTGTACAATTAATAACATTTTTAAATATGGTAAATTAAGTTTTTTTAGTATTATTTTTGTATCTGTAATTTTTGGGAAATAATTAAATGTTGTTTTTAATCCTGCGTGAACATGAAAACTATGCATAAATATGCTTAATTGTTGACTTCTGTCCTTATATTTATTTTTTTTTACATTAGATTATAGAGATAGAGATTGGTAGAAATTGCTAGATTAGTTTATTTGGAGAAAAAATATTATTGTGTTAAAACAGTGTTTTAATTTCATCATTTGCCTTATCTATACCTACTTTGTATCAGTGAGATATTGTGAACTTCAAATCGATGACTTGTTTTGTTGATATAAACTGACAAACATAACAATTGACATGTAATTGATCTTAAATGTCAATTGTGTCTCAATTAATGTCATCATTCTGTATCCTTGACATAGGATCGAAGGAACTTGTGTTGTCAAATTCTATTAGTAAAATTTGAAAAAGATATAGTATTTACAAGATCTCCCAGCTTCTTACCAGTAAGTACATTGCTAAATTTATTATAGTTAGTAAAATATAAAAAGTAAGGAAAAACAGATAAAAAAATTTCTTGCTGTAATCCTTATGTTGTTCACCTTAAAGAATCATAATACCATTAGTATTACTTTTGGCAGCAATGAGTTTAGATTTTCAAATATTAAGGTAAACTATAAATACACAAAAATATTGTGTATGTAGTTTGCAACAAATACAATTTTTTTTTGTGTTTTCTTTTGATAGACTAACTTTTAAAATTTGTATTTTCTTACATTTTAAGAAAATATTATGCTTTTGTTTGAAAAAAAAAATTGGCAACATTTAAATCTTTTTTTGAGGATGAGTAAGACTGGACAAGAATTTTAAAATGTTTCACTTCTTGAGTAGTGCGTCTTCGGTGGATGTTGGATATATCAATTAGTGTAAAGTAACATCCAGTTTTTTAAGAGCTTCATGTTGATGTGTTGAGCAATGTGATGCTAACTATCGTTGGCTATCTATAAACAGCAATATCTATTATATGCAGAGAGCAATGGCATTAGCCAGAAGTGGCAGTATTTATTAATAGTTCAATGGGCATTGCCAGTTTTGTATTGCAATATAATAGAAGGTGGCATGTTATATAACTTCAGTGCAATCTAATGATGACACCAGTGAGACATTGCTAAATGGTGCTATCTTACATTTTACATCAGGTTATTTTTTTTTTGTATCTTTAGTTGACAATTCCAAGTGTAATTAAAAATTATTTTGCATAAATTGTTTTACATATTCTAACCAGTGTAAAATCAGTGATAGACTTCTATAATGATACAAATTTTTGAACCAGTTCCACAAAAAGAAAACTGCTATTGTTGCTCTTTACTTTCTAATAGATCACAAACTTTACTCCACCTTTTGAAGGAGGTTGGTCATTTAAATGAAGTCAATATACCTTATATTCTCCTCCACAATGTGGATGGCTTCAACAAGTAGGTGATGCGCCATATTGTTATTCAAAGTTGTAAAGTTGCATCTATTGTAGAATAATAATTGTAACTTGTGTAAATATAATTGGGAGGTACAATTTAATATCAGTATGAGAGGTTCATGGGTGCTAATTAATAGACATCTAAATAATAATAACCTTATTACTTGCAGTACACATGCTTGATTTGCAATCTCTTCGATGATGAAGATAAACGACAATATCATTGCGATGGATGTGGAATTTGCCGTGTCGGCGGACGTGAGAGGTTCTTTCACTGCGAGCGTTGTAACATGTGCCTGCCTTTACATTTGCAAATAAATGGACATCGGGTAAGTTTGACGACTTTATATTACTGTCAGATATAGCTACAAAAACTACATCGTTTTCATAAAATATATTTATATTGTAAATTACCCATAACTCATAAAAGGTTTATATCAGTAATTAAACCTTTTGTGTAGAACTCATATTATGAGGGTTTTATACCCATTTAGGGCACATATAAATGTTTGAACATTGAGGGGTAAATAAAATTTGTGATAAACTATGTGCTAACATTAATTTTTATTTTCATCATGTGAATACCTACCTCCTGTATAAAAACTACCAGGAATGGCAAGAAAAATACACAAATTTAAGTTTATTCATTAAAATTTATTTTGTCAGCTTCCAAGTAATCCCTATTGTTTGCAATTCATGCTAGGTTCACTCTTCCATACACTTCTAGTAGGTCGAAAATGGTATGGCCTTTAATTCCTGCACCGAATTCTATTTGATGTCTTCAATGGAGTCAAAGTGGGTTCCACAGAGTGGCAATTTCTGTTTTGGAAACAGGAAGAAATCACACAGGGCTAAATCCGGCGAATATGGTGGATGGTCGATAGTATTAATTGAGTGTTAGACTTCGTATTCAGTTACAATTGTTGCGCTGTTAGAAGACGCATTACTGTCATGCAAAATCCATGAGTTCTCCTTCCACAAATCTGGCTTCTTGGGTTGACATTGGCAAAACATTGGTTAAAATTCCATAAAAGGTCATATTATCAATGTTAAATTCTCGAGTCACCTCTCTAATACTGAAATGATGATTTTCAAGCACTATTGCCTACTATATATATCTTTTCTATATTTTGTTATTTCCAAAAAATTAAAAAAAAGATTCATATCAACAAAATAAAATATCAAAATGAAACTTATTTTTCATCACGTGCTCTGTCTTCTAATATATGTAAAATAATAATTTGGAAAAATCTACATAATTACTCCATATTGAATTTCAACATGGATTAATTATTAGGAATTTCCAAATTACTTTTCTATGTAATTTAGAAGTTACAGGGAAAAGGTATGCGAACCTTATTACATGTTATTACTTATCGTGTGCATACATACTTTAACATTTTTTGTCACAATTTTTGCTTATACTAAAGCACCTTAAAAAATATGTTCGCCAAAGAATAAACGAAAAAAAGGTGTCTTTTTGCCCGATTTCAAACATTTAACTTTTATATCAAATTTATTGAAGAATTTGAAGAGATAATTACAGAAAAATTTTGTGTTGAGCTTATATAAGTTCCTGAAATATACTAGGTCTGAATGACCATCTTTCATTTAATATGATACTACTAGAATCGTAGGTACTACATTAATGATCTTGTTAAGCAAATGTTTCTGAGAGTACTTAAATGTTTTTGGGTGATTAATTATGAAAGATTATGTGATTAATTATGAAAAGAAATCTATAAAATATGATTGATATTTTTATTGGACCGTACAGAATATGATAAAAAGTGGAAAAACTAAAATCCTATTACGGAAAAAATAATTCGAAAGCACGAAATACATACATACATAGCCTACGAAATTAATAAAGTTATATACCCTAGGACACTCTCTGGGTCATGACGAATCTAACAACACCTCATTTCTTGAAATCACTTTATTAGTTTAGTCTGTATGAGGGAGTAAACTTACACACATACGTACATGGCCTGTAAAATTTATAACGTGATAAACCTTAGGATACTCTTTGGATATACGAATCTAAGGACACCTCATTTGTTGAAATGACTATTAGTTTAGTCTGTATGAGGGAACAAACTTACTAACATACATTGCTTGTATCATAACGAATCTAAGGACATCTCATATGTCGAAATCACTTTAGTAGTTTAGTCTAGACGAGCTAACAAACTAATTCACATACATACATACATACCCTGCGAAATTTGTAACCCTTCCTCTGCCGTGGTGGGGTAATTAAAGTAAATAATATACTGTATTATTGAGCATGAAGCTATTTGTTATTTCCATAGAACTATGAATCGTTATCTAACAAAGTTATGACCGTACAGTGGGCTTACGCCAACGCATAGTGGAAGCCTGCCATACGCTACCGAGATGGTCAATGTGACGGTTCTGTAAATATTTCAACCAAAAGAAGAGGAACATGTATAGTTTACATACATCTGTGATATACATTTAATTTATGAATGAATATTTATAGAATATTTAAATACAATATTAAAATATTTTAAAATCTGTGCAACATTGTTCATGTTGTTTGAGTGTAATAAAAGTCTAATAATACCATCAATGCGTTCCCAATCACAGTTTTTACAGAATACTGAATATCAATAACAAGGATGATTAAGCAATTTTACTAGCTAATGACTTAGGGCATTAGATGCTTAATGTTTTAATAAAAATAAATAAACTATTGCCCTAGTAATAGATCCAAATCTATCAAGGGAATCTTCTAAAGGACTAACTTTCCAATTAATAGAAAGGCACTTAACTTTGCAAGTTTTCAATTTACCAAGTTACGATTTAGTAATGAGCAAGTTAAGAGTTTTCTTATGTAAACAATGTAAACTGTCATATATTTCTGCAGGTAAGTTCGTATTTAATAAACTTGGCATTCACTTAGTCTCAATTCTTTTACCTGCGAAGGTGATGAGCCCACCTGTTCTTTGTGTCTAATCCCACCACTTTTAAAACTTATGTTTTTTGTGGGAATTAGAAAACTTTTTATAAACGGCAATGTTTTATATATATGTGCATAAAATATCATACTTTTTGTATGTAAGTAATTTTATCAATAACTATCTTCAATTTCATGTATGAAAATAATTGTATCAATAACTATATAAATAGTCATTTATATTTGGATTTTCCAAAAACATTTTAACGTTGTATTTGTCAAATAACATAAATCCATGCTGAATTTTTAAGTCATTGAAAATGGTCTAGATTTTTTACGAACGAGTCATTGAATCAGTCAGTGTTAAAAGAAGTAACATTTGGACATCAATATCACGGAAACTGTTTAAACTTCTTTTATAAAATTTGAGATTCTGGGTAACCGGTGCACCCTTATAAGAGACAACTGAAATTATAAGTGTTCTGGTCAGATAGTGTCTGACGTACAGACTGGTCGAAAGGAGCTCTAACTGGTTTGTACAAATATATACACAATACTGATTGCGTCTGTCCTATTTTATTTTCTGAACTTAGCTGACACACTGTTATATGTCTAAATAAGATAGACTTATTGCTATATGAGCAATTTCTTCCAGTCCTCAAAGGAATTTATCGTCAGTAACCAAAACAATCGTACCTTACTACCATTCCATATTATGCAAGTTTGATAAGGCTTTGTATAAAAATGGTTAACGTTTTTAACAAGTTTTCAGGTAGTAAACATAAAACTATTTTTGATGGTCTGCAAATATTATAAATGATGCAAATTTTATCATTTCTATGCATGAAAACCTGCAAATTTTTTATTTAAATTTTCGTTGCAATTACAATGCAGACGATTATTCCGAATTGGTTATGAGGATATTCTCTTCAAAACAGTTTCAAAATAGGTAGATCCAAAAAAAACGGTTAAAAATTCTCATCTTTCTAGTATTTTCATTATCATTTAAACAGTAAATTTTATATTTTTCATTAAGAAATGTTAATAAATGTAGTAATTTATTTCCAATAATTTTTCATACTAGGTGACCCTGTTATGAGCGTGTAAAAATAGCATAATTGCTTGTTGGGTGTTCGGTTGAGAGTATGCAACGTAAATATTTGACATAAAGTATTCAATATTTTTTTTGCTTGTTACATACTGGAATTTCCAATAGTGTCTGTCTATACAAAATTTCTTATTATATTATATAAGATATTGTAAACTTTCCGCCATACTTTATACAAGCTTAGGACTGTCTGCTATAAAATATAAGTGAACTCAGTATGCAATTTCAAAGAATTGAGTTTACATCGACTGGTCATACCTGATGACCTAGTCTTTTACAATAACATCCTTGTATGGATTAGTGGCTAAAGTAGGTTTAAAAGTTTTACTACTTTTGTAAGTAGAATTTTTAGTTTTTTGTTGCTGATGTAAGTAGTATATTTCACTTGTTATTTCTCTTAATATTTTTTAAACATGAGTAAATTTTGTGCATTCAATTTCATGTTCTTCATACCAATTTTCAAACTCTATGTCTTTAATTTGTTTTCCCACAAATTACATGATAATTGACTCTACTTATACTTTATGATGATTCTTGTCAAATACTTGCCAATAAAATTTGAAACTCCAAACAGTGGATCGAACCCTTGATTTTCCTTGGCCATTACCTGATGCTGTAATGGATTTTGAATTTTAATTATTATTTTTGTTTTATTTATTGAAAGCACAATTTGTAACATTCAGTTTACAACAGAAATCAGGTTTATAAATATGCTTCCAACGAAGACCGAGATCCTTATCATGTTTTTACAACACTATTAATCTACTAGCAAATAACAGTAACACCAAAAATCAATGCAGCATTGTGTACCTAGTGAATTTCGGCAAATTTATAACCTGTTTTGTGCGTCAATTTCGGGAAAACTATTGTTGAAGCGAGCTGGGACTATGATTTTGCAGATTTGATAAAAAAAGTAATTGTCGTGAGCTGTTCGCAATTTGCAGTGTAAAATCAGACACTTCTCTTTATCCATTTTGTCCATTTTGTTCATTTCAAGTAATGATATATAATTATCCAAGATTTTATGTGAATGCCCTATTTTCGGTGAGTTTTGAAAACAATTTGTCATTGTTGTGATCTATATCCTCAAGGGAAATTTTTTTGAGTTTAGGTATACATGTTCAGTGTAGATATGTATGTATATAGTGAAATTTTCAGAAATTTCAGTTATTTTTCACTTACATGATTATTCACTAATAAAAAAATTAATAATAATAAACACAATAATAACTTCACATAATGCCTATAAACTATCATGTTAGTAGTTAACTTAAACTGTGGTTAAGTTACTTTGATTCTAAATTTAATAAACATGTGAGTATAACCAAACCTTGTTTAAGGATATCTTTACTTATTTTTTAATTGAATCAGGTTTCGATAAAATATATCAAGGTTAACAGAATTGACGGGGATGCTGTGTAGATATTGATGTGACATTCCTAATACGTTGTTACTAATATTTTAACTTAAATCCATCAACTCACAAATTTATTCTTATGATTAATTAACCATCCACAATTAATACCTACCATTCGCAGAGCAAAAATAAGACGATGTATATCAAGTAGAGTTTTTCTTAAAAATTTGCACTTAAAAACAATATGCAACTCTAAACCATGATTCCTTAAGTGCCAAATTTAATATCGCAACACTTTTCACAAATCATATAATTTCTAATCATCGAAGACACAGCAAATAAGTTTATAAAAATATTTTCGTGTTCTTTTGATCAAGTTGGGTGGGTATCTCTCTTTAACTTAATTGTCGATGTACTAGAAAAGGAGGTTTCAGTCGCTACAGTGTACCAATTTCCATGTTTCTTTTATCTGTCTGGATGTTTATTTCCTTTTCTGTCCATTTTCTTTTTTTATAAAAATGGATATTAGCCAAATGCACTAAATAAATAACATACTACAAAGATCACAGTATACTAAATGATAATACGTGTTTAAATATTAGCTAAAATTTATCTGGTAGTCTTTTCCTCTCTACTAAATTGATTATAGCATCTATTAATTTCTGTGAGGTTCTTTATGATATATGTCCTGGATAAAAAATGATATGTATGTGTCTTTGAAAAAGAATAAGTTTTAGCAGGTTAGGCATAGTGTCAGGATATTTTTCGACTAGTATGTGCTAAGATAGAAATCTTTATAATTTCTTGAATTTTTGAAATGTTGAAAAATATCTTATTGGAGATTGTTTTCGAAAGATTATAGAAAAGCAACATGTAAAAAAATCTATTTCCCATTACATGGGAACACCCCCCCTCTTTTCTAGTTGGGTAAAGCTGGCTGCAACATGATTGCAATATAATAAAATATAAATTTATGCAGGAATGTCTGGCGCATACCTGTGTAATATATTACTTTATTAATAAAGTACAAAATTACATCAGTAAGGTTGTATATATAATTTGGTAATAAAACGCATTTCCATGTAACTTAACGACTAACTCGTAAATAATTCCAGTCACAATCTTATACAGTGTTTTTATATAACGTAATCATTGCCTAAATGGAGGTAGTCGTGCATAGTATGTTAGCATGTATTACCAAATATTTGTATTGGTGTCGAGGTAGGAATCCAATGCCATATAAGGCTCAATCCACCTTTACGGTTGAAGGTTGAATGACCTGTAGTCAATAGACAGTGGTATCTAAATGCTATTTAAGCATTTCTTTTCTCTATTTTGTCAACCAATAACTTTACCATTTACTCTGTCATATGTTTTTGTAGGTGGTACCAGTGTCTTAAACGCAGTGTAAAGATCAGATCGGAAGAAAGAGTAACTGTGTAAAGATCGATTGGAAGAGCTTAATTTTATATTCAGGTTCTGAAAATCACTAAAAGCTATAATATACATCTAGGTAGATATTATTTAATGCCAGATTTAAAATGTGTCTTCATCTTCCATACCGAGTTATACAATGCTAACATACATACTAATTGAGATTGTTAGTGAACATTTGCACATATATATGTTATATGAAACAATATGTGTTTTCTGAATCGCTGGCAATCAATATGATTTGTTTATTTAACTATGCAATGTTTGTAAAAAACCTGCATTTTAAATGTAACAGCTCTTCAAATTCAAATATTTGTGCTTCTTCAAAATGTGTTTATACTTAAATAAATGTTTATCCTACAAGCTAACAAGTTAAGTGCCAAGTTTTGTTTAATTAAAATCTTTGGGAAAGTATATGTCAATTTGTTTAAGTGTTGTTTGACAGTATTTAAATTATAATGGACACAAGTAGCAACTAGCAATATGAAGCTATAAATAGATAGTGGCATCAATGAGGAGTGCTGGCTGTACTTCAGTTGTGGGCGACGAGTGTATCGAAAGTGCAATTTCCTCATTTATTTATATTGCACTTATATGCAGCTACCTACCTACCTACCTACCCTCTAGCTAACCTTCTATATTATTAACCTCTTCATCGTATTCGAGTTCATTTGCTTTATATGTTTCCTTCAGCGGCTAGCTTGAGCTACTGGAATTATGACACTCCATGTCCCCAAGTCAGTTAAGGATATGATGGTGACTAATTATCAAGAATTTATTTTAGACTTCAGTGTCATTTGATAAATTAATTTGACATAAAATCCATTTCATGTCCCATGGCTGTAGTAATTGTAATGTAGTTTAGAGTAGATTTATTTTTTGCAAACTAAATACTTTGTGGTGTCAAAAAAAGGGAAATAAAATGATCTTTTATTTATGAGTGATGCTGTAACAAGTCAAATAGAGCATCATTTTCTGGTATATAAACATAATAAATTTTTAAAAACGTCTTCTCACTTTCGAGCAAAAATAGGAGAGAAGAAAGTATTGTAATTGGCAAAAATTCAAATTTTTTATTAATTGGTTTCATATATTTTTCATTTTCTTTTTAAACTGCAATTTTGGATACTTGTCACAAGTAAAAAATTAAAAATTAAACTTGCCCAAAAGTGATTTAGACATTTTTTGTAAACTTACTATAAAATTTTATAAGTTCAATATAAATGGTATTAAAATATAAATGATAAATAAATACATAGGTCGTCTATGATATAAATTATATATATTGCCCGTTTAACTCCCTGGACATCCCTGACCTATATAAGGGTCATTGTGACTGGAGCCATTCAAACGTAAACTATTCAGGTTAAAAAGAAATAAACATATAAATAATTATATATCAAAAGAAAGAGAATGAAATAATAAATCGAATAGTAATGCAGTTGCCTGTAGTGTACAGTTAGTTTAGCCACTATGATTTTTAAGAATTGTGTGTCACTGCATTTTATTTTGTAAATTTCATGTTTTATGATGATGGAATTAATGTAATGGTATATGTATTATTTGATGCATAGTTAATATTGTTGTAAAGTCTATATTGTACTTATTGGTATATTTTTGTAATAAACAATGTTTTTTTCCTACAAATGATTTCGGTGATATTATTGTATTGTGCACATATTTGATTAAAAAATTTCATTACGAGTGCGTTCCACTAGGCGATCGCAACGCTCAAAACGCTCAGTGCATCGTTCCACTTGGCGATCGCGGTCGTTGCGGTTGTGATCAAAACGTCATTGATGCCGTCATTGTTCACGACCGCGACGACCCACGTATCGAGGTGGGTCGTTGTGATTATTTATCTGTCAATTTGACTTTGGCACATTGATGCATGAAATTTACGTAAATCAATTTATATAATCATTGAAGATTAAACATAGTGACGGAAAGAATCACTTTGTGCAGTTTTGAGATATAGGTACATCTTAAAACTGTATAAACTATAGAAATAAAAGTGACACCAAAAGACGCAAGACGTACAATCATCAAACTTATAGAAATTAAATTACCCTTTTACAGTTACTATAAGTCTAAATTATTAATACATAGAAATTAAACTGCACTTTTATAATTACTGTAAGTCTAAATGATTATCTAACATAATAAATATAATCTCTAATATAGTAAAAAATATAATATCTTGATTTTAGTCCAATACCCGCCATTTACTGATAGTTACGAATATGCATTGTTCCTATTTCGTTCCACTTGAACTGACAGTTACAACGTTGACAAGCTAGTGGAATAGGTACAATAGCGGTTGTGGGCGCGAGCGTTGCGAGTGGCTAGTGGAACGTACTCTACGAAATAATATATTTATCGTTTGATGTAGTAATTCTCTTTTTTTTTATATTCATTTCATCTATGCAAAATATTGCCAACATTTCCCATGGAATCTTGCCCATTTTAGATATTTTAATTATTTTTTTCTATGGCAATGTATTTATTTTTTTATCGTTATCGGCATTACTGTTGTCTACAAACATTATTTTGTGCTAGCTTAGCAGGAAGCAAAACGCGTATTATCTAAACCTTAATTTTTTTCTACTTCTTCTAAGCTATTGCATTTGAAAGTTTTTGAAGTATTTCAAATACGTTACGGTGTTACATTTTGTTCATTCCTAATTGCATAAAGGACTTAGTATTGTTACGAAAGTATTTGTGTACTTTTTTTTGTTTGGTTACACTTGCCTCTTCAGTTTGTTGTTCAATTGTCCTATTTTACGGACAGAACTGAGACGAATCACCAAAAACTTAATGGTGACATAATATTTATTAGAATAAATGATTTTTTTACTTACATCTACATCTAATTATTGTCTAAGCTTTTTTATGGTAATAATGAAAATTGCATTTTATAATGACTTTTCCTTTATAACTCTTTTGTCTTACAAAAACGATAACTATTTTATAACTACATTTATTCTTTAAATACGTAAAAAATGCAAATAATAAATTTTGGATGTATGCATTATTTTATAGAAAGTGGTGAAATGGCCTGCATCGTGTTTTGAACTCAGGTCCTCTAGGGGTTAATGAAAAATCTTCTACACCCATCTATAGATATATCACATTATTTATATGAAATGGAATGTTTTTAAGCTGCTTAGGGTAACTAGCATTCACATGAAATTTTCAGCGGCGTATAGTTAATAGTACCTAGATGGAAATAGGGTATTTAATATCTTTTTAGAATGTTTGCTTATGCGCAATAATGATTTAAATGCGGAGAAGTAACGTGTTTTTGTTTTAAATTTTTAAATAATTATAACTCCATTAAAATAATGTATGCTAAACATTCTCATGCTATTGTAAACAGTATGAAAATTTACAAAAAAGTTCAACTGTTTATATTTTAAGATATCGTAGATTTCTATTATAAGAAGATATTACAGAAGAGCCACATACAAGGATTAAAATAATATTTCAAATAATTTTATACGACAATGAAACTTACAAAAAACTAGTAAAAGTAGTGTCTTAATTAGGTTGAATAACATAATTATGAAAACACATTATCTGACAAAATAAATGTTTAGAAAAACATCACTATCAGATGAATTATGAATGTTTCACTTTCATAGTTCACTTTATCCTTCTTTAGAATGTTGCTTGGTAATGTTAGTTATTACTAATCGTAAAATATCTTAGTAGTGTTTGGGTCTCTGTTGCCTAACATAATATTGTGTGGCGGCTCAGCAAACCAGTAGCTAATCTTTGTAAAGATAACAAATTTTTCTATCTCGCTATCTCAAATTTTTATACAAATTTAAATGTTGACATTTTACTATCATTTCGAATTGCTAGATAGTGCGAATTCTATTGCTTGGTTTAAGTAATATGTTGTGAATATTGTGGTTCTGGGCTATTCCATGGTCTAAGTCAAATATGTGCTTTGATTTAAAGATTATGCTGTTGCGCATATAAAAACTAAACATAACTGTTTGAATACATGAGGTAAGGTATCATAAAAATAGATTATACCACAAATGATAAATTAGGAAAATGTTTACGTGTATTTTCTAAATTTTAAAATGCTTATTAAAATTTCAAGCATAAATTTCTTATTAACAAACTCACTAGGTTTTTCTGCGATGCTCTGTACAGATTTAATGATGTAAACGTGAGAGTAATGCAATGAGATGGGGAATCAGTAATTTGTAAATATATTTTTGAAATATATACCACTGAGTTACTAAGCTTGACAGAATTTAACTGCTCCTACGATGTGTCGGTGACTCATAATGCCCTTATTCATTTTTGCCACTTGAATTTCGATTGTAGTGCGTAGAGAATGTCTCACGGTGCAACTGCCCCGTGTGTCTGGAGGACATACATACATCACGTATTCGTTGCCACATCCCCGACTGCGGCCATTTGCTGCACCGTACCTGCTTCGTGCAGCTGCTCTCATCAGGACATTACACTTGCCCCACCTGCCAGACGAGTATGATTGATATGTCCAAGGTTTGTATCTTTCTCTATTGTTGAAATGTCAGTTAAGAAGATCAGAATAGATACAGGTTTAATTGCATATTTCAGACTTTGAAAGTTGATTTTTTTTGAAGACGCCTTTCACTTTATATCATACATACTTGTAATGAGATTCATATAAATTAAACATTAATTTTGAGCAGTACTGCAGCACGGATATGGTTTTGGAGAGTATAAAGAGAAACTAACTAACAATTAGTTGTGTGACTTAAAAGCTGATTCTGTTTAAGTGCTAGAAATTTTATATGTGAATCAGTTGATTTGTATTAACCTCCTTAAAGAAAGTATATGTCATAGTCATATTTTGAGGTTATGGAGTAGTGTTGTTAATGCGAATGTGCATTTTGTTTGACAAATATAAAATTATTTAATTATACGTATTTAACTCTGGAAATGTGTAATTGTTTTTTGCAGTTATGGGAATACCTAGATTCTGAGGTGGCAATGACGCCTATGCCCCCCGAATACTCTGACTACAAAGCCACAATATTGTGCAAAGACTGTCACATGGTAAACATATATTGTTTTATTTATAACAACGTCAAAAATATATTTTCAACATTAATAATTATTACAAATATTTTTCTATCGTAAACTAAGTATTTTTGAATAATGTAAAATATGTCTACTGCTTTATTTTAATAGTTAATAATTTTTGAGTTGTTGTAAATTAAAAATAGTGGTTTGTGTAAATATTCCTGTCTTGAACGATGTGAAAAATGAATTTATTTTGTCTGAGCTACAATCTAGAATTACACTGTGTGGTCTGCATTAGTCAATATTCTGATTAATTTTTAAACTGGTTTCAGAAAGTATAAAAATTTGTCGGAATATTAACACGGAAGACATATAATAGGAAACACGTAGAAAGAAACACTTTCTAAAATTTGTTTTCCAATTTATTCATTGCGACAGTTGTTAATAGCATGTACAGTAAAACTTAAAAATGTTAAATTGTCCTCCATAACATGATTAATAATATAACCTAGCATTGTCATTTTACTGTAATTCTAGAGGAGGATGTTAATGAAATTGACTTCAATATTTTCATCAACAACTTAAAATGTTTCACCATCAGATAATCAAATTTATATGATTATCAAATATACACCACAGTACACCATCAATTGATGATGCAATCATCTGTTAGACGATGAATATAAAAATTAGTTAGGTTTTTAGTAACAATAAATCATGAAAAAAAATATAAATACGTTATGTTAGCTTTTCTAAGTGTAGCAAATTTATCTGTTTCCATATGCATGGTATAATATTAAAATTAAATGCATTGAGTAAAGATTTATGTAAAATTAGTATTAAACCCATGATTGCACAAGTATAATATTGTAGTTTCAAAATCTAGAAAATGCAGAAAATTTTTGAAAATCAGTTTCCCATTCATGTTAACTTTTATACGGTAAGGTAAATAACTAGGCAAATGTTTGCTTATTATCAAATTAATGGTGGTCAATTTTGTTTTGGTGGAGTAAAACTGTTTTTTTAATTTGATTTTATTGCATTGATGGACTGATGATGAACTCATATTTTAACATTGAATTTATAATACTTAATAGTGCTTAGCGAATCTAGAATCTTATTTCTAGATTTACTATTAAGTATTATATAATATTAAGTATATGTCAGTTTAAATAGCCTATTAAAGAAATTAAAGTATATGTCAAGTGCAACTGAAATTCAATTTGAAATTGAAATTGTGAATAGTAAACCATAAGTTGTAAATAAGTTGATAGAAAAAAGAGACTAATGAAAATGGGGCTGGTATTACAGAAATAGAATATAATTTTTAAAAAAGCTGGTATTTTTTAGAATGTAAAAAACCAAATAATTCAGCAATTGAAAATTGGGAAAGAGCATATCATTAAAACAATTTGTAACTATAATACAAAACAAAAAAGATTTCTCCATAAATGCCATATATTATATTTTTAATATTAATGAGGAATAAAAATGTCAATGAAAATTAAACAAAGTACATAAATTTTTTTCAATGTATAGCCATTGCCTAATTTAATTAAAAATAAAGTTTTACCTAACATTGACATTTTTCTCACTTTTCAAGTTTTACGTAGCTTTTTTCTCTGACTTTCTACTTGGGAGTTTTAATTGAATGATTATATTAACTGTGATAATATTTATCTATTTTATATTATAGAAAAGAGTTCAAATACGTACTTCTTCTATATATATCATTTGTTTCAATTTTAGATATCTACGGTGAAAGTTCATATGGTGGGATTGAAGTGTCTGCACTGCGGTGGGTATAACACATGCCAAACGAAGGGTGTGCATAAGTACGTATTCTACATATTTTTTTTCCTTTATCTTTCAGTTCATGTGAAACCATATTATATTTTACTCTAAAATTTCAATAGATGATAAAGGAATGTAGTGAAACATGGAATAACACTGACAAATTTGTTAGTAGTGTTCTGTAGTTGTATATATCTTGAAACTGTTGATGTAAGTTAATCGAAATAATTTAATTTGAAAGTTCTAATGCTAGCACATAGAATTTTTTCTATTTGTTTCGTGCACGGTTGAAAAGTTAGATGGTGGGGGACAACGCATTTACATATGATTTTTGACCTTAATATTTCACAAATGAATCTCAATTTTACTTCAAACAATTCGCCCAATAACATAGAATGATAGTAATGGATTTAAACATAAATAACACGAGACTATGTTTAAAAAGTAAAATTGATAGTTACATTTTAATTTCGTATTTAATTAGATAGTTACATTATTACAATTGGTATCAAGAAATATTTGTAGAATATGTAAAATATTTATTATTATAATAAGTAGCTATATAAATTTAAAAGTAAATTACAATAAAAAGGTTATGTTGAATCAGTATTATTGGTGAAATAGGGAAATTATGATTGCTGTTTATCACATAATGTATATTATCAGGGGGACAAAGTATACCCACTTATAAAATTAGTACTGAATTTTTTGGGAAAATGTAACTGCTTATAATAAAGACAAAAAAATTACTAATTCTAGTTGCAAATAATTGTTTTTAATGGGCTTACTTAGAAAATAAGAAATAAAAATGAATAACAAAATAATTTTTTTAATTTCTACTAGCAACATAATAGTTTTTTACTATAATGATTATAACAAAAACCATAATAGATATTGAGATTAGTAATCAATTAAATTGATGCATTTAGCATTTATCAAAATTAGCTTTCTACAGGCAGTTATTAAACTGTTCAATATTTTGAATAGGTATCAAAATATTTTGATAATTTTTTTACTGTATTAAAGATTTTATTCTTGTTTAATTGTTAATCAGCTTTATATTCCAATTAATTAATGTTTTATAAATAGTTATGTATTTTCTTAAAATACATAACTATTTATAGGTATTTAATTTATTGATTAACTTTGATTTCTTATTTTAAAAAATAATCTATGCTCACGTAAGTAGTATAGAGTTAACAGGCTGAAAGCCTTCTCTGGTATTCATCTGATATGTCAAAATCATAAAAATTGTAGTAGTTTCATGAATGTTTGTTTGTTGAAGAATTGATCATTTGGTATATGGCCAAGTCATGTACGTATCTTATTACACAGTAGATGTTAAATTTATTGGAAATAAAATAAGAATTATTTTATTTTGTAGTAAATAGTATTATTATTTCGTTTAATAAAATCACAATCCTAAATTATGGCAAAGAAAAATATATAAAGCTGTTACTAAAATTAGCAATTAAACTGTATTAAATTGTGACAATTAATTCATTAAATCAAAGCATTTCGGTCATTATTTTTCTGATATAATTTTAGTAAAACATAAATGTATCACTTGCACAGAGATACGTCATCGTCTGCTACCGCAAACAGCAGCAGTACATCCACGGCCACTGGTGACAGCACGCAACAACCCAACAGTGCAGACAGTGTCGCGACTTCAAGCCGCCATAACGGAGATCATACTGACAAGAAAGATTCGACAGCTTCTACTGGCAACAACGATGCGTCCAGTCATGACCTTGATAACAGCAGCCCCCTGCCGCAAGCCAATCGCATGGATCAGCCTCCTCAGGCATGACATTTGCTTAAAAATAAGTGTCTGATCTAATAAATTGACAAGTTTAGCTTTTGCGCTGGTTTTCACACGTATCTAGCTTAAGGAATCATTAGATAGGTAGGTAGTTTTCTACGGAATTAAATGGAAATGAAATAATATTGCCTAGGATTATAGAATTATAGCTTTGGTTTGTATAAAATCCATTTTTATACATTTCAGAAAAGAGAAAAATGGTACAATAGTGACATTAAAGTACAAAATTTATGTGTTTAAAATAAATAAACTTTGTATTTAAATGTAACTGTTGTCTATATTGGTAGTTAAATAGGGTTTTGATTGTGTAATTTTTGTAATATTTACTATAACCAAAATAATTTTAGAAAATTTTTTGTTCATTTAGTATAAACATGTTTTGAGGAATATTTATAGTTATGGTGATAATTGGTACATCCAATGAAGGTAGTGTTTTATGTTTTTGGATAGTTTTTAATGATATTTAGGTGAAAAAAAAAATTAAAACTTTAATTTTGGTATTATTTATATTGTATTGAATGTTTCACTTGCCCTTTGGCAGTTAATGTACATTGTTTAGGGTTTAAAATTAATAATTTTATTTTACCTTGATGTATAAAATGGATTTGAAAAAAACCAATATAAAGTTGCTATGCTAACAACAAAACAAATATCCTAGGAGTGTTAACAAACCCTCCGTTAACTTTAGGAAAAAAAATCTATATTTATTTGAGCATTTAATGTTTTAAGCATCATTCAGTATTTACATGTATGCAATTTATTTCTCAAATTAAATATTTTTTAATGATTCTAAATATATAATATAGGGTCGAATACAATAGAATGATCACGAGTACAGTTTTTTAATTATATGATTAATTATATAAATTCAATATTGACGTGAATCCCAAATATTTTTTTGTTTATTAAGTTTTGTTTTATCAAGAAATATGTGATATTTGAATTAGATATTAACAATACAAACCATTATTAAACTGAATTAGTACTAGTCTACCTATGAATTCAGCACTATGGCACTGATTACATTTGAATCTAAGGAGTTTTGACAAAAAACTTAATGTGACAGAATTCTTTGTGAGCAATGACAGTAGTTGTGTAAGCAAGGCTTAAAGATATTATTTGAAAAAAAAAAACTATTTAAAAAAGTGGCATATGAAAATAAATTCGAAATTATGATTTTTATAGTGGCAATGAAACATTTCATATTGCCATATACATAGTTTTAGATGAAGAAAAAAATAATTCCATTAAATTGTGATTTAAATGGTGATTTAAAAAAAATCCATTAAATGGTGATTTAAAAAAAGTAGGGAAAGGGTAGTATAAACATTTTTGTAGTTGTCAGGGTTATAAAACACAGCTCAAAAATTAAGTTGAACTGACAACAACAAGAGTTGTTTTGGCAGCAAGATTAAAAAAAGATGGCAGCAAGGAAAATGATTTTATTTAGATAAAGAATTGCAAAATAAATACAACGCAATATTTTCATCAATTTTGCTGTGAGAGCAATTGTCATTGTTTTTCATTAGTTCTGTCATATGAAATATGTTTGAATGCTTTTGGGTAATAAACAAAAAATTATTTGACTAATTTGTCTCGCTACGTTCTCGATTTAGACCAATTTTGTCTTGCTTCCTCTATGTGTGAGTGATGGACTTGTTATAAGGCTGTTATTTTTTGTTGCATCTGTGTACAGAAATCTCTTCCATGCTTGGCTATTTGTGGCTACATGATAAACTTGATAATATTGCAAATGGTTCATTTGTAGTTTACATTACATTAATCTGTCAGTAAGTTTATGCTTTCTCTCGTGCTAATTACTGGTGTATTGGTATAGCGTTTAGCATGCAAGGACATAGTATGAAACAGATTATTGGAATCCAGCACTGAAATCTGGTATTTGGCATGTGTCATAATGAGTTTATTCAGTGTATAAATGGCCTTTACCATAAAGGAGAAGTTGGCTACCATTAAATCGTCATGAAATAAAAGGTGTAAGCATATATGTAAGCCAGTACGAGTACCCAGAATTGCTTGACTTTCAAACTTTACAAGCGAGGGGAGTACCAAATTTGGGAATCAGAAATTTCATGTCTTTTAAATACATTGCAGGGTCAATACCAGGTTAAAAGTTTTTTGCTTGATGATTTTTAATGTGCCAGAAAATTTAATCAGGAATTAATCATAATTATTATGTTAATTGTTAATTGTAATTATTATGTTAATTATTTAATTTAAAATTAATTTTAACACTAATGACGAACTCCCGTGTTAGCATTTAAAAACAAACCGGGTTTGATCCCAATATGAAAAAAAAATAAAAATGTGAAGAAATTTGTTTTATCGAGTATAAATGATATTTTATTAATTTATAAATAGTTTTAACTCTTTGGAGGGGATTGGATTTGGGCCCACTGCCTAGTACGCGCATGTATAGCATGCTGCACCTTAACTAAAGAAAAATAGCTAGTATATAAATGAATGTCTAAACTTTCGACTCAATTTTCACAAACTAAAATATGTTGTGTAAAATCTTTTTAATCTAACACTGAGGGGTACAAAGCCTGTGACACATTTATTAAATAAACAGTGTTTGATAAAATTAATTCGTTACATTAAATTTTTTTTGCTTTTTTCTATCATGGTATAAATATTTTAATAAATGTACTGTTTGAACTTTTCATAAATTCTTTTAGTATTGGTGAATTTAGATCTCTAGTGAATTTAGAACGCACCAGCTAATATTTCTGTTAACACTCTCGTAAGAATACTTTCAGATAAATGAATCTATTTATTTTGGGTAGTACGCCTTATTGGGCTTATCCAGAGAAGATATTTTGATAACGTGTATATTTAATTATAAGTGATATTTATTATGAAAACCAGCAAAAGTTAAACTTGTCATGTTGTAATGGAAATGATCTCTGAATGTAATGTAACATATAAATGTTAGTTAAATAAGTACTAAGTAACTGAATATAAACAACGATCATAATAAATTTGCCTAATGTTAATTATTAATTCTTATGAAATAATTCAAGCAATATTTTATTGAAGAGATTTTACGATTACCTTAAATATTTAATGTATGTTTTTCTGCTTATAATATATTTTGAATAAGTACACCAAATAAAATTTAACTTTTAACTCAATAAAATAAATCTTTTATTGGTAAGCTCAATTACTTATCTTTCATTGATACCAATACTGCAACGTACAAGAATTGATTTAGTAAAATAAAATATTAATTAAAGTGACATTTTGTGAGTCGGACTGTAAAATGTATAATTAACAGACTTAATTTCACTGCTGACCAATAATAATTGAGTCTGATCCATAGTTGGTTAAAGTTTTTCTAGAGTTTTTGAAAACTATAAATGTCAGGTATATTCTTTTATATTTCTTGTACGTATTTAAAATTAAAAACTATTTTTTGATTCCTCCCTTTTTGATTTTCTCAAAAAAAGAAAAAAATATTTTTGCTATTTCAACAATGAAGTTTCATCAGGAGGGTTTCATTTTAAACATTTTGTACGTTACCAAAAAAATTGAAAAAAACATAAAGGTTACAAATTACAAATTATAAAGGTTACAAATTATAAATTATTAGTACAAATTTTTGAAAAAAGTGTCTCGCCCCCGCCAAGTGCTTGCGTTAAAATTGGTTTATGTATTTATAGTTATACTTTATTTCCTTTTAAAAAGATAGTCTTAGATGCACATTGTTAAGATTACTACGTTTTTTATATGATTATTTTGGAAATTTCTGGTAATTTAATAAAGAAATATGTCATTTCTCAACATAATTCATATCTCTACCTATGTATATAGATTGTCTAAATACAATGAATAATCGAGAGTAAAGTTTTGATAGAAAACACTTGTAATGATTAATTGATTTTGAAATCAGAAATTTGTTGGAATTACAGGAAATCCTGAAATAGTATAACTTCAAGTAAAGATTTTTATTATATTTACCTTGTCATAAACTTCCCTTACTTAAGTTTTCATTGGATTTGATAATAAGGATTGGATTTGATAATCTCTGACAAAGTGATTTCTCCCATTTGCCAGTGTCGATGATTTTTTTTACACCGTTCATTCCTATCTACGTTCAAGGGTCCTCAAAAACATTAACATAACTTTGTGACCTTATATCATTTGGGTTTCGGACTTATTCCTGACTATTCTTTTTTTATCTGCATACTAGCATTTTCAAGCACTAAATTTTCTAGGTGATTTGACTCTATTTATATTTCAGTATTGGAAATATACATATTAAAAATTTAATTTAGTGCAGAGGTTTATTAATAACATGTATATATATTTATGTATATATATATATATATATATATATATATATATATGTTATATACTTTCTGTATAAAACTACCTAGAATTATTAAAAAGAATGAACTGCTTAAAAGGGATCGGTATATTTTTTTTTGTGCAATTTATAACACCTTAATTACCTAACAAACTTGAAAGCTTTCTGTCAACTGGTGTGTTTATAACAGCTGTCATAATAGATCGACCTTAAAGTTGCTTTGTGAATTTTATTATAGATAAATTAGTTGAACAAAGAGTTTATCTTAACTTTTGTGTTTTCGAAATTTCTTGTGCCGAATAATTAAAAATGTTAAAAACGGCCAATAGTGACACGACTATGTCGAAAGCACAGGTATATGAGCGGTACAAATTGTTCAAAGAGAGGCGTTAAGTGGTCGAACACTTGCCTCGTATTTATTCATCATATCAGTATTAGAAAATTGGTTCTAGATTGATAAAATGACTGTTCATGGAATTTAAATCAATGTTTTGCACATGAGATGCATCGCCGCCAGACTGGTCCCGAAAGAGCTTAATTTCTTCCAAAAAGAGCATCGATTGAAGATAGAGACTGATTGATTGAAAGTATTGTATTGAATATATCGAATGAATAATTGAATCAATGGAAGACATTAAATGGAATTTGCAGTGGGAATTAAAGGCCATACCACTTTTGGCCTATGAGAAGTGTATGAAAGAGTGGGTCCGGCATTATCATAGTTGTATTGCAGGCAATGGGGATTACTTTGAAGTGACAAAATAAATTTTGATGAATAAACTTAAATTTTCTGTTTTTTTAACGATTCTGGGTAGTTTTTATACAGAAGATATGTGTGTGTGTGTGTGTGTGTGTGTGTGTGTGTGTGTGTGTGTGTGTGCGTGCGTGCGTGCGTGCGTGCGTGCGTGCGTGCGTGCGTGCCTGCGTGCGAGCGTGCGTGCGTGCGTGCGTGCGTGCGTGAGTGCGTGAGTGCGTGTGTGTCGTTGTGTGTGTGTCGTTGTGTGTGTGTGTCGTTGTGCGTGTGTGTCGTTGTGTGTGTGTCGTTGTGCGTGTGTGTCGTTGTGCGTGTGTGTCGTTGTGCGTGTGTGTCGTTGTGCGTGTGTGTCGTTGTGCGTGTGTGTCGTTGTGCGTGTGTGTCGTTGTGCGTGTGTGTCGTTGTGCGTGTGTGTCGTTGTGCGTGTGTGTCGTTGTGCGTGTGTGTCGTTGTGCGTGTGTGTCGTTGTGCGTGTGTGTCGTTGTGCGTGTGTGTCGTTGTGCGTGTGTGTCGTTGTGCGTGTGTGTCGTTGTGCGTGTGTGTCGTTGTGCGTGTGTCGTTGTGCGTGTGTCGTTGTGCGTGTGTCGTTGTGCGTCTGTCTGTGCGTCTGTCTGTGCGTCTGTGTGTGCATCTGTGTGTGCGTCTGTGTGTGCGTCTGTGTGTGCGTCTCTGTGTGTGTGTGTGTGTGTGTGTGTGTATATATATATATATATATATATATATATATATATATATATATGCAATATACATTAAAAATTGACAGCCAAAAAGCAGTCACACTATAAGCTTTTTCTTTGTGGTAACATAAAAACATTGAATTTTTAGTACAGTATTGCTAAGTACGTTCTTTACTGTTTTTATTTTCCTTTGTTCATCTAAACATATTGCAAACTGTGTTCTCCTAAGTGGCTATTTCTTGAAATAGATATAAGTATACAACATTTTCATTAGCATGCTATTATCCAACTAAAGTCATTTATCATAAACAAATCACACTCAGCTGTGACTGCGGTCAGGTGGTTGAGCAGTTGTATACTATGGGAAACTGGAAAGTTCCGTAATAATTGAGTTCTTGAGGGTTGTATAGCAAACAGGTGATGATTGCGTGAGTGCGGGAAATTAGTCAGGTGCGAAGAATGAACGTTTACTCAACAATATAATAGAATTTTTCTTTTTAAGATGTCTTCCATAAGTGCAACGTCTCTTCTGAGTTGGAAGGAAAGAAAACCTAATTTACCCAAGAGGAAATTGGTAGCAAATAGAAAGGGCAAGTAACTATAGTCTTTCATATACTGGATATCGGATATCAGAGGAACATCTTTTGCACACATTCAGTGATCAAGCTGTACTTGGCTTCGTGTAGGCTTCAAATATTGGAGCCGAACTCAAATCGACTCTGTGCTAATGAAGTGTATAGCAGGCAAATTGATGACATAGATTAAAAATTTTGGATTATACAACACAAATCCAAATTTCAAAATGATTTTTTTGCTATATTCACCATGTGCCCACGAAACGTCAAGCATGAATCAAATGTGACTCCCAAATTAATGACCTCATACAGATTATGCAGTGGGATTCCGCTGACCATATATTCATATCTAATAGGAGCGTATGCTCGGCTATAGAACAATTATTTGCATTAAACTGTAAGCCGCATACTGCACTCCATTTAATGACAACGTGATGTTATGCTGCAGTGGTTCACCATCTGCTGCATCCTTGATGACTGTAAAAGTTTCATGCCGCATAACCAATATCCTTTATCAGAATAGTGAAAAGTGAAGGCTTGAAATTTTAAACACTGGCTCAGTCCTGATCGGGTAGAGCAAGTCTCGGATATAAATTTACCCACTCATATGTATTGCTTTTTATCTGCAAGATACAAAGAGAAAAATCGTAAAACTGGAACGGAAAACCCTACCTCGCCAAGGAGATTTAATAAAATATTGTTTCAAATCTTTCTAATAGTCAAAATGAACTTGAACATCTACTTGAAATCCGAGGTCAACATGATGCAACATAGTGGAAGACTTGGGTAGTGTAATGATATTTTTTCTGTGAAGTCACCATAGGATACACACTGTAATCATTTATAATGCCTACACATTGTGCAGTGTGTCATATAAAAGGGGTTATCTAAGCACCTCAAAAAATCATAAACCTCTATTGTCTTTGTATAGTTGTGTGTTTTGACTATGGAAAGCAGATAAATGCAAATTACCGATTAATACCATTAGAAAATATTAGTAAATAAATTTTTTCATTAAAAAATAAAATAATTCATTAAAACAATAGTGTTTAGTTTTACTAAAATCTCTCCTCACATTCACTTGTCTGTATTTCAATGTAAATATTGCTACAAAACAAATATTACTGTAAATATTGGCAGAATTATTTTGGTTCATATTTAATTAAACATTGAAATAGGCGTGCATGCTGGGGCAAAACTCATTTGAATATTCAGGGTTCACTGCTGAATTCACGCCTTCTTATTTTGATATCAGAAATTTTATTATGTTATAATAATTATAATCCGTCCCTTTATGGAATATTATTTGCCAGGTCATAGACTAATAACATTTTTGACGAAAACATCGTTAACATTATTTCTAATATTTAAATTTCCGAGTGGATTTTAAATTTTACACAGATTTTTATGATAATGCATATGCACAGCACGGTGCAGTGCCTTATTTAAGCAATAGATAATATATAGAAGCTGCTGTATTTTGCTAAGGCAGTATTATTAAAGAGAAGAACAAAATTCCTGAAACTACTCAATGAAAGAACTTATCATTTTGTTCCAATTTCTTTATAATTTTTGTTATCCAGGGTATTGTTCCAATTAAGCACAAATTTGTTTTTTATTTCTAGCATCGGAACTATTTTTCCGTAGATTCTCATAAAATTTTTTTGTTATTGTTCCTAATCCATTTTTTTGGTGCCAATTTTTAACAAACAAAATCCATACTATAAAAACATTGTTTATATTGTTGCATATGTTTCATAATAAAATTATTTCTTATATTTATTCATTTATTAATTTTACACCATAATCACTTGGGACCTATGGTGGAATTGCTTTTAGAACAAATTCTTCCAATCAACAAACAATACATTTTCGGGAGTTATGGTGTTATTTTGACTATTACAAGAAAAACTTGAGTAAATTAAATCATACTTCTAAGCAAGATAAAATGCTTTGAACAAAAATAACAAAAGTGTAAAGGATAATGAATATATTCAGGAGATGATGTATATAGTATTAAGATGATATTTAAAAATACGCATAAACGTGAAATTGCATACGTGTTGTTGAATTCATCTTACTGTTATGTTAAACAATTGACAGTGGAATATTGCAGAATGTTAGGGAATTGAAAGAGTGAGGATATGAAAATTATTGTTTTTGAACGATGATATTATTAAATTTTCTCTATATATGTTTCAAGTTACAGTTTACATCAAGGTAGACACAATTTAATACTGAAACATTCTTAGTTCAAAGTGGGACGAAGTTTTGAATGCGTTTTATAGATGATTCTTTTATTATTTACAGAAGACTGTTTTCTTGAGATGTCATTTTAAGTTTGTGTTAATTAATAGCTTCAAATTCTTTAAATTCAGAAGAAAACAGTACCGAGTGATACATTGGCATTTAGCATAATTTGTATTACTTTTATGTTAACTTAAATTTATATTTTTTTGTGGGGGCAGGGTCGATGAAATTTCTATTTGTAAATAAGTATTGTTAATTTACATATTTGTTATCATCTATGTTCCATAAATCATTCTAACATTTTGTCAAGTCGTTGTGGAAACTTAAAAATGATACAAGGAATTAAAATAATTTTATCGTTGTAGTAATAAGTATGTATCGTTGTAGTAATAAGTATTTCTTCATATATTCTTTACAATTGATTTGATGCATTTGGTTGCGTAAGTGATGAGATATCAAGGAAATAATTATACAATTTTAATCGAATTTATTATTATATTATTCATATGAACCGCACTATTAATATTTGCAAATATTAACTTAAAGTAAAAAATAATTTAAACCTACATAATAATTTATTTTAGGTTTATAGTTGTTACAATATAGTTTTTTAGGTTTATAGTAGTAATAATTTCTGTGTAAATTTGTATTTTTAAATTTAAAGTATTAAATTTGTATGTAGAAAATGTTTTACAGAGTCGGGAGTTTCTAAGTTTGTTTAACAGAGTCGGGAATTTGTAAATAATACGTAAAAATAATTTGTAAATATAAAATTTTACCTTATAGGTATATGGGTCAATAAAGTATTATATAGCCAGATTCGAAACGACCATGCCTGTGAATAAGTTTAATAAATTAATCAAACTAAAACTACTTTATGCAATATTCTAAATATCGTTGCTTTTACACTAACTTCTGACTATTTAACAAAAAAAATTATTGTTTAGAAGGCGGGTTTTTTAATGAGAATATGAAAAAATAATGTGTTCATTATACCTAGCTTTCAAAAATCTCATGTCCCCGATACAGTATCTAATAATTGTTCATTAAAACAAATATTATCATAATCCAAGTTAAATTTGGATGCTGCTATAAAAAGCATTTGATTATATGTCATTAACTAAATTCTCGCCGTCCCCTAAGGTAGTCACATTTGTTTTCACTGTAAAATTTAAAATTCATTTTCATATAGTTTCAAACTCACGAACAACATTAGAATAATATTAAGACATATATGTGTAGGTGTATATGTTTATATCATCTATATGTTTGTACCCATATATGGATGTGTTATAAAATATATATATACTCACTTTAATAAAAGATGGCAGCAGTAAATCCCCCCCCTTTAGTTAATTTGGACACTTTGGAGCATGTCTCACGGCTAATTGGGCAGCAATATTTTTATGAAGCACTGTTGACCTATTCGCAGCCTTAAATAATCATTTCAATGCATTCATTAATTGGATTTTTCGATGAAAACAATATTTTTAGTAAACATTTTTTATCCACAATTAAAATTTGTCCCAATATTTTTCTATTACAGTCATAAGTTTTTAAGTATGCTATTCTATTAAATGAAAGAAGCATCAAAATTGAAAAGTAACATCAGCAAAAAGATACAATATTAGGGCATTATATTTTTTTTTAAGAGCTGGAAATTCTTTCAAATTTATCAGTTAGGTATTAACAGCATCTTATCATGGCTGTCCCATAGATCATCTTTTGGGGATCACTTTCCAAAAAGGCTAAAATTTTGTTTTACGTTAAAATGTTTAGCCTTTTTATTGGTAATTTAATCATCAAATACTGGATTTTTAATAGAGGATCGATAAAAGTTACAGTCGATAAAAATAAAGTATTTCTGAGATTAGCAAATGTTTTGTTGATAAATAGATTCAAATAGGCGGCTTTTCAGCTGACTAATATTTTCAGGACCATGATTCTTCAGGGCAACACAATGGAAGCTATTATTAGAGATACAGGTGAAGAATCTGCAGAAACATCACTAACAACAGAAAATTAATGACAGTTACCAAACTGCCCTATTGTTCTCATTCTTGTGCAACTGGAAATTCTATATGAATCAGTAAAATTAAATTTCCGAAAAGCTTCACCTTTAGCAATATTGTATAGCAGCATGTCAACAATGTTAAGGTTCGTAATGCATTTATCGATTCGCAAGGAAATAGGGTGATTTCAGACTACAGTGTTTCTATTTTTTTCCACAGGTTTAAAATATTGGAAGCTTTTTTCTAAATAAGATTGGCATCATGAGATGATCTTATATTTTTATTTTTTTAGGGTCCCATTTGGCTAATGGCAAAAACGGAACCCTTATAATTTTGTCCTGTCTGTCTGTCCATATGTCACAGCTATTTTTCTCAGAGACTATTGGCACTATATAGATGAAATTTGAATGATAGGTGTATTCTGTGAATACAATGAAATAGTATCCTCCCTCAAATTTTTCAACTAATATGTGTAAAATCCTGGAAAAAATTAAGGTAGCGAATTTAAAATATACTTTCAATGAATATTTGTTTGAATAAGATCCGTTGTGTAGTTTTTGAGATATGGGATACTTTCGGTATCGACCACAGCAACAACTTTGTTTTTCACAGTGTCTTTGAGAAATACAAACCTATAAATTTGATATGGTTTGGTAAAGCGGAACCTATCATGCTGAGTCCGACTCGCACTTGGTCGGTTTTTATAGTAATCAAACTGTTGTATTTTTCTGCAGTTGTATATGTTTCTCATACTTTTTAAGAATTTTTGCTAGATGATTTTTATATCTGCTATTGTTGATTTTTTGACACTAAACTATCAAGAGAAACATTTGCTGCATTATTTGCAAATATATTTTGAGTAATTTTTTGTGAAAGCTTTGCAATATTACTAACTTAAATTAGTGGGGAAATATTTTTCATCAATGGAGAAATGTATATTTAATTGATTTAAAATAATATTTACATAAAACAAATAAAAGAATCAATTAGAATATCAAAGACGCAACTATGGGTAAGGTCAATGTATACTTGTAGAAATGAGATAACATCACTATTCTGTTAATGTACTAGTGATAAAAATCTATATGAAATGTTGAAATACGTGTAGCAAAATAAAATGGTAAAATTTGATGTGCACAATGGAACAACATTATATATTTTAAGCACCCTTTTCATTACTAAAAGCAGTAATCTACTTTTGTAACTTAAAATTGTTTAATATAATAAATATGCTAAGCACCAAAGTCAAAAAACTGACTATTTGAAATTTTTAAACCCCTTTATTCAATCTGATTTTGTATTAAAATAGCAATGCAAAATTACATACATTCGTTGCACTGTTCTGCCGATTTTATTTCATAATATATAATGTATGCCGTTATAACTTAATAAGTATTGTCACTAATTAGAGTCTAGTAATATAAAAAAGAAAATACAATAATACTTACGTTTACCAATCCCTTTGGTGTTGTTCTTTCGCCTTGTGACAAGCATTCTTATGGAAAAAAAATTAAACAAAAACATGATACACTTGTTACTATTCGCCGAAATTGCACCTCTGTTCCCCTTTGTGCATGTTGTATGTAACATTTTATTCCTTTGCCTTAATCGATTGGCTGGATGCCATCATCGTCTTTGACCTTTTTTGGTTGAAGATGCGTTTTGCGACTGAAGCCAAAGCAGTTAGACAGATAGACGTTAGTTAATCAATCAGGTGGACTTATTTATATTTCCCGGAGAAAATAATACAATTTTACTTTGATTGCCATTTCACAATTAATATTTGTCGTGACTAACAATTTTGTGAAACGTCTTAGATTATTTTCAATCTCATGAAGTTTTGCTTATGTCTTTCAGTACATTTTATATTTTTTTCCAAAAAGTGCTGAACCAAAATCACTGTCCATTTAATATGTTCAAAAGCAAATATGAAGTTTTAAAATTTGCAATTGTTTAATATGAGTACAATTTTAGTTTTGGCTATGTAATTAATGGTACACTTAAGACATTAAAATTTTGCTACACTTTAACTGTAAATTGCGATGCAGTTTGCTCTAAATCTATATGTGTTGTTAAATTGATATAGCAAGCCAGCTTCTATGGTTTCCTGAGTAGAAAATAAGACGGCTATAATCAATAATTTTTGTTCGGATCTCATCTTGTTCTTGAGATATTCTAAGTGTACGGCAGTATGCTAAATACTGCAGTGTATGCAAAATGAGTGCCATGCGGCATCATGAAAGCGATCTTAAATGCGACACAACAAACACCTTATTCAGCCTTGAATCGTGGGCAACACGAGAAAAAGGAAAATTGATTGTACTTGTAATTGTTTTTCTTACTTTTTTCACACACAGGTTCTGTTTATGACAATGAAATGTTTATATATAAACATAAGTTAGAATATAAAAAAATATTTTTTCATTAAAAATCAATTATTTCTGCTTAATAAAGGTCCTTTGTGAGGAATTCGAAAAAATGTTTACTATGTCAATTAACCAACATGTGTATATAATATTGTATGTATTTACCTTATAGCCTTTATTTTATAGTAGGCTTCTCCTATTATAAAAATGAGGGGTTTTAGGATGTTTAAAATTTTCTCAAAAAAGTTATTTTTGAAAAATAATTGAAATCTTTCCCGCATTTTTGTAATAGTTATTCTTTCGGTCTCATTTTGTGTACAAGTTAATGGTCCTTTAACTAAGGTTGGATAATAAGGTTTGTTTAGTAGATTGTCCTTTGAATGTAAGATCAGCAAGGTCATAATTTTATAATTATGTCTAATTTTTCTTATTTGTAAAGTAAATTATATTTACCAAAGTTTTTTGCCTTTGTATATTTTATTGTATATAAAGATAATTTTATTCACAAAAAGATGATGAGACAGGAAACAGTCAATGTTAGTCTCGTTAAACAAAATTAGTTAGAAACTAAAATTACATTTGAAGGACAATAAACTTAATAATTGTATATATTTATATTAAACTTATAATTGTATATATAGTGAATATATTTGAAGTCAATCAGTTAGATTTTCAGATTTTAAAATATTTTGTTTGTTTCCTAATGTGTCATTAATAGTTTATTTAACCATATATTAAATATTTAGAGATAAGTAAAACTCAGTATACAACTTAAAGAACTTTAATATTTATAATAATTTTTCACTTATATTAATATATTAATTTAGAAGTATCATTATTTTTCACAATTATATTTGTCAAGAACTGTCCAGCAGTGTCTTGTAATTTACATTTTTATAGGCTAAATAAACCTTCGAGAAAGAAAATATCCAAGTAGGGTAAATATCCAATATCATAACAATTAAGAAGGCACATTAATATTACAAAGGATAAATATATTTTAACATAAATTTAAAAAATATTAATTTGCTCAATATCTTTTCCAATAATTTGTGATATTTATTTTTAATAATACCAGTCTAATTATAAATACCAACGCATTTCTATTTGATTAGTTATTGCGTTTAAAATGCATAAATAATTGTATCCTTCATTAGTAATTTAATATCAAATAAAAATAGATTATAAAAACTCCTCTAAAAACCTAATTTAGTTTAAATCACAATTTTTTCTTAAAATATTACTTTTTTATGACTTAAAGTACTTTAGCTGCAGCCTTCCATTTGTGTCCAAACTAAACCTTCTATAAATTCAAAACCTATACTCTTGAATAATTTTAATGACTTGGCATTGTTCCTCATGACACAGGTATGAACGTGGACTCCATTTTCACCCATTGATTTCGTTAAAGCTTTCGTTACCAGCTTTGCATAGCCTTTACCCTGATACTTGGGTAATGTTTGCAGCATTCCAAGACCAAAGAACTGGTTCGTGATGATCCATGAACATATGTTGTTGGTGTCTTTTTCAAAAAGTCCCATACCGCCATTAAAGCGAACAAGGTCTCGGAGAAAGCTTTCTGAGCCTGGATACCTATGGGGCCATAGGGAGTCTATTACTTTTACGTCTTCAACTTTTAGTGGTTGCAGGTACACATTGGGCGGGCATCTGTGAGTGTGAAGATATACTTTAGAAGTTTAATTTATTGTGTAAATACATACCGTTTTTACTTTTTCATTTATCGTAAATAACAGACTCAAAATTTTTATAGTATTGTTTTATGGATAGAAAATATTATTTTATTGATTTTAGGTAATTATTTGGACATAACCTGAACCCAATGCCCCATGGCAATGGGTTTGAAACTCCATCATTGTTTTTTATATGTAGTGTATTTCATATGGAATGAAGATTAAGTTGAATAGATTTCATATTATTTTATATATTGTAGTTATATCCATCCTTTGATTTTTATTCTTTTTACACCTTTAGAAATTAAAAATTAGCATTTTGTAGGAACTTTGATCTAACTCAAGATGTCTGTATTCTTTACTAAAATTTGTTTGAAGATTTTATTGAATAAATATAGTTGCAGGTGAAATCAAGTTGACGGGCATTAAAAAATGTTACCAGCTTTGCATATGACTCTTCAAGCTTTATTTTACTCAACTCACACGTTAGTTGGGACATATAAGATAAAAAAAGTATTACAAAGTAAACATGGTTCTAGTCTTTATTTTTTGAGAATCAACAAAATTGAAGTTTCATGTTTTAATTTATTATAATTCTAGGGTTCATCTGGAAACATGATGTCCAGAGTAGCACACAATTATAGGTGATGAAGTTTTATCAAGTTTAGACTGATAATAATATAACAGAATAACTTAATGAATGTCTTTTGGAAAGGAAAAATTTGACCATGCGTTTTAAAATTGATTGCTAACAGAGTTAAATAAAGAATTCCTTCTAATTTGAAGTTGATTGGTTACAAGCTAATTTCAAACATATTATCTATATGCAACATATGTTATCGGTATAACATTCGAATTATCCTTACAATAAGTACTGGCTGTTCTATAATTATCACATGATCCTAAATTACATCCCCTTTCACTATTTAGACAATTACAGTTCATTAGTCTTCAGTCTTTTTAATATTGTTTTCTATAGTCATGTGAAATTAAAAAGTAACAAAGTAATTCTAAAAATATTTACTACATGCAACTTTGTTATGTTTATTAGCTCAGATACGGGAAGATTACAGGACATTTTGTTTGGTTTTCTTCAATATTTTACAGTAAAATTCAATTATTTTTGGTTGAAAAACTGCTAACTCACTCTATATCCAAATTTTTGGCCTGCTCTGCGGACATCCAGTGATATCCGCTTAGCAGTTCATATTTTATCTTGGCCTTGTGGCTGTCCAAAAGATGGAAGATGCAGTCTCTGTGATTCTCGTGCACTCCACATAACATCGGATTCTGGCTCCAGTCTATAAAGTGTGTCTTTACCAGAGCCTCAGAGAGGGCAGCACCAGTTGAGTCTAAAGTGAAGAGGTGTATTGTTAGTGATCCACCCTGGAAATATAATAAGATAGTGAAGATAAGTTTACAAGAATATTATCATTTATTAATATGTATGACGAGGTTATAACGTACAGTCTAAAAGAAATGTACAGCTATATTTGACTGCATTTCTGGATTTAAGCTACAATTGGAAAATGAAGGTTGTTTCTATATATTTATTTCTCTTTAATATTTTAAATAAATAAATAGCTTAATTTTTTTTAGTAACTGATTTTTAAATATTGAATATATTTGGTGTTAATTTTGTAGAAATTTATTATTCACAATTAAATGAAACTACGTGATGTAGTATTATTTCTACTTTCTTTAATTTATTTAACCACGACCTAGGTTTCGTTGTATTACAACATCTTCGGGTGGGCTATTAACAAAGATTCCTGAAGATGAGAAAGAGACCTGAAGATGTTGTAATACAATGAAATCTAGGTTGTGGTAAAGAACTTAAAGAAAGTGGAAATAATACTACATCACGTAGTTTTATTTAATTGTTAATTGTAACTGATTTTTAACAAGATCTCGGAGATTTTGGATTTGAACAGTGTTGTGTTAATAAACATCTGATATTTCTAAGTATGTGAGTTATTTTCTATCTGAAAAATATTGTATTATAACAGTTTAATCTCTGTAAATATATAGTATTAGACATAATTCATTTCTGTTACTTTAAGTTACCAGATGTGACTGATGGTTTTTACTTTTATATGTAATGTCAGCGGATATATATTTTTCACTTTATATCTAGAATATTTTTGACATAATGATACAATAAAAAGTTTTTCTAAAGCTGTATTTATAGCAAAACTATAAACTTCAAATTAACTCGAAGTCTAAAGCAGTTTATTCTTGAAAAAATACTATATTGTTAATTGATAATCTATAAGCAGGCTGTAACATTATTAATTAAAAATAAGATTTGATCCAATATCTAAATAAAGTAAATAAGAAAAGAAAAAATGGTTAATAGAAGAGTTTTTATATAAAATATGATAAATTAAATGCCAAGTTGTAAATAAAGTAATTTTTGTTTAAAATCATGTTAATTTTGCTTATTTTCAAAGGAAATTATTCATTTTATTTTCAGAATTCAGTCTTTGATGTTTCGTTTTCTAACTATATGATGCTTTGGGTAGATATATGTAATTGATACTAAGTTGGACGTTCAAATACAATTGATATTATACCGAAAATTGATATTGAGTTATCACCATCCTCACATGAGGCTTACTGGGCTTGTATATAACTTTGAGACATGCAAATATTGAAATTTTATTTTCATGGCTAACATCAGATGAAACTCTCTATTGTACTTTCTTGTCACTAAACTAAATGACTTTTTTTTTGATGTCTGTCAGTTTTTGAGCTTTGCACAGATTTTTTATAGTTTCATGCTATCTCCAAATAATGGTAGATATTACATCCTAGTAGTGCGAACAATCAGTTAAGTGATAATTCAACATAGTAATGAAATCAGAAATTGTTATAAGACGGAAGATTAAACATGATCGTAGTTGAATAGTGTATGGTTGTCTATTGGCATAATGATATTAAATTAAAAAATAAAAAACAGAGCTAATATTATTTCTAAACAAAAGTGATAGTTTCTTCAGTATCATCTACGACCCTCTCTTCATTTTCTTCTATAATATTATTCCAACTTTTTAAAATCATTACTGTTAATGCAAAGTAGCTGGTGCCCTTGCGAGAACTCGTGCTATTAGCTTAAGTGGAGATCATCAATTTAGAACTGACGAATTGACAAAGATGATGTAGTTTGAAATAAATTTTGCATTAATGGCCAATTATTCCAGTTAGGATGTTGATGGCCATATATAACCTTAATACCATGGTAGAAAATCCGTGGCAAATTTTTTAAGAAGAAGAATAAGCAAAAATTGTTTTTGTAATTGAAGAAAGAAATTGTAACTTCCCTAGATTCTTAATTTGCGTCCATGAAATAGAAACATGTTCAGTGAATCTGTCTCTCTTCATTATTTCAAATCTAGTTGGAAAATATTTAAATTCATTTAGAAAACAATGTTCTTTACATATTTAAAAGTCAAAAAAAGTTTACAAAGCTAAGAATAAAGAGAGTTTTTCATATCAACTTTCTTTCCTGGTTTTATTTTTGGCAATAACTGACAGAGAAACATTTTGTTTTAAGGTCTTGTTCTCGTATTCTTTGGATACACATTAATCGGAAGTATACATATATAAGTATAAACTATATAAAAAGGGCTCATTATTAATTAGATTATTATATATGATGTACTTCCACTCTAAGTTATGAACTCAATTGTATATTATTATTGAGATTGAGTGATTAGAAATAAAGAATTAAAATTAGCAAAATAAACAAAACAAAATTTGAAATGAAATAATGGCAATGGATCGCATTAATTGAACGCAGACACTGTGAAAAGAAAATTTGATATAACACAGGTTGCAGATTAATTTGCGTTTATATTCCTATGAACATCAAGATACGTTTATCTCTGAGGGTATATATTCTTTACCAAGTGAGAAATAAAATTTAAAAAAACAAATATTATTATAAAAAAATCAAGAACCTGCATATTTTTCAATAATATAAATAATTCTATTTGTAATTGAAGTTAGGGTTATTTTGTAAAGATTAATACCAATTAATCTATATATAAAACTTGGACATGTGTTTACTGTCAATTTTGCACATAATTTAAAAGGCATAGCCTATGATATTATATGGATTAATTATTTACATTTATAACAAACTATTTTTGAAGCAGCTTATTTGTGTTTCAGCAAATTAAGGTAACAGATAGTTACATAAAAATACAAATATAGATAGCATTATAGTGTTATACATATTTAATTTTCGCATAAAATGGGTTTTGATTTAATTAATTCATGGCTAATTATATTTGAAATTGAATATTTGCCATTGACATATAACAACTAGCAACATTAATCACACGAGTGTTTGATAAATATAAGTAAATAATTAAAATAGAATTTATAAGACACCGTTAAATGTTTTTCTTGATACTCTTTAATTTATAAAGTTATATGTAGGATCAGTTAATAGATGCAGTTAGACTTAATTTAGATATGCTTGGTAATTTAGTCTAGAGGCAAAGAGCAAGTGAGAATAACCACTTAACGTTTATTGCTTGACAAGTGATTGAATTACACTGATATTGAAGATGCACAGTTGATATCAGCGTGTGGTAACATTATTATGTATGTAAGTTTTTTTGTGTTTATGTACAGGTGTATATAAAAATTGATAATTCTTGGCTTTAATTCATTTTAAGGAAATGTATGTTACTTCATCTAAGTAATTTCTAAGTGAATAGGTAAAAAAATTAATTTTCTAAATTTTAAGACATTCACAACTTCAATCTTCATTAACAAATTTTTGACCATCTATTTGATTAACCGAATGAAGTAAAATATTTTTAGACACTAGTTTAAAAAAATTTTGCTCAATAAGGTTGCTAATGATTTAGATTTTGCATATTTTAGGCCTGATATCGGGCCAGATGTATGGAGCTCGGATCATACTGGTTCACATAGTTTTCTTTTCTCTGTTGAATGTCACACTGGAGTTGATAATTTTCTATGTGACACTTTGCAAGTGATACTTATAATTCAATCTTGATAATCATAGATGGGATGGTTGCCACTGACACTGTTTATTGGGGACAGTTCTTACAAACTTTGTATGGTTGATTGATTCTTAACGGATTTAATAATTCTCATAATTTATTTACTTAAAACCTTTTATCATCATCTTTTTATACTATAAATCTATCAGCAAAGTTTTATAATGACAAATAAGCAGAAAAAGTCCAGTTTAAAATTTGACAATATCTGCTTTATTTTCATTGCTTTGCTATTGTTGATATTTGCCTTCTTTCTGAGTAGTTTGTTGTTTTAACTAATGCAAGAGAAAGAGACGAGATATAACACATTTTGTGTTTTTAGAAGTGACAGATATAACAAGACACACACCACCTCTTTTCTCTTCCCACTTTTGAAAATGTTGTATTGGCATCTATAAACACTAATATAAAAGAGTGTGCATTATTTATATATTTTAGTTCTATTATGAATATTACCAGATGCCTGGGCTACCATATGAAGTGTAGACATTAATGAGGTACATACAACATAGGAGGTAGTGATGAGAATGTAGACTTAAAAAGAGCTCGGTAGTTACATTTATTTCAAGTTTATTGCTAACAGCACAATAACTTTAGGCAGTCAAGTCACTAGAAGACCAAATGATAGACTTAAGAAACTTGAACGGCATTTTGGCAAGTATTTATGATATGTTTATGAAGCGAAACCTCTCTATTCATGACTAAGCTAACATGAAAAGTTAAGTGCGTTGTCCTTAATTATATGAGATAATGCAGGACAAGGTAACCAATAATTACGAGTCACACAAAAATATGACATCATCGTGTTATTACTAAAATTATAATATATTCTGTTGTTTAGGGTTAGTTAATGAACAGAGTCTATTTCACTCTGAATTAGCTCATGCTCATATATATTGCCTATAGTCAAAAAATTGTTTAGGTTATCGTAAACAGAAGAAAAATCATTAGTAGTTGATAACAAATCGTTAATCATTAAAAGAAATGCAAATCGCCTACAATAACTTTTCTGGTTTATAACTTTCATGTTGAATGATATATCTTCGAGAATGAAAATAGTTGATGAAAAAGTTTACGGTATTGTAAGAAAAGTCGGGTTAATAATATAAGAGAAGTCATCGTCTGTACTCGAAAGTTTTTTGGGCTTCTAAGTCAAACTAGGACCCTTATACTTTCGCCATGCGCGTCTGTTTCTCATAGCTATTTTACTCACAGACTATTAGTGTCATAAAGTTGTATTCGATGTAATTTGGCATGGTGTACATATTCATAATCTGCACTTCAAGCACAAGGAAAATCACAGGTGGTGTAATAGAATTTGGAATATTAAAGTCTAATGATAATCTAATAATAAATTGTCTAACGTTTTGATACCTCAGAAAACAATGATAGTGCCAAAAGGTGTTGACAGAAAATCTTTAGTGATGAGGAGGAAACTCATTGAGTATGGGCTCGTATCAACAGGAGCATACAAAGGCATGAAGCAACTAGAATACACGTAAACAAGTATATGCTTTTACATATATATGTATATAAATATATATATATATATATATATATATATACATATATATATACATATATATATATATATATATATATATATATATATACACACACATATATACATATATGTAAAAGCATCAAGTAACATGTTGTTAGCAGTCAGCTTGAAGCATTGACCGTGGTGAAGCCAAAAGGGAAAATGTCATTTATATGTTCGTTTATATGAATGTATGTTTGTATGTTTTTGTGTGCGTACACAAATTTGTATGTATGTATACATGAATATATTCAGATTCATTAAGCGCCTCAAACGTCTGCTCCGATTTCAATAAATAAGGTATAATTTATAAGATTATTGATATTGAATTCATTGCAAGTTTGTGATATTTTTACTAACATATGATATCACTGAGACTTAAAATGAAATAACTATTTGATAAAAAAAATTGAACTGTCTTCAAGTAACCACAAAATGTAAAGTGCACTGAAAAATATGATATACCTAAATTACAAGGTCTTAATTGAAACTTTTGTGGTATAATATCATTTCCAGACATAAATAAATTTGTAAAATACTGCTACGATTAGAGATTTTTAATGCCAGTGCCAAGTGAAATGTAGCATTCATCTGTGAGTGTGGGTGTGTGTATATAAGAGAGAAGTATCTGCTTGGCACCGATTCCAAAAATCTTTAGCCGTTGTAGTATTTTTTTTATTTTTTTTTTTTTTTTTGCAAATTAATTTGTATTCGGAAACGATATTGTACCGCAAAAATTCCAAATGAGTACTGAGTATGAGTATTTTCACTGTTTTATATTTTTCATTGCGTTTTTTATTCAGTAGTCATTTGAAGTCGGTTCAATTTTATTATAAAAAAAATTTATTGAATATCTGAAACCTATTTATAAGAGTTGTATATGTAGTTATGTACGTACGCGCGTGTCTGTGTGTGCGTCTGCGCGTACGTGCGTGTGTATGTGCGTGCGTAGGTGCGTGCATAAGGGAGTGTGTTTGCGCGTGCAACACGAAAGAAGACTAAACTTCAAAACTTTCCAGTTTTAGACATTACACGTTTGGTAAAACATATGCAATTGGAATAATTAAGTTATCCAATTCTCCTTTTATTTAATTAATTAACGTATTCTAATTACTTAATTGACAGCAACATTTACTTATTTTGTAAGCAAAAATAATTAATTTGTTATTTCATTACAATATCATTACCATTTATCAATGTCTAGGGCATTCTAAGTACAACCGGGAAGAAGAAAGTTTGAGTTTTTTTCTCACGCGAAGAGCGAGCAGAAAATATGAAATATGCGTGAAAGTTCTTTGCACATTACAGTGACCCACTCCGGAATTATCAATCAATTAATGAAGGTAAAACTTAGTAATTCTCACTTTATCGATCATTTAAATCGGAAACAAGAAGAGGCCATTTTCAACATTAGTTTTATTAAAATATTTGAAAAAATTCACCTTAATAAAGACGTCGTATTACCTTTATATTTTGAGAAAATGGTTAATTTACATACGCAATCGTAATAATTTACGGATATATCTTGTAAATACTAAATAATAGAATATTTAAACTTCGACGGCAATATTTACGGAAATAAAGTGAAATCATATAATTGCTTATCTCGGATAAATATAATATGATGTCTTTATTAATTTAACAACTAATATAATATATTATGTGATTCTACGGCTGTGATGTATATGATGATGTGCTGTGATTTATTCTAGTTTATTTTATTTATTTAGATTATAAATTTATCTTGAATTTACGAAGTTGATTAAGATGTCCTATATTACAAAATCGATGTATTTTTTACCTAATTTTAATAATCTGCTCATTTTGGGCCGGTTAAATGCTATCTACATAGATGTAATTCAGCTACATCTATTAAAATAATCAGTACATCATTCTCCAAATTATTCTGAACTTTATGCAAATTTTGCTACGTGTACATTTAGGTATTCATGTGAGTTTAGCACAAATATAATGCAAATGAATAAACAAAGTGTCCATTAATACCATCGTGCCGTCTTCGACACAAATAACATACACGTTAATGACGGATTTTTAAAACTCAATTAAGAGAGACTCCGATCTGCGACACCGATAGTTTGCAAAATTACCTTGTCAACGAACGCCGTATGAAGGTAGTAGTTTTCTGCTATCGTGGAACACATTATTTATATTAACATGTATAACGTCATGTTGCGATAATGAGACATGGATATATTAAATTTTATGGGTGATATTTATATTAATATTATACTTTTGTTTTGAATTAATTTTGATTTTCAACAATAGGTTAGAAAAAGTTAATACAGATATCCTTGAAAATATTGCGACCGCTTCAATTCTTTTGTTGTTAGTTCTGATCTATATAATAATATTGCCTTAAAATTGTCCCAATCTGTTACTTCAACAACTTTTTTACAAAATTATAATTTTCATTACGTTGAATTCCATACATTAATGAATCGTGGCTAAATCAACTATTGCCTGAAAGAAATAAAATTTTAAGTGCGTTGTCATTAATTATTTTAAAGTAAAAATCTCACTAGGTATTTTCCAAGTTGGATATTTTTTACAACATCGTTTTTTATTATAAATTGTGTATATATTAATAGATCATTAATGTGCAGAATACATATGTGCTTGTTGTCAATTTATTTAGAAAGCGGGCCAGAAAGAAATAAAGTTGCAATTACGTTTTGCTTAATTATTTTAAAGTGAAAAACATGATTGGATATTTTGTAATAAGTACAAATTGGATGTTTTTTAAAATATAGATTTTTATTATAAATTGTTTTTACATTAATAGATCATTAATGTGCAGAATCTGAGGTGTTGTCAAATTAATCGTATAGGTGGCTATGTCAGTTATGGGGTACTAAGTACAAAATAAGACAAATATATATATATATATATATATATATATATATATATATATATATATATATATATGTATGTATATAAAAAATCGTATATTTCATCCCGTCCTCGAGACATATTCTAATGCAACGTTTAAGCGTATTGAGATGCATCAAAGCGATACGACGCGACACGACGAATATTGAGTGACACCCTTATTTCACAGAAAAATAAATCTATTGTAATGGAAATTAAGTGTTTTCGTTAAGTTTTGTTATCATGATATTATTTTTATAGCAATGAAAATTTGAAATGTTATAATTGAGAAAATGCCGAAAATAATCTTTAGCTTTTTACTAGTAGTAAGGTTTATTTACTAAGTAGAAAAGTTTATTATTTTTATTTAAGAAAAGAAAACACCGCGAGATCGATCATAAATATAAAATTAACGTTTTCAATTTTCATAAAAATTGTAGGTTGCAAGTAGGGATGAAAGCTGGTCTATGTCTACAAAATAGCCATAATAATTAAATGCAGCAAAGATAATTAGATGCAGCAACAATTTGATTAAAACAATCCAATTAATGAATGCTTATATAATTAATATGCGAGACTGCAAACAGGCCAAGAGGATTTTTCGGGATATGCACCCAACTAGCAGTAAAACGTATTTCAGGTGACCCAGGTGTCCTATTTTCATAATAGACAAATATATACATGTATATTTATATACATATATCTATATACGTACAAAGTTACACATATATACATATTTACCTACATATAAACTAATTGATATAAGCAAGAATATAAAGCTTTACCAAAAATGTTTTTATAATAAATGTTCCATCGCTCCAATCGACCCTAGGACTGTATAGTTGAACCGGAAAACTGTTCTCTTTGCTTTTCCACTGGATGAAATTACGTAAAACATAATATGCATAGATGCCATAAGGCCAATTGTTCTTGTATAAATCACTTAAATCACTCCACTCGTCAAAAGGAACCTCTTTTAGAATGTCCATCTCTCTCACTTCATTCAATTCGGTACTGTCTGGCATATTAACGTTATAAATAATTTAGAAAAAAAAAGAAATTAGTTTTTGGGATATTCAACAATATTTTTAGCATTTATTAGTATTCATAATATTTAAAACTACGAACAATTTCTTAACCAAAATTTTTGAAAGAACTAGTTTTTATGTACACGTTGCTTGAGAGTCTGTATTGAATAATTTAAAAATGGCGCGTGTCAGGCACATTTATCGTTTGTTGTGGCTAGTCAGTGTTGTACACTAATTACATCGATAATAAAATTTATCTTAATCGCTATTCGTACAAGGTTAATAAGCAGCATATTGATGCGTGCAAAGATAAGAAATATTATAGATATAAGAACATAAATATTTATTAATTTGAATCAGTGACGAATTCACGTATCTTTTTTATCCATATCTATATATCTTTTTTATATAGTTATAATTTTAAGTAGCTCCAAAAAAGGTAATTCTGTTTTGTACGTATGTATGCATGTCCACATTAATTTTAAAACTACTGGACGACATCAGATGAAAATGTTTACTTTTTGTAGAAAATGTTTGCTGGCTGTACTGTTGTTGTCAAAATAAATTAAAGTTGGTTTAGTATTTATTAGTTTTAAAACTTTAATGAATGTATATAGCTGACCTTTAAAGAAACCAAGCAAATGTCGAGACAAGTATAAAGAAGTATTTCATAGTTGTTTATACTTCCAGAAACTGTTAATGCAAATGAAACAAAATAATTTCAATTACAGATTTTTTCATATTTGTAAAACTTATGAATGGATAATTAGCAGAAGAGGGACGTCGCATGTTACCTTGAAGCTTAATATCTCTGAAACGAATTTGAAATACACGAAATTGTAAATGAAAGAAATAGCATTTTAAAAAACCTATTCAATATATTAAAAAATCGGCCCTGCTTTACACACTTAGGCAGATATATTACTGTTTTATATATTACCGCATATTAATTGAGTTTTCCTTACGAAGCATCTACTAGTAAAATGTCATATGAGTACACAAATATAACACCATACAACTATGAAGCTGCGACAGCCGGTCGGACGGAGATGACGAAATCATAAGGGTTCCCTGTTTCACTTTGGAATCCTAGAAATAATGAAAATATAAAATGAAGGCATATCAAATCAAATAGGACATGGAATTAAAAAGCCAGCATTATGTATTAGAATGAGAAAATATTAAATGTATTAGAATGAGAAAAGAAAGGAGAAAGAGGGCAGAAAGACTAGATGTTTGGAGAAATAGGATTTTTTTGATGATCTTTGAATTACTGGATTAGTCTCTAGTATGCATAAATGGTTAAAGCTGTGCGTACAGCAAATGATTCTAAAGACGTGTCTTCGAAATAGCTGTACTTTTATTTTTCTGTATAGATTACTGTAGATATGTTTTCTGTATAGATTAGTATGTATTATTAAAATCATTCGCATATATATCCTAGAATCGTTGATATTTCAGAGTTACAACTTTTGTTACCAGTAATAAGATATAGTTATTTGTATCTCACATTATTCGATAACCGTCTTATTTAACACAATAGCATTTACTTTAGCAAAATGTAATTTTTCATTTAAAAAAACTTATGTTCGGAAAAGCACAAAATTTTAAAACTTTTTCATTTAGCTAAGGCTTACAGTAAACTAAATTTGGAACTGATTGATTTTGTCTGAATTTCCAAAATTTTACTTTACACAAAAAGGGCATTCAAAGTCAAATATGAGCAGAGAATTATTTGTAACTAATTACATTCCGATTTCATCACTAAATTTTAATTATTTTTAGTTAATATTTTATATGGTATTTTGCTAGAGCTTGACTCGTCGTAACATTCCAATGAAAAACATAATAGGGTCTATTTATGTACTTTTTTCCAAAATCGGTCACGTCGCTTTTCAGCTAATTGGCCTGTCTTCGAATTCTTGGAGGAAGAAAACAGTGGTCCTCTTACCGCCCGTATAGCGCGACCGAGCATTTACTTTGTATTTGCATATCTTTTTTTTACTGCTCCGGGAAACGCAGTCATCGGAATTTATTTTGTTTAATTAGTATTGTCATATGCACATGCGTATGCCTCTATTGTCTTGTTTTATTTTGATTGCGTTTTATTTACGAGTACATCAGACTTCAGCTTATTGCAACAGACTTTGCATTGTTTGCGATTGGATTAATATTGTATCTTAAAACGATAACTTTTTGACATGTTTACTGGACTCTGTCTCTGGCCGATATGATAATGCCGATTGTTACATTTTAAGATGTACAAATAACGAAATTATGCAAAAATTCATTATTTTAAAGACGTCTTATAAGATAATCGCCCGAGTAGCGGCGAGATTATTTCAAGAACATTAATAACTTTGAGGTGGATCGTAAACAGAGAGATACCGCAACCATTGCGTTATCCTAAGAATGCATACTGAGAGATCACACGCTAGGTGTTCGTCAACTTGTGTAGCTGATCAGATGTTGTGCTGGAAGGAGGGGCAAGATTATATTTGTTTTATAATTTTACACATTTCTCGTACTTAACTTCAAAAATTCTAATTTCTAAGCATGTTCTATTCATGATAGTAAATAAAATAGATTATAAATAACGATAAAGATGTAAAAAAAAAACTATATATATATATATATATATATGTATATATATATATATATATATATATATATATATATACTAGGCAATATATTAAATAGTTAAAATTGTAATAATGTTATTAAATAGGTTAAACAAATACTATTACAAGGTTATAAAATTGTTATATTTTAAGATTTTTATGACAGATAAGGATATATTAAATGATACATTTTTGCGCGTCCTCAAGTGTTTATAGAATCTTATTGACGCAAGCTCTACATGTACTTAGAAGGTTATTGACATAATGCTTTGATAATGTTTTGATAAATATAAAATAAATAAACAATTATCAAGAAATATAAAGAATGAAGAAAAACTAAATTTGAAGAGTAGAAAAGAATCTATGAAAATGTTTATAAAAAGTTTGTTCAATGTTTTTTGGGACTTTTTTGAGACATAACCTCTGTCTCATTTATAAATTGTTTGATATATTTTTAATAAACTATTTATTTTCAGTTTATAACACGTTTATGTTCCTTGAAAAAGTAACTTCGACAAATAAGCTATATAATCGAGAATTCATATTAAGATCGATTCAATGGTGACAGGAGAGTTAGCGTTTTCGCCTAAAGAAAGGTAAAATGGACGGATTTAGATATTTGTTCTTGTAGAGTTTACAATATAAAAAATGTCGTTTCGTCAAATTTTAGGACTAGTCACGGAACCGGATATATATGTAGGACCTTTTTATTTATGTCACTGATAATAAGCATGACTGGAGGAGTCACGTTTTATGTCGTCACTTATGCGATAAGATATCGTTTTACATTAAACGTTATCAAAACGTATGCAGTGACATTGCGAATTGGGCAATAACGCTTTGTGTATATTATATAATTATAAATTTGTCTGACCACGATTCTAGTCGTTCGCAGTTACTTTTATTTTGTCATATTTGTGGTGTCATTTTGCATTTTCTCTTCTTTTATACCTCCTAACTATTTCTATTTTTGCTCTCATGCGCACATTTCGATTAAACGTTTTAATTCGTCCGTCTGTAATGGTAAAATGCTTCATAACGTCAGCATTTACGCACACATATTTTTTTTATAGTTTCGTACCCGAAATATCTAAACCCTATTGCTGACGTTCAATTGTTCGTCTGTCTGCCTGTTACTATTATCTAGTTACTAAATTAAAAGCCGAGCTGAAATCTGCTCACTTGTAAACTGAGCTGATGCCACTTAAAAATGTATAAAAATTTAGTGTTTCATTTCCACCTCTTATATATTCCTACGTTCATGGGGAAAAATTCAAAATTCCGTATTTAGTCAATTTTTGACTCAACAATTGGAAATAATTTTAATTTATATAATTTATTTTGTTTAGAAGAAAGTAGTATTTATTTTTCTTTTTCATTCTTATGTCTGAAGAGGATATACATGGCGGAAAATAACATTAATATTTCTAAATACAGCAATGAAAACATGTTTATGTATAACTAAGGGTACACTTTCGTAGTGAGCATTGTACTCTTATCTAACAGATTTATTGTATGTATACATTTCCCAGGATCTACTTCTATAAGCTCCGGTTTATATCTAATTATTTATATACTTACCTACTTTTCCGTTTTTTTATGAAAAATCCAAACATTCATAACTCTCATATACTACTTACATTATTACCGTAATAAACCTTAGACATGTTCTTACATATGTATCGTTGAGATTCATTCTTGTCTGTAAATTGCGTAAGAAGTCAAATAAACTTATTTTATATAATGATACAGATATGTACGTATATTACCATGTACATATATGTAAATGTAGGTATATACAGATGTAAAGTTGAATACGATAAACCCGCGGGAAGGTCTCTTAACCTTGAAATGTTTTTGGTTTCATAGAAAAAACAATTATTTATTCATATATTTATTTATGTACTTAATGTATATTGTTGATACATATGACGGACTTATTACTACGAGAGCAATCTCATATACCCAATCAGAACTCCAGTTCAGCCCCGCTTGAAGAGAGGCCGGGAAACGAATCCGGTTCCCCACGGTATCTATTTTGATCAATCCAAAATACCACGGTGATTTTTTATTGGCAATATTGAATGATATTTAAAATCATACGAGAATAAAAAGTGTGGAAAATCTGGTAATCATTTTTGTAAACAATTTGAACTTGGATTTGGATAATTCCAAAACAGCGACGAATTTTGTAAAATGGTTTTTTTAGGACATTGAAGAGAAGTACGATGTCATATTCAAATTTACATATACACATGTATATAATAAGTGTTGGACAAAAAAAGACGTTATTCCTTGAATGAAAAATAATAATTATTATTATTTGTCATCTTTTTCGTACACACGATACTTGTGCGCACTGTTCAGCGCCGCTCAGGGGAGTAACTCATAAACAGATATTGTCACTGCGAGTAAACACCGCACTCCGCACACCGCACTCCGGCAAGTGTTGGGTGTGTTAAAAGAGTTATGTGTAATATTTTCTTGCACTCATTTAGAAAAAGGGTTTTTACGTTATATGTTATATGACAATTGATTCCTTTATAGTCAACGAATAGCGTCGTTCTTTGTCCGACATCTATTCCCGGATACCGTATATATATATATATATATATATATATATATATATATATATATATATATATATATATGGATATAAATATCTATACATACGAGTATATAATTCGAGCAATCTACTTGGTTTTCATTCTGCAGAAAATGTAGAACTTGAAGGAGGTAGGTCTTGTGTGTATGGATAAATTTATGATGCAATTTTCTTTAAATTGCACCGGCCTTAAAACAAGTTTTTTAAAAATAATTTAACAGTGCATGTAATGCCTTTATGACGAAAAGTATTTTAAATTTATTTTGAAAAGTCCCCAATAATATTTCATTATGGTTCTTACAACGGAATAGAAATACGAAACGGAAAGATCTCATTCCATCCATTTAGCTCTTTTTAAATAGGTCTTAACCACTTATTGCTGGCTTCCTAACATAATGTATATTGGATGAATATTTGGCAAATACTGTGCTGAAAATTCGAATTTTCATAAGATAATTCTATTCAAGAATTTATTACTTGTCTTTTTTCAGTCGGCAGTTATTGCGTTATTAGGTTCACATAAACAAAAACCCACGAGTATCTTAATCTTAAATATTCTAACTCGTAATATTACTTGTTAGCTTTCACTAGTTTATAGAATTAGCAGTTACTAATTAAAATTACTATTACCAGTAATATTAAATAGGTGAAAGTGATTTGGGTTGTTTCCCTTTCATATCTCAACCGCTCGTCTGATCTTTACATTTTCCACACTAATAGTAACGTATTAGGGACTGACTATAGACATAGAATAGTTTTCATATCCAAAAACTTTCATCACATTGTCTTTCCTTTAAGATTTTTGCTAGGGGGTAAAGAATGGGTATGCAAAATTAGAAGGGAATCGATCAGAAATTGTGGGAAGCTATGAAGAATATATTTACTTACATTGAGTTTTAAATATAAAAATAGTTCGGTCCGGGAAGTGACTTTTATGCGTATGGCAATACGACCGCTTTAAAAACGGAGATTCTATACTAAAATCATACATTTTTAATTAAACAAATTCGTTTTTATTAAATATTGTTTAAGAAAAATGTAATTTATATTTTGCAACTAGTTTCAGAATTTACAGGCAAGGTTACTGTTCTCATTGATATAATGTAAGTAATAAATTTTGCACCACATTTAAACATTTGAAAATATATTTATATGTTAAATGGTTTCCAGGGAAGTACTTTCGAACAAATTTTATTAACATACATCATATGACCGACTAAAAGAGAGAAATTTAATTTTATTTAACATCGTGTTTTGTATGGTTATTTACTGCACTGGTACTGCTCCTGGTATTATAAAAAGTTTTCGAGACTCACATCTCACGAAAGAGACGTTGCATCGAAAAATTTTAATAAACATAATAAATTTTATTTTAAAAAGATGATGACACCAATGACACCCCATTCGATGGGGTGTCATTGGTGTCATCATAAGAAAAAAAACGTGCATGTATTTTTATCCCTCAGGTAATAAAAAAAATATGAATGTTTCTTCCATATATTCATATAATATAAGTATGTCTTCCTGTGGATTTTCAACATAATCATTCTATAAAGAGTATTTTTTTCAGAAACTGGGTTACATAATGGTGAACAGACGAAGACGATGATTATAATTGTTCTCTTTTTGCTATTTGAATACGGAAACTTAAAACTTACATAATGAATACCTAATTTGTTTCCACCGAAAATTATTACCATACAATTTCCACGGTAACTAGAGTCAGCCCGTGGTTTCAACCCAGTGAATATTTTTTCTTTCTTAACCCTTTGTACATATATGCCAAATGAATAAGTATGAACCTTAATGGTTTATAGGTGAAATTCTAAAATAATTTAACCTGCTAATTACGAGTAGAAGCCTACGAGAATTCCGTACATTCTTATGTATATTTTACATTTAAGAAAATATAGCACTTTTATAATATATTTGCTTAATGTATATTTCTCATGAGTCAAAGCATGATAAATATCTGAAAGCATGTGAATAGCTAGTAACACCGTTTTTTTATTAGTTTTGACTTTATGAATTTTGGAGTTAGAGGTGGGAGATATATTTGATTTGAAATTTTCTGTAGACTTATATTCATATAATTCTGCTAAAAAAATACGAGAACCAATAACTCTTATGCTTTTTCAATTGATATCCCACATGATTAGGGTCGACATCCGTCCTCTTTCCCTTAGTGGACTAGTGTAAAGAACAAACTTTACATAGACACTTTTCAGGAATAAAACTCGTGGGAGTACGTAAAAGAGACTTTGTGAAGACAAAATAATCTTGATTACTAGGTACAGTGTCATTTTAATATAATATGAGTTTTTTCTTTAATATTTAAGTGTCCGGGGCTACCAACAAAATATCTGTGGTATTTAATTCATGACTTCTAGTTTTATAGAAGTTATTATTGCAACTGTTCACACGATACAAGAATTTAATGAAAATGTATATTGAGAGCTTTAGATACCCATTTTAAAATTGTTATATGGATATTTTTAGTGTTACCGTGATATGTAGGTTAGTATGCTTTTTCAAATTTCAAGTTTTCACGTTAAATAATTTCTGAGAAAAATGATTTGCTATTTAACGTAGTCTTTTACCAAATGCGATTCCCTGTTTGGCTGCGTCAATAATCGAATTTTTTTCCAAATATAAAAATTAAAATATGTCACAGGATATAGTGTATCGATATCGATACCGTATCGCGACCAGTCTGGCGTCATGCCGACGCTGCTCTCGATATACCCCACGTGCTAACGCTACAGTCGGGTGGCGCGTGGCAAAGTTCACCTTTATAGCACGAGGAATTTGCACTTTGCTCGTCGCGACGCGTCACCTTTCGGCGGATGTGTTCGTTAAGGAGATATCGTTCAAATCAAAGACGGCTGATTACCCGGGAACGTTATGTAATAGTAACAAAATAAATTATAGATAATAATTACGTACTGACGAGAAATGTTTGACCGTGACGCGTCTTTTTATTATTATTCAACAACGACTGCTATAAACAAAACGTTATTTATTTTTTTATGTTTGAATGTAAATAGTGCAGAGTACAAACAAAGTCGTGCATGCTTCTGTACACTGTTCAGTTTTTAATATATATAATTCTCAAGGTATAAGTGGCTTCCGTCATTTATACTTTAATAATTTATTAGGAGAATTGTTTTGTGTTTTTATTTTGTTAAATTTTTAAGTAATCTGTAGGAGAATAAATGTTCCTTTTTTAAATGAAATTTATTCTATTAATGATGTATATATTTAGCTTTTTCTTGTGGTTTAACTCACTTTGAATTTAGAATGTGACAATGAAATTTTGAGTAGGTATGGGAAAAAAAACAAATTAAGTAAACAAAAATACTAAGTATTTTTTAATCTTATATTTTTATGACATATATTTATACCAGATTTCATTCAAATCAATTTAGCTGTTAAGGCGTGTTCGAACAACAAAGAAACAGCAATACAATATTAGTTGGAATTAGAATTTGTATTAAATTTTTATTTGTTACGATCTAATGGACATTATTCTTGGGATTCTGTACTTCAAAGGAAAAAAAACGAAACCTTATAAGAACACTCGCATGTTCGTCCCTCTGTCGGTTACAGTCTTTTTTCTCACAAACACTTCCACATAGAAAGTTCTAGGTTTGGCATAAGTAACGTATATTAATCTTCGTATATCTCAATGATTACATACGTACTTCGTATATCTTAATAAACACTCAAACATACTTACATGATAATATTATAGGGGTCAAATCAAATTTTCAATTTTGTTTTCAGAATTTTATGTAAGATTAAATAGAGAAATTCACGATATTTTATGCTTGTGAAAGATACATTAGAAAATATTTACCTGTTTATAGCTATAACAAAAATTATATTAATATTTGTAAACAATTGAATAAAAATACTTAGTACACATAAATGCTTACACGTGCCTAAGTTTGTATGGAACTCCCGTAAAGCGAGTTCTACAGTTCTAAAAACTAAAGCTAATATTGTAAATGAAACCGGTATTAGTGTTATCTATCATAATAGACAAGTTGCGATATTAATGTCTATAAATTTAGAAAAGTTTCAAACAAGGATTTAAAAAAACATTTATAAACGTTTTATTAAGAACAATAATAATTTTTCAATCAGTATGCGGGTACGTTTTAAACCAGTCATCGTCTTAACTTTGAAACTCGATAACCGTTTTTTTTTGCTTTCCATTGAAAGGAAAAAAGTTTTTCAAGTGCCGTTTAAGCGGTGGTGTACACAAAATAACACTTCAAGCCTCTTAGACTGAAATTGGCGTAAAAGCTCTTAGAGGCTGTTTTAGCTGATTGAAAATTTTGTAACAAAATTATAGGTGTTTAAAAAAAACTTAAATTGCCTGTTGTAGGGGCACGTCAGATTTTTATGTCTATTTCTGGATCGAAATTACGATGTTATTGCTTGGATGATAAATAAACCTTTACCATTTTGTTCAATATATAACTTATGTATTTGTAGCTATTATGTATTATATTATATAAGTAATAGTTACATATTCTTTACAATAGTGACTTTAAATTATTTCTGCTTGGCTGATACTTAAATTTGTACACAGCACGGCCTGATAGACTGGTAGAAAGCCTCTTGTACTTAGACGTCTGCGGGTTGCTTCTGTGACTAAAGACTGACTTAATTTGCTTCCATGATTAGAGAATTTACCTTCATGGCTAAACGTGAAAAAGTAGTGCGTATTGACCATTTCTTGGAGAAACAAAAGAAACTATTTTGAAACTAAGCTTCTTAGTGTGACGATTAGAGAGTGTTATAAAGAGGAAGTAACACGGTAATAGTGTCACTTCCTCTTTATAACACTTCTTTATAACAAACTATGATTTAGAGAGTGTTATAAAGAGGAAGTAACACGGTAATATTGTTGCGTAAACTTGTCAAATCGAATTTATAATTGCGTACTATTACGACGTGTTCTGTTATCAAGTTTAAAAAAATGTTATGTTGAATTAAAATTTATTGATGCGTTTTATTAATTAAATCTTAGGTTAAGGAGGAACTCGGTAAGTGCCTGTTCACGACGAGGTCGGTCTACAACTGACTTGGAAGCTTTTAGGCTTTGGCAGGCTTCTTGATTGCTAATCCAGGGTAATATGGACATTGTGAGACATTGTTATGCGATTACAATGTGATTGCAACGTCACTATGAGTTGCGCTGTTAGTGTAAGCCCTTACATTGATGGTTTATAAGAGCAACCCACCTTAGATGAAAGTTGTGCCATTAAAAGGCTAAGTTTATGTTATAATCAACAGTTTTTGTAAGGGAGTAAATTCTTTGTCATCAGATTTATAGTTTTCATCATCTTTATAATTGATTCTTGGATTTTTGCGCTGAGCACTTTTAAGAAATCACCGAATTTTGACTCAATTCTGCACTAATCTGTAAACCGAGAATGTAGTTTACTATAACTTGTACGTTCATATTATTTAAATTGGAATTTTGGTGAGTTTTTACTGAATAAATATTAATTTGTTTTGTTGTAATTGTAGCCATATGCCAACATTTCCATTCAAGAAGTATCAACTGACTTCGACAGTGAGGAAAGAATCTTTGACATTATTTCTGTTTCATATTTTGGACTAGTGGTTGTTGAGTAAACGTTTAGCATGTTACAAATAAAAAATTTGTTTAAAATTTGGTTACACGGTTGGAAATGAATTAGATTACAATATGCAGATTTATCTTTGCTTTAATTGCAATATAATTATTAAATGGAATGATCATCATAGGAAAATTATTTTTTCAAATCATATGGCATGGGTACATAAGTTTAATTCTATGTGGCTTACTGATGGAATTTTCAATGCAAACGGAAACAAAATGTAGACAGATCTATGCAATATGAAATCAACATAGAAATACTAATTATGCTACGGATATTGTCTAATTTTACGGATACAGGAAACTACGGTTTCCGGAAAATGGTTTAAGTTATCAATTAATTCATGAAAAATTAGCTTAGGACTGAGAACTGATGGATGTCATTTATGACTTTTTGCAAATAGTGTTACGTTTATGATGTTTTCTATTTTGAAAGATAGTGTAAGCAGGCTAGATTCTAATACCTTGAATAGTTTATTCATTTTAGACTTAAAATGAAAATTATTAGATATAATTGATATATTTCTAATATTAAATAATAGTTCGTCAATAACGCTAATTAAACGTGCTTCAGTTTTGTTTGATATTAAAACATTTTCTCTTATAAGGAAAGCTAAACTTTTATAATTGTCTCGCAATTTTTGGAATAGTGCTATTGTAATGAATACCATCTATAGTGCCGAAAATATGCTTGAATTCAGCACCTGCACCGGTATACCTCACATAATCATTTATAATATCATTGTAGCGCAAAATGAGGGGTTGGAGCATATTATGACATTAGTATCTTCGATTTAATGATTTTGCTGGTTCTACCGATGACACTGTTATTATTTTCGGTGTGAGGTTTAATATATGACACAACAATAGGGATTACGATGTGCATGGAATCATTAGTCTTTAGTCTTAGTAACTTTAGGGATCGTTGACTCTGTTGGACTCGTTGAGACTCTTGATTATTGTTGGATTCTGAGATGCGGAAAGAAGTTTGCTTGATTGAATGGTTGCAGTCGATTTTACGTCGTCAAAATGATGATTTACGTGACGACGATTAATTAAACGTGATAAGTATTATTTCCATAGAGTTTAATAATCTTGTACGTCCATTCTATATCGGAGAGAGAGCTTTTTCCGTCTTAGATTATTTTTAATATAAAGAAGTTTATCCACTATGTATTTGAGTGAATGCGTTAGCTAAATCGTTGTTGTTTTGGAAATGTTTTTGCATTTCAGTATGTTCTTTCAAGAATATCTTAAATTATATAGAAAAATATTGATATATTTGGGATAGGAAAAGGTTCATTTTATGTTTCAAATGGAGATATAAAATGGACCAGACACTCACAGGTTTCATCTGCTGTAAGGTTAGAAATGAGATAAGGGACAAAGAATCTGGAAAAGTCGTCATGTCAAGTTAATACTATATGTAATAATATATATATATATATATATATATATATATATATATATATATATATATATCTGATCTCAAAGTTTCCAATATATTCTGTTATTCATTTTGCCACTTGAAAACAATTTTCTTGTTTTATGAAGAGACGTTAGTGGTTTGAAAAGTTTGGGGGAATCCTCAATAGGACACAAGACCGAGAAATGATTTTATGTTCTTATTTCATGTTTTAATTCATAGGTCGTTACCGATGATTTCATCGTAGTAAAGGTTTATCGGATCTATTACGTGGAATTTGTGAGTAAAGGTTAAATCATCAGTTGGGTGTAATATTAATTCGAAGTAGTTCATACTTTGTTTAGGGTTTTGTGATTTTGTCATCAGACCATATTATGAATTCGGGGATGGAGAGCATCCATAAAAAATACTTCACGAGCGAAGTCTCCTATTGCTCCTCACTTGTCACTTTAATTCTGCTAAATTATTAAATGAAAATAAATTGCGATTCGTAAACCATTGTGAGGTCCTCAGTAGAGAATGGCGGTTTGCCGTCGAACGAGCGCGGTCTTATATAAAGTCGGCCGCACTTTGAGCCTCTGAGTATCGACAAATCCCCCGTCGTCCATCGTAGCAGAAGTTCAATTGATAAAGTAGAAAATTTTTAAATGTTTTTTTAACTGATATATAATATCTCTGAAAAGATAGACATAGTGTGTTATTGTTAAGTTTTTTGTAGTAATTTTAACAAAATTATGATCTTGTCGGGAGTCGTTTTGATGTAATTCAAATAGTTTTATAATTATATAGAGCAAGAAAGCATCCGGACCGCTGATTTTTTGACTTTATTCAAAACCGTCGTCATTGTTTAAGAATTACTTATAGCTATCCAGATGAAACGAAATGTTAATCCGCAATTGATAGTTAAGTATTCTTAATTATTTAGTAAAAAACAACATTATTTAAGGTTCAGTCATTTCTGAGTTTATTTCCGACAATTTGAAAAACACTTCTTTTTGTTTGAGTATCATGTCTATAAGCATTGATTTCGAAATAATAGACAGACACTCTAATTTTATTTATTTGTAAATATTACACGTTTTAAAATATGCTTGTTATCAGATCCGGTTTGAAGCTGTCACTTATCAGATCCGTGCTTGATAAGTATCGACGTATTAAAATAATAAATTTTAAGTAGTTTGTCTTTATAATCGAAAGATAAATTAAATTTAGTCCATCACAGCTTCTATAACTGGGTTTTATATCCTTTTTGTGTGTTGATTTAATATGATTTATTACATATTGTTTTGTTCCTAAAGTGATTCTACAATATATTTCTAAATTGTGTTTTTATACCTGTTGATGTAATAAGTTCAATAAATAAATTCAAATTTGTTTATTTTAATTCCATTTCGATATACAGAGTTAAAGTAAGAAGGAAGGTAGGATCAAAAAATACAAGTTGAAATGAGGAGGAAGGTAGGATGACATTAATAGTTTTTTTCAATGTTTTTGTGACATAATTTAACAGAATCGACTATCTTCATTCTCGACGCTATCATTTAATGTGTAAATTCATCAAATACAAGTTAAAATGAAAAGGGAGGTAGGATCAGATGAATGGTTTACTTCAACTTTTTCGGGATATGTAATTTAACCGAGGCCGTTCATCTTCAATCTCACCGCTCGCATTTAATTTGTACACACATACATAAAAGACAGGTTAAAATGAGAAGGGAGGTAGGATCAGATTAATAGTTTCTTTAATTTTTTTTTGTGATATATCATTTAACCGAGTTATCTATCTTCATCCTCAGTGCTCTTATTTAATTTGCATATACATAAAATACAATTATAATAAGAATTGCGGTAGGATCACGTTAATACTTTTCTTCAATAGGTTCCATTAGATAAGTTGAGACTGGAAAATGGAAAAAGCAATTTATCTCAATATCTGCTTGAAAGCGGGGGTGATAGTATGTGAGGATAATTCTTTCGTAACTGATATATACGGGGATCCTTCCTTTGGAAGGTAATTGTGACTGGTTCCAACAGTTGGTAAAGTGAAACATGTTGTGGTTGAAAATACTGTGAGGCGGAAAATAGATTTTTCTACCCGAAAAATATAAAAATAATATTTGACCTTTATGGTGCAGTATATTATTCAACAGATTTCAATAATGAATAATGTTACAGAAGAAATTAATGAAATACATATTTATACGCATTTTCGAACGAAATTTATTATTGAATTTTTGTTGTTGTCGGAAGACTTATTTTTTCTATATTATGGAAAACTTAATTATTTATAATAGTAAATATTGAGTGATTTACCATATGTTTTTAGCATTATCCGTTTATTAAGGATAATGGACACTGTCACTGTGTTCAACTTTAGCGTATCTTTCGAACGTTCTTATTTGGTATCATGAACAAAAATTCTGGTTTTTATCGAGCATAACCATATCCTCTAATTTTTTAGCTACGTTCTTTAGCTGAAAGATTTATTCATTTAGATTTAGAATTAATTTGAATGGAATTTTGTGCTAAATTTTATAAAAATATGAAAATTACTATAACTTTGTTGAAAAAAAAGCGGAAACGTTAAAAGTGGATTTAATATTGATATGCGGACATGTTTTTCATTTTGATTACCTAGTGTCACTTTCAAAGTATTAACGTTAACGATTAATGTTTTTATCTACTATGCGTATGTAGTTTTTTAATACATATATTAGTAACATAACAGGCATACAATTACTTTTATCTATTTTTGATTTATAATTGTACAACAAACAAATAAAAATGGGCTTTAGAATTAGTATTCATTGCAATAAATTAAAAATGAAGATTAAAAGTGAAACATCATTCCTATAAGTGGTAGATTCCACAAGTTAAAAAAATTGTAATCCTTCGAGCCGGATTTGAACCAGCGACCTATGGATGACAATGATAAAAACCGCTACAGTCCACCGCTCTACCAACTGAGCTATCGAAGGCTGGAAACGTAACGCGAAGTTAAGAATGCGATTATTTCAAATTTTATGTTTTATTGCGTTTGACTTGATTTGTGTAAAGGAATGTAACACGATTACTTTCGTAAAACTCAAGATAATTTAATGCAATTTAGCAGGGCCATTTATTATGCTGGTCCTTCATTCAAGATATTGACGACATTTCGTCATCTCGAATCGTCATTTTGAAAGAAGTAACGACTATGTACGTAGTACATACAGAGTGTTTTTTGAAAATTTTAGATTTTGGCCGCCGTTTTGGTGAGTAATGTTTCAAAAATAAAAGTATTGTTTAATTCTATACATGAATTCACTTTTAGACACACTGTTCACCCTACAACTTAATTTGATTTTTTTCTTCACATATTGGCTATTATGTTAATATTACCAGGTTTATTCAATCACACGATAATAAATAATACTTTATTACAATTTTTTTTTAAAATGTGCACTATATTCGCACCTTATTTCATTAATTCCTTTTGAAAATCACGAGCGAAATTTTCTTGGAAAGCAGCTCTAGTATAAAATGCTAATATTTTCTTTACCAACCTAATTGTTGCCTCTAAAACATTTTTAAAATTTATTCGCCCCAAACAATACGTGAGAAATATTAGATATTTCTGAAAATTATAAAATGTTTGTTGCTCAACTGTAAACTTTCCAATAGTTATTGAAGTGAAAAACTATTTAGGCGCACCTGCGCACTTTTTCAAAGCAGTGAACGAAACTGAGTTGTCTCCCTAGGGTCGGTGACGTTGAATCGGGTAACCCCGGCTCCCTTCGGCATCGGTCAGTTAAATTACTTTTTTGGCGCACCATACGCACTTTTTTATATATCAAGTGAACTACTTTTTTGGCCAAACGAGTTCACTGTTTAGCACGGAGTGCATTATTTCTAGAATTACGTTTGTTTTTTATTAATATTCTGCTTGAGAATAGTATGATATAATACGTGTATGTTATGGTATTTTAAAAGTAATAATCTCGCAATAATAATCTCATCTTCACTTAAAAAATCAATATACCTATTATAATATATACAGTGGCAGATTTTAATCTTTGAAAAAATGTTAAAAAAAACTACACCTCTAATACAAAGTAGGTTTATTTTAACTTTATAACAACAAATGCGAATTTCATTTTTTAAAAAACACGTTTTCCAAATGGCGGCCATCGAGTCTGACACACTCTTCGAGTCTAGCACGCATGTTTTCAAAAACGCGTTTGCAGAGCGACTGGGGTATCCTACTGCTTCGGCTCGAATATTTTCTTTAAGTTGTGTCGCAATTGTGCACAGTGCTCGGATTTGTTTTGTAAACAATGGATTTTAAGTATCCCCATAAGAAAAAGTCACATGGGCTTAAATCGGGTGACCTAAGTGGCCACGGTACGGTACCGTTTCGGGATATGTTTTTTTCTGGAAATAACTGCCGCACTGCATTCATGGACACATTAGCAGTGTGAGCTGTGGCCCCGTCCTGCTGGAACCATGTGTTTTGGTTGAAGTATGGACTATTCTATAGTTCTACTCTGAAAAAGTAATTTAACCTCTGGGCATATCTCTCCGAATTCACAGTTACAGTTTGGCCACGTTGATTTTCAAAGAAATAAGGCTCTATGATTGCAGATGCAGACATGGCACACCAGACTGTTACTTTAGGCTTATGTAAAGGCTTTTGATGCATTTGTCTCGGGTTGTGGACATCCCAGTAACGAAAGTTCTGCTTATTCACATATCCTCCAATGTGAAATTGAGGTTCGTCACTAAAGAATATGTTGCCCATCCGGGTAGCAGTACGAAATCTCAACAACATCACCTCCGCGTAAGTTTATCTTAATTCAAAGTCAGAATCGTGTAAATCTTGAACAATTTGCATTTTATATGGATAGAACTTGAGCTTTTTTCGCATTATTACCTGTAAAGTTGATTTCAGAATTCCCAATATCGATGAAGGTGTACTCAGTGATAAACGGGGATTTTCAACGACAGAAACCATAACACGCCTGTATATATATATATATATATATATATGTGTATATATATATATATATATATATATATATATATATATATATATATATATATATATATATATAATGTAAGAAGTTTTCACGTCTATAATGTGGTCAAACACAAGAAATGTCTTTTTTTAGTTTTATGTCAAAGCAAGTTTCGCGTTTGTTATTGTTTTCTTCTGCGGTCAATGGAACTTATGATACTGAATAGAACCGATCCATAGCTTACTCCTGACCGTCTGAAGTAATTAATTTTTTTGAAAGTTGTTAATTTTAAATTCAGCTGCTATCAATTTAAATATGAAATAAAACCGACCAAGTGCTGGTGGGACTCGTGCACGACGGGTTCCATTGCATCACATAATATTAAACTTATAAGTTTGTAAATCTCAAAAACATTGCGGAAAACAAAGTTACTGCTACGATCGGTACTGAATATCCTTTATCTCATAAACTACACACCATTTATTATTCAAACCGATTTCGTTGAAATTTTATTCTAATTTCTGCTACCTTAAAATTTTTCTTTTTTTTACTATTGACTTAAATAAAAAAGTTATTTTGTATGTTTTATATCATTTTCAAAGCCTATCTAACGATACCCCACACGCCAATGTCCATTGGATTTTTTTTCATCCCTTAGTTTCAGTTATGGAGTGTCAACCTAATATTACTTTTTTCACAATTAAATGAAACTACGTGATGTAGTATTATTTCTATTTTCTTTAAGTTCTTTACCACGACCTATTCTTTTACAAGACCGATTATTTTTTTCATAATTACTTTTTATAGCGGTTCATACAAGACACCTACAATCAACATTTCATCTTTATAGTGCCAATGGTATCCGAGTAAATTGGTCGTGACATATGGACATATAGACAGACAGACGGAGAAGACGAAATTATAAGGATTCCGTTTTTGTCATTTGGCTACAAAACCCTAAAATAAAGGCAATAATACCGCTCGTCCAACTTGATTTAGAACTAAATGATACTTATGACGTAATATGTCTTTTAACAGACGTCAAGGAATGTCTTTTTTCGGCGTCATTAAAAATCCCTTTTAGGTTAAAAATACCGATTTTCAAATAGTTTTCCTCTATTTTTTATTTCATTTCAAGAACTTTGTCCTGTTTCAAATTGGTCACGAATTACAACCGGCCAGATGATTAATAAGTTTCCATTTATTTTTCTTTTAGGGTGTGGAACGCGGCAATACATGGAAGGATCGTCTCATTTTATTGTCTTTTTATTACCTTCAATGTTTATTAAGTGTTTCAATGTTCACGGAACACTCGAAGTTCGAGTTCTATTTGTACTTGACAGTTTTTTTAAATTTACAGTTATTGAAACTAGGTGTCATTTGTTAATGCCGAGGAATGAAGGTAGTGTTACGAAAAATGTTAGTACGAAATTTCATATTATTTTTCGTTTTTAACCAAGTATTAAGTCACTTAAGTTTTCTGCATAAAGAAATTTGGTTTAAGACACTTCTCGGCCGCGGAACGTGATCGGGAGCGGGCGAGCGCCGCACAGTGGACACGATGCACGCAACTCGGCGCGGCGGCAATCTGCAGCGGGCGCGGCGGCCGAGCGGCTCGTCTAAATGCAAATGCGGCAGCGCCCCCGCTCCGCTAATGACGATGGCGGCATTCAATTTGCGAATAAACAATTTCCTCACTTAATTAAACCGAATTATTCGTCGGCGCCGGAAGCGGTCGGGTGGCGCTAGCTGCGGCTCTCGCGAGTGTTTTACGGGACGGTAAGGGTGATTTTCCAGAGTAAAGGGAAATAGCGGGAATATTTTAGGCTCTGTACTGATGTTTTTAGTATTACGTACCTCAAAAGGGAAAACGGAACTCTTATAAGCACACTCATGTGTCCGTCTGGCCTGCATCACAGCCGTTTTTCTCAAAAAGTGCTTGACGTAGAAATTTGAAATTCTACACGATATTAACGCATATTAACTCGCATAACTTCAATAGATAATATTAAAAAATATTTATATAGAAATTTTAAAAGAGAAAAAGTACTCAAAAAAAAATTATATTTCAAGGTATAGTTTGAAATGGCTCGTTGTAAGAATCTCAAGCATATTTATTAATTTTAAATATTACGTCTTCGGAGATATATGCAAAAATATGCTATGAGAGCATATTTTTGCACCATTTTTTATATTACTGACCTTAAAACTAGGAAAATATAGAATTTTTAGAAGCCTACGCAAAGTTTGTAAAAAAATATAGCAGTGATTCTAGACATCATATGTTTTTAAGTAATTGTCATGTTTTTACTTATGCTGTCAAAAAATAATATCTGTAAATAGTTTAATACGATAATAATTTCATTGACAATGGATTGTATATGGCTAATAGGCGTTACTTCAGCCAAAGAAATTAAAAAAGAAAAGTCTAAACTTTTAAAACTGGAAACAAAAATTAATAGTTATACTACAATTATTAGACCAATAATTCTGTATGGCAGTGAAAGTGGCCTTTAACAAAAGTAGATGAAGATAGACTTCTTATTTTTGAAAAAAAAAACTGCTTCGTAAAATATTTGGCCCTGTCAAAGAAAATAATTTCTAATAATTTCTAAAAAAAAAATAAAAATAATCAGGTGGTTTGCGCACATTTTTAGATTTGAAGACAACAACCCGGTCAAGAAAATGACCTTTGCCAATGCGGAGGGCACCAGAAAAAGAGGAAGACCTCGCACAAGATGGATCGATTGTGTCGAGAATGATTTTAAACTTTTAAAAATTCAACGATGGCGGGCGGTTGGCCCTGACTCGGTCATATTAGAATATTTAGACATTTCATTAAATAATTGGAGGTACTTACACTAAAGATGAGTTGGCGCATCGTTTCGGTTAAAGGGGTTTAAAAGTAAAATAAAAAATCTTATTTAAATCAATTTTAATCAGTCAGTTTTATTATGTAAGTCGAAATTATAAAATTACCCTAAACAAATAACATATATTTATTTGTTGGCACAGGCAAACGTTTATGGCATCTGCTCTTGCATAAAATTTTAATTTTGGTACACGTACATGTTTTGCTGGAACATTGCATAGCAGAAACTTTGCATGTCCATTCCGAATAACCTTCTCCTCCACGATACAATTTTATAGCCACCTTCAGTGTTCAGTGACATACGTTTATCGTGCACAATTTCCTCTAAAACGAGGACCGTGGTCATATTGATGATCTAAAAGAAATACATGTCATCGATATCGATGCTGAGAAGCATATTTCATTCCGGTACATTTTTTTTCGGTCGCAGCTTTATTTTATTACGTAAATCAGTTCTGAGTTTTTGTATATTTTTTTCCTTTTTACGCAGAAGACAAGACATAATAATATAAAAGGCAAAATGTAAAATAAAATTGCGTAATCCACAACGCTATATAGGATTTCCACGTTGGAAGAATATATGCAATAAATAAGAATTTTGTTAGGATCTGTGTCGTCTCCTTTTATAATGATGGCAGGTCCTTCGTTTATGTCAATGCGATTACTTTTAGGTGCCATAGCTTGTTCACGGTTTGATATGTTTTTTTATCATTAGAGAGATTTGAAATGAGCTCAATATTTTCTTTATCGCTTACTAAATTATCTAGCACATCTTCAGTCAACCTTCTTATCTATTATTAATTACTTTTTTTTGCAATACTATCTATCTTAATTAACGCCAGGAAGATTCAGATCAAGTGTATTATTTTGTTTTCCGTTTAGTAAGTTTTCTAACTCTTCTTCTCTTGCTATATGAGTTGCCAGTATATTGGAATTATAGGTGAAGCCAAGCTAAGTTTTGGATTAATACCAAATAATTATTTGTAGGGAAAACCACAAATCGGTCTATGAAGTAACCTTTTCTTCTGCCCATGAACGAAATGTAGACTTACAGAAAAAATTCTACAAGAATTATTTGACAGCCAAGCAACATCCTCTATTACTTGAATCGAACCCTCAATACTTCCTTGTTTTTGAAGTTATATTATAACGTTTATTTTACACAGCAGATTCATTTGTTAAAATTTATTTAAATAAATAAGACCAAGAATTCTACAATAATATAATCAACCGAATGTGATACGTGAAAACAATTCATTTTAATTACCTAGTCTGCATTTATCTCCATAATTGTGTTTGCGAGCCCGACGTGTTGCAACATGCCGCACGCAGTATGCACTTAAACTATTTCGGCGGCCGTATAACATACCCTATAATGTAAAATTATATTAATAATGTTGTATCAAATAAATATGCTTCATAGAAAAATAAATGTTTAAGAGCGTATTTAGATGCAACAAATAAAAGAAAACAAATAATCGTACGTGTTGTATCTGGAGAAGTATAACATTTATATTTAAATTAAAACGACAATTTGTGTTGTTTTTCTCAATGTATCACTAAGTGTCTTGCTAATAATTTGTAACTTTAATTAACTTAGCCTAACCTAACCTAACATAGAATGGTATAGCACAGCAGAGTACAGTAGAGCAGAGCAGGGTATAGCAGAACATGGTAGAAAACAGCTGAGCATATCAGAGTAGAGCACAACATAGCGTAACTTACAACACTTAACAATATCCAAACCTAACTTAGCTAAACTAATCGGATCTAAAATCTAAATATTTTGGACTAATAATGTGTTTTTTATTACAGCAAAAGCCCAACGCCTACTTGCACTTCATGAAGAAACTAAATGTTTTAGATATATGGTGTAAAACTCGTCCAGCGTGCGCTGCTACGCCATGTGTTTAGCTATGCTACGCTAAGTGCGTAGACTTTCATGAAATGCTGCTTTACGCTACGAGACTACGATATGTACAAATATAAACGTGTAAGTACATATATTGACACTTGTATTAAAATGTATTTGTTTAATCTATTATATAATACCGGTGATTGCATTTGACAGCAACAGCCTTATATTATTTTTTTGCTAGCGAGGGTAGGTTTGTCTTTGCAATGTTTACTATATTTACTATAACGTGTTTTTTACGATTTTTCAGATGCGTAGTTAAATAATTAGAAGTGTAGGAGGTGGGGGTGGGGGAGAATTGGGAACCTTATTTTATGTTTCGTTAGTATTTTGCAAGATTTCTTGTATAACTCACGTACGTACTTATTAAATAAAAATTACGTTATGATTTGTCAGAACATGTGGCAAATTCGAAATAATACATGGAATTTTAATATAGTTTAAAACACCAACTACAATGACACTAATGTACGATACCTAAAGAAGACGTTTGATTAAGGAATTTCCATAATCGTGTACATTCCCTGTTTATATATTTTTGTAAATAAGTTCATCATCCTTTCCTTTTTATTTATTTTTGTAAATAAGTTCATCAACATTCCGTGTTAATGTATTTTTGTAAATAAATTCATCATCAATCCGTGTTTATGTATTTTTGTAAATAAGTTCATCAACATTCCGTGTTCATGTATTTTTGTAAATAAATTCATCATCAATCCGTGTTTATGTATTTTTGTAAATAAGTTCATCATCATTCCGTGTTCATGTATTTTTGTAAATAAGTTCATCATCATTCCTTGTTCATGTATTTTTGTAAATAAGTTCATCATCATTCCGTATTTATGTATTTTTGTAAATAAGTATCATTGGATATATCACAAACATGAAAATAATCGACCTCATTTCATATTTCAGTAAACATTAAACATTTTTTTAAAAATATTTTTCTACATATTAACTGAGATCTTCATATGAAGCATTTATACATATAGAAACTCCGAGACTATGACGAATAGGAAAGGACAGACAGTTAGACGGACATATAGAAATAATAAGGTTTCCGCTTTTGTCATTTGGTTACTGAACCTAAAAAAGAATTATGTCATTTAATTGATAACAAAATTATTTAAAATATATAGATACTAGCCATTTCTTGCTGCCTACCAATAATATACAGAAAGGTAGTGTAAGAGTATCAAGATATCAAGCACAACGAATAGTGATTACCTAATTAGTTCCAAACAAATGGTCAGGCAACAAATTTCAGCAAATCTTAAGGACATTTTCGGTATATACCTTTATTGGCAATCAGCCAAAATGCTGTTGAAAGGGGGATCATTTGGAAAATGAATCGCACACTCGGGGCGGGAACTTCCGTTACAACGGACGACAGCTTTGAAATTCAATGGACGGTTCGTACTAATCTTCAGATTGGTGTTATGATTTATTACAAGATATAGGAATTGATGCCGGAAGTACCAAGTAATATTGCGCATCTACTTAAATTCCGGCAAAAGGCGAATATCACTTTGAAATGATGAAGGAATAGAAACTGTGCAAAACGAGAGTCCTACGTAAATACGTTGCTGGTATATTACGTCATATTTTTTCACTTTATGAAGTTGACACTTCGTTGGCTCACCTTGTTAAATTTTTATGGAAAAATATTTGCGAATTCGCGTTACGTCTTGAGCTTGATGTGTTTTAATATCCTCGACGATAGACCGTGTACAAACGCGAGGACGATAGACCGTGTCCAAACGCGAGGAACGTCGAGCGGTCGAGTATAATATTGTTTGCGTTCGGAGTTCGCATCACACAGCGTGACGCGCCTCGTGTATATTTGACGGTGGGCCGAGTATACCCGAACAAGAGAGTAGTCGGGCGAGTGAATAAATATATATTACATACTCTTCCGTGCTCGGGACATACTTAGTATATAAATCCACGTTTAAAAAGGATATGTATATTTTTTCTTTAGACAAATGCATTCATTTATTATATAGTGTATTTTGTATGTCATTGCATAACTTTCATAAACTGCTTGGGCACATTTGTATGAGTTAATATCTAATATTTATTAGGATATAATTAATATAATTAGTTTTATTTATTTTTTAATTTTCATATTCTAAATTTTCCACACACACACACACACACACACAGACACATACAAACACACACAGTGCACAGTAATATTGGTTGACAAAGTCTTACTTCTAGCGTGTGGTATTAAGTACACCCATTTTCTGTTTTACTTCTTTTTTTATTTACTCCGTTTTCATAAGTAGGTATAATTTCAGTTTGTGCATTGTACGCGACTTGAAAATATAATATTCATGCATATACAAAGTGTCAGAGAAACAAGTGTGCAGAGGAAAGCATTGGAAATTTTGGCAAATTTTTTGTACGTGAAAACTGCGCTATTTGGAAACGTCTGTTTTAGTTTTACTTATAAAATTATTTTATATCGGAAAATCAACTAAAGCACCTCACGTATTTGGGTAAATAAATTAAACGCCTAAGCAAAGCGGATTAATATCTTTTTAAACTATGGTAATAAAAAAGGTTATCAAAGATAAAAATATTTTCTTGTAGAAATTATAGATTTGTAAAAATTTTCATAATTTTTAAAAATGTTTCCGTAATCCTGCTATATCAATACATAAGTTTATAATGTAGCTTTTAAATGTAGAACAAAAAATATTAATGAGACTAGTTTTAGAACAATTCTATAATTATTAATTAAATAATACTGACCTCTCTATTGAATAAACATTTTTTCATCTCTTTTTTAATAGTAACATCATAAAACTCCTCTATATATAATAATGACATTATAGCACACCGACTTTATGTCGGGGTACTTGGGGTATTCCGAATATGGAAAGGGATTAGGTTTCCTTAAGTGCAATTTGTTAGTATCATGTGAAAAGAAATTCTAATTTAGTAGCGTAAATAAATAGAAATATAATTAAAAAAAAACAATTGTTTGGTGCTACCATTGTTTGTTTTTAATTAATTAATTCATTAATTTTTAGAATGCCGCCCTCGCAGACAAGCGGCAGCTCAGAAAACTATTTGTCGAGTTCCTCTTTCAATTGTGAGAGGATCGCTTTCGTACATATTCGGCCTTTCTTGAGTTTTTCTTGTTTCAACCATTTTTCTTTCAATCAGAATGCGATGTTTGTACTGAAGAGTGCTATAAGGCGGTACGTCTCCTGTTTGGAAAATATCTTATAGCAGATATCTTAGCACGACGAGTAGGTCGAGCATTATCATGATTTAAGTCGTAATAATAATGCATATCTGTAATATTTGTTCTAGAAATATTGCAGAAAATGTTTACAAAAGTATTTCCACTACTTTCCTCCATCCCCGAATTTTTTTCAAAAATCGGCGCACCGTTTGTAGGTGTCGTTCCGCAATCATTTTATCGTTTGAGCACTGGCTGTACACACGATGGACAGATTAGCGTCGCAAATAGCGAGCTGGGACTGGTGACAATCTTTGGAAATTCTATTAAGCCTAATTATCGCTTTATAGAATTGAGAAAGAATGCAAATGATATGAGTGTTTTGCACCTTTTCTATACAAAATTCAGATTGTCTGACTATCCAAGAATTATTTCCCGGTCCAATGATTCGTCATTAGCTGTGATCTCTATCAACGACGAAAATATTGACCGGGTATAATAAATACATACATTTTGGAACGACCCATTTTTTTGAGTTCTAATATGCATGATCGGTGGAGACAGAGGAATCATCAACAAATTCCAACATCAGAGCAACTTCAGCAGCATCACTTCTTCAGAGAAATTCGGTAAAATATATTTCATCACTCTCATCATCGTACTCTCTAGTCATTTCCCCAAAAATATATATGAATTTTCAATATATTACGTACGCATGTGTAAACGAGTCTGCGTGTGCCTGCTGTGCTATGTGATCACTAATTTCGAATACTCAAAACTGCAAATAGTAAAGCCGCAGATAGCGGGCGATCATTGTACTATTTTTTAAAAGACGTGGAAACTATCGGGGAAGTACAGTCGACAATTTATTCGATAATCGTTATCGAGTGTGGAGGATCCCATATTGGCCGCGAAATAATGTCTAATTTATCGACCAACACGGGATACTAATGTCATGGTATGCCAATATTTCACTTTGAGCACTGACTAAGATATTTTATTATTTTTCTCTTAAATTAACCCTTGTGGTATCCGACCAGGTCTAATCTATATTATGGTCCTTTATGTTTATCCTTTTGAGAGAACTGCTATTCAATGTCGACGTTGAAAGGCAGAAGAAAAGTGTAGATACTGTTTTTCCGTTTTAAATTCGTCAGTTTATTGTTATTCAAGTTGCTTGTTCCGACTTCATTTTGTTTCAATAGATTTTGTTTATATAATACTTATTTACGACTAGCTGTTCCGCGACTTTGTTTGCATAGAATTCGGAGCAAAAAAGTTATTAGGACTTTTTTGTGTTTTCTTTCTTTTTTTTTCTCAGAACTCTATGGGCATAAAGTTTACTAAAACGCTAATAGATGGTGTTGGCAGCCAAATCGGTTCCACCGGTTCTGATATTAGCGTGCACAACGGATGTAAACTAAAGATTGGCGTATCTTTTGTCTTTGTGAACCGGTTGAAATGACTACTAAGCCTAAATGTTCGCCAAAACTAACCTAAATACATTACTGAAAACCACATTCAAACCGGTTCAGCCGTTGCTGAGATTTGCCTGCACAACGAAGGTGTGCATAAACAGACAAACCGACAAAAATTCTAAAAACTGTTATTTAGGCTTAGGCTAAATCACGCTGTCTTTAGTAGGTAGCACTTAGTTTTATTTAAAAATATTAATGTGTAGACTCAGTTTTTTATGATTTTATTGTATGTATATATTAATTTACTATTGATGTTTTATTATTATAGTAACATAAAAATCTCATTAAGAAAGGCGCACTAGCAAAATGGCTACATGCAACCTGAGACTTTTTTGTAGATGTCATCGTAGTATATAATTCTTTTAAACATTGTTTTATTTATTTAAAGCGATTTTGTTTGTTTGAACTCATAAATATTTCTGTGGTTTGAACAGAAAAGTGGTTATAACAGGAAAATGTATAGTAGTTAGCAATATAAAGTATTCATTATTTTGTAAACTTTTAATTTATAACGGTTTAAAAATGCGCCCAACGTATTTCGACTCTTCACTTAAACCGTTATTTTTCCCGTATTTATAACATAGCGAAAATTTGAAGCCAAATGTGTTTGTAATCATCTTTGTAAAAACCCGAAGAAAAGAAACAAAATTATTCACAATTAAATGAAACTACGTGATGTAGTATTATTTCTACTTTCTTTAAGTTCTTTACTACGACCTAGGTTTCGATGTATTACAACATCTTCAAGTGGGCTATTAGCAAAGATTAACTCTTTGGAACATCCAACAGCATTTATATGTTTCAAACACAATAGCGGAAGCCGGGTTCGTGTCGGTTTTCCCACTGCTTATGTTAGTGAGTTTATTGTAGGGGAGCGGTGTAGGCTTTATTATATTTCCGAGAGTTATACGATATACCAGTATTTTACTGAGGGTAATTAATTCAATTGTTGTTATTATATGAGGTTTGTTTGCATTGTACGCAAATGTTCCGGTGTACATAATAAAATTAAATGGAAGTTATTCTATAGAATAAAATTAAATGGAAGTTTTTCTATAGAATAACTTCCATTTAATTTTATTACGTACACCGAAACATTTGCATTGTACAACCTCATATAATAACAACAATTGAATTTGTTACCCTCACTAAAATACTAGTATATCGTATAACTCTCGGAATATAATAAAACCTACACCGCTCCCCTACAATAAACTCACTAACATAAGCAGTGGGAAAACCGACACAAACCCAGCTTCCGCTATTGTGTTTGAAACATATAAATGCTGTTGGATGTTCCTAAGAGTTAATCTTTTCTAATAGCCTACCTGAAGATGTTGTAATACAACGAAACTTAGGTCGGTAAAGAACTTAAAGAAAGTAGAAATAATACTACATCACGTAGTTTTATTTAATTGTGAATAATGAATTTCTACAAAATTAACGCCAAAAGTATTCAATAACAAAATCATTATAAAATTAGCATGATTGAAAGAAGAAATAGTTACAAGGCTAAAAATACTGTTGTGGTTTTTTAACATATCATCTTTGATCACATTACAATGCTCATATGATAGGGTCACAGTGACTTTATATTATCGGAAATAATAAAAAAGTTATGTAGTGGAAAAAAATAGCTTTCTCATTGTGTAGTCAGGAAACAGCAAAATACGATAGTTTTGATTTGTGTTAGTTTGTTAGATAATTGAGTCGTGACTTATTGACGGGGCGAGCTTATCAGTAGGGGCATCTCGTTCTGCCATGTCATCGGTGTAGGGTCTCTCAGCATTTGTGGTTCCGCGGGACGTTACAAAACATTTATTTTTTTTCTGTAAGCTTTAATTGTGCACTTTGTTTATTCTTTGTTTGTATTTGTTGATATTTATTTTCAAAAGTATTTATTTATAATTTTGCCATTCATGATATTACCAAATTTTCTTGTGGTCGAAGTATATGTTATACAGTTAGGTTATGTTTTTGGAGAGTTTTCCATCATCGTTTAGTTGTAGGCGCGTTCGCGAGAATTCAATTATTCAGAGTTGTATGTAACCTTGAAGATTCTAATAACCTTGGAGAATGTATTTCTCCTCACGTGTCCTATCAAATCAGTAGGAGAAAAACTACTTAGGCTCGACTCAAATAACAGTTTTTTGGTCAATGCTTGTAGGGTATTTTGATGGCAACCGTACTAGCTAACATAATAGTACTAACGGCACCACACGCTCCGTTACGTAAACGCGTATTCGAATTCTGTAATAGACCAAGTCCTATCTTCATTCTTATCACAATGTCACACCGATTAAGGTTGTTGTCACGTGGGCCTGTGTTTACTACAACAGTCGATAGTCGGCCGACTGACTATAGAATGTCGTCTGACTATATACTATAGAACTGGCGATCTATCTGACTATAAACTATATAGGTCTCACTATAGAATATGCTAATTAACGAGAAGAAGCGTTGGTTAAAATTTTATTGTATTACATCTGACCTGAGTACATTCTTATAAAAGTGTTAAATTTACAGTAGATTTTGTTGTATAAGATATTTCAAAAAATTAACCAACAATTGATATTGACTTTTTAATAAAAGAGGTAGATAAATAATTTTTGTGTCAAATTATATAACAAAATATATTAACAAATATAATTCAATGAAGTTAATAAACAGCCTATATCATAAATCATCTAGCGCAATAGCTCATTTAGAACTCAGCAGCGACATCAAAGAAGCAGTTCAGTAGCGAAACTTGTGTCGTATGAGCAAGGCTTTAAAATAAAATCGAAAATTAATTTTAAAATACGATCTTTGCTAGAACATTTCCTTCCCTAATGGTGAGATTCAAAAGTGTGGTGCAGTGTATCCCCACTCTTTTAACTTTTTAATCATACATGTCAAAAATGTGAAAAAATCGACATTTACTGAAAAATGATTTTGGTCGACTTGCATTATTAAATTAGTGAGAAATTACCACGTAGTTTTATTTTCAGCTCATGAAAGATATACTAAGCGATACTGTTAAACTTTTGTTTATTAATTTTAAATGTTTATATGTTTCTAAATGTGTTTGTGATATTCCAATCTCTATAGCGCAAGTTTTATTCGTTTTATTATTTTTAGCGTTGTTGGGAATATTATCGTGAATATTTCGACAGATTAAAAATCGATATGAAAATAACATTATAAAAACAATATATGAAGTTTACCACTGTTCCGATGTACATAATTGAATATTTGGTAACCCTACATCGATGTTTCGTGTATGGCCTAGTGTATATCACAGATGACGTGGCGCTTTTGTGCGTCCGTTTTGTGTCTGTCGCGACGTCGATGGAAAGTTTGACAACATTCATCCATTTTGTATCGGATTCAAGTAATAAAGTGATTATTAACGTTGTAACTTAATTCATTTTGCTTTACAGAGTCTTAAGTTTGTGTTTGAGTATTGGTAGATATGCAATAACCTTAATTTAAGTAATTAATCACTTTTTCGCCGTTTTAATTATTTCGATTATATTTACCTATTCTTTTAGTAAATTCAATATATTATTTTTTAAATAAGTTATTAGATTTCGAAAAGTTTTGAATAGTTCTTTGTTAGCATAGTATAATGCTCTCTACTTTACTGCGTACATATCATCTAAACAAATATCCCAAAAGGAAAAAAAAAACTATCAAGGCGTGTAGAACTCGACTGCGAGGGTTTCATGTATATCTAAGCTATACAGTATTCCCATTAAAATATTTAAAATATTAATTTTTCAAAATGCGTAAATTAGTATTAGGTTGCAACTTATAAACCACCGCTTTTTCGACCGATTTCTGGAATGTTATAGAAGCTTCTAGAATTGATATTATAGGGTATATAAAGAGTGCGGCTTTCGAACTTCTGTTCAGTTTGCAAATGAGTAGTCGGCGAGTAAGGAATAAATTAAAAATGGAAGTATTTCGAAGTGAATTTGGGGGACTCTTCCTTCATGAATGTCGTTTAGGGCGAAAAACCAGCAAAGCGTCGCTCAATATATACATAAAATGTAAAAATTTAAAAGTAATAATAAACACAACCAAGCGCTGGTTCCAACGATTCAAAAAAGGGAATTTTGACCTGTCCGACAAATATCATCTAAAGCGACCTCCTACAATTAATTTAGACAATTTTAAAGCCTTATTGAAGCAGATTCCAGATTAAGATTGTATTGTTTGACAGAGCTATTTTCATGACCTTGTACTGCAATGAAAAAACAAATTTCATGCTTTTTCAACACCCTTTCAACTTCAGAGGAGAGCTAATGTGGAGCTCTGAGTTCTGACTTCTCATCGTACCAACGAGAGGCTAAAGTATCTGGTTACAGGAGATGAAAAGTGGGTGGCTTATGTTAATTTTTAGCGTAAACGCCAGTGTCTAGGAGCAGAAGAAAAAGGGGTACCTATACCAAAATATAGTATTGGACAAAATAAACTTTTAAGTGCATTGTGGAGTATACATGGAGTTATTCATTGGGAACTCTTTCAAGATAACGGTACAATTACAGCTAACATTTAATGTGAACAATTGAGCAAAGTTACTGCTAAACTTCCTTAAATCGAAGCAAAGTTTATATTTTACATGACATTGCTCGACCCTACGTAGCAAACATTTTTTTTCAGTATTTAGTATGTCCATTCTAAATTTTTTTTTCAGTATATAGTATGTCCATTCTAAATTTTTCATGCAAATATTTTTCAATATTATCCACTGGTACTCTGTGGCTTAAGAAGTTCCATTACTTTATCAAATTTGCGGTTTGTATGTTAAGCGTAGAAACTTGAAATTGGGTTAAAATTAAATTTGCTTAAAATGAAAAATTTGGCTGAAAGTTTCCGAGAAAGACGGCTATGACGGACAGACAGAGGTTCTTATAAGTAGATCGGTAGAGGAATTCAGAGACTCTTACAAGGGTTCCATTTTTTCTTCGAGGTAAGGTTATAAAATTACTTAAGTTTTTTTCGTCTGTCTGTCAATTGCACTCGTTTTTCATAGAAATAGATCGACAAGAAACTTACAATTTAAGATGTTGATATAGCATATTAAATCCTATAATAATTCATCTGTCCCGGGAATTGTCTTCAAAATTCTGCTTGTAAGAACTTGAAAAATAACTTTCTCCTAAGCTTATACAGTTTACCTCCGGAGATATTGTTAAAACCACGTGGAAATATTATATTCCCCATTAATTTCCGAAACTGCAGAATTAAAAATTTATTAAATTAGAAAGGTTTATGGAAGCAAAATTTTCCAAGAAAATCGATTGATGATTATTCTAGATTTCAATACTTTTTTTTGTGAAAGATATATTAGTCAATTTAATCATGGGGAAAAAATTATTTTTATATTTCTTCACAATTAAATGAAACAACGTGATGTAGTATTATTTCTACTTTCTTTAAGTTCTTTACCACGACCGTAATATTTGCCGTACGTAATCTTTGCTAATAGCCCACCTGTAGATGATGTAATACAACGAAACCTAGGTCGTGATACAGAACTTAAAGAAAGTAGAAATAATACTACATCACGTAGTTTCATTTAATTGTGAATTATGAATTTCTACAAAATTAACGCCAAATATATTCAATATTTATATTTCTTTTTAATTTAATAAACATACTAAATACCTTTCAATGTTATAACTTTTATTTGTACCTAAGTATGTTGCGAACCCTAGTAGGCGAGTCTAGTCGTATTTAACAGTTTTTATTGTGAGATTAAATAATAAACAAATAAATAAGCAAACAGACATATAATTTTAAAAGTATATAATAATAAAGTTCTAAAATTTAATACGCAGAAAGGATCGGTTCACAAGTCCATAAGTCCATCGGGTAAGTCTTTATTGGACGTCTTCATTTTACATGAAGACATATTTTTAATAGTTTGTAGCGAAATAAATAGAAGGATGACGTATTTTTGGAATTATTCATTTAAATAATATCATTTATATTAAAAGCATAGCTTATTTTTCTGTATTTTTTCTTATTTTCTTTGAAATATTCTGGTCGGTGCTTATTATCCTTGAAATATTAGTTAAATACCTAATAATTTAGATATGTTCTCATAGATATTGTAAAGGAAAGTAAGTGAAGTATTTTTAAAAAAATGTCAATTTGTTTTGTCGAATCTCTTTCATTTTATGCCATATTTTTTAAATCAAAAAATAATTTCCCTTAATGGTAAAAGAAAATATTGGAATAGTCATCAATTCCCACCTGTGTAATTGGACATTATCTTTCAGCGAATTTGTCAAGATCGTAGTGTGCTAGATCAAAATTAAGGATCTATAATAGCGAAAACTGACGATTCTAAAAGAAACATGAAAACCATTTTTTTCAAACTTTCCTTACAGCTTTTTTATTTTAATGACAACTCGCCTCTTTGACAGTAATCGCTTGCCTCTCGTTTAGTTTCCGAGTTTTACTCTAATTTCAGTAAGCGTAATTTTTATAATTTTGAAAAATTATTATTTTCAGGAAAAAGTATAATTTTAATTTAAAAATTCCGGTTCTTCGAGACATTAAAATATTGAAAGCTACATTTTTAAAGCGATTTTTACAGAAAATTCAAAAAGGATCTAACACCGCCATTTTTTAAACCTCAGTGAAGAAACCAAGGTAAAGAGAAAAAAAGGTGAGTTGAAACCTCTTAGTGAACTGAAAACGTCGTGTAGTTACTGCGTTCTCGATTTAGGCAAGGGCCCATTTTGCGTCAGTGGCTACCGGGAAACGGTTGTGTCAAAAAACGGACTGAAAGTAAAGGAAAATGGGTAATTTTGCACCCTCTCCCAATAAAAATGATTAAATTTATTAATATTAAGAAGTAAAATCATCCCCCTAACCCTCTCTACTCGCTATAATGAGTCGACGGTGCATAAAATGACGAGTGACGCAATCAAGGAGTGAGCATGAGGAGGAGCTTTTCAATCAAGGAGTGATTCATGTGGCTGAATATTTCAGAACATTTAGCGCAGTATATTCAACAATTGTCGAAGTGAAGTCCATCATCGCATACACGAGACGTTAGAAATATGTTTGCTATGTGAATATAAATAATACTCACCTGAACATGCGCATATTTGTTAGCAGCATCTTCAAAATAAAAGGCTGTAATATTTTCCATGATTTTAGGTAGATCAAATTACAGTTTTTTTGTAATACGTTAATAGGAGTTGCTCAGTGGCCCAATATATTAGACTTTGAAATTGCAGGTATTTGGGTTAACAGTGAGATGCTTCTTTGTTTAGTTTTAACATACATCAGTTTGGATTGATTTTAAAATAGATTCCATCTTTGGTTGAAAGATAAAATACGATCAAAAAGACCACTAGGAATATGTTTATGTAAGCTGGGAATAAACTGAAATGTCGGCACCTTTTTTAGCATGACGTAGCAAACACTTGAAAAATTGTTAAAGAATGCATGGGAGGGTGTATCAAGTGAGTATTCTTTTCAGAACTACCATCATGGATCATAAGATAAGAGAGGCTGTATTACAAAGAAATCTTAAGAGAATATTTGGCAACGCAGAAAACATTAAAATCATCTTAATATATGACAAAACATATATTTGTATTTACAAAAGTCCAACTTCCTCTTACAAACATAATCTTATAGACTGAAAATCGCATTTAAAACCAGAAAGAAATACGGAAATTCATTAAAATAATTTGTCATTGTTTGCACAGATGGGTACATTTTAAATATCTAAAGATAATGCGCAGCTATCAAATCTGGCGCCTAGCATTTTGAGCACTTTTGCGACAAATGTAAATCACCCGATAAGTCGGTTTTTGGAAAATAACGAGGTCTTTATATTGAACAGAGCTATCAGATTCTATAAAGGACTTAGAATTTTGTGATTATGAAGCCCTTAAGCCGCCATCAGAAGTTCCACGTCTGACTGAATCACGGTTGGTTTCTATAAGACGTTGGGTGGAAGTAGAGGTCAATGGCCGCGTCAAACGTGATTTTAAACTTCTGTGACATTATTTTACTAGGCCTACACAACATGTTGAAAAATTTAAGATTAAATCTTTAATATTTAAACATTCTCATCTCCCTATTGAAGACCATAGAGAAAACCATCAGCTCTTTCTGAATTTGAGCAACGAAAGGATCGAGGTAAACAACTTATTATATAACTACATAGAAGAAAATAATCTCAAGAGACGCGGGGTTGATTTTAAACGCTTGGATGTAAATCTTCAACAACTTTAAGCTTTTGCACATTTACCAGACGACGTAATTTTCCTTGCCTTAGGTTTATACCATATGAAGTAGGGGAAATCTTACCGCAGTGAACGTTCTCAAGATGGTTTACATGAGATTGAAATCATTACTTAATCTACTTGTTTTTAATACACGTACATACGATGTATGACTGCTGCGTGGAAGAATGCAGTCAAGCCACCTAAGAGTAACGACATATTTTAGCTATATTTCAATTAACCGAAATCAAGTTGGGAGAAACTCGATAAAAAGAACCTTATTGCTCTTGTTTAACCGGTCTACATACCGTAGAAACATGCGTTCATGTTATATCTATAGTTTGGTATTAGGGACTTAGGAGATACCAAATGTTTATAGCTGCCGCTTGTTTTTAAATGATTTAATTGGAATTGACGAAGTTGATGATGAAAAATAATAAATATTTTTTGAAGTAAAATATTAATTATTTTACTTTACTTAAAATTCAATATTTATTTCAGAGTTTTAAATGATATTTGTTGTTTCCTGTAAAATATAGCCTGAAAGAATGCCAAATTGAGACTTTTGTGATGATATGAGCCCAGCACCCATAAGTTTCTTTTCATTTTTTTATGAAAAATATTGTGGGAGGCAATTCGTCGGTAAAAGTTTGCTTTGAAAGATCGTGACATTCTTTCTAAGAGGGTTAATTTGTCAAGTTTAACAGGACAGTATCGTTTTTATAGGTTTTCAACCTATTTTGGGATTCTATATAAGCAAGAATTATAAAAAATGCATAATCTTTTGCATCTGGGTAATTTGACAGACCATGTTTTAAATTACCTCGTTTGAAAAAAATACTGATGGTTTGCGGTGTGGTTTTGCATGAAAATAATTTACATTAATGTTTCCAAAATACAAAATAAATAGGTTTAAAAGGTGAATGGGGGATGATTAACATGGAGATTCATTAAATTTCCATGATAGAAATAACTTCAATATTTGCTATATCCTCGGGACACCGCTTTTCTTAATTATGTTTCACTCGATTGGTTCATAGAAAAGAAATTATTTGATGCCAATGAATCTTCAACACTACTCAAGTCTTATAAAATTTACTGCATGATGATACAATTGAGTTGTGTCCCATTCAATTCCGAATTGATGATAAAAGAGACCCGACACTTGGTTTACTAGTTCGATATTTTTATTTCACTGTTTAAGTAAGTATACATTTTTAATTATACGAAGTTTTGTTTAAAATCAGTACATTTCCTTATTTTCCCATTAGTGCTCAGATGATATCACAACGTATATAAAATGTAATTTGTAATGTTTATTTTATCATAAAACCGTGATCTAAGTTGAATGATTAATGTCTTTTGCGTGATCACTTACGGTTTATTATAGAGCGCGACCACTGCAGGGTTAAAATTGCCTCAAGCAACTAGCATAACTCGTACTACGTGCCTCAATAAAACTAACATGACTTTTTTCTATAATTATAAAAGTATCTTAGATAAATATACATTAGAAGCAAAATATGTCTTAAATAGTAAAGAGTTTAGCATAATAACTGCTCAGAAACTGACAGAGTAATCGTAAAACATAATGAAAAGCAGGTGTGCGCTATGACATAGACTGAAAAAGACTCGTTAGTGATAAAAGCCCTAATTGCGCACACTAAAGGTTACTCATATTCTCATTGAACGCCAAATAGTTCCGTCGGTACTATAAGTCCGTCATTCACACGAAAAAGGTTCACTGATAATTTCGTTTCAGATGACACAATCAAGTCTACGAGAAATGCTAACTGATCTGAGTGGATACGTGAGGAAGGTTTCAACCTTTTTGTTGTATAGTTCAAAATTCACGAAATACCATTACAAAAGCACAGACTTTATTACATTTAGACAACCGTTCATCGAAAATGGCTTTAACGACACAGAGTGTTAGAAAAAAAGTGGTATGGGTTAGCGTATTTGCTCGTCACACTACACACAAAAATTGCAGCCAACGGTCGTGGTATTTTCTCTCCTATAGAAAAGTTTACTAATATAACCTGTGATAATAATGTTTGTAATTTTTAAAAATAAGAATAATTGCGTAATTGTATATGTAATAATATTAGGTCACACCAATCAAATATGCGCGTACATGTTCGGTTCCTGTTTTGACAGGTCGTGCGAAATATTGATGATTATGTTTGGTGATTCTTTAGTGCACTTTAGTGTGTCTATCTGTCAACACATATTTTACATATATTTTAAATGGATCGAAATAAATAAATTAATTCAATTAGTTAGTTTGGCTAATGCAATTTTATTAAACTTGGTATTTTTTTAGACAAAAGTGCAAATTACATTCATAAAGATCTTGTAAAACTAAGAACCAGGTATTGACTTGGGACAAGCCACGGTGCTCTCCTGATATAATGCCCCCGGATTATGGTCGGTTTCAAAGTTTAAATCGTGCACTGAGTGGCCGTCACTTCGACGAGTGGTCAGACCTGTGCGGGGCACTGGAAGTGGAAATTCACGAGGGAAACGAAAGAGGTATATTCCAAGGGGTTCGAAGGCTACAGGGGAAGTGGACTGTTGAAATTGAAAAATATGGACGATACTAATAATTGTATTTATATTAAAATAAATATTTAATAAGATTTGAGAATATAATTGAGATAATATACGCACAAGTTTGCATTGTTTTGTAAAAATTGTTTCTGCTCTTTTCAGTCTCCCTTACTATGCCGGGAAATATAATTTTCATACATTGGAGTAGAATTAATTAAAAATTTTAAACCTATTTGAGGCAAAAAATTACGTGACAATAACTCGTGAAATTATTACGAGATTTTTAGCAAAATTATGTAAAATAACAGTAATTTTCGCAAAAAATGATTTTATTAACCCACTTCAAAAAACGAGGAGGTTTTTAATTCGACTGTATTTTTTTTGGATATGTTACTTCATATATCCGGCATTTATCAATTAATTTGGATGTTCCAGTAGGGTGCCATCAAATTTTGGATAACGTATGACTATGGAAATTAAAGATATACAATAGAATCCCTCAACACTGAACAACACAGACACGGTGATTGTGTTTAGTGATTGTGTTTAGTCTAATGATACATATATAGGTATAGGTCTAATGATAATACAATACAAATAAGGGCGGTATGAATTGTTTCTTTAGCAAAATCCGGGCACAATGATGGAGCCGGAAGGTGGCAAAATGAACTCTTCAGTGACGAGAAGTAAACTCATCGAGTTTTAACTCGTTTTACTTGTTTTGACGTAGCAGGATACATACAATGTAATTTAAACCATTGTTCCATAAATCCTGATGCTGCAGATGTACTGCTACGGGATTTGAAGATCTGCTGTTTCTATGTTAGTATTGTGGGTCTCAAGAAGAGAATCTGTCACTGAACTTCGGGTTTCAATACCTCAGTATTCATGTCGCATGGGTAATTTTTGCCTAAACCGTGAGACTTGAGGGTCTGTTGTTTTTAAACTGGTGTTGTGTATTTCAAGCAGACTCTATAATTGAAAATTGGGTTTCAATTCTTCAGTGTTGATAGTGCAGGAGTACTTTCAGCCTAACTGTGAGACTTGAGGATCTGGTGTTTTTAAATTAGAATTGTGGGTGCCAAACAGAGACTTTTCTACTGAACTTTGGTCTCCAAATCCTTAGTGTTGATGGTGAAGGGGTACTGCCTGCCTAAACCATAAGATTTGAGGATCTGATGTAATTATGTAACTCAATAATTTGAGTATCACACAGAGACCCAGGCATTGAATTCCAGGTCCTAATCACTAAGATTTGACGCTGCAGAATCATGAAACTCGGGGATTTCCTGTTTTTAATTTAGTATTGTAGATCTCAAGCAGAGTCTTTGCCATTAACCTCCAGGTTTCAACTCCTGAATCTTCATGCTGTAGGTGTACTGCTCGTTTAAATCCTGAGATTTGAAGAGTTGCTGCAGTTCTTTTGTGGGTCTCAAGCAGAGACTCTGTCATTAAACTCGAGATTTCAATTACTTAACTCAATGCCGCAATAGCATGAGCTGTTTTGTAATTTCGCTTCTCATTATAAAGCGATTGGATGATTATTTTTTTATTTAAATTATCCTTGTGTAGAAACAATTGATTAGAATTTGATCATAGAATTCCAAGGTATATCAGATATATATGTAATAGTATATATATATATATGTACATACATTTATATATATATATATATATATATATATATGTATATATATATATACATATATATATACATACACACACACACACACACACATATATATATATATATACATATATATATATGTAAAGAAAACCTATAGGTATCCTTTCATTTAAACTTTGCCGCGTTATCTATGATAAGTTCCATAGAGGTCACTGTTAGCTTTCGTATCAAACGTCAAAAGATTTTGAGAGGTTAGATTTGTTTTTGATTCAGTATTTTATTGTAAAAAGCTTACCTGTCGAATTCAGATGATAAACCCGAAATAAGGGCTTTAAATGTTGTTTCTTTTATCCACAGGTGAGTAAATGTTTAGTTTATAAGATAATGTTACTAGCAAATTGTAGAAGGAACGTTTTACAAGTAAATAAATCTTTTATCCACAGAAACGCAATTACGTCTTTATTTCAACAAGTTCGAAACAGAATCCAATAAAACATTATAAAACAACATTTTCTGCATATATTTCGAGAGAATAATGGATAAGTTAAGATTTGATTTTGCTGTGAAGACAGCATCCGAGGGAAAAACCAACATTTTATGCATAACCTCAATTGCCACAACTAGTGGTCAGATCTATGGAATACCACCGGAATATCAACCAGTGAATCAACACAAAGCAATGATGAGAACTACAAACTATGCCAAAATAATAAAAAACATTGCAAAGAAGACACCAAACAAGGAAAATTTGGATAACTTTGACAGATGATATATCGGATGATATGTGGATGAGGCTCAAAACTTGCAGTTTAATGATGTTTATCTAGAAGAAATAATAGAAACTGAATGTGATCCAGAGTCTAAATCTAGTGGCTCAAACGACTCTTTGGAAAAACTGTTAGAAAAATTACTCGAAGAAAAAGAACAAAAATCAGAAACTCAAAATCTAGGCAAGATAGCGAAGAATTTTATGATAGAAAAGTTCACAAGTAAAACCACTAATGCCCACCAGCGGATTAATAATTTTAATAAAGAATGTGAACGTTTCAAAGTCAACGAAGACAAAAAGAAAATAGAGATTTTGAAAAATTTTATGAAGTCGTCAAGTGTACATTGGTACGACTGTATGCTAATAAAATACACAGTAAAATCAGAGTGGAACAAATGGGAGAAATGCTTTTGTGGGACATTTGCAAATAAAGATTGGTCATCCATGAGATATGCTCTAGGTTTTAAATACCAAGCAGGTCCGTTACTCGAGTACGCTCTAAAAAAAGAGAAATTACTACTGGAAGTTAGGAAGAACATTGATACTGGGACTCTTATTGATCTCATAGCATTCGGCTTGCCTAATTTTGTTGCCGATAAAATCGACAGAGAAACTTTGCAACAAACAGAAGATTTGTATAATGAAATAGGAAAACTAGAACACCTCGTTGGGAAAACTAAGTATGAAAAAAAAGGATTTACAAATTCTGACCTTAAACAAAAAAAAATTGAAGAAAGAAAACCATGCCAAATTTGTGCCAATGAAAAAAAAGGGAAACGCTATCACCCAGAGGAGAATTGCTGGTTTAAAGACTATTAATGGTGAGAAAAAAACAAAAGGTATGGTTACATTAAAAATTAAAATATATAATGTAGAACAAAACATGGATATTTTTGTCATAGACAAAGAAAATTTTAAATATGATTTCTTAATTGGTTTAGATTGTATAAGAAAATTCAAGCTTATTCAAAATGAAGACTTAAAAATAACACAAAAAGGTCAGAAAGAAGAGCTTAATATAAAAAACGATACAAATGTCCACATTCCTGAAGTACTAGGAGACAAAACTGAACCAAGATTAGGAAGCCCTAGAATGGAGAAGGTGAAGAACGAAATAAACTTCAATGAACATATTAAAACTGATAAATTTGAAAAGATCGTTAATCATCTAGATAAACAACAACAATTAGAGATTGACGAGCTCATAGACAAATTTAAGACTGTCTTTGCTAAGGATAAATATGATGTCGGCACTGTACGAGATTATGAAGCTCATATTGACCTGATGGTGGATAAATACTGCTGCAAACGTCCATACAGATGTATAGCTGGAGATAGAAGAGAGATAGAAAAACAAATATCAAAATTATTAGAGAAAAATTTGATTGAGGAATCATATAACCCGTTTGCTGCCCCAGTAACTCTGGCTTATTAAAAGGAAGATGAACGAAAAACAAGACTTTGTATAGATTTCAGGTAATTGAACAAGATAATCGTCCCACAATCACAGCCATTTTCATTGATTGAAGATCTAATGACAAAAACAGTAAACTGTAAGTATTTCTCAACGTTTGATATTAATTCAGCGTTTTGGTCAATTCCATTGAAAGTACAGGATAGGTACAAAACGGCCTTTGTTACTCAAGAAGGTCATTTTCAATGGACATGCCTTACTATTTGGACTAAAAACTGCTCCAGCCATTTTTCAAAGGATAATGACTAACATCATAAGAAAGAATAAGCTCTCTGATTTTGCAGTAAGTTCCAAAAACCTTTGAAGAACATATATCACGGTTACTGGAGGCAATACAAACGGAAGGGTTTAGACTAAAACTTACCAAGTGCATATTTGCAAGTAGTTATGCCAAGTATTTAGGCCACATAATAGAAAACAATTTAGCGAGGCCTCTAAAAGATTATTTGGTAGCAGTAAAAGACTTTCCAATACCAGAAACAAGGAAAAATGTACGACAATTCCTAGGAAAAGTAAATTTTCATCACAAGTTTGTGCCACACAGTGCTATCATCTTGGTCCCGTTACACAATTTGTTAAAGAAAGATGTGAAATTCGTGTGAACTGAAGAATGTCAAAAATCATTTGATAAAATGAAAACACTACTGTGCTCTGTACCAATTCTGAAAATTTATGATCCAGAATTACCAATAAACATTTATACAGACGCAAGTGCAAAAGGAACAGGCGCAGTGTTAAAACAGCCTGATAAAAATGGAGACAATAAACCAGTTGCTTATTTTTCAAAAAAATTAACAGATACACAAAAAAAGAAGAATATATGGCAATATACCTAGAATGTTTAGCAATAAAAGAATCTATAAAATACTGGCAGCATTTGCTTATGGAAAAGGAGTTTACGGTGTATTCTGATCATAAACCACTAGAAAACTTAAATATTAAAGCAAGAACTGATGAGGACCTCGGAGACCTAACATATTATTTATCCCAATACAATTTCAAAATTAAATATAATCCTGGAAAAACAAATATAGAGGCAGATTGTTTGAGCAGAAATTCAGTCCTAGATCCAAGTGAAAATAATGATGATGATGCTTTGAAAGTGGTAAATTTAATAACTATAGAAGAAATAAAAATAGATCAAAATTCAAATCAAGAAATACAAAAAGATAAAAATGGACTTATACTAAGAGATGAAATATACTACAAGAAAAATAAAGGAAGAAACAAAATTATACTATCAGAAGGATTAAGCAAAACATTGATAAAAAAGTACACATTACTTATTGCCACCTAGGAACAACACAAATGATAAATAAATTAACACCATACTATTTAGCGAAGAATATCATAGCAAAAATTAAACAGACTTGCGAAGAATGTGAAATATGCATTAAAAATAAAACAAGGAGAAAGCCGAAATATGGATTATTGTCACATTTAGGACCAGCAAGACACCCATTTGAAATTGTATCATTTGATACAATTGGTGGTTTTGGGGGATCTCGGTCAACAAAAAAGTACCTGCATCTTTTAGTTGATAATTTCACTAGGTATGCTTATATCTTGACGTCAAAAAACCAAAGCTCTAACGATTTTATTAAACTTATTCAACAAGTGACACAAAGTCATAAAATTGATATGATATTAACGGACCAATATCCTGGTATAAACTCTAAAGAATTTAAGGGATTTCTGAAAGATAACAGTATAAGAATAATTTTTACTGCGGTGGACACTCCTTTTTCAAATGGGCTTAACGAAAGTTTGAACCAAACTTTAGTTAATAAAATAGATGCCAAATAAATGAAAGCGAAAGAAAGATTGCATGGAGAACAATAGTACAGAATTGTGTAAAGAAATATAATGAAACAGAACACACTGTTACCAAATTTGCACCAAAATACCTATTGGAAGGAGAAAATGTAAATATTCTTCCATCAGAACTAAAAACAAGATGTTCAAATGAAGATCTGAGAAGAGATAGAAAATTAGCATATATAAATGTAATTAAATCTCATGAGTATAATAAGAAGAGATATGACCTATCAAGGAGGGAATATGACTTTAAAAAAGGAGATAGAGTCTATGTGGAAAACGGTAATCGACTAAATAGGAAGAAAACAGATGAACTGAGAATTGGACCCTACGAGATCTTGAAAAAAATTTCTAATACAATTTATGAAGTAGATGCCGGTAACAAGAAGGAAGAATCAAATTTGTTTCATGTTACAAAACTTACTCCATTGTCGATTGAGAAAAGAACAATTACGTGCAATCACACTTGTAATTGTTCTTCTCTCGGCGGGGATATGTAAAGAAAACCTATAGGTATCCTTTCATTTAAACTTTGCCGCGTTATCTATGATAAGTTCCATAGAGGTCGCTGTTAGCTTTCGTATCAAACGTCAAAAGATTTTGAGAGGTTAGATTTGTTTTTGATTCAGTATTTTATTGTAAAAAGCTTACCTATCAAATTCAGATAATAAACCCGAAATAAGGGCTTTAAATGTTGTTTCTTTTATCCACAGGTGAGTAAATGTTTAGTTTATACGATAATGTTACTAGGAAATTGTAGAAGGAACGTTTTACAAGTAAATAAATCTTTTATCCACAGAAACGCAATTACATCTTTATTTCAACAAGTTCGAAACAGAATCCAATAAAAACATTATATATATATATATATATATATATATATATATATATATATATATATATATACACACACACATATATATTAAGCAAAAAAATAAATTGGTAGGCAAAATGAAAATATGGAAAGTGACGTATTTGAGAGAAGAGAGGAGGTCAACGTGGCAAAAATCTGTAACAGTAATAGTACTTTACAAATTTTCTTATATTCGGATACGATATTGTACCGAGGAAGATCTAACTAAGTACTCATATTTTCATTATTTTATAATTTTCAGTGTGTTTCTTATTCAGTGGTTATTTGAAGACGGTTCAGTTTTTCGTAAAAAAGTTTTATTTTATTCTGTAAATATATATCATACTGTCTACTAAAATAATATTTAGCAAGTATTTAATAATATTAGCTGTGAGTGTGTCTTCGATCGTGTGTGGACTTTTAGAAAATATTATTAAACGTAATCATAATAAATATGAAAGTAAACCTTACAGGCTATGTTTTTAAATAAAATCACTTTGTATTGAAACGTCAAATTGACATATCTTCTTATTAGTTGGTCGATTACAATAAAACATACTTTATAGATTACCCCAGACTCAATAGAATTCACCAGTGAAAACTTCATCTAAATCTTTTTATCTATTCTTATGTAATGGGTGAATAAATAAACAGGCTCGCAAATATATGGACAATCATTGCATAAACAATATTTCACGCTTCAGTTACTTTTGTTATGTTATCTTAAATATTTTTTTTCGTAATCTACAAACAAACCTATTCCACAGTTTTATTATATTCACAGCACGTAACAACCAAATTTATACATTCTAATACTAAAATTTACCAAAATAATTAATTTTCGATTATTCATGACAGATTAAGATTTTCAACGAATTTAGGAAACAAGCTTATGACAAATAAATCCAACAAAGATACATTTTATGTGTAAAAGACAACCGGCAACGTCATCTGTTCTCAAACGTCTGCTCATATTCGGCTTACTTAAACACACCCCTCCCGCCCCACTCCTCCATCTGAATTGAGTTAATAATTATGTGATGTTTGTACAAACAAATACACAAACTATCTAATTGTGTATTTATTTGGAAGACAAATAGACAAACAGATAAAAATTCCCCAAACAATATTTTTGTGTTCTATTACTTTTATTATGTGCCCATGAATTATTTTCTCGTAAATATCTCCAATGTACAGATAGGTCAATTTTTGAGTTTTATTTATCTATGGATAGCTACAAAAGTATGATTATATACACTTTGGAACTATTCATGCTTGCAGTAGGGCATATTCACGAAAATATGATAAAGACATTTATAACTTTACAATATTATCATGAAAATAAAATTAATAGTTTAATCTATCAAGCAAAACTTTGAGTACATACCAAATACCGAAACGGAGAAGAGGCTTGCATATAGATCACATGTCGATGTTAAATTCAAGATGGTTTATATGGCGTTGGTGAAATTTCCATTAATTATGAGTATCATGAAATATATTAATGATTCAAAGTTATGTGTAACATTTCCTTCTTCGGGACTAACACATCGAATAAATCCATTCCCAAAGGAGTTTATTAATACTGCACAGTCCCTTGAAAATATGGTTCAACTTAATAGTGTCTGCTGACTGTGGGACGCCTCTATCCGAACAGCAAACAGCGGGACAAGGATCATGTTTCTGGTGAGTAGCTTTCGGAAAAGTTTATAGGATTGGGATAAAACATACACATGCGGATTGTTTATCGGATTTGATCTGTCATCATTTTCATATAGAGTGGCGTCTGGCGTTAGCTTTTTAAATTTTTATAAAATTACGAAAATAATAATATTTCAGTTTTATTTTTCAATCCATGTTTTTTAGTTGCTCAATGCTATAATTTTCCAATAGTAAGGATGTTCATAAATGTAACAATGCATTTAAATATAACCTTACATTTTTAGAAGTAAAAGTATGAGAAGATACGTGATTTCAAAATTTTGTAAATTGTTTCGATAATTCTTAAGTTAGCATAATTAAATATATTTTGATTTAAAACTTCAGGTAAATACAATTTTTTTTTTAATAAATAATAACGTGAATTTTACATTTTTTTAACATGATTGAAGATATTATGTAGATTTTGAAAAAAAAACAAACATATTTTTGGTCTCGTACACCGAAGCAAGAAAAAAGTTGAACATTTTAATGGCGATAAAAGCAAGTGTCCGATACATTTCTTATCAAATATCTTCATTTGTAGAGTTCCTTACCTTAAATGGCAAAAATGAGCAGTTATAAGATTAGTGTGTCTACCTGTCAGCAATTTTATCAAAAAACATGCCAAGTACAAATTTTATATTTAGTATACTAATACTTCTTAAAACTAAATATTTTGCATTAGCCTACTTTTTCTAAAATATTCAGTTAAGAATTGAAGAGGAGGTGAACAAAGCACTCAAAAAAATATTATTTTAATTTTACATATGAAATATTATTTTAATTTTACATATGAATTTTACAGATGGCTTATTTATAAGTAATTGTTATGAAGAATATATTTTTTTCCTAATATTAAAATGAATATTTAAAAAGATACCCTAAAAGGTATACGGAAATAGAGCATTCCATCCTTCTTTTTTAAATTACTGGACCAAAGTGACGAACCTACTAGCCAAATTTTACCAACTCTTGATAAAATTTGGCTGGTAGGTTATAAGAAAACTATAACCATTATCCTAGATATTATAATTTTTTGAATATGCATCACTTTTTTTACACCAGTGATTGATACGATATGTAATACCTTTACATTGGGAGAAATTAATATTTCTGAAGACTTTAATAGAAATTCCATGCACGCTCAAATGTTTATAAAAGCCTAAACGTGTGCGGAATGCTAGTAGCTTGAGTTCTGTTTGTGCTTGACAGGTTTTTTAAAATAATGGTGAATTTAAGGGAAACGCTTATTTTTAACTAAGGTTCAGAATTGTTTTCGATTTGAATAGGAAATTACTTATTAATTGGTTTTTGTAATCGTCTTAATTTTCCTTTTTTGAATATCAGAAGTGCTGAATGTAATTTGAATTTTTTCTTTTTATCTGTCATTGTATGGTGTATTCTCAAAGTAGGTTCTTTCTAAAGTAGGAAAGTTAATAATGAGAAATAAAGAATTGTACAAAAAAGCGAAAAATTATCATGAGCCCATAATTTTTTAATACACTTTACAAAACCAAATTTTAATGTTTACTGATCCAATAATTTACAGCTATGGTGATTTATATTTTATTTATAATAATTAACTACATTTTGAGTAATTCATAGCGAAGATTACATACAATAAAACTGCTATAATTTAAATACAAAGTAAACTGTCAGAAATATTAAAATTTTTTCTGAAAACAAGTAATAGATCTTGAACATATTTTTTTTAAAACTTAAAGCCTATATATTCTCTATAATGTTACAAATAAAAATATGTATTTATTTTATCCCCGCACATATCGACATCAATAACCAAATTATATCGAAATTCTCCACTTTTACACTTACTTTTTACGAAATTCTTCATTTTTTCACGGTACGTAACAGCTCAACCACCTGATCCCAATTGCACCATATTGGGATAATAAAAATCTAATACTCGTACATACGTGGTATTATACTTTTTCCTCGTGGTTTAGCCAGGTATTGCTGTATTAGTAGAATACGAAACGAAGTCTGAACAATCACCGCTGTGGCTGAGAACGTTTGTATAATTTTTAATATGCTTTGTATATCCGACATACTTTATACAGGAAGAGTTAAAGCGGTTCGAACTGTGGAAATAGATGAGAAAACAAGATTTTTTTATCTCATTGAATATTTGTTACTAGGATTGGTAAACTCTATAGTTGTGGTTGGACATTCACGGAAAATCCACTGAATGCCACTTTTATTGGAGAACAGTGGCAGTGAGACTAGGCGACCTGCTGTAGCTACGCTGATAGGCAATATGTCTGACGATACGCTCCTACTGCTACCTATATTGCTATTTTTAAGGAAAATGTGATTTAGATGAAATACATCTCTTGTTTCATTGAGGTGGTAATAGTAAATAATGGAGGAAAATTAAAATGTTTGATGCCATCGATTAATTTTTGCTTTAAAAAAAATATGTGGAAAATCGATTCGAATGTATTAACAGATAAATAAATCTATTACGTGGGGAAGAAACTCATATAGGAGTGGTTTTCATAAATTCAGGTATGTATAGAAAGTACAATTTTTAGGTTATGTAGCATTTCTATTAAACTATTTCTAAATATTGACATTAGTCTCCTAAATGAAAATATTTCGTCTAGCATATATTTTACAGTCGTAAGAAAAATAACTTAGTTGCCTGTATTTTTTTACTGGCACCAGATGCTAAAAATAGTTTTGCTATTGAATTATCAATTAAAAACTTAAAATGGATAGGGAGACCACCGCAATGCACTTTGGAGACTGATTCGTATCTTGCGAAGGAAACAGCGCACCGAAGATTATAACAATATCCTTCAGATTGTATTTTAAAATACGTCTTTAACGACATTCCACTCTATAGCGTCGGTAAGAAAAAAAATTATGTGGATACCTCCACATATGGGGATACTTAAAATAAAATAAAAAATATATTTTTTCTTTATTTCTAAACTCTTGTTTATTTCAATAAATTAAATAATTTAACTATGTCTTCTTGTTAAATTTCGATGCAACTAGTCATAAACTGAGGGTTATAATGAAGTGATATATTTGCCAATTTACAATGGAATCCAAAAAAAGAAGAAAAAAAGCAATACAAATTCCATCATTCAGTGCTTAAATCGCTGGACCAATTCGGATAGTATCCATAGAGGTTTTTGTAAAGTGTTTAGCTACAAATTTTTCGTTACCTATAATACAAAAAAAAATTAATAAACATATGTTTTGATATGAACAGCTTGAATTATTTTCTACTTTTTTTGCATATTTTTTAGCATTTTATAAATCCAACAAAATGCTATCGTTTTCCTCAGAAAAAATTCGATGAGGGTAAGTTTCATACAAAATTTAATTAATTTGGCACATTCCTGTCTCGATAAGAGGGTTCGACGAAAAGTGGCCTGCGCTACAAAGATAAATAATTTATAAACATAAAAACACTAATAAAATTTAAAAAAATGTTACTACGAACTTACAAAAGACTTACTAAAACTTTCCGTTTCACGAAAAATTACTGATTCAAGCTTGAGTGATTTTTAAGCAGCAAAGAATATGTGGTATGTTTTATAGGTTTTGAGGATCGGATCTATTACCTCCCATTCGCTTGTTTCTGATTTCACCATCTGCACGAATGATCCGGATGAGGGCAGCCGCTAGTGTCCGCGAGCGGCGTTGACAGAAGATGAATCGCAAACTTTCGTCACCTGGCGGGATGCTGGTGATGTGTCCATAAATTGCGGAGACGGCATTGCTATAAATATTTATGCAAGTAAAAATAACTCAACAAACTTTATGACAGAAAAGGGTTCTGTGATCATACTAAGATTAACGAGGGGTTCAGATAGGTTGAGGTATAGTGGGCGGCATACTTAGATAGGCTATGGGTTTTTATCAAAAGGCGATTGTAGCTGTGTATTTTAGTAATTACCATTGTATGTTTATACATGTATACATAAGTATGCAGATATGGGTGCGAATACACGTTCCCGTACCCACTAATATATATACATATATACATGTACATATATATATATATATATATATATATATATATATATATAAAAAATAAAATATATATATATATATATATATATATATAAAAAAATAAAATATATATATATATATATATATATATATATCTATATAACAAACGTCTTATGCATATATGCACGCAGGTACGTTTATATTCGTACCGTTTGAGTTATGCATATAATTTGGAAATATAATAAAATATTAGTACGTACTGTATATATTTTTTAACAGTTTCCTTTGTCAGTTTTATATAACTACTTATGTCTACTTTAATTAAAAAAAGGTTTTGTTTCTCAGTTTTTTAATTTGATTTGTAGCATTTTGAACATCTAATTACGCGTTTGGAAGGAGTTAAAATTGGAGCTGTTTGTCTTGTCGGCTAGTAGTATTATTAAAATTAATAAATATATCTTCAATAGCAATCTATTATATATAAGAAATATTTGTGGAAAAATTATTTTAATGACAATAAAATAATAAAATAATATTAATATTTTATTATTACCAACTATCTCAATATTTGCATTTTCGGTTTTAATTTGTTCAAATAAAAACTTAAATATTTCACATCTTCCAAGCGTTCCATGACGTCTCACAACTTTTTCTTAAGAAACTCTAGCTTCGCTTTGATAATATAAACAAAGGTATGTTGGACAAACGATGGTAACGTTTTAAAAATGTCCTGTAATAAAATACTTTGGTCATTTCTGTCTGTCTGACTAGATGTCTCAACATCACAGATCTCGTAGTTTAGGATCGGTTGTAATAAATTTTTTTACAGAAAGACTTAGCTGAATTATATGGACACATAAAAATAAACAAAATAGTATTTTAATTCTTTTTAAATACTTACCTCGCTATTCATGGTGCATGGGGATAATTTAAATAATACCAGATTTTGTTATGAGTGGGTTTTTTGGGGGATTTTAATAATATAGACTCCATCGAATAAGTTACAATTAAATTAACCGTTTAAAGAGTAATTGACAATGTGAAATATGTTTTAATACAACGTTTCCTTCATGACAAATGCGTCACTTACTTATTAACCACGTATGTGAGAAGAATTATGAAAATTAGATCAGTGGCATTTAGTAAGTACTTCAATGCAAAATGATTTCGGTTAATTTACATAATTAATTAAAGGGATATATGTGACTTAGTTATTTGTTTTAGATACATATATACTAGGCAACAGTGAAAAGGATATTAATATCATGTACTTTTATTGCCTTTATGTAACCTCTTAACCCTATATTAATACTTAACAGGTTTATTATATATATATATATACATATATACACACATACACACACACACACACATATATATATATATATATATATAAACATTTGAGTCGAAACGTTATTTGATTTCGTTTCCACTATATAATTATATATTATTTTGTTGCTATTTTGATCACATCCATGAATAAAAACAAAATTTGGCTAGCTTACATTGGTAACAGAAATGAAAAAAAAACTGTCAGGCACGAGTGGAGTTTGCACTACAAGCTTAATGTTAATTTTCTACAACGTAAATATATTGCAACGTATTATATACTTATCATCCACAGGCGTAAAAGCATGCTGCATATTTGAAAAATGATAAGATTTAGAATAATATAATAGTTTTCCTGTAATTTTGTAGTCACATTTTATAAATTCAGTATGGTAATGATTTCTGGTTTAGTATCTTCAGAAATGGGAGGGGAAGGGGGTGGGGCAGAAGAGGTGGTGTACTCTATTTTCGTACATATTTTAGAATATTTTTACAATTATGCATTTTAAAACTATGGTACCTAAACTAACTACCTAAAACTAACTACTCAATATGATATATTGAATTAAAAAGTTGGACTGTCACTAGAAAGAAAATAAAATAAAAGTCCAATTGAAAGGTTCTTAAATGAATTTTACAATTGTTTGTTTTTGTTAAAGGCGCGTCTCCTCCGCCGGTGGCCATCCGCTGCTGTCTTTCCCTTGTCAACTGTCTTTCCGCTTGGCTTTTATATTAATACAAAGTCGGCACAGTTGATTTTTTTTCCTAAAGAAACAAATAAAGTACACGTTTCATAGCACATTATTAAAAAAATAAATAAATTACATTCGTGCAAACAAATGAATTCTGTATTCATCAGACAAATTAATTCTGACTTCATCTTAGACGGAAGTATATACATACTGTGAAATCCAACCGCAGAAATTGAATTTGTCATTAAGATGTACGGAGAAAAAAGCGCTGATCTATTATATTTATATAAAATCACACATACGCATGTCGATTGTCCCTATCTCCGCTCTCTACTTAAGTTCAACACTCGATTTCGTTGTATTACAACATCTTTAGGTGGGCTATTAGCAAAGATAAACCTATATCAAAGATAGATCCTAAAACCTAGGTCGTGATAAAGAACTTAAACAAAGTAGAAATAATACTACAGCACGTATATTCATTTAATTGTGAATTCTATTGTAATTCCTACAAAATTAACGCCAAATATATTCAATATTCAACACTCGACTCAGATCCCGTAAACCATTGCAGAGATTATTAGTACTACAAGTTTATAACAATAATACTTCTTTTTATAATTCCAAAATTCGAATGTGCCGATTGCAATATTTTCAGCCAAAACAACGCTCACAGCTGTCAGTAAATAATTCGATATGTCAGTTAAAGATGTGCCTGTAATTAGCTAACGATTGATGCGCAGTACGTACTGCGCCGGCGACGGAAAATAAACATATTTATATCTCACTCTAAAGATGGGCAGAAATGCTGCGCGGAGAGGCCACCTAACGGTTAAATTTTTTTAACACTTTGAACTTTCTACCCTTTGATTTTACTCCTTATACAATTACATACCGGGCGCTACATATGAAAATCGATTCTTAAGGGGTAAACTCCGAAAAAATTAGCTCCTTTATTTACTTTGTCTTTATATCTAACATAAATATTTTAAAAAAGGTATCTAGTAAAAATATGTGGAGTAAAAGATATGTTATATACTAAAGTTCAAGTTACTATGTCGGATGGGTTCTTAGAAGTTATCTATGAATACAGAGAAATGTGAATTTATTGCCCATTACACCTTTCGTAGGTGTAAAAACATGGTGCATATTTAAAAAAATATAAGATCCGGAATCATTGCTATAGTATTCCTATAGCTTTTGCGGGGGCTCCTAAAACCCTGTACTCTTTCATAATTTAAAGTAGAGTAGTTTCGGAAATAAGGGGCGAACATTTTTAAGTAAAATAATAATTACGAAAATTTGAGATAGTTCAAACCCTTACGACTAGCCCTATGAAACGATGCGAGATATTTGGAATTAAGAATAAATTTCAAGAATAAATGAATTAAGAATAAAATTGAGTTATGAAACTTAAAAAATGGGTAATAATGTAATATATATTAGTGAAATATATACTATGTTCATATTAAAATAAACTGAATGTAATACTCCTGGGAGGCCACATCCATTTTAACTTTTACATATCGGTTTTCTTATAAATCTCGGAAGTGTCGCAACCGTACGTAATAGCCCGTCCTCTCTCTACATTCATACGTACGAAGCGAGATGCGCGAAGGTCCATCAATCCTGGCCACTCAAGTACCTCTGGCCTAGAGTGCAAGAGGCTAAGATGGATTGAGGGACCAGAACGATGAGATGGGCACGTCGTAGACGCTAATTGTGACACAGTTGACGGTATCTTTGAAGCGTAACAATGACGTCAAATAACTTGGAACGATGTTACATTTATTTTGATAGGTATAATATTTTAGTCGCACTTCACCCGTGGATAAGTGAAGAAAGGACTCGGAAAGATAATATTATTGCTGCTTCTATTAGTTGGCATATGATAGTTAGCCTTATATATGATACTTACGGGTAGTCAATGGATATAAGCGAGTGGGGTTTTGGGGAGATACGAATATAAAATTTATTTCAATTTGTTGCTGATGGCGTTAAGAAAATATTAATTAATAAAGACATTATACTCATAGCGGTACAACCAATTCGCCGGCGTACAGCGGGTTTAATGGAAACGCCATAGGAAATAATTTATGGCTACGCATCCGTAACTCAGAACGGAAGTGAAGTTAACGGAAAGAAAAGTAATCGTCCCTCTCGATCGTTCTATTTTACATGTGTAAATAAGATAAAAAGATACACGAGAATTACTTGAATTTCCAATTATTAGTATTACGATCGAGAAGTGATAAAACTATCACTTTCACTGTCCACTGTAAAGTGACTGCTAGAGAGGAGTCATAGCGCTATGCATCGTGTTATAACTTTTTTAACAGTTTTCCTTCACGAACGATATGTAATTATATAAAAAGGTATGTATTAGAGGCGCTTTTAATCACCTTTCACGCTTGCCTTTTTACATAAATTACACATTGTTTTTCTTTTTAAGGTTTCGTACCCGAACGTAATCCTATTGCTCTCTCTCATTTGTCTGTCTGCCTTTCAATGCGCCCTAATTGCTAAACATTAACGCTATATGTGTAATGTTTACACCGATTATGAAAATAACAAAGAAAAGCAAACTAATTAATAATTGGGCAAAACTAATTTTCTGAGGCGGGGGGATTTTCTTCTAACTATGTTACACAACGTCGGAAAACTAATCAAACTATTTTTAATCATTCCCGAGATTAAAGTGAATTGGCAAATAGATGTTACTGTTCAAATACAGTTTTATTGTTTCAAATATCGAAAGTAATAATAAGAGAGACAGCATTTCGTGTCTTATATAATTTATATTCAGCTTGTGAAATCTCCATTCGTAATTTAAACTGATGAAAAACATGCACGTTATCGCAAAGAGCGCTTGAAGGAAAGTTGAAAATTTTCTTTCAAATTTATCAGTTGTTATTTAAGCTTGGGGCACTCGAAAAGATTAAAAATTTATTGCCATTATTTTAATATTTCGTATCGTTTTCGTATTTTGGTACCGTTACGGAGAAGAGATCCAGGTTTAAAAAGTGCGAATGAAAAATTATATAGCTACTGACATTCGAGTACAAATTGATTTCAATTCATTTTGTTTGAAGATAATCTATTCGTTTTCTATATTTTGTGCACGAATTTGGCAGAAAATCAATAAGTTCCTAATTTAATGAAGCTTTAATTATATACGATGTTCCTCATTTTGTGCTCATTTAAATTTTAAGTATTGTTGAATTGGATTAATATTTTATATATCTTTAGTTTAGCATAGTTATTATTACATACCTGATTACAGTATAACAATTATATAGATAGTATTAGTTACTTTTATAACTTTCTCAATCCAGTATTTTTTTAAATAAGATTACGTATCAATCATTCTGAAAGGCTCTGTCGATATGCATATATAATATTAGGATGTAAGCTTCTGATGTAAGTAACTCATGTAAGTCTATTTACCTATCAATAGGAACCTAATGATTTAATAATATTGTTGCACGTTTCTAATTGCTCCAAATTATCTCACGAGTGCGAAATGCAATGAAGTCAAATAAAACCTCAGTGTTACACTTTTGATAGCCATATTTTTAATGAACATACTGATGTCATAATTTCGATAAACGGATTTTGATTAATAAACAATGCATTCAACGGTAGGCAAATAAATTAAAACATATATATTAATGCGTTTACGTACGCTGAACATAAATCAAATCTTTGACACTACCCAATTACCCATGTATTAAATTTGCCCAAGAAATAAGCAAAAGATATTATATATTATTATATATAGGTGACATTATTATAAGAAGGCATTAATTTTTTTTGTACTCAGTTGAACAGAGTTTTTTGTTTCATAGAAGTTTTGCTTACGATAGTGAAGTTTTTATAGGTGTAATTATAATTGAGGAAATGTTAAAAGTAAAAAAATTGTTTTATAGAAAAGTTAATTATTTATCCTGCACAAAGGCTAAAATAAAAGTTTATTGATTGTTTTCATCTTATATCTTCGACAGGAATACTGCACTGTATTGATTAAACAACATATCTCAATAATAACATTCGAAAATATTGCCTTTTTCATCGCCTTGACTGAAAACTAGTAAAGTGTCCAAAAAGGGAGCATAAGTCTTTTATTATATACGTATACATATATATATATAGATATATATATATATATATATATATATATATATATATATATATATATATTAATATATTTATACATACGAACAAACATTTCGTAAGAATACCTTTTATGTTACTTATAAAAAATTCTTTCGTAGTTCTGTGAATTATGTAGGCCTTAGGGACAGGGCCTTGGAAACGATAATGTATATCGTCATATCCGCCTCAAGATCAGATACAACATCCGCATTGCACGTACCGGCCACAGTAATAGATTAACTTTGTCTATTTTTCATTTCCTAAAGTTATTCTGGTTTAAGGCCTTTCATATTATAAGTTTAAATTAAAAATGGAGATTTTACAAATTGAATATAATTTATATAGGACACGAAATGTTGTCTCTCTTATTATTTCTTTAAATATTTGAAACAATAAATTCAAAACACTTAATCTATGTACTTGGACAGTAACATCTATTTGCCAATTCACTTTTATCTCGGGAATGATTAAAAATAGTTTTGGTTGGTTTTCTGATGTTGTGTAACATAGTTATTTTGTAGGGGTGCATATTATTGTAAAATTAAATATAATACAACTTTTTACCAAAATAATTGAGATCCTTCAAAATATCGTCGAGTAAAAAACGCAAGTATAAAATTACAAAAATACTAATATTAATTGCAACTTTTGCGGTAAAATATCGTTTCCGAAAATTGTAAAATACTTCTACTATTGCAGATTTTTTATTAATAATAATATGAGTATTTAGTTGAAACTTTTGCGGCAGGACACTTTTCCAAATTAGAATTACCTTTCCAATTAAAATTTAATACATGATTTACTTTCAAAGTTAAAGATTTCTGTAACCGAAGTGCAATGTGGCTCTTGCATGCCTGTCCATATGTATGTAAGTGAAATAGACGTCGGTATTTGGCTCTAAAATCTATCTTAACTCGAGTCGAAAGCCCGTCAAGTACTTATGCTGTGTATGTGGGTGTGCATGTACGTGAGATAAAGTCAGAAAGAGAGAGAAAGAGAGGGAGACGTCGATAGTATCTAATCATCACTTTTTACTTAGTACTGATACCAAAAATCTCTAAAACAATAGCAATATGCACGAAAACAGTATTTAACGCAAAATGTCTAATTAATAAGGATTTCTGTATTATTTTATTCTTTTCCCTGCAATTATTATTCAATATTTATTTGAACCTGGCCCAATGTTTTTGGTTAAAAAGTTTTATTTTTCGATTTCCCGAATGTCAAGAATTGGGAAAAATTTAATATCTAATTTATTCAAATCGAAATAGGCGTTTGCGGAATTTAATGAAAATTAATACATTTATACGCACCTAAATATATATATGCGTGCTTACATACATACGTAAATACTTACATACGGATATATCAACAACATTACCCTCGTTAGGCTTCTCATTAGTCGTGTAAAATTATTCTATTAATGAGAGTAAGTGTTTCTGCTCAGCGATAGATGGCGCCTATTTCATTTTGTTCTGTCAGATTTGACACGAAACCACCTGATAGCAAGATATAGTTAAAAATGAACAGACTAAGACTATTTTAGGTAATTACATTACTTTCTTCCTTATTATGTATCTAATGAATCTAGTTACGTCATCCATTTTTGTTACCTACCTGGTAAGTTTGTTCTTTAAATATATACCTACTCAATACCCTAATTGCTTCATGCTATTGTGTATACCTATATCTACCTGCCTGCCATCAACTCAATTACTCAATATCGTTGTATGTATTCGTACCTGTACATATGTACAGTTTAGCTACCTTGCTGCTTTACTTTGTTCTTCCTTACGTCAATATAATTTAAACGAGTTCAAATTCTATTACTTTACTCCTCAGTACTAGGGAATTCATGTCACTATCTTTTGGCACCATCATAGGATCGTGACCACCATTTGTACTTAAAGGGCATGTCGAACTAGTCAAACGTGCTCAAAGCCTATAAACCTACCCTTCGTCATTAAGGAGTCCCTGTCATCATCTGCCGGCTCTACCAACAGTCCCTGGCTGCCACTTATGACCAAATGAATCATCAAGAGAAGTCAAGTGAGTTCAAATATAATGAATATACTTTTCACCCATTAAGCAATTTCTGTTCTTGCCTTCCAGTTACATCATCAAATTCATGACTAAAGGACTCATCAAGATGACTCAAATAAGCCCAACTACATGAAACTATTTCTCACCATCGAGGAGTACTGGCATCACTTTTCGGCTCCATCATCAGACCCTGGCTATTGCATGTGACTAAAAGACTCATCAAGGATATTGAAACTAGTGGAAACATGATGAATCATCTTCCATTGTCAGACCCTTGTAACTATTTGAAACAATTGAACTCGTAAAGCCAAGCTAAATGAAAAATAAAACGTAATTTATAAAACGATGCACTCCGTAAGAAAGTGAACTCGCTTGGTTGATGCCGCTGGGAGTCGAGTTTACCCGAACACGTAACTCGCTTGACCGATGCCAAAGGTAGCTGAGTTTATCCGATTCAGCGTTACCGACCCGAGCGTGATTGCTCAGTTTCGTTCACTGCTCAGAAAAAAATACATACGCTTTGAAATTAGAACATGCTCCTTTATCGAAGTTGGTTAAAGATTGATTTAAAATAAAGGTCAGCTAGTTTCAAAGTTGTTACATACTTCGTGAGAGTGGGAACGTCCTGTTAATAAATGAAAATTCTTAACTAACTTTATTGCAGTCAGTCTTTTGTTGGGGCAAGATAATTGTGAGACAAAATCTTCATAAGAAAATGGCTGGGTAGAACATAAAAAGGAAAAAGTTTCTACACCTCCTGAAATATGTTCATTAACTTGTTTCTTATAGCACAATATATTAATAATAATGAGATTACATTAATACATTTATTACAAATTACAACATATATATATATATATATATATATATATATATATATATATATATATATATATATATATATATATATATATATATAGATGGTTTAGTGATAAAACGTATTGATCCTTATGTATTTCATTTTTGAAGTAATCGCATTTAAAAAAAATGTGCGTGTACTTATGGACGTGCGTTAGAAGTTATACTACGTTAGCATAATACAAGAATAACTTTATTTAGCATGCAAATAATTAATGGAACTTAAAAATAATAATTTATAATTTATAATGCAAATGAATACCGAAACTTAATCTTACTTAGCATAATACACCTAAAATATATTTCCAAAAAGCATAATTTCTACCACGAAATTTTATATTAAATAAATGTTTTTTATTACATGGATCAATATTAAATTTCAATAACTAAAATATTATTTAAAAGCATAGATATAACTCAGATTTGTGTGAATATAAAAGACGTGTTGTGTATTTACAAATACCTCAGTAACTATCATGAATATAGATAGTATCAGCAAATACATGCATTTGCTGATACTATCTACTACAAGTTGCTCACTAACTTATAATTACTATAAGTTAGTGAGCAACTTCATCCTGTCGATTTTGTTGCATCGTGCGCACGCACCGTAAAATTTCAATCACATCATTTTTTTATAACGCGCCTAAAGAAAATAACTTAATTTTTTTTCTATTTCGTGTAGGATATCAGTTGAAAGAGAAATTGATATATAAGACATTTCTTAATATTATTTTGGAAGCGTCCACAAAAAATATTCTCATACGGGCTAAGAGATCTTACGAGGGTTCAGTTTCTTCGTTCTGAGGCATATTACTTTAAATTAAAATTGAACACTAATTAGATATAACGAAACTTTTGCTGTTCATATAGTCTGATGCAGGAGAATGTTAGACGTCAAAGCCATTTGTCTGATCACATTTTGGTTATTTGCACAAATAAAATGTGTTACTGCAATGATACGTGTGATATCTGTACGCAATTTTAAAATATTGCTTGCCTTGTCAATCATTTTTGAACCATTGTTTGTCTGCATATCTTTCATTTTGTCCAAAATAGTATTCAGAACGATCAAAGGATATTAAGCTGTAAACATTATGGAGTCCATTGCTGATTATAGTATGTATTTCACTTCATCTCAATATTTCAAAGCGTTCCGAAAATATCAGGAAAAATGAATGAAGTCTTAATAAAAAGGGTAGGTGACCCCGAGTAGCCCCGTCAGGTGTTACTGGTTCCACGGGCGTCTGAAGGCGTGGGCGAATATTTTTCTTGCATAAATGTGGCCCGGGCGAAGAAGTTTCAAGCAACAGCTAGTTTGTGCGAAAATTCATGTGGAGCTTTTCGCGTGGTTTCTTATTCATACATGATATAATCTCATGAAAGCCTGATTGATCCTCGCGAGGTGACAAGATGAAATTGCTTCTAGTTATAGGTGCATACATATTCGTAGTATTCGGATAGAATAGGTGATACTGTTGGATTAGCTGCGAAACATGCTCAATGTTGGTTATTATATGATACGATGAAATTACTAGTTAACATATATTCATCGAGAATGAAGTCTGCATTCGGTTTTTAGGGTTGTGTAGTCAAATTGCGTCCTTTCGTAATGTTATCATGTACATATTTCTGTTCTTGGGTCAGAATTTTACAGTAGATGCTGCAGAGATCTTAATTTACATGCAGTATTAATATCTTTGAGGTATTTAAGGTACTCATACATGTGAAGTGATTATTGACTAATAATCATTGGATAGTTATTTCAAACAAAGCTGAATCATTATTTACGAAATATTGAGCTTTCTAATGTAGACTCCTTTAATTTCTGAATTAATCCCAAAAAAAATATTGAATGAAAAATGTTAAAATATTGTATAGTGGACATGTTCATTTAATATTATTTTGGGCATACAAATGTTACGATGGTTACAAAGTTCGTTTTGTGAAATCACTACAGAACTCTACTTTTGTGTGCTTCGATACGTACTTAGTTGGTTTTTATCCATTGTACCTAGTTCTTTCAACGCTGACCCTGTGCTGTTGGGAGATCAAGAAGTCATGTTTTGATATTAGCATCATGCACATAAGGATGCAGGGCAGATCAGGTGGATAGGGACAACGTGCACTTTTGAAAGTGACAATTAATATTTAAGTGAGGAAATGCCGTTACCCATTCATTATCATCAACACCTCTAATAAATTGTCTTCCTTTTTTCTTTATTAATAAACTAAATACATTCCGTATTTCAATCTCCTTTCCAGTTATGTAGTAATAAAATAGCGTAGCTCTTCTCATCGTAATAAAATATATTCCCTTTTTAATTATAAGAACAAAGCTAACTTCATTTATTTCAATTTGCATCATCAAAGATTATGTACATCTGTGCACGCGCACATGTCACGCTAATAAGCATTACATTTCATTACCGATTTAGTATTTAATATTTTAAGATAGTCTTTGTAAGATTCAGGAGTTAATTAAAATGTTTGAAGTACGAGAATTGAAATTAGTTTCATTGTGTCTGCGGCTATTCACGTTAATGAAATAAATTGGCCAAAATCTGTATCTTAGAATTGCCTTGATTTAAGGCTCAGAGATTTCTTGTAGCCCTGTAATTTATTCTGGGGTGGACAGCCATTTAATGCACAAGTTTTTAGTTCATTGTAATTAAATCTCATAAACAGGCTTATATTATGCAGTAAAATACTTCTAAGAAAGTAAAGAAAAAAATTAATAATAAAACTTAGCAGCGTGGGGAAGACGAATTATATTTATTAATGATATATCAATGATCATGCGTCACCACAAAATAGGATAAGATTCGAATATGCGACTTAAGCTTTTATGTAAATAAGTACATAGCGAAAGATCGCACATAAAGATGTAATCAATTTCACTGTCAACTTAACGTCGTCGTAAATGTTCATACATTAAGTTTACTGGGTAACTTACATCATCAATAATTAAGACCATCGTTTAACAGGTCGAAATCTGATATTGATGCGGCTGTAAAGTTGTACAGGGGTATTTGGCTTAAACATATCATTCGTTTGTCAGTCTTGGAACAGTGTACTCGAAATTTTGCAAGCAGATCCTTCTTCAAGAGATCTTAATTGAAAAACCTATAAAATTGAGAAAAATTACCCCACATGTAAAGGGATGTATTTTTTTAACAGACCTCACTGAGTAAGATATCTTCAAATAAGTTTTTAAAAATAAACAGAAATTTAACTTTTAAAGTTCTATTTGCGAAATACTAAGCTTCAAATTGACGTGCACTGTGTCTCCCTGTTATTTTTACAACATAGTTTTGGAAAGTTATAATTTTCAAAATGCTATTTATTAGTATTTGATTACAATTCTCAATTAAAATGATTTAGTTAACTTGTAGCAACAATTTTAAGAGATACCTACAATTATAAAAATCTACGTCATACTACAACCGCACTATAAATATGACACTGGGAATAAGTGTTTACTATTTGGCGCGAAAACATGATCAATATTGTGCACGATCAGGTTCAATCTTGTAAATTGTTTATTTCTTGCGGGTCTTATGCGTATTTTGACAGGAGCTTGACATTTTTTTATGGTTTTTGCATAAACGATCAAACGTCTCAGTATATGCAGATAATCAGAGATTACAGAGTCGAATCATAGCGCGCGTATTGCTTTGCGCAAAACGAACAATATAATGTTTTATTTTTAAATGAAAAAAATTATTTTTTAATATAAAAACAAAAACTTTATTATCAGAGATCTGTACCACAAATGGAAAAAAAACGAAATTTTGTTAAGATCAATTACTTATCACATTTTGTCAGAAATCGTTTGACGAAAATACTTAAAATTTAGCATAGTAGTTAGGCATAGTGATAAAGCCTTTTAACTCGCATATATTTCTATAATTAACACTCGAAAATATCTATACGGAAAATTTTCACGAGGTTAATAAAGTTTTTAATTTCGTATATTGTTTGAATAAGTTATAAAGATTTCTAAATCATTTTTTACAATTTTATGTTAAAGACTTCTTAAGATATTATTGAAAAGGTCCACAAAAATAAAAAAAGAACAGCTGTAGTTACTAGGAGTATACCTAAAGTTTACCGAAAAACCATTGCAATAATTCTAAATTTGAAAAATAATTCCAAGTTTTTGAGATACTCAAGATATTTTTAAGTCTGTAAAAGGTGTACTGGGCGATACATTTACTGTTTACTGTTACTGGGATATTAGCAAAGATCTTTGCTAATATCCCACCTGAAGATCTTGTAATACAACGAAACCTAGGTCGTGATAAAGAAATTAAAGAAAGTAGAAATAATACGACATCACGTAGTTTCATTTAATTGTGAATAATGAATTTCTACAAAATTAACGCCAAATATATTCAATATTTACTGTTTAGTTTGCAAGTGACCAAAAATCCTCCAAGGAAGAAATTTTATCTTTACATACACGTTGGCTACAAGTAATAGATAGCAATGGTGCTTACACAATTGAAGATTGATTTTCATCAATTGCGTATAAAAAATAAAATATTTCTTTGAAGTCACATGACAGGTTTATAAGTTACCAACCTATTTTGGTCGTAAATTGCAGATAATTAATATTCTCTATTTTGTTATCAATTTATGTGTCTAATTTGTTATTAATTTATATTTCTTTATAGATTTTGTTATGTCATGACTTCTTCTTATTGGTTTTATGAATATTTTAATAGAAAATATGTGAAATAGGCATCTTTATGTGAAGCTGTTTTATTGTTAACTTGCAATTTTCAAGTGGAATATTTTAAATGATAAGTACATTTTATATATTTCAATATATTGCATGTCTCGTTTTCATAAATATTTACAAATTAAATGTCAACAAATATAAATAAAAAAAGGTACATATATATATATATATATATATATATATATATATATATATATATATATATATATATAAGCAAATGAAGCGAGTTATAGAACGAGAGTTTAAAACGTTTACCTTCGTAGGAGTAACAGAAATTAAATAATTATAGGCCTCTAAAATTTTAAGTGTGCCCAGATCAACGTTGTATCTATTAGTAATTACGAAATATTAATCTATAGAAATTAACTAAGCAATCGATCAACATGAGACACGTATTTAGCAAAGATATTGTAAATTAGATGGCAAGTACTTTGTCGCAATAGAACGTAAGTTGCACGGTTTAGTTCGAGAGGAATTGCAACGATCGGTGCATCAAGTTGCAGTAAAGAAGTAAAAGCGAAAATCCATTTTGAGAAGCATTTACTCGAAAATATTAATCAAAAGATTTTTTACGGTGAAATCAGTAAGAGTTAATAGTTTCACTAAAGAAAAAATGAATGATATTTAAGATAAACTTTTTAGGTTTTCCCCAGCTTCAGATGCAATTGAAGTTGAGAAATCCGACAGTGAACATCAGATTGAAAAAATTCTTGCAAGTGGCTTAAAATTTAGCGGAATCTTTTAACCATAATGGATGTCAATTTTTTCGTTACTGTAAGCAAAGGTCTTCAAATATTGATACGTTTGACTGATTATATTTACACTAGATACGCCTTTGTTGCAAGGAACTCTGGACCAAATTCGACAAGGCGCACTATTCACGACTAATTTCAAATTTTCCTTACAGGAAAGACCTTGAAGTATCATAAGTCAAAAAGGTTGAAACGGAGAAGAAAGAGGATGAGAATAGAGCAAAAAGAAATTGCGAAGAACTAGAAAAGTAACAAAACCATAAATAGAAAAAAAAATGACAAAAAGCGAACACTCAGAGTTTACCACAGCACTGACTTCAACAATGTTTACAACAGATTGGTTTGAAGACGTAATCGAGAGCAATAGCAATACAAAAATACACAACTATACAAATGCTGTGTGTTTCTTCTGTAATGGTGAATACATTGAATGTAGGAGAGGGGTGTGTTCAATGCGAAAGGTGTGAAATAAGGATGTGCCCACTGCTCGTGTTGATTATGTATTTAGTTACTGTATACAAGATGTCGTATAATGTTGCATAGAATATATTAACCTAGTTAGTCTTAGAGTATTTCAATTGGTAAATAAATTGTGATCTTCAATATTTCTTGAATTATCGAAAATATTTTGAATATTGTTCTTTTAGTTTTTAATGATGATTTAGTTTTCCTTTAATATTAAGAATTCCCTTTAATATGAGAATTTTTGTCGTAATTTTAAGTAGGCCATGGGATAGTCCCCAGCCGGAAAATATTAGAAAAATACATTTCTCTGCCCCTCTATTTCTGCAGCTATTAAATCTACAAACATAAAATTTCGAGGTAAATTTAATTAAGTTTCTCGAAATTTACATAGAGTTTATAGAAAAAAAATAGAGCGATTATTTCTAGGTTTCATAATTTTATAGTATCTGAGAAACTAGCGACATTTTGCATTCGTGAAAGACATTTTAGGCGATGGTACTACACGACGATAAAACAATAATATTATTTGAAAATAATAAACAGTACAAAACACAAATTTTTACAAATTTATATATGTGCTTAAATGTGTACAGGTTTCGCAGTCGTAATTTTGGTGCGAATTTACTGGTTCTTGGCAGACTTTTTATATTGAGATACCTAAATAAAAAAAAGTATTTCAAGCATAATCAGAATATTATTATTTTAATGATTTAAATAATTTGTAGTATCCTGATTCTAATTACCTGCAATTTAAGACGAACGTCACATCCTGGGTTTTTGTTATCAAATTTTGAAGTAATTTTCAGTTTACAATTTGTATTATTTTTATTCGTTATTATAAATGATTAGTTCGTTAATTATTTTGCGCAATTTTCTTTAATATACACCTTAAACTTTCAGTTTGAATCCTCGAAAACAAAGTAGTTGCTCCATTATGTTGCACTTTATCTAATTGCTTCCAATAACACGTACGTAAAGCTAATATATCAGCACTACCTTGAAAATCTTGTAACGTGTAGCAAAGTTATCCCATAAATCTTTATAAATCAAGCGCAAAACTCAGGACGTCACTTGATTCATGAGGGTAGAAGTGTTGTCGTAAGGGATGTGCACTATCGATTAAATTAAACTATTTACTATTTTAATTAATTATGTGCAATAAATATTACTAAATCATATTTTTGTCGGGTGTTAATGAATTAAACTGGTTTAACCAAATATAATTTAAATAATACAATTTGATCAAGACGAAAAGGATATTACGAATATTTGAAATTAATATATTTTTCAAACATGAAGAATCATTATATAAAAACATATTTCGTAGAACTCAAAATGCAGCTGAGTTTCGTACCATAAAATCACTCGAAATACCGTAATGGATGTGTTAAACATTAATTTCCCCACTTATGTACCAGCATTAATACATGCATATGTATTTTATGTATTTATTACGAAGTATCCAGTAAAAAATATTTTATACATAATGTATAATATCATGCAATTATTCGATTTTATTTTCACGTAGCCCGCAATTATTTATGGGTATCAATTAAAAGGTTAGCAGAGTATTCTTATTTTTGTGAACAGAAAAATGTATTCGGTCAGCTAAAATGGCTAGTCGGTTAGTAACTTATGGTCAGCAAACATTTTTATATCAGTCAGCAATTAATGTCATACTGGACTGCTGTAAATTGTTTTGATTAGCATATTAAATATATACGTTGTATTGAGGGACCCACATTTAATCAAATTTTAATAAACAATCAGCGGATAACAAAACATTTAATTTCGTTCATCAAATAAAAATAGCAGTAAAACTTTACTGTTCATTCACAAAATGGGCGCAACTCTTACAAAGATCATTATAATATACTCTCTTTGTTTGACACATTGAATACACCCAGCATTCAAGTAATATAAATATAAATAAAATAAATAATTTGTTTTATTTTTATAATTATGTAATCGAAATCAAAATGTTTACGTACATCAAAGTAACAACATTAATATGTTTGTTTATATAACAATTATTTGAACAATTAGTTTTATTTTTATTGTACTATCAATGTTCGCTTTGCCTTTGAGGGACAACCAAATTTTCTGTTTTCCCCTATGGGAATACTTTTAGCTTCAGACGGAGGCACTGTACACTTCAAGCGATGCATTATTTTGTGCTTGCATGTACAGAAATTGAAAAAGCTGGACAATCACATCTTCCCTTTCTCCATTCATTTTTCTCAATTGGTAGTAAGACGCCTGTCTTTTTTTAATTTACTGAAATTTTGATTCTTAAAATCATCAAAACTTTTCCACTGTGCATCATAAATTTCACAATTAGTTGCTGGACCAGCAGGAATTTGGTAGTAATTATAGTGGTCATCTTTATGCACTACAGTCACCTCTTTGGGTAGTTTTGCCCACTGGTAAACATCTGTCCAGTCTTTTGTAGTTAAAGAAGGTATTTTGGCAAAGTAATTGTCTTCTGGATTAGCAATATATTTATTGGACTACTGGCTTACCATTTCTTGTGCAACTACCAATAACCTGGACAGAGGGTAACATTCTCGAAGGGTATCGCTATCCTTTATTACTCTGTTAAAAGACTCCAGAGTGTTGTTGGTTGAGAATTTGGAGCCGCACCCAAAAACCAATTGCGATTTTGTACTAACCGCTGTGCTTTAAAATAAGTGACTAATTCAATCTGATCTTTATATTTTTGCAGAAAAGCTTCAGAAGCTGTATCAAATATATTCTTATATGTTATAGAATGTAATGTGTCAACATCATTCAGGATGTCATTGCGCAGTTTCTTGTTTTTTATCCTCTCTACCCTCTTGAATTTTTCTCTTTGCGTGTGCCCGACACAAGCGAACTACCACATTTTGCCCAAAAACCTCAAGAAATGCATTTTTAATATTTTTAGCAGCATCGCAAACCAAAACTTTTGGATTCCATGAATTTTTAAAGATTTCTTATATTTGGCTCTTAAGTCCTTTGAACATCAATTTGAAATCTTCTTTTTGTTCATTGCATGGTACCGTTAAAAAATAGGGTAGAATTTTCGGTTTTTATCGGTGGTTCCACATACCAAGATAAGGAAACCCTTCCAGATAATTTTGTATGTAGAATCAGCGTGAACAATGCTGGCTTCTTTTGCAATTTCAATTAAATATTTTGTTCACATAACAAAGCGAAAAGTGGGATTCATCAATTTGGTAACAAACCATAAAAACTTCATGCAGATCAAAAGGAAGGTTTGAGTGTGAATGTATCCAAGCTTCAAGCTATCGTAAACTTATAGTCAACTGGCCGTATGACGTCGACTGGCCGCATGATGTCGATCACTCAAGTAATTTCTTAACTGAGTCATTTTAGGAACTCTTTGTGAGAAAGGAAATTTTTGTGAGACTTTGCATTATTACTTTTGCTTTCATTTTTAAATCAAATAATTTATTAATTTCACTCTTCACAGTATCAATCAAGTCGTACGACGAGGTACACTTATTTTTTTAATCATGGTCGTGATCAGCATTAGTCTTGAACATTAACACAGAATCTGAAGTGTTTTCAAATAATAAATGCATCATGCAGAGCATCGTGGACCACGTCTTTTCAACTTATTATACCTATAGCACCTTTATTCCGTCTTTAGTTTCGTGACGAAAATGTCATGACCAAGTATCATCAGATTTAATGCAATTTCAGCTTGTTTACAATTATCATACTTTTGAATTAAGTTCCAATCCAAAAACAACTTTGTTTTCTTAACCAGTGGTGCTTCATTGTCATTGCTGCGGCTCGTGTCCGATTCATATTCGGGAATTAGTCATATCTTTTCTTCTTCGTTTTTATCATTACTATTATTATCCATTTTGCACCTCCCATAATCACAAAATACCAAAACGAATAAAAATCACTGTCAAACACGTTAATAACACTGCAATTTGACTGCTACTAAACGCCGAATGACAATACACGCACGCGATTGGCTGCTCGTGTCGCGCGAACTATTATTTTAATATGCACACCTCTCAAATAAACTGCTCATAGACATGTTTTCTCTGCTGACCAATTGTGAAATCTTGTTGACCAAGTAATTATTTTGCAGCTAGACTGCTTATTAAGCAGACACATGATAATACAAGCGGACTGATATTGGTGAAATTGTTGACAGTTTGTAACATTGTTTGCAGAACAAGCGTTGCAGCCTGATTTTTGTTTATTGCAAGTAAAATCTTTGTATGCTGTCCAAATGACTTATTTTTTCTGCAACTCAATTTTAATAACGGCAAACCATTTATTTACTTTCCATTATTTATATGTTAAGGTTCAAAACTGATTTTAACGTGAACATCCCTTAAGCAATTGATAATTGAATAACAACTTATTTGTAAGTTTAAATTCTTTCAGAATAAGTGTAGATTAGGTAAATGTAAGATAAGAGTAAAATTATATAATTATTTACGTTGCTACTTCTTTAAATCTTTATTTTAGCTTTTATTTTTATTTCATTGTCGTAGGGAAATTCCAATAATTTAGTGAAACCATTGGCGGAGTGCGAACATTTCTTTTTAATACAAACTTACATATTATCTGATTCATGATGTACTCGTATACTTACATATTACCTGATTCAAAAGGTGTATATAATACATTTATTTATACCTGTTGAATTAAGTTATGAAAAAAAAAAATTCAAAATAACACATACGTAGAATAAATCAACAATTAGTCACTGAAAAAAATCATTTTAATCTATTGAACTATTCAACTTATTGGAAAGAATAGTTTTTAATTTTCGATTTGAAAATGATCGATTACTCTAGTGTTAATTCACATCCCCAGCTGTAGAGAAAGTTCTTACCGCAGCGATCTGTTTACTTGTTACTATTCAGTCGACGATATAAAAATTTTGTTATTGTGCGTTTCGAACTATTGGCTAGAGGTTTCTTCTAATCTCGTCGAGATTCTTTATCGGTCTTTCGTTGAAACTTTTCTGTATCTAATAGATGAACACACGATTACTAACTAGCGAGGCGGCACGGCCGGCGACCTCCTGCGGGTCGATCTTGGAGTAGGGACACGTCGGCAGCGAAATTCTGATGATTGATGACTGCGCTGGTTTGGATACTCGCTGACGCGGAAACACGGTAAAGATCTTTGTGACGTACGCGATATCCAATAGTACGTGTTTATATATGTCGAGTTTTTCGCTGATCTAGCACACCTATTTTACAGGGCGTCCCAAGTTAAGGGAAAACAATGTTAAAATTAAGTGTTTTTGTCCAAATGTAGAGCTGGAAAAATATCTCGGATATTTTTCGACATTTATTTCACAGAAATGTTAGACGTAGCCGAGGCAATTTATAATTAAACGGGGAAAATAAAATAATAATTTACCTAATTTAAAAAAAAAAACCTATCAAGCATGAGTGGAACTCGCAGTCTGTACACATTTAGGCGTTTATAAATATTTAATGGTATACAATATTCCTAACATTCGAAACACAAAAACTTAGAACGAACGAATTGCCTACTAAATCTTTCACAGGCGCATATTTAAAAAAGTATTGTTTATGATATAACTACAAATTAACGATTTACTTTACTTGTGCTTTGAGACCTTCCTTCTTGCTCAATTTCACGATTCTAAGTCAACGGGAAGTACCCTTTAGGTTTTGATTTATTTGTAAGTATCAAAATATGCGGTATAAATAGCTATATTTTTTATTACGTTGACTTGGAAGCTTGCTTTTTTTACAACTCCAAAGGACCGCAGATAAAAGTATTTGTTATTAATTTCAGTTTGACACCTCCACGCGTTTTTGACAAAAAGGGTCACAAACAGAGAGACAGAGGTATAACGAAATGATTCTATAAGGGTTCCTTCTTTCCTTTTGAGGTATGGAAACCTAAAAATTGGCAAGGTATGATTTGAATCAGTCTGTGATCACGTGATTACGTTGGTGTATCTATAAATCCAATTTCGAATTATAAAAAGTACTACTGAACTAATATAACAGTGTTTCCTGGTCAAAATTAATGGAATCTAATTCATATGTATATTTTGATATAAATAATTCTTATAACTAAACAAAAACTAGCATTACTATTTGTGAGATTGACGCACTAGAATTTAAAAGTTGGAGCCTCATCGGAAAACAACAGTGCGACGACTGCATATATGACAGTCGTGGCTTGATGAGTTTGTGGTGTTTACATAACAGTGCGCATGCGCTGTGCAGCCCCCACCACAACCATTACCCTCACCATAGAGTGATGTTTACATTTTATTATAATTTTTACGCTATATGCACAGTGTAATTTATTTTGCAATAAAAAATTAAAGTGATATATTTTTAGCCAGTTTACTTAAATAAAAGTTCGGTTTTTTACTAATAAGCCCGATGAAATTGAAAGATTTATTAACTAAAGAAGTTCAATGAATCATGTGCAGAATTTTTCGACAGTGATTTTGAAAATGTATATATTCGATTGAGACATCTCATAAATTCTTATAACATATTGTCAACAGTTTGATCAATATGCAGTCAGATTAATTTTAAACTTATGCTCATTTACAGAGGATCTAATTTATTGATTTTTGAAACGACCATATAATCACAAAATATTGAACATACTATATTTTATCCTAGTTACATTTTTTCTTATATTAATATACCGTAAGTATTTTAGTCTACAAAAGAAATGGAGATCCGAATACATTACATTGGTCATCCGATTAATAAAAAGTTATAAAAACATATGTGTTTAATGAAATCTACAAGTGAACAAATAAAATACAGCCAGGAGCAAGTCAAACACTACACGAAAGGTTCCGTGGCTCGAAATAATATTAAACTTATTTCTTGTGCAGTATATTTTGCCTTTGGAGGTATAGTCTGACATAGTGGTTGGGGGTGACGAATTTAGAAGTACATATTTTATTATCAATTTTTGACTTAAATAAAGTTATAAAAATTAAAGTTAATACTAAATTTAATAATAATTTGCAGTCTTTTATTTTTGCGCTGAACATAGTTCCCAAATATAAGACACTTAAAGTATGCCTTTCTTAAATCAATTATTTTATTAATGTGTACCATCGTGTTATTTAACTACAGGTTGTCAAGTGGCAGATTTCAAAGTTTGAACAAACGTAGTTTCTGAACGCAACACATAAGAGGGGCGCGGGGGATGTCGTCAGAAGCGCAAGCGGTGCGGCTGTTTTAGTAGCCATGGAACAATGGAGCGGAGAGCACCGCGCTTTTGCCGTCGAGGCGTACATTTCGAGTAGATTTTCGCTGTCTGTAGCACGCCGTCGATTTAATAATCGTTACAGTATTCGTCGATTACGTGATGGACCATCGATCAACCTCATTCAGTCATGGGTAGCAAGGTTCAGAGCTACAGGACCAACATTAAATAGGCCCAGGCCAAGACCTATACCATTGGTAGCTACGGATGAAAATGTCGAGCGTGTTATGGTTTCTGTCGTTGAAAATCCCCGTTTATCACTGCGTACACGTTCATAGATATTGGGAATCCCGAAATCAACTTTACAGGTAATAATGCGAAAAAAGCTCAAATTCCATCCATATAAAATTCAAATTGTTCAAGATTTACACGATTCTGACTTTAAATTAAGAAAAACTTACGCGGAGGTGATGTTGTTGAGATTTCGTACTGCTACCCGGATGGGCAACATGTTCTTTAGTGACGAAGCTCACGTTCACATTGGAGGATATGTGAATAAGCAGAACTTTCGTTACTGGGATGTCCACAACCCAAGACAAATGCATCAAGAGCCTTTATATAAACCTAAAGTAACAGTCTGGTGTGCCATGTCTGCATCTGCAATCATAGAGTCTTATTTCTTTGAAAATCAACGTGGCCAAACTGTAACTGTGAATTCGGAGAGATATGCCAAGATGTTAAATTACTTTTTCGGAGTAGAACTATAGAACAGTCCATCCTTCAACCAAAACAGATGGTTCCAGCAGGACGGGGCTATAGCTCACACTTCTAATGTGTTCATGAATGCAGTGCGCCAGTTATTTCCAGAAAAAAACATATCCCGAAACGGTACCGTATCGTGGCCACCTAGGTCACCCGATTTAAGCCCATGTGACTTTTTCTTATGGGGATACTTAAAATCCGTTGTTTACAAAACAAATCCGAGCACTGTGACACAACTTAAAGAAAATATTCGAGCCGAAGTCAGTAGGATACCCCAGTCGCTCTGCAAACGCGTTTTTGAAAACATGCGTGCTAGACTCGAAGAGTGTGTCAGACTCGATGGCCGCCATTTGGAAAACGTGGTTTTTAAAAAATGAAATCCGCATTTGTTTTTATAAAGTTAAAATAAACCTACTTTGTATTAGAGGGGTAGTTTTTTTTTACAATTTTTCAAACATTGAAATCTTATATGCGTGCCCCTGTAGGTTTGTGATAGCGGAATAAAAAGTAATATATTCCGGCTTTATAAGTAAAATTCCCAAAAATATTATCATGATGTGTTCCTCCTCACGTGATAACACATGAATATAACAATTAAATGAAACTACGTGATGTAGTATTATTTCTACTTTCTTTAATTTCTTTATTACGACCTAGGTTTCGTTGTATTACAACATCTTCAGGTGGGCTATTATCTGTTGTAATACAACGATACTTAGGTCGTGGTAAATAACTTAAAGAAAGTAGAAATAATACCACATCACGTAGTTTCATTTAATGGTTAATAATGAATTTCTACAAAATTAACGCCAAATATATTCAATACATAAATATAAGTTATTGCCGCAGTCGGCATCGAAATTATCCCATATTCACAATTAAATGAAACTACGTGACGTAGTATTATTTCTACTTTCTTTAAGTTCTTTACCACGACCTAGGTTTCGTTGTATTACAATATATTCAGGTGGGATATTACCAAAGATAAGCTAATGGGCCATTGGACCTGAAGATATTGTAGATTTGCTAATAGCGCACCTGAAGATGTTGTAATAGAACGAAACCTAGGTCGTGGTAAAGAACTTAAAGAAAGTAGAAATAATACTACATCACGTGGTTTCATTTAGTTGTGAATAATGAATTTCTACAAAATTAACGCCAAATATATTCAATATCCCATATCTCAAAAACTAGACAACATGTATTATTTAAACCAATTTCGTTGACCGTTCATTTTAAGCTCTACTAGCTCAATTTTGTTCGAATTTTACACACTCTGTTGAAAAGTTAGGGGGTGGGGAGGTGCACTCTTTCAGACTTTATAAGCTTGCATATCACTGAAAATTCACTTAAATAAGAAAAATTATTTTGGAACCTCTACATAATTGTTAAGACTTGTCTAACGATACCCCACACGCCTATGTGCACTGGATTTTTTTTCATCACTCAATTACATGCAAGAAATTCTTCATTATATTGTAAAAAGTTCACACTACTTCATTTTATAGCGATTCATAGAAGACAACTACCGTTTAAATTTCATGTATATAGTGCCAATAATCTTCGAGTAAAATGGCTGTGATATACGGACAGACTGAGGGATAGACGGATAGGACGTAATTGCAAGGGTTCTATTATTGTCATTTGGCTCATAGGAACCCTAAAAAGGCCTCTGAGGTATTTGGTCCGATTATTTTAACTTCTTTAACATTTGACTGTTATGTATAGATTTTTAAATTAATTTATTAATGGCTATGTTTGCAAAACTATTTATAGATAACTATTTAAATACAGTTTTTATTCTCAAACATAAAGACGGTCATAATGGTAACAAATAATGTGCTTTAATCTTGTTGAATTTCTGTTAATCCGTTATTAAAATGTCTGTGGAAGTTTTGATATCATTAAATTAGCTTTGAAGCTCCTTTTTTTTCTAAAGTATTGATGAAAGTTTAATTATAATAATATGATTGCGACAAAATTTTCATCTAAATAACAAATAATAAAACCGTGGAAACTGAATACTAACAATAAAAACTGAGCGATATTTATATTTACAATAATAAACAGTGTGGAGCGGAGGTGAAGTTTAAAGAATGAGGTGAAGGTTATTTAAGGTATATATATATATATATATATATATATATATATATATATATATACATATATATATGGTATGGTATATATATATATATATATATATATATATATATATATATATATATATATATATATATATATATATATATATATATTTCTCGTAAACCATTTGAAACGCTGAGTGCAAAATAACAAAATAACCTGAAATATATAATAAATTTAGCAAATTCAGTTTACAAATTCATTATTGTCATTATTAACCCTTATAATTGTTTTCCCAATATTTTTTACGAAGTTCAGAGGTAGAAATAATATATGTGATAATTAATTCAATTTAAACAAATTATATTTAAAACTTTTTTCAATAAAACTTTTTGACTCTAAATCGAATTTTCCAAATGACCTTATTATGTTGAGTACTAAATGATAATCCATTGAAAGATTGTTTCAAAACTATATATGTCTCGTTGAAAAGAAAGTAAAAATTAAAATGAAATTATCTGCATTAATCATGAAGATTTTCAAATAAATAGTTTTAAGAAAAACAGTCTAAAAATATATACAACTTAAGAATGTGTCATAAGTATCGAGATGTCACCGTGAGCCAACAGGTGAAATTTAAGTTTAGAAACATTCTTATCCTGAAAGAGGACCAATTAGTGACTTTTTTAATATTTGGAAAAGCGCTATGTCCTCACGACATTTTTTTGACAATCCAAATATAAAACCTTTTTTATCGAATGTAAAGAACCTAACCGTTTCCAAGATAATTGCTTTTAAAAGTTGAATATATAAATAAATGTTATGGAGTAATTCTAGGGAAGAAATCAAATCTTTTACCGTAAATTTACTGGATTACATTTATTATATAAAATTCAATTACTTTCACAAAACAAAAGTTTATTCAAAATTAAACTCGGACATTCCGTTTATTTTTATCCATAATTCTCATTAAGGTGTGATTAAACACATGATTTTAAAAAGAAAAAAAACTGAAATAATTATTTTCTTTTAAGTGATGGCGAAGAATACACTCTGCATTCATATATATATATATATATATATATATATATATATATATATATATATATATATATGTATATGTATATATATATATATATATATATATGTATATATATACATATATATATATATATATATATATATATATTTACATATACATATACTACGTATTTTATACATTATTTGAGAAAAATAACATCATTTTAGAATAGAAGCGGAGAAGAAATCCCCTGGAGAGATATCGCTAAAAGTGATACTGAAATAAAAAATTTCATTAAAACAAAAAGAAACTAAGGGGTTAACTTCCTATTATGTTTCACCTATGAGTATCAAATATGGACACCAAATAACCTTAAAAATATTGGATCGTCTGAAACTTTATAAGTAAGTTACATTTAAACTTAAAAAATGAAGAAATTAGTTAGAAAATTAGGAAGAAAGCCTAAGTAATAGATATGTTTTGAAATGTGGAAAAAAAAGAATTAAGTGGAAGTGGGTCAGACATATAGACGTTTTTAAGATAAGCCCTGGGCAAAAGTGACTACATTTCGGAGTCCTGAGGGATAATAGAAAACGGTAGGTATTTACGGCATCAGAAACACGAACAGCAGATAAAGGACGGGGAAAGAGATTCAAAACTAAAGAAAAAGAAAAATGTTGAAGGAGCCCCATATCTTAAAAAGATTATCAATTTGGAAAATATCTCTTATTATAATGATCACAAAATATTAACTAAGTGTAATTAAGAATTGCCAACGTTTGAATTACTCAAATTCAAGAAAAATTTAGATATATACGGAAAATTTTAATTTATTATTTGAAGTTTTTAAAAATTTGCTCTGCTTCAACCCGCCCAGGTCGAGCTTTAAAGTTTTGGTGATTTGAGAATCCTTGCCTTCATCTAGCTACGTAATTGACATGTTCGACATGGTGTTATTGTTACCACGTTCTTGAATGGTAAAGAGTATTAGATTTATTATTTTCTCATCAAAAACATGTTCTAGCAGCATTTTACTTAAGTGCTACTTAATAACGAAATAACTTAATCCGAAACAAAATAATAAATCGTATATATATTACGGTTATCCCTATTAACGGCACGTTAATACAGCCCACATTTTGTAACTGACACTTTGAAATTTCGCATTACACGAGCGACCGCGATTTATCATAAACCCTTTATAGCGGCGACAAATTCCAGATTTACCGCATTCGAAGGAAGTAATAAAATACAGACGATGGAGTTTTAACTACAACCCCATTTTCGCATTACGCCTCCATAAATTGTCACCCTGTACATTATTAGCAGGTACGGGGGAGGAAGACGAGCGGCCCGCGCCCTCAAACTCCCGTCTCAATGTCTCATTTACGTTGTGAAAACGTCTTTTTACGTTAGAGGCGCGGGCGGGCCGTGTGTCGCTTCGTGTTTTATGCGCGCTCGGGGCATCTGTGTGGGGCTTTATGTCTATGTCTAAATTTAACCCATAACGGTGTTTGAAAGATAAAATGAAATATACAATATCGCTGAAAGCAAGTAGCGGGATATACCGTTCTCTTTTTATTATGCAATACAGATTGTCGTTTTATGTACGATCCGGATATAACGTATGTCATGTATTTTAATTCATCTGCTGACGTCTCTTTGTTCGCTGACCCTTGCGGTGGTTTTAATAGGAGGTATTTCAACGGTCTCCTATTTAGACCAACATAAACAAATTACCTCCTAATTAAGTGACTAAATAATGTGACTTCCTAAACTAAGTAGCGTTTAGTATCTTATAAAAAAATGATGTGCTTAAGGCAACAATGTAGAAGTGATCATTGGCAGCCAACATAACCGTACTATAGACAAAAATAACAGCATAACTAGAAATTTTGAATAGAAGGCGCACCACCTAACTACTTCACGACCTTAACTCTAATTCCTTGAATTGAATATAAGGCAAGCTGAGATGCAACCTCGCTTCCAATACCGAGTTAAACAGACTTAGTATTTAGTTAGCATGCTGCTCAACACTTATTGAAGATACAAAGAGTGTAATCACCAATAATGTGGCGGACGATAGTTAGGCGATATTGGTTTACAAACGGAGTGGTGATAGTAGTTCCGGTCATAGAACTTACAAGTAACATTTAAGCGTGTGGGAAGCCTAGATGAATGTTTATTTGGTTTATCGTTTATATTAATACAATTATCGTTGACAATAATTAAAAAATATCGATATAATTTTTAATATTGATGCAATTAATAATAGTCGAGTCGAATCTGGGACGAATAAGAATTTATTTTATCCAAATCACCCAAACGCAGCACAGCGTGACATTAGCATCGTTTTTAGGTAAGCCTAGTTTTATTAATTTATTATTCCAACAAAATTTACATTCATTATGAATAAATGCGAGGCTAGTCATAACACTCTTTTCATTTGAAGGGATTATATTCTCAAAATGAAAAGCGGGGGAAACGCATGGACGATATAAATTAATTTTGAAGTAGGAAAATTGATTGAATTTTCTTACACATAAGAAAATAAGATACGTCAAACAGAGATCGGACTTATCATATGTGTCCCATATGTTTAATGTGTTCTATAAAAGTTCACATGACACAAAATTGAGGAGGACGTCAGGAAACTGAGTTACTTTCAGAATTTTATTAAAATTTTTCTTCACAGTTAAAATTGAATATTGGGAAATCCATTTAACACCATTTTCACAAGAGTTCGTGGTAACGAGGTCATTTGATGACTTTTTTGATTAAGTGATGAACTTTCTGCTTGGTTGAGTTTTATCTTTGCACTTACTTTTCCTCGTAGGTTCGTATGAATTTTCGATTACGGCAAGTTTACATGCAGGTTATAGCTTTTCGACCAATGTATCTCGGAAGCCCAAAATCTAAACCTACAAGAGACATATTTAAATAAACATGTGGGGTTATCCATTGACATGAAGTATTCCTTTTTTATTAGTAAAGAAAAACACTGAGTTTCATTCAAGTATTTCATTCCCAAGTTGCTTGAATGATACAATAAAATAAATAAATGATACTGATCATATTTATCTATATTCGTAATTATTAGTCAATTATTAAAATAATAATATAAGATTTCTTTTTACGTTTAGGCAGGATCTTTAAATCTAGTCAATCGATTTATATATTACTTTCGACTTAAATTAATGAGTCGCTCCGATTCGTGATTAAATGATTCAAACGAATTTAAATAACATTTGATATTTATTGATACTCGAAGTTGTCTCCTTGAGTGTTGGAGAACTTTGCTTTCTTAGGTTCTAAATATATATTGGTTACAATTTTGTTTTATGTATCGTGGTGGAGTAGTCATCTGGCTAACACGTGAAGCGTGTTGTGTTACAGGATACTCTTAATTGCAACAGGCACGGACCCTTTTGTCGTCTTGCCCCATTTTATTCACTATTATGTCTGAACGTTGTATTTGTGACATTTCATTTTACAGGCGATTTACTTTTAAGGATTTAACTATTTGTTTGGGAATTACTACGAGCTATAAAAGTTCCTGTCTTCACAATCTAGAAAATTGGGACAATACTTTTTCTAAATAATGTTCTACAGACGTTTACTCTTGAGGAAATACGTGTCATAAAATAAAAGTTTGTTTTAAAGTTATACAAAACTAATATTACAAATGGTACTGCATAATACTAATTATTTGAATAAAATGTGAAGTTGAACATTTAGATGGCATATATATACATATATATATATATATATATATATATATATATATATATATATACACACATATATATATATATATATATATATATATATATATAAATCCATATGTGTGTGTACACATATGTTTGTGTGCTTTCTTTGTAATAATACATTCACTGTCTAGTGTTAAAAAATATCACAACGTCTTCACGGTTTAATATAAAAGTTTATTATTTCAATGATATAAAAATATATAACTTAAGTCTTTATACGTTCGTTACTTTTTTTAAAAATAAAAATAAAAATTCAATTTAATTTGAGTAATTTAAAATTAAATTAAATTTGCGCATTTAAAAATAAAAGCTTCTTGTATTTGTCTTAACTTCAGGTGGGCTATTACCAAAGATAGCCCACCTGAAGATGTTGTAATACAACGAAACCTAGGTCGTGGTAAAGAACTTAAAAAAAGTAGAAAAAATACTACATCACGTAGTTTCATTTAATTATGTATTATGATATAGTTATTTTTAGTTATGTGATTTGGATAAGAATTCAGCTGTGTTTCATTCGCAGTTAATAGTTTAAATGCATTTTTATATCGAACAATTGCACCAATTTCTGTCAACTGTCTACATTGCGTTCAAAAGCCCCTAAGAGGATACTTTTTACTTTTTTCTTCAAAACTTTTATGAAAAAAAAATGAATAAAAACCAATGTTGCTTTTAAAGTTATAACAATTTTAATAAATTATTTAAAAGTTGAAATTATTTTTAAAAATTAAAATATTTTCGCTTTTTTTCCTATCTTTTTAATGAAATAAATTAAATGAGAATGCAATATTTTTTACTAACGAAATTCAAACACTTTTTCCACGTCATGTTATAAACCTATACTTTGTTTTTGTCTATCTTCCAATACATATTATTAAAACGAAAAAAATGAAAAAACAATAATAAACCATAATGATAAAATTGTTTAATCAAATAACACTGTCATGTCATAAATATATACATCATGTCATATAAGTATGTATGAGAAAACATTTTATCAAATTAGGACTGGAGAAAAATTAGAAATATGATAAATTGGAGTATATTAATAAGGCGATGTAGATAGTCTAAATATTAAAACCATTACATCAAAATCTGCTTCTATAGATAGGTAATTACTAAAACATTGAATGAAAGTCCGAATCTAACAGAAACATTTTCAATTATGTTTCAGACTCATTGAACTGATGAAAATCGGTTTTTCGCTGTAAAGCTGAGTAACATTGCGGCTAAAGCATCTAAAAGTTTTAGCTATCTGACCTTTTGTTTTCACTAAACTGCCTTTGTTTCTGGTAGTTTTGACTGTTGACTCGAACTACGTAGATACTTTGAGAGGATAACCATTATCTATCTAAATATTTAACTCGTGATAAATTCGAAAATTGGTTTGAAATTAGCCACATAATCCATAGTTAGATATTCTTCAACACAAATGCTGTAGTCCGTTGATAGAATACATAGAAGTGGTCGTCAGATGCTATATGAACATTACGTTACGGATATTATGATTTCTCTACAGATGGTTCAGGACTGTAGATTGTCAAGATCTTTATTTGAATGAAATTGAGATCAACTTTGGTGTGAAATCGCGATTTTTTCAATTTAAAATTTCGCGAACCTATAGGGAAAATAACGAAGAGTTCTTTCTGTATAATGAATGAAGAATGTACATAAATAGCAAAGTATTTATTTCTTAAAAATTCTTCTGCATTCAACATCTATGTGAAAATCTTAAATTTAGGCTAAATTCACATAAATTTTAATTTAACTCTTTGAAGTATAGTTCGTAATTAGTTATAGTTCATAATAAGTTTATAGTTTTATAAGTCAGTTATAAATATTATTTATTTTAGTTTTTTGTGTACAAGGTTTTGTTTTTGCAAAATAGCAAAAAGAAGACCTTATCATTTCGTTACGTCTACATGTCTTAACATTACATTTTCTTCAATTTAAGGCCGATTATGGTGCAATTTTACAGGAAGATATAGTATAATTAAGAAAACACAAAGAGAACGGTTTTAAGTTTCTCTTTTAAATCCTTTTCATACATTAAACTTGAGGATGATTTTTTTTCTCATAGACCCTACATAATGGGATGTCATTTAAGTGGTATCTAAAAAAAAGAGTGAAAATACGTAGCAATATTTTAGGATCTAACGTCCTTCGTGAGATATGTAGTGAGTCTCTAAAATGTTTTGCAATTTATTTCTATAATTATATAAACTATTTAATAAGTATTTCAAAGCAAAATTATTACGTCCATTTGCATCGTAAGAGTTATAGGTAAACCATGTTTTTTGCACGTGTCTTCTTTTGAAGGCTTAGAACAGGTTTACAAAAGAAGTTCACTCATGGTGAGCAGCTCGCAAAGGGTTAATGCTTGTAAGTGGGTCGTATTGTGCCATACATTCGTATAATGTTTGTATCTGCTAAAAGCCATTTTAAGCGTTTCTAGGTTAACTGTAACGTATACTTTTGACAGCTCTTGATCGGAGATATTGCATTGTCAATTCGAGTGGCGCGCGGCTTATGTGCACTGAGAATACTTGCTGAGAATACTTTGCAGTAAATACGTATTTGATTATATTTGAGCGAGAATAGTTTAAAATAAACTTTGTAACTAAGTATGAACACAATTGACACTACGAGAGTACACATTTTTTTATAAACATTTAATAATAGTTAAAAATAAACTTTCTAAGTATGAACACAATTGACACTACGAGAGTGCGTACACATTTAGGCGCATATAAACATTTAATAATAGTTAAAAATAAACTTTCTAAGTATGAACACAATTGACACTACGAGAGTGCGTACACATTTAGGCGCATATAAATATTTAATAATAGTTAAAAATAAACTTTCTAAGTATGAACACAATTGACACTACGAGAGTACGTATACATTTAGGCGCATATAAACATTTAATAATAGTTAAAAATAAACATTCTAAGTATGCACACAATTGACACTACGAGAGTACGTATACATTTAGGGGCATATAAACATTTAATAATAGTTAAAAATAAACATTCTAAGTATGAACACAATTGACACTACGAGAGTACACATTTTTTTATAAACATTTAATAATAGTTAAAAATAAACTTTCTAAGTATGAACACAATTGACACTACGAGAGTGCGTACACATTTAGGCGCATATAAACATTTAATAATAGTTAAAAATAAACTTTCTAAGTATGAACACAATTGACACTACGAGAGTGCGTACACATTTAGGCGCATATAAACATTTAATAATAGTTAAAAATAAACTTTCTAAGTATGAACACAATTGACACTACGAGAGTGCGTACACATTTAGGCGCATATAAACATTTAATAATAGTTAAAAATAAACTTTCTAAGTATGAACACAATTGACACTACGAGAGTACGTATACATTTAGGCGCATATAAACATTTAATAATAGTTAAAAATAAACATTCTAAGTATGCACACAATTGACACTACGAGAGTACGTATACATTTAGGTGCATATAAACATTTAATAATAGTTAAAAATAAACATTCTAAGTATGAACACAATTGACACTACGAGAGTACACATTTTTTTATAAACATTTAATAATAGTTAAAAATAAACTTTCTAAGTATGAACACAATTGACACTACGAGAGTGCGTACACATTTAGGCGCATATAAACATTTAATAATAGTTAAAAATAAACTTTCTAAGTATGAACACAATTGACACTACGAGAGTGCGTACACATTTAGGCGCATATAAACATTTAATAATAGTTAAAAATAAACTTTCTAAGTATGAACACAATTGACACTACGAGAGTGCGTACACATTTAGGCGCATATAAACATTTAATAATAGTTAAAAATAAACTTTCTAAGTATGAACACAATTGACACTACGAGAGTACGTATACATTTAGGCGCATATAAACATTTAATAATAGTTAAAAATAAACATTCTAAGTATGCACACAATTGACACTACGAGAGTACGTATACATTTAGGCGCATATAAACATTTAATAATAGTTAAAAATAAACATTCTAAGTATGAACACAATTGACACTACGAGAGTGTGTACACATTTAGGCGCATATAAACATTTACGAAAACGTAAAATTAAGCCGTTAAACTATTTCCAATATTAATATTACTTATTATCACGTAAATATATAAATATTAATATATCTACCACAGATATGTGTTATTAAGGCAAAGTTATTTTTGTAATTTATTTAAATATTTTTTATGGAATTTCTATGAACTTTTCACAGATCTTTCTGCATGTTATAAGTTGGTCCACGATTACTCGTAAACTAGTAGAGCCTGTTTATATAATATAATGTGATATTTAAAAAAAAAATTAGTTATATATTAATATTGTGAATACTTTGCAGACATTCAATAATGGCGGTTTAGGTAGTAGGAGATAGGGACATGTAACTCTATCAAAAATGACAATTTTTGATAGAGTTACATGTCCTCACAAGCTTAATATTTCGTAAATGACCTGAAATTATCAAAAAAGTGATCGTAACATATCTTCAATATTTTTGAAAGACCTATTCAACGGTGTTATACATAATGGGTTCTCCGAATTAAAAATTACCTCCACTCCACTTTACATGTAGGACAGGTAGGTACCTTAAATTATTTCGTAATTTTGTAGGCGTTATAAATACATATATCAAACTAAACTTCTACTTTATAGCCTAAACAATCTGCGAGTAAAACGGCTATGACATACAGGCCGACAGACAGACGGACATGGTGAAACTATAAGGGTTCCCAGTTTAGCTACGTAACCCTAAAAATTTATTACTAATGCGTAATATAATTAATAAACTATGTGAATTGGAAAGCGTGAACCATGACCACTTAATCAGCCTACCATCTGGATGAAAAATAAAAGTATAATAAAGCTCATTTCACAGTTTCAATTTAATTATGAGAACAATTAAAGTTAAATTACAAAAAAAAACCTTAGATAATAAACAATTTTGCTTTTATTTTTAGGCGAGAATAAACTGACAATCGTCGTCATGTCATTTTGAAAATTGATCACCATTTTTTAATTTGATTTAGGTAAAATAAGTAATGGTAGAAATTTTCTACGTCCGGCCATCCGTCCTACTGTGAAGTTTATACATTTTATGATCTGCCTCTTTGTGAGAATACTTGAATGTAACATATTAGCAGTGAATGAAAATATGTTCTTAAGTGTTATTGTATTTCATTGTTATCATTCTGGTAACATTATTGCAGTGAACATGTCTTTGGTCAATTAATACTTGACTTTTTACTCTTACAAATTGGTAAGTTGTATAGTGTGGTTGCGACGTCTTATATAAAAATTAATATAATAATATACTTGTTTTTATATACAACAGGGTAATGAACAATGGATGCTTTTCATGTTCTACTGAAGCATTAACTGTAAATTCGGTGTTACCAACTGTCCGCTTTTAACTACGAGTACTTTAGTCTGTGTTCGGACCGGATCGTAAAATGAGTGTTATTCTTCAATTATAATTTTTTTAAACATTATTTCTGTTCATTTGTACCCTTCCCTTTATGAACCTACTAATGTTATGTCTGTGGCCAGAACCTTACACGCATTTATAGATTTAAAATTAATTCATATAATGCATAATACAGTCATTTTTATCCTGATAAAAACGATGCGAAAGCGAGATTTGTTAAATTTTGTAATACATAAAAAGTTTAGTTATAGTCCATATACCCTCGTTTGAAACATTCTTTCTGACTGTTTATGTTAAGTTGGCTACCTTGCTCGTTTAATTTATAATACAGACGGAAAAGAAAATATAATGTAATATTTTTTCACATCCGTGAAAACATTTCAAAAGTAATCAAATTGAAAATATAAATTAACATCCGTACCAAAATACTTTTGTTTAGTACGAATAGGTCCGGTGTAGCTCCTATCATTTGTTTTATTAAAATTTCATAAGTTGGAAATTCGTTGTGTAGCCTGTAAATAATTTTTCTTTAAACACAATACAAATAATATGTCACTGGCATTTGTCTGATTTATCCAATAATTTTCCCTTGGCATCAACGTGGTTCACCGGAATGGCATTTAAGGAAATAATACTTGTGAAACAGTTTCACAATTCATTTTTATTAACTCTTTTTTATATCTATACGCACACAGAAGTACTAAGCGTACATAGATAACAAAGAAAATAATATATATATATATATATATATATATATATATATATATATATATATATATATATATATAAACAAAATTTAACAAACAAAACAGATAACAAAAAAAGTGATATTCTATATATGTGACTTAGCGAAACGATCATCATAAAAAGAAAGATGGCTTAAAGACAAAGTTCCTTAAAATTCAATGTCTTATACGAGATAATTAATAATATGTATGTAAGCAATACAATAATGGTTATTAATTATATAATTTTAAAGTCTGATAATATACTTACACAAACTCTAGTATACAGCTAGTGAAATACAAACAATGTAAACAAATTATAAGTCGGTTAGAAAATAGACATTTCATGACCTGATTACGTGAAAGTGTTTCTGGAATGTTATAAAAACCGAGGAATACAATATTTATTGATTACTCAATGACATGATATGTTTTTATAGCAGTTTCACTGAATTTAAAAAGTAACCTCTGAAGGCTGGAAAATTTCAAGTGACCTCTCAAAGTTCACAGAAGTAATCGTAACGTCTTTCACAATGCAAATATTTTGCATTAATGTAAAATGAATCGTTTGTTCATATCACTTATAAATTAGGTGTGGGTATGTTTCGAAGTCATTAATATGGTCAGAACAGGAGCGAAAATGTCAAAATTTCGAAGAAAAACATTATGTCAGCTATTCAAATTATTTACTTTTATTTTAAATGTTATAAACGAAATAATTGTAAAATGCGTTAACTTGCCGAAAAAAACAAAATAATTTCTATTTAATATTTTGGGTACTAACTACCTAGCTGTAGACTCCTGTTTTCTACTTAGTATTTTGTAGAAAGCATATTATTATTATATATAATTTTTAGATATTATTATTTTGAAATTATAGCTTTCATGCGCATATTTCTGCACAACTAAATACTTTTGAAAGAAAATTCCAATGAAATAAGAGAAAAAGTGGATTAGTCACTGAAATGGGCAGGAATATTATGGTCATCAGTAGAGGATGTGTTAGTTATTGTATATATATATATATATATATATATATATATATATATAAATATATATATATATATATATATATATATATATATATATATATATATATATATATATATACCTAAACTAGCTTTTCGCCCGCGGCTTCCCTCCCGTAGACGATTGGTTTTCTAAACTTCAGTCAAAGTTTTAATTTACTTCAGAAAGGAGGTTATAAATTCGACCAAATGTATTTAATATGTTAGTCTTTTAAGGCTTGTAAAGAAATGTACAAAATTTCCAAAATTCATGAATATTTGTCTATATGTTTTTCCACATATTTCTCAGAAACTACTAATTAGATTACAATTATTCTATTTTTATCCGCTTAAGTATCTTTTAACTAAGTTAGAGAAAATTTTATATAAATCGGTTTTGTGGTTTAAAATATAAAATAAAAAGTCGGTTTCATTTTTATTAAATTACTATTTACTTGTATGTTTTACTAACACTATTGTTTCTTTATATACCAACAAACTCTACAAACAATATATACATAGTTTACGCAAATAAAAGAGCAGAGAGGAAGTTATAATTTAGTAAAGCACTTCCCTGCGTACCACATTGGTGGTTGTACTGTCTGGTGCTAAAATCGTGTGGGAAGCAATCCTCCCCTAAGTCAATGCCTACCACATTTTATATCTTGCCCTAAGACTTATTAATCGGCGTTGCGAAACAGATTCTAGGGGGAAATTGTAGTCGCTTGAATTCAAAAACATAATAATAGGGCATAAGCCGTATTAGCGGCATGAAAACTGATTCCTCACTCTCCCCGAGTACAGCCAGTGAACACAGTGGCACGTAATAATTTACAATGGAAATATTTTTTCCGTATAAACTTAGCTACCAATTTTCATCCGATTAGAGGTTAAATCTCGTAAACTTCTTAAATATTCGTTACATTATTTGTATTGAAAATATTAATACTAGTAGCAACCACTTTTTACGTAGGGGCTGAATATCGGAATATGCTTAAATGCTTGTTAAATTACTTGTATTGTAAAGCATTAATAAAATTATTTAAGTAAAAATGATCATAACATTTTTCTTGACATACAAATTAGCCACTTCTTTTCATCCACTTAGGGGTTGAATATAGAAATATGCTTAAATACTTGTTACATTTCTTGTATTGAAAATTATTAATACAAATTTTTAAGTAAAAATTACCATAAATTTTTTTCCCATACAAATTTAACAACCTCCTTCCACCGCTTAAGGTTGAATATTGGAAAGTTGTTAATTATATGTACTGAAGTGTGTTTAATTACATGTATTGAAATGCATTAATACAAATTTTCAAGTAAAAATTACACTAACTTTTTTTTTCTTATACAAATATACCCCTTTTCACCCCTTATGGGCTGAAAATAAAAAAGTGCTAAATACTTTTTATATTATTAGTCTTGAAAAGCATTAATACAAATGTTTAAGTATAAATTACCATAACAATTTTTTCCCATACAAATTTAGCCAACCCTTTTCACCCCCTTAGAGGTCGAATCCCGGAAAATGCTTAATACTTGTTTCATTATTTGTATAGAAAAGCATTAAAATCAATTTTTACATAAAAATTAGCATTACAATTTTTCCGTTGCAAATTAACAACCATTTTTTCACCCTCTTGAGCGTTGAATATTACAAAATGCTTAAATACTTGTTACATTATTTGTATTGAAAAGCAGTAATACCAATTTTTAATTAAAATTTTCCATAATTTTTTCCATACAAAATTAGCCATCCATTTTCACCGGTTTTGAATATCGCAAAATGCTTAAATAATTGTTTTATTATTTTTATTGAAAATTTTTGAGTAAATATTGCGCTAAAAATTTTTTTTAATCCAAGAAACCTACAATTTTCGAGAGCTACGACTGGGTAGGAAAGAAAATGAAAATAGGATGCGAAGCGAATACGTAGCTGGCCCGTTTCCTTAGCGATTACGTAGCTTCCAGCGACAGTTCAAACGTACACGGACTATGTGTAAGTGTTGTTGAAAGGCAATACTGAAGACAATGATAATATAGAGATCGATAGCGACATGAGAGCGCCCGACGAGTATGTATTGCGATCACCGAATATCGTCGTGTTGTCGTCGTCGATGCACATCGATGCACGTACGTCACTAGAGGGTGCTAGGATAGACTGTGATGTTATTAAGCACGAAACCGTACGTGCAATCGAGGCTAAATGTGCTACAGTTCTGTTACACTCCCATTGAAAGACGCACTGTAAACATATATATTGGGCGTGGCAAACCCAAGTGTAAGCAAATGTAGTTTTAAGAGAGATTGGTAAATTAAATTTCATATTAATACGAAACACTTTTCACGATTTTATCCCAACATTTTCACGAAAAATCTACGGCAGGGACGCAAACTGCGCCTTTCGGTGTTTTTTACGTAGATATCTACAATACCAACTTTCGGAATACACTTTCGTTTGAATACACAAAATATAACTGTTTTAAAATTATTTAATTGATGTTCGCACTTTCTCGAAATTTTGCATATTAGTTTTAATAATGAAAAAAACTTATATACTTACAAACATTTAAGGGTGCATAGTATTTTTATTAGACTATTTACAAGTTTAATACTTGTAAACAATGCAAATATATTACCTGCGATATATTAACAACATAAAAATATTACCTGCTATATATTTCACTGCTATAAGAACTTGGCACATATTTAAAAAATATATAAGATCTAATGCTTTAATTTTTTTACAACTTTTGTATAGGTTTCCAAAAATCCTATTTTTTTACACAATTTTAGGTTGACTGGTTTTGGAAACAAGGAAACATATGTTAAAGAACATACTTTTATGCACATTTTCAGGATATTTTTGTAGACCTATTATGGAAAAGAAATGTTTGGAGGCCTTATTATTAGACCTGTCAAACGATACCATACACTATATATGGTATTAATATAATTTTTATACGAGGACTTAATTTACCCTCTTCCAAAAATTTCCATGTGAATATTTTGAGTATTATCTATTGAAATATATGCGAATTGAAATGCTTTAATATTGTACAAAATTTCTACGTCAAGGGAAAAACGGCTGTGACTGGCGGATACCGACATATGAGTCATCTTATAAGGATTCGTTTTTCTTTTTGTGGTATGGAATCCTGAAAATTAGTGGAATTTGCAAAAATTTGGTTAGAGGTGGTTCAATATTTTTTGACACATATTCTTTAATTTGGTCTGCCCATATTTTTATGTTTTTGTTCTTTTTCTTATTCCATTTGTTTCTTCCACACTGTTTTGTCGATTGTTCCTCTCCATAGGCATAAAATTCCCAAAATTTCTTAATATATATTTTTTTGTATTACGTTACAAATAGCCAAAATGGAACTATTATAATTTAATCATACCCGTCTGTCCATCAAAATGTTACAGTAGCATGATTCACTCAATTTAAAACTGATTGTGGTGAAGTTGCAATTGAATTACGTGAAAACATAGTAATTCAGAATATAAAGCTGGCCAAGTGTAGGTCGAGTACGAATTTGGAGATCTCCTTGGTTGCTAAGTTACCACATTTTATCACGAAGTACCCAGTTTTGACAAGTCGTGTAATCTGACTCAGTAATTTATGACCAAATCATTTTCGTAGTACCAACTACAAATTTTGCTTCTGAAAAGCCTTCTAAGTGTAATACTTGCTTATATCCCTTTTACATGTAAGTGCAAGTTGATCGATAAGTATTTAATTACTTGATAAATGCCATTTGCCGATCTTTTCATATTGAATTTAGGGACATACGTGAATTGAGGGAGGAGGGAAGTTTCACCATGCGCCATTTTGGAGACACGTTTCGAGAGAAGCAGACGTCGTATGAGAAAATATTACCATAAATTTAAATTTGGATTTTAAAAGATTTCTTTGAATTTAACAATTTTTTTGGAATTACAAAAGATTTCTTGGGATTTTAAAAGATTTCTCGGAATTTTATAAGATTCATTTTGAAGGATTCGGTGAAGAAAAATAATGTAAAAAGATTAAAAAATATGTTATAGCTATTTCTAATTGTTTGCTATTCAACTAGACTTGCGTAAAATTACCTAACAATCGGTCTCAATATATAAGGGCAGAAGAGCCAAAAAATACTAAAAAAAGATTAAAAAATATCTTATCGCTATTTCTAATTTTTCATTTAATTCAGGTTTTTTGTAAAGTTCCTAACAATCGGTCTAAAAATGAAAGAGCTGTAATGCTGTAACATAAGAACGAACAAACGGATCGATGTACGTGATGAAATTAAAAGACTTCCATTTTTTACATTTTAATTCTTTACAGACTAAGTAATTCTAAAAAAAATTGTTTATTTTTTTAATGTTCTTCGTGTATCGCATTTGGGGACTATTTTCTTTCTGGAGAGCCACCGAGTGGGGTGTCATTAAAGATATTTTTTAAAATACCATCGACAAAATCACATATTATTTTTAATACACGTCTCGTTCGTGACAGGTAAGTCAAAAATGTTTTGTAGTGATGCTCTTCTCTTTGACTGTTTAACCACACATGTCAAAAAAATTAGAATAACAGCAATTAAGTAATTCAAAGCAAAATAATTTTGGTAATTTGCATTAACAAATTAAAGAAGTACAGATATTCGAATTATATTTTTAGGCCCGTAAAAGATAAGCATAATGAAAAATAAAATTAACATCTGTAAATATTGAATACTTAATAGTATGCTCTTTTTCAGCACCTCATGAACCGGAAAGGAGAAAAATTCAGTAAGAACGAACACATGCTAATAATGATATAAACTTGTATCGATGCTCTAAAGGCGCCATCTGATACGACACATGTAATTTGTATTCACAATCACAGAAAACCTCATACTTTACGTGTTCAACTATGAAATACGACATTCCCACTTGAATTTTTGAAATAACTTCGGAACAGTTATTCTATCGTTTTACCGAGTTTATTAGTAGGAACTAACACGTTTGTTATATCAAGCTTATGAACGGTGTAAGTATTTTCGAATAAGAGTAGTGCAACTTAAGTTTAAGCATGTTTTATTAGTAATGGTGTAAATGTTTAAATTTTATATGTATTTCTACTTGTGTGAAAGGTGTATGCCAATCCATTGTCGCTGTCTCGCGGGGTACTGTAAAATATAGATAAATAGGTGTTTCCCACAATTTTATCCAAATTATAACCAAATTTCACAGTCGCAAGATATATAGGTATTTTGTAGATGACGGGGTTTATCTATTCTAAGTTATAAGCAGACATAGTAATTGGAGGGGGAGGAGGGGATTGTCGAACATGGAGCCTAGGATAGTAAAGGAGATAAATTTGTGGAGTAAGATAAATAATGGATGGTATGATAAAGAAGTTACTGCTTAAGCAAACAAACAAAAACAAAACTTAAATAAACAAACGAACACGTTTTCACATTTATTGAATTATTTATGATGAGTGACCGCAAATTGGCTAATTGTCACTTTAAAATCGAAGTTTAAGTTTTCTTTAGGATTTTGATTTGTTAAAAGCTATATATCTTTTAAACGTAGTTTTGGCATATTTTTTTAAATATAAGGCAGCATATTGATATCTGTGTATTAATGGTAATTTTTAATAATTTTTTTCTCCGATAGACTTTTATACTTAATATTTAGAAGGTAATGAAGTTGTGAAATTGAAGTTTACACTTAACTAGAAGTTTGGAAATTCCGAGCTATGAAAATTTTGTCTCCAAAATTAGCAAATTGGGAAAATACGTGTTATAAAATAAAAGTTTTAAATTTGTTTAACTAATATAAAATGAGTATTACAAATGACACTGCAAGATACAAATTATTTGATATAATATGAAGTTAAACATATAGCAATTTCTATATATACTCGTATGTGCTTATTTCACAACAATAAGTGTATGTTCGTAACCGTTTACTCCCGTATGCACTACACATGGTCAGGACTCTCAGTCGGATTTAATGACCGTTAAAAACATGAAATCAACAAGTTGAAGTACGTGAAAATAGCGATTTGGAACTTGCGGCATTCCATTGTGATCCTGTGAAAGAATAAAGTAAACATCGAAGTATCATCATCGGAAAAATGGATAAAATGTGCGAATACTCATTCAAGAACGGGACTAAGTGCATGTAATGTATGAATGGGAAAACCATATTGTTAACAATACAAGTATCACTACTAGAACTATTCGGTTATATGACCGGAGAGACACCAAAATGAAAATTCTTTCTACAAAATATGCGCTTTTATAACGCTTGCTTCCACATAACATCGTTCGAGGCTACATTTATATACCATGAAGTCACTTGAAAGTGACCAGTTTTTAGGATCAAAGGACAAATTTATCGTCGCAAATGAAAAATTGGTGTTTCATTTAATATTGTCAGTGGATTCCCTACTGACAATATTAAATAAACCACCAATATTTTTGTAAGTACATTTTATTCGCGATCAACAACTCGAAGTAAAGCAATTATACATCGCGTGCTCACGAGTTGGATCGCCTGAAAAGTTATCAATTTACAGCTCGAACAACAAGAACAGCAACACTATATTAATATTGCAAGAAAAAATAAAAAAAGTAATTGTAATAAAAATAAAGTTGAAATGAATAAAAATAAGTATTTAAAAATGGGACGAAAAACCATTCGTTTGAAAAACTCTGCCTGGGCGAAGGCGGAAAATGCAGTCACTTTTAATTAATTATAATACGTGGGCTATGAAGATTTGGCACGGAATAGTGATATTACTGACTGCTTTGTTTATTTATCATCAGATGGTGTTGGTGGTATTTTGTACAGTTTCTATACAAGAATAAATAGAAAAAAAAAATTTTTAATAAATAAAGTCCTTATTTTTAATAAATTGATCGAGTCTCCAAATAAACTAATTCACAAGTCTGTTATAATACGAAATATTACTTGATTAAAAAATATCAAAGGCTGATTTTGCCATTGGACCATCTAATTTGGTAATAAGTATTTTGTGTATATCGCGGTTTGTAAATAAAGAAAAGTTAATTAATAAGACAACATGTACGTGCTCACTCGAGGCCGATATAAAGCCAGTCCGGAGCGCTCGAGAATGGCAAACGGCCGTAATTAAGTGACCGCGACAGCGCCACCGCCAGTCAGCCGCCATCTTGTCACGCGCCGACGACGCCATTAATCCACGCGCGCTTTTATTAAACTAGCTGTCATTTATTCTCTATGACTTCATCTGTCGTCTATGCGTGGCACGGGTTATCATGAGAGGTCGTTTGGGGTTTTTATTTTTCTCATGTGCGATATTATGAACTGTATCATAGGCTCGTGTCCAACATCTGTTCGCGAATGAGTGTTTGAAATATGATTGAGCTCAGGGTTGTTTGACAAAGCTGATTTCATAAATTTTACCTAACTGCGTTACCTTTAGTATCAATAAATACCTTTGACAAATTAAGCACAATACTTTTATCTATAAGAGAATCATAAAGCAATCGCAACTTTTTCATCAAATAAATAATGGGAAACGTCGAAATCTGTTACGCTTCACAAGTAAAATTAACATTAAGATTAGGTATTGTTATAATTATGAATGAATAGTTTAGTAGGAGTATTTATGATACGATAATCAGGCTTCTTGCATAAGGCACAATATCCTGTTTTATTATCTAGATACATCAAAGTAAAAATTTATTCGCTATGATTATTTTTATTTAACTAAAATTCTTTCCAATTTATTTATTTAAACTGAATAGTTTATTTTAACTTATCACCTTGTCCATGACTAGAAATCATTACATTTTTAGTAGTACGTTATTTATATTCGATCGACTATTTACGGAATAAAAAAAAGAAATAAATGACTCAGCGGCCCAATTTTCTAACATAAAAATGTTTACATTAAGACAATCTGAAATATTAGCCATTTACTTAAGTCCTGGTATTTTTTGTAGACTTGATTGCCGGGTATGATTATCTCTACTAAAATTTTGGTTTAACCATAATGATTTAGCTTGTTTGAGTCAGAAATATTCTTACGGTCTTTTTTTATATTATTTTATAATGGTTTAATGGTTTCCTTCGAATGCACTTAGAGTACTTGTAGATATTTACCTCAAAGATATCTCATCATTCACACTTTCTAAAGATATATTATATACCCAATGTATATTTGAATGCTATAAGTTATGAGATAGTGAAAGTTTAATGTAGATTAGGTAAACCGTTTTTACGCCTAATCCTGAAATACAAACAAACGATCAAAGCAACTTACCTTTTAACAAATTTAGTATGATAAGAGTTTATGTAAATTGCATTTAAACAAACTATAAAAATAACAAAGAGGAAGAAAACAAAAAGTAGTAAGCAGGTAGTAAATAGGTAACAGGTAAATCTAAATGTTAAAGGAAATTCAATAATAAAATGTTAGAAATAAAATACGTATTAAAACTAAATACCTTATTATTGCTTAATATATTTAGCAACATAAAGCTATTTCCAAATTGAGACTAAACAATGAACGATAAATTAATAAGCGCAAACCGGTATTCAAATTAAACAACTACTGTCTATAAAAAAAACTATAACTATTATTTTATTTTATTACTACCTATATAAATCGTATTTAAGTGCCAAAGTAATAAAATAATAAGTACCTAAACATAATTTTAATTAACAAACTATTTTTATCAATCATTATTAAAAAATTATTAAAAAGTAACAAAGCAATTTCAACAAAACTAAATGAATATGTAAAACTGCAGAAATCAACAAAATAAGAAAAAGTGAGGTAACACACTAACTAAATTAAAGAGCTAATGGAAAACACGCACTTAATAAATAAAATAAATAATAATTCTGAAATACAGTGAAACCATCAATCAAACGCAGGACGACCACATTCCTTGCCGCTTCTCATTGCTATCCCCTACATCATGATGCGCTTGTGATATTCCTCCGACCCCGTTTTCCTTTTCTGCATTCCACCGTTTCAATTTCTTTTACATAACTGATCCAAATTATAAAGTGCACTGGGTATTTTTATTTACAGAAAATACGTAAAGAACTGTTACGGATTAGTACATCGACTTCAACTAAAAAAAAAGGCTAAAGGCTTAAGGCTATTTTTTTTTTGGAAGTAAACTTCTTGAAATAAAACTGATGTTGCGCCATATAAGAATTTGAAGGTATATATGTTGTGTGTGACGTGAACCCGACATACACCACTTTATTTTTAACTTAAAAATAGACGTTGCAGCTTTGTCCATAATTATATATATATATATATATATATATATATATATATATATATATATATATATATATATATACATATATATATATATATATATACATATATATATACATATATATATATATATATATATATATATATATATATATATATATATATATATATATAAATACTATCGCAAATTTTCCCCTTCAGAACTACAATTTCCCCAAATTTTGTAATAGTTTTACCAGGGTTCGTGAACGAAAGCGTCCAGACCAGCAATTTTTTCTCCGACTACTTGACATTATTATTAATAAGAATACTACATATATTCATACTATGGCAATTTGAAAGCTATAAGCTAATACATTTCAAAACTTTAATGTCAATGGGATTAGAGGTTGTTGGATGAATCCCTAAGAACAAACAAAAAAAGATCATTCTTTGTATTATTAGCAGGATTTATGTAAAATGGTGTATACGAATATTGCAGACCCAAAGGTACGTATGTATCATATGCGATAGGACAAGGAAAAGTACGCGGAAAGCTCACTTATTTAAAATGAAACTTTTTAGGGTTCTGTAGCCAAACTAGGAACTTTTATTGTTTCGCCACGTCCGTCTTTTTGTCTGTCCGTCTGTATGTGACAGTCGTTTTACTCGTAGACTAAATTTGACATGGTTATACACATATACATATATATTAATGTCCTCTACAAAGTTATAAAGAAAAATCTTAAAAAGTTTTTTGAGCAACCTCCGCTACATGTAAAGTAAGATTAATAACTCATTGTGTAGAATATCCTTGAATAGGTCTTTAAAGATATTGGGGGTTTGTCATGAACACTTTTTTGAAACAAAGACTCGTTTACGAAAGTGATCGTTTTTGTTAGATTTACGTGTCCCACTTGGTTTCAGCTAAACCGCTGTTTTTGAATATCTGGAAAGTACTTATAAATATATAAAGAAATGAAAATCTATCACATTTAAGTAGGTTCTCTTGGTTTACGAATAATAAACGAACAACTAATATACATGTACTCGGGTTTGTAAGAAGTACCTAAAAACCCCATACAAGTCATTTAATACATATATTTAATGCTATAAATGCATTGCATTTTAAATTGTGTATCTGTGAAAGGTGTAGTAATTGTGTATCTGTGAAAGGTTTATGTTGTGAAAAATTAATAGAAATACTATACCGAATCCCCGTAGTACCAGTATTTTTATTAGTCCTAAATGTCATCTTAATAATTTACGACAAAATGAACTTAATAATGTCGTTACATAGATAATGTGGGTAATCCGTAACGACATTCTTTCTTTCGTTTGGTACTTAGTTTTTATATATATGATACCTACATGTTAAATTTCTGATAAAAAAACTTGGATGAAATCGATTTAACCGATGAAAAAGTTTTAAATCTTTATATACAACTCGAATTGCTACTCGTATGGTCACACATTGAAGTCAAATTTCCATCAGCTAAAAGCCCTGTATTTTTCAGGATTAGTATCTTCAGTGAATAATGCTAAGCGATATTTACATTTTTAAAATGTCTTGTGCGTTCTAGCTGATGGATAATCAGCCTGATGTTCGTCTGTGGCACTCCTCGGTGAGTGAAGTAGCGTAGCACATCACTAAAATTTCTTAGCATTTCTTCCATCGCAAATTTTTTGTCGTTAGCGGCAGTAAGAAGTTTCACTTCATTTAAATTTCTGTTATATAATTCCTAATTTAAAAACGACATCATTTCCTCATGTATTATTCATAATTTCACATTTATGGTTATTGGTAACCGACGCTAAATTTATACTTCTGAATATTTTTATGAAATGGTAGACACCTTCAAATATATAAATATTTCATTTATAAGTCTTCCATACCCCATCCCTTAGCGGAGTGTAATTAAATAACAGAAATACATTAACATGTAATATTTTTTTCTGAATGACGAGTAATCTATTTTCATTCTTTCAATGATATGGACGTTGATAGATTCGATGGTTATTTCAATGCTCCTTCTCCATCTTAATTTTCGTATTGATTCGGTTCCTTCTGAACGCACAGAATTATGTTGGAGAAAATACAGAGAATTTTGTGGATGACTGTTTGTCGCTTGCTTTTTATTTCTTGGCGTAGAGAAAATAAATATAGCTGGGGTTGTATTTACAAAAAAAAAGAATAATATTTAATTTATATTACCGGTATAAGCGGAGACCAAATGCACTACCCGTAAGGTTTCGTATCTATATATATCCTTTAAAATTGTTGATGTAAGTTAATTAAGGTATTTTTAATTTAAATTGTAATTAAATACTAATACCTAGATTTTTTCATGACTTTTCAAATTCGCAGTTGAAAGCTTAGAAAGAAGAGATAGGGTGATATAGCTCATCACACTGAAACCTAATATATCGTAAATGCCATTTAAAATAAAAAATTGTAATGGAAATCTCAATTTCATTTTGAAAGACCTGTAAATTAAAAACCTATTCGGGGGGAAGCGGCAAGAAATAGCTTCCGGTTTTTTACGTTTAAAACTCTAGAAACTGTGAAGTTGTGACAGATGAACGAATGGACGGATGTATATGGCAAGCAAAAAGGTTTTCCATTCACTAAGGAATCCTAACAAAAATCACCCTCTTTATTCATCGTGTATCTTGGTAATTTTATCCTTGATTAGTATTACAAAATTGATAATTGCACCACTCCCCTAAGTTGTACCGCAGTGATGTATCATGCTAAAACTTAGCTAGTTTATTTGTGTACAAATAGCAAACACAATCATACATAGTATACATGAGTAATAAGCATACACACAAGCAGACAAACATACACATAGACAAACGTTGTGTTTTATAATGGTGATAGATGAGAGAATACTATAGCCTCATATATTTGGATGACATTATATGTTGATTGTTGATGAACGAAGGGAGTAAATCACTAAATGAAAGGGACAAAGTCCAGTGAAGTAGTTAATTTTATTTCTTGAATAGATACTCTAATAGACAGCTTCTTGATAGATAGTAGATTGTATTCCTTGATGCATATCCAGAGTGATCACTTCGATGTTTTAAGTAAGACTGACAACTCACACCTTTAGATGCCGCTGTTATATTAAGTTTGAAGCTTCTAGAACCTTCCAGAGTTGTAATAATTTATTTAACACGTATTTAATATGTGATTTGGCAAGTTTAAATATCATTCATTCGATTTGATGTAAAAAAAAAATTTATTTTTGGAATCTCATCATCAGATCATCACCATATTTATAAGGGATCACCTCGCTAATATAGAATTTCCAACAAAATAATGATTGGCATTAAAGTTTATAAACATATAATAGAAAGGAATTTAAGTATATATGTGTACACAATTCATATACTCGCGAGATTCTATATAGTTATATAGATTATATATAGTTAGATAGAGATTCTATATAGGTAGATAGTTAGTTGATGCTTTCAAATAAAGGAAACGACGTAAGCAAATACACTTTACTGAACGTTATTTCCGTCTGAAATGAATCTGAGTTACCCTTAAGTCCCTCCTAAAGAAGTTTTATTTCAAAAGGTTTTCATACTTTTGTAAATGAACGTGTCGTTTCAAAGATATAAACTGTATTAAGTCTGAAGAGAATAAACTCCACCATAATATTACGAGTAGGTACATGTCCTTTATAGGTTTTTAAGGTATATTTGTTTTTGTTAGTACGCCTTCGTCGTAAGTAAATTTTTATAAACCATTTTTTTGACCAGTGGACCTTGGGAAGTTCTTACAATAGTCAGTCGCATTGAATGTGTTATTTATATTTCATTATTAAACTATTTCAATGAAATTTCTATAAATAGTGCTAAAATGGAAGGAATGTGCTTATTTTCTTCTAATATTTAACGGATTGTAAAATTATTGTAGTTGAGCGACGGATGTAAATTTTTGAGACGCAAGTTACGGAAGGAACGATGGAAAAATGGAACATTTACCTGACTCTACTTCTATTCATGTTCACTTTTATTGGCGTCGAAACTTGATTCGAAAGCGTAGTATGGCAGCTTTCATTACGAAAAGCAAACGTCAATACGACGGTTTCAGTACGTCTTCAGGTTGAAGTCCACCGAATATGGTTACGTGTAAATGAAGTCTTTTTTGTCTTAAAGCTTTGTTTTTTTGGGGCGACGATAATAATAAATAAAAAAAGAAAAGAGAGAAGAAGAGCCTCAGAATGTCATTAGTACAGGCCTGTGCTTTTAAAAATTCTACAATTGCTAATACAAAAAAAGCAGGCGGTGATTTGGTAAAGACAATTAAAATTCAATTATTTTTAATGATTTGGATGCTGTTAAGGTCAATCAGGCTATTAAGGAAATCAACGTCAATTTCTCCCTAAGAAACATGTATTGTTGGTTAACTCTTCGGCCATCGCACAGAAGTAGTAATGGAACAGGTATCTTGATATATCGAAGAAAACTTTAATTTCTACTTTACGTTAAAGGAATTAACAGATATATGGACAGTATATGCTTCAAACGAATTAATAATTTAAACAAAGTTTGATAATATTGGAACAGAATTTTCACATATACTAATAAAATCGATTTGACTATGGTTTGTGTCATTAATGGTAATATAAATTAAAGAGTAGGATATTATATTTTTCCTCACTGTAGTGTAGAAAAGATTAGTATTTTTTACAAATTTCAGATATACTTCTAAAGCAATAGTTATACGAAAAAATATAACAAAAATTTTTTAGTAGAGAATAAAAATTTTATAACAATTATTTTTCCTTACAAAATTGATTATTTTTAATAGAATTTAAATAATTAAATCTACCCCCTTCACCACCTGTGAAGAACATTTCAAATACGAAAACATCCACCAAGAGCGTTCGATATATATTTATAATAGGTACTTATAAAACCTGATGTGTACCTAATATTACTATGAAATTTGACACGAATATTAATTTTTCACAACGTTAACAAATTGCCTACTGTATCTTCCACAGGCAAAAAGCTGCATATTTAAATAAATATAAGATCTAGGATAATCGTTATAGTTTTCCTGGCATTTTTCAGTCAAATTTTGCTAATATTGTTTTTTCATGATTTTTGGTTGGGCACTTTCGGAAATAAGAGAGGGTTCTATTCCACATGATGTGCCATTTATACATATTTTTTAGAATATATTTTTAAATATGCGATTTCAAACTGTGAATAAAATGTTTATTCCTTATAAAAAGTTCTTTCAAATGACCTTTATTTAACCTCTTTTTAATTCTAATACGAATGTTTAAAAACAATTTAGTTAGTGTAAAAGGTATTGATTAATAATGTGTATTACCATGTCAAATTTCAAGCTTTTACGTCGCATAGTTTCTGAAAAAATCGGCTGTGACCGACGGACTGACATATACCTGAATGGTGTTATAAAAGTTTGGTTGATTTTATTAGAACATAACAACAAAGGACTCAATAGTAATTCAGTTTCTTCAATAGCAATTTCTTATACCATAGTGACAGCATTTATCATTATTTTTCTGTTGCTCCATTCAAAATTCGCTTCCGTACCTAATTTTTGGTTAAAAAACAAGTTAAACATTTTTAATAGTATAAAAATATTTATCTTGTTTTTCAATCCGTTTATTACTTTTCTTATCTCGGCTAGCTGCCCATACAGATCTGAGCAATTATGTATGCTTATCGTGATTAAATTTGCGAAAAATAAACTTTTTTTATTAAAATCCAAGCTTCTAATTTTAGCATCAAACGTATCCTGTGTTATATATTTTTTAGTTATATTCGTATATCAATTTTGCGCTCATAATTTTATACTTTATTCAATATAGTTAAACTACAGCAATCTCGTAGAGCAAAAGGTTGTTTTTTTATTTTTATGAGTTTGTTGAAAAAGTTCTTAGATTAATGTAATTTACTGGATCTTATTACCGATATGATGGTAAATATGTGCAGGGTATATAATTAATTTTTAGAATGTGTGAGCAATGAGTTGTAGCAATTTAAGTGATGGCAATTGAAGGTTGCATTTTGAATTCAAGTTTAAACTATTACATTTATATTTAATCCCAAAAGAGTCCAAAAGAGAATGTTTGTAAACAAACCAAAATGACTGTTCAGGTATTGTCAACCTTTTTCTCTTGTTCACGTTAGTAATATAATATGGATTTATCTGGTATTTGTGATTAAAATATTGAATTTTTTATCGGTATACATATTTATGTTGTAGAACATAATGTCAAAGTGTATTTAAATAGTGCCGAATATTAACATTTAAGCTTTTCGTAATGTCTTTTTTTTAAATAAATATGTCTAATAATAAAAATAATCGTCGAAAATACAGTCAAATACGAGCACTTTTGCACTTTTATAAAAAATATATGTCTTCTACATTGCAAAATATCTGTATACACATAAGTATAGTTGTTATAACTATAAGAATAATGTTTTGCCTGGTTTACTCCATCTGACACGTTTAAGCGTCACATAAAAATAATTGAATATCGTCATGTCAAATTGAAATTGATTTATTGTAAACAATTCATTTCTTCAGTTCAACACATTATAAAGTAAATGAAGTGTACTGAATGGCTTACTCCGTACGTGTTTCAATATCAAATATTTTTTCGAAATGTTTTATACCTCTGCGTTTCGTGTGATTAACCATTTCTTCCTTTAACATTTCACCATCCCTACTAATAAAATAGTGGTGAAATGTTTATATTTATAACAATATTTAGCGTGACAGCTTATTAAGTTTAAATAGTGATTCTAGTACATGATACACACACACACACACACACATATATATATATATACATACATATATATATATATATATATATATATATATATATATATATATATATATACATACAGGCTGTCCGGTGGCAGATTTCAATGTTTGAAAAATTGTAAAAAAAAACTACACCTCTAATACAAAGTAGGTTTATTTTAACTTTATAACAACAAATGCGGATTTCATTTTTTAAAAACCACGTTTTCCAAATGGCGGCCATCGAGTCTGACACACTCTTCGAGTCTAGCACGCATGTTTTCAAAAACGCGTTTGCAGGGCGACTGGGGTATCCTACTGACTTCGGCTCGAATATTTTCTTTAAGTTGTGTCACAGTGCTCGGATTTGTTTGTAAACAACGGATTTTAAGTATCCCCATAAGAAAAAGTCACATGGGCTTAAATCGGGTGACCTAGGTGGCCACGGTACGGTACCGTTTCGGGATATGTTTTTTTCTGGAAATAAGTGCCGCACTGCATTCATGAACACATTAGTAGTGTGAGCTGCGGCCCCGTCCTGCTGGAACTATGTGTTTTGGTTGAAGGATGGACTATTCTGTAGTTCTACTCTGAAAAAATCATTTAACATCTGGGCATATCTCTCCGAATTCACAGTTTGGCCACGTTGATTTTCAAAGAAATAAGGCCCTATGATTGCAGATGCAGACATGGCACAACAGACTGTTACTTTTGGGCTTATGTAAAGGCTCTTGATGCATTTGTCTTGGGTTGTGGACATCTCAGTAACGAAAGTTCTGCTTATTCACATATCCTCCAATGTGAAAGTGAGCTTCGTCACTAAAGAATATGTTGCCCATCCGGGTAGCAGTACGAAATCTCAACAACATCACCTCCGCGTAAGTTTTTCTTAATTCAAAGTCAGAATAGTGTAAATCTTGAACAATTTGAATTTTATATGGATGGAACTTGAGCTTTTTTCGCATTATTCCCTGTAAAGTTGATTTCGGAATTCCCAATATCGATAAACGTGTACGCAGTGATAAACGGGGATTTTCAACGACAGATACCATAACACGCTCGAAATTTTCATCCGTGGCTATCAATGGTGTAGGTCCTGGCCTGGGCCTATTTAATGTTGATCCTGTAGCTCTGAACCTTGCTACCCATGACTGAATGAGGTTGATCGATGGTCCATCACGTAATCGACGAATACTGTAACGATTATTAAATCGACGGCGTGCTACAGACAGCGAAAATCCACTCGAAATGTACGCCTCGACGGCAAAAGCGCGGTGCTCTCCACTCCACTGTTCCATGGCTACTAAAACATCCGCACCGCTTGCGCTTCTGACGACGCCCCCCGCGCCCCTCTTATGTGTTGTGTTCAGAAACTATGTTTGTTCAAACTTTGAAATCTGTCACTGGATAGCCTGTATATATATATATATATATATATATATTTGCCAATCATATTTAACTGTCAAATTTTTTTATTTACAAACATTTTATTTTGTTATGGAATGGAGTTAAATGTAGACATTAAAATAATGTGTGAAGGTATTGTACACAACGTGAAAATCTACATAAAAATTAACTGGCGAGTATTCTGAATTAATATAATATTCTGAAATTATTGTGTATGGGTCATTATAAGGATTGTTTTTTTCCGGTCTTTTCGCGTTACAGGTTGGACCGTACAATTCTATACTAGATTAAAATAAGGATTAAGTACAGTTGCAAATACTATTATTTAATTAATCATATATAATTAGTATGTCAAAAAATAAAATAAAATTTAATGTAGTAATTATAATTTCATTTCTCCCCGGCGAAAGCGGAAACAGGAAACTAGTTCTTTTATAAAGATATATCATTTTAATAAGGACGTTTATAACAAGTTTAATTTGTTTGTAGTTGTTATAATATTAACAAAGTGGATTAACATAATATTTGTAATTAATATTGCTTCTAACTAAAACAGATTTTGACAGCTCTGACGTAACGACGTTGTTTAAAGGGTCTGGGTGGCGAAGCGTGACAGAAGCCGACGTAACTCGTTGGGAGTCGCGAATTGAAATTAACGCGGAAAAGACGTCGCATAATCGTTACATTTGACGGTTCGAAAGTTGAATTTATTTCCATAAAATTAATGATTTTATAGAAATAAATACTTTCGAATCGTCAAATGTAACGATTATGCGTTATAATTAATGTTTTTCAGTAGAACGTTAGCAGACTGTAAAAATATGTCCAAATCTAAAACTAGCGTTTTTAACGAAGAGGAAAGGTATTAAAAAAATTTTAAAGTCGCAGCCTTACTTGTATTCTAGTGTATAACTTATATTATATCTGTTTATAACTTTTTTCTAGTGTATAACTTAATATTGCATTCTATATATGTCCAATAGCTTCAGTGTGCGAATCAAGAATGTATTGATATTTTTGACGCGGTTAATATATTGCATTCGTAATAATTCATAATTACTGAAACTATATAAAAAGAGACATTTTATGATTATATTAATGCATTTGAGATTTTGAGAGAAAAGTAAATAAGTTATTAATTAATACCTTAACGCTGCCACAACGAGGACAGATGTTATATATGGAAACCGTCGTGGCCCTGAAACTAGTTCTATAATATTCGTTTCAACTAGTTTTATGAATACCAATGTTATATAGCTCAGCAACCCCTTATACAAAGCTTTTCTTCCAATTTATGAACGCGGCTTATTTCAAATACTAAATACGTTGATCAAAAGTGGGCGGATAGGAAAGCTCAAACTGTTTTCGGGGTTTTGATGTCAACCCTTAGTAATAATTGCGTTACATGGGTCTATTCAATAACCACAACTTCATAGTTTTATAACCATGTGCATAGAATTTTAACAGTAGCTTACAATTAGTATGTAGCAGAATAAAAAAGGTGTTTGTCAGAGGACGCAACATAGAGACGTATTATTTTTTTATGGCCTTTGTATAAAACAAATACGCACTCAAAGGCAGTACTCCAAGATAAGAAATAAAGTTACGGAATCATGAGAATTTGGATGAATTACGGAATTATGAGAATAATTGTATTAAGTTATAAAACAATAAATAAAATAATCAAATGATACGAGCGATATGTATTTTACGTAGAGTTGAGAGTATATACATAATAAGAAATCGGCGGAGACAACCGAAGGCGTCCGGAGACGTCCGACAAATGACGGTATGATGTGGCACTCGAACGTGTCACTGTCACACCTTTTAACTGCTGTATATTTTATACCGAAGAGCACCATTTTTTTCAACCACTCTCTCTTTCTCTTTTTGTTTTAAAATTTTTTAACTGCAAATCTGAGAAATCTGAAATTATGAATTTTTAATTAAATGTTTTTCGGATAACTAAGGAACCCTACTTTTAATTCATACATGCATTTGAATGCATAATTTTATACAAATTATTAATCTAAGCAACATTCTCTGAAGAAAATTATTAGTTTGTATTAATGGTTTTGCAAATTGATATTTATTTTGCGAAATGTATATAGTTTTATGTCGATTATTTATGGAGATAATTTAAATGACGTTAGATACAAATTGATTAGGTTATTTTATTGGAATATATTGAAATAATAAAGTACGGACAATCTTTTTGACGTGAAATTTCTTTACAGATAGGATGCAAATAGATTCGATAGGGTCACGAAAATCAGTGAGGTAATCATAGATTTATTATTTAGACCACTTCATTCCGCGTCACCAACGTCGTATGTGTGCGTAAATTTACTATCGTGTCAGTTTAGTGAAGTTCAATAATGTCGACAAGGACATCGATCACATTTGTATATTTTTAACAAAATTTATTTTTAATCTTATAATTTATTATTAAGATTTCATTTAGATTTTTAAAACGTACGACTGACAAAAGGGAGGGGCAGGAACGCAGGCGGGCAATGAATTTAACTAAAACTATTATATGATATTTTTAATTAGATTATGAAAGACATGTTCTCTGATCTGGGGAGATTCCCATATATAGAAATATTACCATATATGCCTCAAAAAATGATATTGTCTTTAAATTAACTAAATGAACAATTAAATGAAACTACGTAGTATAGTATTATTTCTACTTTCTTTAAGGTCTTAATCAGTACCTAGGTTTCGTTGTATTACAACATCTTCAGGTGGGCTATTAGCAAAGATCTTTGCTAATTACTTACCTTGTAATACAACGAAACCTAGGTTGTGATAAAGAAGTTAAATAAAGTAGAAATATTACTACATCACGTAGTTTCATTTGATTTTCAATAATGAATTTCTGCAAAATTAACGCTAAATAAATTCAATAACAGATCAAATGCATAAACCTGTAAAATATAACAGCAAAATATTTGAAAATGACATAACTGCAGCGTTGCGTTATATATGTACAGAAGATGGACAGACAGGCATGATGAAATTACAAGGTTCCTAGTTTTCTACGGAACTCTAAAAAGAGCAATGCCCAAATTTCTATCGGTAATAGGTACAAAATAACATATATGTACAAAATGACATAGTCATCATAATTCGAAGTTGGCGGAAACAAACGCACATCTGACCACTGCATTACGTGACTTAAACGGCTTTTACTAATCTGGCAAAACGAGAACGCGCCCCTTTCATTGGCCCGGGTGTCATGGCCGACGACAAGTTGTGGTATGTTATAAGTTTTTTCTCTGCAGCAATTTTATTGTGTAAATATTAAGTTTATCGCTATTCACCTATTTATGTAGCAGTTACTTTAACCCTCAAGAATATGTTATTGACCTCAAATAATTTTTTCCATAAAAAAATATCCTCTTTGCATTTATTTTTGAATTTTGGTTTTGTTATGTAATTTCATTCATCAAATACTAAGCTTAATTTATTTTATCGACAAAATAATCGATAAGATCATTGAATACTAGTGTAAACGTGAAACGAATATTACTAAGTAAAAACTTAGTAAATTCATGTTATTTTAACATATACCTTCATTTTACGTGTAATACTCTGTAAATTGTAATATATGAAATAGTCTTTTTTGTGCGGGATTTTTTACTTGTGAAATGTACACTTGTCTGGATTATTTCGATGACTTCGCATCAATCGCTATAATCAGGAACAGAAAAAGAAACTGTTGTTCTAAACACATTCATTTTAACAAAATAACAATGAATAATTTCAAAATAATCAAAGAATGAACGAAATTTACTGCACGGCGATAAGTGCCGACTGCGTTGTATAAAAGGGTTCTAATTTAGTTTTCATTGCGCTATCTCTTTCGCACGAGCGCACGAAGCATAATAGCCATGTTATTATGTATATCGATATTATGCACCATCGCGCTCGTTCTTACTTTTATCGATCTGTCTGTTATAATAAGTCTATGGATGTAACTAACGTTGCAGGTTAGTGACAGTAAAAAGTTTGTCAATTGAAGTCTCTATTTACATGTAAGAAAATGTAAAACGCTTTGCGATTTTATGTGGTCTAAGGTTTAAATATCAATATTTAAACAACAGATCACAGATGAAATCGTTAGGTATTTTTGTAACTCATAAGTTTCACGAAATTATGTCCAGCCGTTTAGGTGTGATTCATTAAGAAACATTAAAATTTTCGCATTTATAATATTAGTGGGGTTATAAATAAATTTCTAATTTAATTACGGCTATACAAGAGAATATTAAGTATGATAAAAATTAATTTAGAGTAAATATTAATAAATAAAATATCAATTTTTTTTGTTTTAAGTTTTCAGTAAACACGTGTTCAAATAAATTATCATACCAGTGGATTCTAATACTGGGGCTCCATAATTTTTGTAAATATATACTTGAAAAATAAAAAATACAATTTCTCCTTTTCACTCGTTCGCGAGAATTTTAACTCTCGCTCTTCATGGCATTTTAATTTTCTCAGGCAACAATTAAATTCATATATTTATTAATTAATTCATATTTTCAAAAACACAATAAAACGCTTAAAAAATATTTATCCAAATTTTAGGACCAAAATTGAATGTAGAATTAAGTACATGTATGTATATCAACAGGTGCTGGCTGTAAACCGGCCGTGTCGGTTTTGCTTATAGCATAACTGCACAAGCCGAGCTAGTAACCTTTTTGTGGATAAAATATCGAAAAAAATTTAGGTTAAGGCGTGTAACTTAATTTTTAACTTTAATTTTGTCATTAGCCCTAAGAAAATTTCTGTACATGTCTATTACTTTACCTGTTGTATTTTATATCCACAAATAAACTAAATTATTATTATTACTATTACGTATAAGTATTTTGGACACACAATTTTCACCATATTTTCAATTTTCTATAAAAATTTAAATAGTTTAATGAAAGCAAAAATTAAAACATAATATTTTCTGTGACCGATTCATGATAGGAAACGTTTTTACTTATTTGTGGTAATTATTCACATAAAATAGCAATAGGGGTTAATTTTTTTTTAAATCGTATGATTACAATGGAAAATTTATTTAAAAACCAAATAAACTTGCCTTAAGTAAAGTTGATATGTTACAAGTCACTTGAAAAAAAAACAAAAAAACAACATATCAAACAATAGAAGTGAAGGAGTTAACCAAAAATATTAATTTTTTCTTTCCATTTTCTTTCTAATCGCTTGTTAAAAACAACTCTATTGTACGTTTATAAATATTTGATATGTTAGACTGAACGTAGTATAATTATAACATAGCATTATAACATTAAGAAAAGTTAAACTAACTCTATATTAATACATGGAATAAGTTTAACCACGAGATACGAGTTACATCAAAATTAATTCCAAATGTTTCCTTTAAACTTATGTTTCCAACATAATTAACTTAACACTAACAATGTTTAAAGAAAAAAATTTCGTTTATAATGGCAAAAGAAACAGTTAAACTAACTCTGTATTAATACATGGAATAAGTTTAACCACGAGATACGAGTTACATCAAAATTAATTCTAAATGTTTCCTTTAAACTTATGTTTCCAACATAATTAACTTAAAACTAACAATGTTTAAAGAAAACATTTTGTGTTTATAATGGCAAAAGAAAAAGTTAAACTAATTCTGTATTAATACATGGAATAAGTTTAACCACGAGATACGAGTTACATCAAAATTAATTCCAAATGTTTCCTTTAAACTTATGTTTCCAACATAATTAACTTAAAATTAACAATGTTTAGAGAAAACAAATGAGATATATACTCATAAAAAGAATTTAAAATACTAACATATAATTATTTGAAGTGAAAGATCGCAGTGGAGCGAAGCAGATTAAATGTTTATTTTCATCTGGAGTCTAGAAAAGTTAAGTACAAGCAGAATTTCGGCGTTCTTGTAATATTTGGCCTTTATGATTATTTTCCATTTCTATTCATGTCAAGTTTCTACTTTGAAACTTGCTCTGATGAAAATATCTACGTTTCTGATGAATATGTGAGAATAAATATTATTAAAAAAGTTGAAGATATGAAAGAGGAAATCGAATTTGAAATTTTTTCTGTTGTGTTGTATGTAATTTCAAAGTAATAAAAAAGCAAAAAAACGATCTCAGAACTATATAAGAAACTACTAAATATGATATTTTATCCAGATCGTTCCATTGGTTTCGGTTTGAGACTAGCGAATATAGGCACAAATACAAACTATATAGAGGGGTGTAAAGTTGAATATCCAAACCTGTGAAGAAGAAATTCTGTTCAACATTTTAAAGAGAAAATTGAAACCTTTTTTTTTAAATTCTGTGTAAAGAAAAAATTAAAACGTTTGAAAAATTAAGAAAGAAGTCAATTGTATGTTTGAGTATTAAGTATGTAGTGGTCAACTGATTTATGAATTAGACAAATACGCGCGCTCCGTTTTAATGAACCTTGAAACGTTTTTTGTTTTATGGAGATAAATTTAGATTTTTTATGGATAATTTGCACTATTGAGTGATATTTTATAATACGAATATAAAAAAATGTGGAAAATATGATAACAGCAAAAAATTTAAATTTTGAGTTTAAATAACTCTCGAACGGCTAAAGATTTCGAAAAACGATTTCCTCTCTTATCTTCAGGATACTGAACAGAGTTATGTCTGTAGCTTTGGCGTATTCAAGTTTATGTCTGTAAATTTTTAATTTAGTTATTTAAGACAAACTAAATTATTTGTAATGTTAAGTTAGAGCAGTATAACTCAATTTTGCCACGTTTACTGTACATCCTTCATTCATTATATCGCTCAGAAATAAAAATTAACACGTAGCTATTGTGGAAAAACCTACTGAACAGAACGAAAAACTTTATTATCCTAAGTAGTCTCTTGGATTTTAGAGTCTAAGCAAATTGTATATCATATCGCTCGGAGCACCTTGTGATCAAGCCTCAGATGCTATGGAGTGCTCTCCCGTTCGCTGACAGCGCGTGTTCCTCTCGTGGCCAGACTATCACGGGCGTTGTTTGCAAACACGTCCCCGGTCGTGTGGAGGGCCACTCGCCCTCCGTAGTGCTGTCACTCCAGCTCTAGCGAGCCGCATTGAGAGCTAAGACAATATCGCTATGTGATGCGCCTAAGAGGGCGGGGTCTTTGTTTTACTTTAAACTTTGATTTGAAACGCTATAAACGTGACTAATGATATGTTTTCTACATATAGATAGAAATGTATATCATGATTCGAAGTAGACATAGGATGTTCTTTAAATCCTTAAATTTAGAATGGTAAGCGTCTTTAAAATGGCGTATTTATATTGGAAAAAAACAAGAATGTCGTGCTATTAGACAATTGCGAAACTGTTGTTCATTATTGACTCGGCTATTTTTTTTATTAACATGATTGTTTGTATGTTTATAAGTGGACCAAGTTTATTGAGCCCGTATATAATTGCGAAGCATAAAAATGTGTTTTTATTATTAAGGATTGTTTACCTATTCTGAGAGTCATCGATTTTACCCAATCACTTTTAGAACAGCTTTGCACCAGTTCGTGCTTATTTAGAGTTTTTGTAGTTCAATAGCAAATCAGGGAAACCTGATAATATCGGAATTTCCGTCTGTCACTCTTAGCTTCATAATGCCAATACGTATATATATATATATATATATATATATATATATATATATATATATATATATATATATACATATATGTATGTATATATAGTTTAGCGTCCTGTGTAAATAGCACCAATTATTAGTTGGGCAATATGTAAGGCAATGACAGATGAACTGTCATTTAAATATTCGGAAACAAAAATTAAACGGTAACATTCGTTCTTTGCTAACATCGCGTAGTTTCGCTACTAACCGCTTATTACCAGTGTCACTTCACTAAAATACCATAAAAATGCGTAAATATTTTGGGTTTAACTTTGAAAATACTTTGAATTGATTGCTACGAAAACAAGGGCTATTATTTATATATATTTTTAAATTGTGTGATCAATATTATCTTGGAACTAAACGGTTATCTAGTTGTCAAAACGCGAAGAGAAAATTTTGTATACCTTTTTAAACATATGACGCGCACGGAGGAGTGCGATTTGGCATAGTTAAAGTTTATATGGAAAAGGAGTACAGAATGTTAGAATTTATTTATAATATGTATCAAATACATTAAATTGTATATTACAAATATTAATTTTTTACGTTCATACTGCCATACGTTCAGACATAAAAATTTAATGACTTACAGTCGTATTTCGATCACTGGGTGACCACTAGTTATAACAATTTCATCCAATTAGAACTATTTAAATGGTATAAATTTTATATGAAAAATTTTTACCAATTGTTTTTATTTTAATGGCATTAAAATAAGTTATATGTTATATTTCGACGTAGGTTAATTCATAAGGCACTCGTCAAAAGTAACAGGTTTGATTACTCTATTATTTTATTATGTGCTTGGACTACTTTATTAATAAATACAGATTAAGAAATAAAAAATCGAGGCTTCAATAAGAGTGAAGGAAACTTATTTGATCACTCTCAGTTTTATATTGAAGACATTAAAAGATACTTATGTAATCAGCAGATTCCTTTCCTGACACATTTATACGATTTCCACATCTTAATGTAAAAATGGCAAAGAGACAGTCGTTCTTATTTATGATCGACACGTGCATTTTATTTTATTTTTAAACAGTTCTTTTTATATCCATGTTATGCGAAGTTGAGATAGTACTGATTAATCTAAAATTATAGACCTTAATATGCTGGTACTTTAAATCTTAACTTGTCGACTACAGCTGGATATGAATGGAATTACTGTTTAATTTATTGCAAACTTTCATGGGTGATACTAATCTCAATGGCAGTTTTTTAGAAACGTTTATCAATCATAAATAAAATTTCAGGTACTTAAAATTTACAACGACTCTGGTTCGCAATGGAATTTGTGGAGCACACTAAATTTGTTTTGTAATAATTTGAAATAAACAAGTAATCTAACTTTGCTTTCTTTACTTTGCTTTGTCATTTTCCATAACCGATTGACATAAACTTTGGCGTGTGTACGTGCTACATAAGACAATAGAATATAACAACGGTAATTGAAGATGGTGAAGGATTCTTGTCATTCGCCTCCAACTGTACTGTAAATAAGTACTTACGGCCATTAGTTATTACGATTTTTTATTATAATTAAAAATTTAAAGTGACGGCACCAAGATGGCGAAATGATTTTTGATCGTGATTAAAGTAGTATAAAGGACATTGTTATTCCTATTAATCTATGATCAAGGACTCAAATACATGTCAAGTATCAATAATAATTTCATTCAATGATACCATATGATTCTTGAATTACAGGTTTTTCAGCTATTTTATAACATTTTAATTATTTGAAGATTAAGATACATCTGAAAATAGTCTAAAAAAGAAAAAAACAGGAAATTAAACTTATTTTTAAAGGCGGTTTTTTTATATAAGTTAAATTTATCAATCTTATTTTCCAATCTACTTATTAGATAACACTATGGAGTGTAGAAAACCAATCATGTATATTTTTCTCAAGTCTTTTTTTGCATATAACAGCTATGTTTATAAATTCAATTTGTATAGAGTTCAATCTTGCTTACTTTAGAAACGAACGAACTTTATCTTTATGGATATTTTGGCCATGAAGATGGTTTCATTAATTTAATTAAAATATCAGAAAATTCCACATACTGGTTTAATTAGTAATTTGAACACAATATGTGTGTCGATAAGGTGGACTTATATTGAAGATCACTACAATAATAAATTTTTTCCTATGAACGTGACCTTGAAACCACTTTTACGTGAATTTCAAGAATTCAAGATTTTAACTATGCAAATGAAAGTTATAGAGAAGTTAGGTTAGATTAGGTTTCCACATTTCTATACATTTATCAACGTAAAAGGTATAGGTGAATGGATTTTGATTCTATATAATAATTTGAATATTAAAAAGAAAATTGTTTAAAATAGGCATTTTTCTTATTCGTTTTAAGTGTCCTAATAATAATACTCAGTTACTGCCGACTTGGGTAATTAATTGTAGATATATTTCTTACTGATTTCATCTTCACTGCGTCTATATTGTCTTGAAAATACGTTTCGACTATAATCGCCCTTATTTATTTGTATTTATACACTTTTGTTAAAATTACATAGAAAATTGATGTTTTTTTTTATTAACTTTTAATTTTTAACTAGTTTCATTAACAACAACTTTAATCTTCATTGTGTTCTAGATAGATACTATTATTATTATGTGATGTGTTTAAATTATTCATTTCAAAATTATCGTCCTGAGAACTTCACGATGTTGCTTCTATAATTGAAGAGAAAATATATTCTTATAGGATTACCAAATTGAATTAATGGTTGAGGTATATTTTAGAGAAACTTTGCGTCGTCGTGTGTGTCAGATAACGATGTTGCTTCTATAATTGAAGAGAAAATATATTCTTATAGGATTACCAAATTGAATTAATGGTTGAGGTATATTTTAGAGAAACTTTGCGTCGTCGTGTGTGTCAGATAATTTTCGCTTCTGTTTATTTATTTACCGCTACTTTGCGATTCTACTATCTTAAATAGGTTTTACTGGACTGGTCTATCGGAGTTATAAAGCTTAATCGTTTAAGCATTGCGATAAAATTGTATTATTTTATATAAAAGAAAACACGTCCAGTCACCCCATTTACCATTCACTAATTCATTGTTCACCTCCACCCTTACCACTAGACATAATTCATTTGATACACGTGGTATACATTATATATATTATATACACATGAGAATTCAAGGGTATTTATTAATTTACTTTTTTTTTATTTAGGTTTAGTGATAGCGAAACAGAACTAAAATTAAACATGGAAACTGAATTACAATTGGAAGAGACCGTTTTCCGCGGTATGTAGACTGTAATATATAAGTAAATAGGCAAATACATATCTTAGTCTCTAAAATTAATTTCTTTCCACGAAAATTATTTGCAGAACACGCCAAATGGTAAAGAGTTTTAAAAAATTATCGTTTTTAAGTTTCATATAGAGGTTAAGTGTAAAAATGTCGGTTAAATTAAGACGTGCCAGATTTAGCCTGATATCTAATTTTTCTGACGTTGTATATTGTTGTATTCAAAACATACTTCAGTTTTTTTATACGTTAAACAGTACAGCAGTGAAAATTTCATTGAAATTTGCTGAGTAGTTTTTATCTGAAATAAGTTCAAACGGAAAGAAGCAAATGGAAAATTGTGGTACAAGAACCATTCATTATTTAAACTTTATCTCCTAACTTATGTTAATGGAAACACCTTTAATGTATACAGTTTTCTGTTTCGGTTTTACCCGGCATAATAGTAGCCATGAGTGTATTTTGTTTTACACGCAACTTCGTACATTGTAAAACTTATTCAGGGTTAATTTGCTGAAGATTGTAATCGAGAAGTAAACTGAACGATTCTTTTTGGTGACATAAAAACCTACCTATAAAAAGCAAACAATTTTTAACAATTAGCCATATATAGTTTTATACAAAAAACAATCGCCAAGCGGCTAATTGGTTGGAGATTATTTTTTTACTGCAAACCTGTTCTCATTTTCGTGTACAATTATTTTAAACGTCATTTTAATATAACTAATCGTTTATTTAACTCAAAAATATTCTAAAGTTAGATTTTTCTACAGAAAAGGGGCCATAACACTCCACATGTAATAATTAGCTATGTATACTGTTGAATTCTTTTTGTTCATTCTCATGTTGGCTTCAAGACATTAAGAGACGTATATTATTTTAATATAGCTATAATGTTGAATACATTTGGCGTTAATTTTGTAGAAATTCATTATTGACAATTAAATAAAACTACGTGATGTAGTATTATTTCTACTTTCATTAAGTTCTTTACCACGACAATCTTTGCTAATAGTCCACCTAAAGATGTTGTAATACAACGAAACCTAGGTCGTGATAAAGAACATAAAGAAAGTAGAAATAATACTACATCACGTAGTTTCATTTAATTGTCAATAGCTATAATGGTTTAAAGCAATTTGTAAGTGGTTTTAGTAACACCACTCATTCGCATGTTTTACAATAGTATTATAAACACCATACCGACATGGATATTATAAGCTGTATGATGGTGAAATTTTCATAGTTATTTTAGTGACATTATACAAACTTTCCTCTTAATAGAATAGTAACTTTATAGGAACTTTTTGAACATTTCTTGTAAGTTATAAATATAGAGGATGTTCAATGTTCTGCTCTGTTAGCGGCTGATTCATAGTTGAACAAAGAGCAAAGAAAATGCGGAAATTTCACGATGGAAACTTAGAGCACTCTTGCTGCATGAATTCTGTTTAGGACGAAAAGTGAGTGAAGCAATCGACAATATAAGCACAACGATGGATGGCGGTGTACTCTTTTATAACAGAGCAAAGCGTTTATCAAAAAATTTAAAACAGAAAATTGCATCTCTCTGTTAATCCTCATCTAATACAATATGTATGTTATTCATAATGTCACGAATATACCGTGAATTCAGCAAGTTGTTTCATTGCTTTGTATATATACTTACATACGTAATATTTCAGGGGCTGTGTGGTTTTGGATGTACCTGTATATAAAAAGGCATATAAGAATTAGAATATTACTATATATTTACCTACCTATCTACATATTAAAGTTTGACCGATTCATGCGTTTTTTTATAACTGTACTTACTTATCTACCTACCAACTAATATCTTAGTCGTTTTATTCCTTTGTATGTACCTGTATATACTTAGCTACCTATACTTTGTTATTTTATTGCTTACGATAAGATAAGTGAAACGAGTTCATCGTGTTTACACCTCACAGCTGAAAAGTTCCCGTCACCGCCTTCAGACTACATTACAAAATATATTGACGAATTTATGCCCCACTCAGGCGTGTGAAAACTTTAGAGACTTTGTTATTAGATTCTAATCAGACCTGTATTATCAAAATTCGATCACGTCACCTGTGCTGTTCACTACTGAGGAATTATCTGGTGTACCTACAATTTATAAACAATTTCAAACCATGGTCAAATTATAAAAAATTTTAAGATACCACATTTTGATCATTGAAATAAAAAACGAATTATCTGAATTTGTTCATGAAGTCCAGAGTTGTGAGTTAACATATACAAAACAGATCAAGGTCAGGCTGAGGAATTAGAATACGGAATTTAGTGGCGGAATTTCTCCTTGAGACCCATTATATTAATTTGAAAATAGCAGATCCTTAATTTCCACGATTTAAGCAAACAATACTCTCCTACCAATTAGTGCGAAGGCCGACGGCAAAGTCTCTGCTTGAGATATTAATTTAAAAAAGTAAGCAGAACCCTTGCAGTGTCACCACTAAAAAGTTGGATTCCCAAGTTCAATGACAGAGTTTTTGTTTGAGACCCTTAACACTAATTTAAAAACGGTAAAACCTCAAGTCTCGCGGTTTAGGCAGGCAGCATCCTTCGGTATAAGGAATGAAGAGTTGGAACCCTAACTTCAATGACAGGGTCTTTATTTAAAACCGATAATAACTTGAAAACAACATATTCTCAAGTCTCACAGTTTAGAAGTACCCCTGAAGCATCAGGATTGATGTGTTGAAATTCGAAGTTTAATGACAGATCCTTTGTGTGAGACCGACAATATTAATTTAAAAACAACAGATCCTCAAGTGTCACTGTTTAGGCAGGTAATACTCCTGCAATTTCAGAAATTAATAGTTGACACAAATTTAATAATAATTAAATGTTTTGCATTTAGTTTTTACACACATTTTTCACAATTAAATGTATAGCATTTAGCACGAACTTTGATGTATCAATCTGCGCTTAAGACTCGTAACATTAATTTGAAAGCGGCAGATGTTCTAGTCCCACGATTTAGGCCAGAAGTACACATGTACACATCACGACTGAAGAGTTTGAACCCGAAATTCAATGATGATTTCCGCTTGAGATTCATAACACTAATAAAAAAATAGCAGATCCTCAAGTCTCACGGCTTAGGCAGAAAGTACCCTTGCAAAATCAGGATTGAGGAGTTGAAACCCGGAGTTTTATGACAGATTCTCTGTTTGAAACTCACAATACTAAATTGAAAATAAGTACATCTTCATGTCCCACGGTTTAGACAAACAGTAGGTATGCAATACCGGGACTGAGGAGTTGGAATCCAAATTAAATGACGGTCGCGGCTTGAGACCCAAATACTAATGTAAGAACAGTAGATCCTCAAGTTTCAAGGTTCAGGCAAACAGTTCGCCTGTAGCATCAGGACTGAAGAATTGGAAAACCGAGTTTTATGATAATATATCTGCTTGATAACCACAATACTAATTTAAAAACAACGGATCCGCAAATCTTTTAGGTAGGCAGTATGATCGTAGCATCGGAACTAAGGAGTTGGAGCCCGAAGTTCAATGACAGAGTCTCCGCTTGAGACCCATAATGCTACTTTGAAACCCACAGTTTTCAAATTCGCACGGTTTAGGCTAGAGTACACCTGCAGCGTCAGATTTATGGATTAAAGGTTGAAATTACCACAACATTATATTATCGTGGAAACTTATTTCGTGTACGAAGTTTCTTGAGAATCAATTAAGTCGAAGCAGTTGAAAAATAGATCGCGAAATTTGGATCATCCACATGCAGAAGGTTAAGCCAAATTAAGTAATTAATAACGTGGTTTCAAGCCTTTATATGTACCTGTATAATACTCATCAACCTATTTACTTTATTACTTTCTTGCTACATCAAGACAAGTCAAGCGCGTTTAAATTCTACGAGTTTACTCCTCATCACTGAGGACTTCCTGTTACCACCTTTAGGCTTCATCATTTTATTCTGATTTGCTAAAGAGTAAATTTATGTCATCTTTAGTCATATTTTATTACATTATCATTAGACCTATATCATCAAAACTCGCTCACAGCACCTGTGTTGTTCGGTGTTTAGGATTTCTATGGTTTTACCTTAGTTTCCATGATCAGATTCTAACCGGATTCTCATCGGAATATATGGAAAATTTACCCTTTCAAACAAAGAAATGTCCAAAATGTTCGAGGTGTGAGACAACACTAAAAAAAAATACAGTCTACATACAAATATGAGAACTTTTCAAGTTTTTGAAAAAATAAATTCTGCAAATACATACTTGAAAAGGGTGTGGTTTTCATGATTATTTCAATAATAAAGAGAAGTAACGTATTAATGACTACATTTTATGTATTCATTAATACGAACGCATCAAATGGGTGCCTTGTTCTTTTTTATACAGTTTAATACGGAACCTAAAAATGTGTCCAATAAATACATGCAATGTGTCGATGGCGAAATTCACGTAATGAGTTTCAGTTTATTCGGTGATTTAGCAAGTAAACTCTCAATAGTTATTATAGAAGAATGCCTTTGTATCTCTTGTATGTTTCAGATTTGTAATTAATCATTGCCCCCAATGCCAGTTTCTATTCTATTGATCATTAGAACCAAGTAGAGCCAGAATGTCATTTTTCCATTAATGTTATTTGTCACACACTGAATAGTTGTAATAAATAAAAATCTGATAGTATTTAAAATTATTTGTTGAAAATAATTCAAATACAACATTAAAATACGTGTCACACATTTGAAGTAATCTGGAAAAACAAAAGTGTTTTAAAATGCACAGGATTAACCCGATATAGGGGGATGTGTACGCTGGTATGTGAGTGAGGGTACAAAGAACGGAAAAGCTAAATAATTAACTTTCTTAAAGATTGAAACAATAATAACATCGTCTTATGTACTGCTACACATATACTGTATCATCCAAGGTTACAAAAATGTTAATCATAAAAACTAATTTGGTCAACTTAAAGATGCAAAAGATAGAAGAGACTCATTGATTAGCATTTGCGTTGTTCCACATGGCCCTGAAATGATTTAAATCGGTAATAAACGTAAACTGAATTAAATTTAATATCCTTTGATTGTACATGTTAAAAAATCACGGTGTTTAATTGAAAAAGACCTTAGTAACACAAGATACCAGTCCTATTTACTGTAAAAATAATTTCGCCAAATCGAAATACTTAAGCAGAAAGAGCCCTTTAGAAAATACTTTTAATTGAAGGCGCTTAACGTCTTTCAAATTAACTTAATCGCTCCAAAGGCCTTTTACTAGGACATTTTTACTTAATGTCCAAATGAAATTTAATTTATCTCCGCTTCACGTTTGCCGTCATCGTATCGGCGAGGTCATTAATATACGTACAATTTGCCCAATAAAATTCACTTTGACGACAATTATTCCGATCCAACGAAGTTTATATTGAAAATGTTCCACTTGACGATTGTTCCCAACAAGGGGGTGATTTTAATAAAATTCCAGGAGCCTATTCAGGTTTCGGTGAATTTGGTAGATAATAATTTATTACTCGAATAATTTGTTGAACATTAATTTAGGACAAATTATATATTGTTTTGTTACTCGTTTTTATGGGATTCTGTACCTCAAACGAAAAAGAAAGGGAACTATCATCATTCACTCATGCGTTAGACCATCGGTCTGTCACAATCGTTTTCTTCAGAAAGTATTTGACGTACAATCTTTAAACTTGGCGTAATAATGGAGCTTATTGACATAATTTGTAAAAGTTAAGACTTATATTTGTGTGAGAATTATAATGAGAGCAAGTTTGGTAGAAAATTTGCTTTCGGCAACGTGGGTATCGATTGCAAGTGAAAGTTTTAAGAATTCAGAAAATATATGTACAGAATTTTTTGTAAAGTATTTGTAGAGATATTATGGAAAATGTTCCACACCATTCTCGAGACCAATTAAATTAAATTAAAAAAAACTTTGCTAATCGCACGTCAATTCGGCTGTAAAAGCGTCACAGTTCTTGAAGATGTAAACTTAGATAGCTGAAATCTTGCTAACAAATGTTCCATAGATTTTAAGTAATGTATTGCAGAATATAAAAAAAAATCTTTACGTGTTGATTTAGGACAATTTTTTTTCACCCACCTCGTACGGTAACTTATTAGTGAAAAACTTAAAATAAAATTGAATTTTCATTATTATTTCTTATTTTTAAGCTCTATTTGTGAAATATTTATTCTCAAGATAATCCCTCTATTCACTTCTAATTTTCCAAGAGATATCAATCTTATTTAGTGTAATAGTAACTTCGATGGACCGAAATACTTAGCAGAAAGGGTCATTTAGACAATAGTTTTACGTCAGCCAATTCGAAGAAAATTCTTATACGACACGACTGTGAATGGATTGGGTAAACGTTTCAGCTACAATACATGCAATGTTAACAATTATAATAAATAATTTAGTTAATTTTTGATAACATTTTGATTGATAACAAACGATCTAATTCTGGGGTTATGTTGTGAAGCAAAATTTCATTGTGCTAGTCCGTTGTGACACCCTCCAAGCTTCTACGGTTTTAGACAAACCTTAATGTAAGTCAAACCTTAATGAATATGGAAAGTATATTAAAAAGATACATTTTAATCTACCTCCCTGTGTATATTAAGTGGGGGTTGAAAAACCTTTTCGCTCTTTCCATTGCGAATGTATCAGGTATCGTTGTATACGACTTTTAAAATGTACTGAGATTTAAAATTAAACCCCGTTTGACAAATATTAAATTTCAAAATGATTTGCAATGTGTTCCCGCCATCACACAAATTTTTCATCTACGGGTTTGAACAATTTGGAGGATTCAATAAAAAAAAAAACATCAAATTTCAACAAATAAAATTATTTCTTGTAACTTGCATTAACTTGCACAATTTGCTGCAATTAGACAAATACGATGTTCCAAGGTGCACTTAGACGACTTTCATATATGAAGTAATGGTGGTTAGACTGTAATATATATTACTTGCTTCAACTTATCTTTAATAAATATGGCATATAGGCAATTTTTTCTAATTACCGGGGTACATAAGACATTTTCGATGGAAAAGTTCAAATAAAATCTTTTTATTTTTATTTTTTATATTTGAGAAAGAACAAAAACAGTCATTTAATTACTCGTTTAAAAATTATTATATCGTTCTGAACAAATCTTTTTTATAACATCGATTATATACAATTATACGCAAATAATCCTAAATTAAATTCGTAATTCATATTGTTATGTTTTTCACTTATTTAATTTTCAGTTATTTCAATTTTTCTATTTTTCTTTCATTGACTGTTATTAGTATTATGTTTTGAGAAAAAAAAGTAATATATTATGTTAGTAACGTTTTTAAAACTTAAATATTTAATGAAATGTAAATAATTGTCTGATGTAATGACTCTTCTATTGCTATTTTTTAACATTTAGCTATGAGTGTAAAATGTTACAAAGTTAATTTCATTGAATATAGTAAATATTTTGTTGTACTTATAATGATCAATACAACATGAATAAATACAATCGAAATAACTATAGCAGCCAGTTTTTCGATAAAATTTCTATTAAAATTGCTTATACGCCAGATTTATTTACGCAGCAAATTAAATATAATAAAGAAAACCAATATTCGCTTGACAAAGGATAGCAATAAAAATAGTCATTGAGCGGCGCCATTTTGTCGCCAACGCGCGCTTTTTCAATTATCGAACGACACGCGCGGTCATCTGGTTTGTCTATGGTGTTGATTAAAGTGACTATTGTAAACGTTTATTGTCTCCGGTAAGTAATGTTTGCGAAAATTGAGTTGGCAGCTTCGAATACGGCATTTGTATTTCACATTGTTACCCTGACATCCCACTGATTAAATATTTTTTTAAATAGATGACTTGTTAAATATTTTTAATCATCTCTCTTACATACTTTGACAATGAATATAGCAAAATTAAAGTACTTAAGCCCTTGAAAATTAGGAAAATAATTCTATAAAACTTGGTGACGAAGTTTCTTATTTATCAGCTAAAGATATTGTAGGGTTAAATAATCCCTAACTCACCCCTTTCAGTTTCTCACTTCGACTCATCAAAATTATGCTATAGAGCAAGATTGTATGTGAAAAAGATATTGTGTAATGTTTTTAAAGGTACCATCTTGATAGGAAATAAAAGGTAATACTTCACAAATATCTCTTGTTATCTCGGATCCGCATTTTACATTCAAGATATTTCAACTCACGGCAAGATCTGCCTTTTCCATCACAATCAATAAATCACAGGGGCAGACCATTTGTTACAGCGAGGTACTCTTAGAAACCCCATTTTACTCAAATTGATAACTTTACGTTGCTTGTTCCAGGGTGGGGGAAGAAACCAAAAATATAGTTTACGATCGAGTGTTGTAATAATAATTCTTGTAGAATTTCTTTATTTTTCTTTTAAATAATGAATCGTTTGGCTATTTGAATTTTTCTACCTATGGCGTTATTGGATTATTATCTCATTTTGTATTATTAGTTTTTTGTTATTGCTGATTGCGGGCATCAGCGACTACTTTGTATTTAATAATATTTTTTTTAATAAAATATTTATATAAAAATATATATATATATATATATATATATATATATATATATATATATATTATAAATATTTTTAAATAAAATTTCGGTAAATTTTATTGAAAAATCTTTCAAACATTAACGTGTTTTCTTATAATTTTATATAGGAATAGTAGGCTTATTAAAAATTATTAAGGTATATAATATGTACTACTGCTATTAATGGCTTTACATTATACAGACAAGTCACTAGCACTTGAGAAGTGGTTCTCGAAAATTGAGAATCTTTTATTTTAGTAAAATTTGTTATCATAGGTTATTTCATAGATATTCATTACTAAATTTTTTGTTCATATGCTACTTGGTTTTGAAGTTACAAGATTGTAAAGTTGCCAGATTTACCCCTGAAAGTGTAGTTGATATTTTTAAATACAGATTTTGCTACTCATCTAATTATCAGAGAGAGCTGTTGGGGTTCTAATATTTAACCTCTTTTTATAGACATTCGTATGATATCAAAACACAGTACAAAACACGTATGATCAAAAGACAGTTTTTCTCAAAAAATTGAGTTCACACTTTTTTTTAAAAATCTCAAAAATTGTTCGAATCCTAAAGTTTCTTCTTAGGATCATGATGCACTTGCTATGAAGAGTTAAAATTCGAAACATCTGGTAATGAAACAATGATTTTCAAGTTACAAGTTTGAAGATGCACCAGAAAAACCAGAAAAAGAATTATGCATCAGACGTATTCTCATAACATCTTTTTTACCTCAGTCTTGTTGCAGTATTTGGATATATTTTCCATTTTGATGATGTTTTAAGTTAGGTTTTGGAGCGTTAGGCTATATGTTTTAATTAACTAGACATATATACAAATTAACATTACAGATGTAGATAAACTTGTGAATGGCATATTTTTTCGACCTTTTCCATAATATATAAATAATAACATTTAAATACTGTTTTTGAAATATACTAAATATATAATAAATATAGAATAATCTCCTGAAGATATCAGTAATGTTAATTTTAGAAAAATTTATATTATAACAATAAAAAATTCTACTGCTGAGTTCTTGGTAAAATTTTAAACTACAGTTAATTTAGAAAGTGTGAACTAAAAATATAAGAGACGTTAATTAACAAAAAAGGAAAACGATGGTAATATAAATAATAACGGTAACCACACCTGTCTGTATATACATTCCCGTAAATTAAATTAAATGTTGTGGTCATTTAGGTTCAGATGCAGGTTATTTCTCGTATTTATTATACATTTACACGTATATATACGTACATGGCGTGAATAAGTTGTGTATGTTGAAAATGTGTCCTTTTCAGGGCAGCCATTTTAAAGTATAGAATTTATTGTTAAATTTGATAAGATTTGTTGCTGAAATTTTTTTTTCTTGATTGTAAATGGCCCTTTCCTCGGGCTTAATTCGGCAATATTTGAAAAGAAAATTCAGCTTCATGGGTACAATGGACAAGATATATTTAACCTTGCATGATCTCGCAAGTTGTATCCAATTATTATGGGGTTAATTTTAATGAGGTTCGTTTTTAATGGATTAAAAGCAAAATTAAACTTGTACATTTTTATTACTAGTTGGCAGCACTATGTATGCCTTAGTTAGTTAACTGGTTTTTCTTGCACGTATTGTATTTTCAATTGGATTACTTTTAATTTAAACAAGAATTTGTTACATTGAGAATATTTTTTTCATTGAATAAACCCATAATCCAAGAAATTATGGGCCCAGTCTACAGACTAAGAACACAAGAAAACGACCAAGGAAAAGTTAAAATCGTTGTTGAAAATCTTTAACAAAATAACCTCAAAATGGGTCCCACGTTATCAATGAATTTAGAAAAAAATTATGGAAGTAACTTTCGTCAATGGACGTTTCAATAAAATGCGCTTTGAAGGCAAAAGTGATTAAACATTACAGTGACAACACCAGAACAAAATAGTGCTGAATGGACGTCAAACAAATTACATTGATAGTAAATTCCAGTCATTATTTCCATAGCAATAGTGCTATGGAAATAATGACAAAACTGGAATCCAAATATGAACAAAAGAGCTCACTGTAGCTCAACACATCTCAAAAGTTGAAACAATGGCTAAACCGCTAAGAAGACAGCACTTCAAGAGACAGAACTTCTTGTTGCCAATAACGGATGGAAGATAAAGCCGAAACAAAATGAAGCTATGGCGAGTGGGAGCGCTACAAATAAAAATAAAACAACCAAAGACAGGTTTGTGGAAAACAAGGCCATTTTTCTAGAGAATGTCATGCTCCAAAAAAATTCAGGTTTAGAAAACCTCGACAAGGAGATGCAAATAAGCGTTTTATGTAGAAAATAATGCATGCAACGATGACGAAAATACTTCAATCCTAGATAATGGTGCTTCTGACCACATGACTTTTAGAAAGGATTTCTTTTTGGAGCTGATTGAATGCAATCAGAAGTCATTGACGTTGGGAAATAAACAATCTATGAAAGTGTCTGGTATCGGCAAAGTTTTAATTAAAATGTCATGTTATGTCAATGAACAGTGGAAGACTAGCAATCTGCATGGTGTGTTATATGTTACAAATTTGAGAAGAAATTTATTTTAAGATGGTATGATAATACGAAAGCCCTACTCTATTATAAAGAAAGATACAAGTGCATTAATTTATAATGATAATGAGGTGGTGATGAGTGGAAAAATTACAGAAACCAATTTGTATGAGTTAAACCTTAAAACAGTGGTCATTAAAATAGTGGTTTAATGTTAAACATTAAAACATTAAAAAAGATTCAAAGAATATATGGACATAGAGGGAATAGTTCATGACCGTACTATACCATATACACCAGAATAGAATGGACGGGCAGAAAGGGAAAATAGAACCATAGTGGACGTTCAATGTTATATGCTCGGGATGTGCAGTTGGATTTATGGGCAGAAGCTGTGAACTGTGCAGTATATTTATTAAATAGAACATCTTCGACACAGATTCTTAATTTAACACCTTTTGACTTGTGGAATGGCATAAAATCTCAGTTAGGCCATGTAAAGGTGTTTGGTAGCGTTGGTTATGTCCATACTAAGGACAAAATTGGATAAAAAGAGTGAGAAAATGATACTAGTTGGCTATGACAACAACAACTATAGAATGTATAATATAAATACAAAGAAAATGAAGGTATCAAGAAATGTCATCTTTGTTGAACATGAATCTCTAATCACAAGAAAGAATATTGCACAAATATGTATTACTGATACAGACACGGAAAGAAACCAGAATGAAACAGAAATAATAAGTCAGAGTGAAGCAGTTAATGTAGAGGATACTTTGATTAAAAAATCGTCAACTGAGAATGAGGACAGGTTATTGAGTTATAACAGTAATGACCCTACACACGAACCGCCTCAACAATTAGAAGACTTACCAGCACGGACCGTAAATTTATGGTCACGACTTCATAGAAACTTCGAAGCAAATCTTGTTGAGTTGTCATCACCTTAAACATATTTTGATGCACTCAATACTCCACAGAAAAGTAAATGGTCTGAATCTATTAAAGAAGAATTGTACGTACACAAAGAAAACAATATTTGGACCGCACTCAAGAGATCTGGGCAGCAAACACTTATTGCAAAGTGAATTTCTACTATTAAAAGAAATGAGAAAAATCAAATAGTGCCCTATAAGGCTCGCTTAGGTGCATGCGGGTTTAATCAGATCAAAGACATTGATTATTCAGAAATATTTTCCCCAACAACAAGATATGATTCCATAAGAATTATTCTTTCCATTGCTGCAAAACATGATTTAGAAATACAACAGTTTGATGTAACAACATCCTTTTTAAATGGGCGTCTTGAAGAAGAAATGTTCATAGAAATAAGTGAAGGTATGGCAATGAAAGATAATTATGTACGAAAGTTAAACAAATCGTTATACGGTTTAAAACAAGCATCATGGTGCTGGAACCAAATATTCACTGAAGTTTTGAAGAAATATAGTTTTGTGCAATTTCAGGCAGATAATTGTATTTATGTAGGACTTTTTATACAGACTAGAGTATTCCTAATTATTTATGTTGACGATGTCCTTGTAATATCCTCGAACAAACAACTTATTAAAGATATAATTGAGTATTTAAAACAAGCTTTTAAGATAAAATAATCAAATTTGAAATATTTTGTAGGCATGCAATAGAGAGGGTAAATAATAGTATCCGTGTTCATCAAGAAAATTATTTAAATTAAATCATTGCTAAATTTTGTATGGGTAATGCAAGTCCTGATAATACTCCAGCAGATTTTAATTTTGTTAATACAAAAAATGTAGATGAAATTATAATTTTGTATGGGTAATTCAAGTCCTGCAAATACTCCAGCAGATTTTAATGTTGATATTACAAAAAAATGTAGATAAAATTATAATTTTGTATGGGTAATTCAAGTCCTGCAAATACTCCAGCAGATTTTAATGTTGTTATTACAAAAAATGTAGATGAAATTATAATGTTACTTATAGAGAAACTAGAGGTTACTTACTGTTTTTGGGTTCTGTTTCAAGGTCTGACATTTCATTTGCTGTAAATGTATTAAGCAGATATCTAAACAATCAATAACATGTAAATGCTATTAAACGTATAATTAGATACCTAATAAATAGTAAACATTTATGTATATAATGTGGAACAAGTTGTGATCTATTTGGATATACAGATTCATATTTTGTAGGTAATGTAGATACGTGTAAAACTATCACAGGGTATATTTTCATAATGAATGTAGGATCGATCACGTGGTCCAGTCAGCAATAAAAGACTATTGCTCTCTCCATAACTGAGGCAGAATTTGTGGCTGCTTGCGAATCTGCCAAAGAGATACTGTGGTTGCCGCAACTTACGTCGTATTTAGGTGAAAGTTATGATTATATAACTTTAAAATTGATTAACAATTCTGTTTGTCATAAAATAACTAAACATATAGATATTAAATATAAGTTCATAAGGGAAGAGATTGAGTTGGGTTTAGTTAAAATTAATTATGTATCAAGTAAAAGTCAATCGGTTAACATTTTGACAAAAGCATTGCCTACTCAAACTTTTGCATATTTAAGAGATCAGATTTTGTTTGGTTAATACTTGATTTGTTTAGTTAAGTTATTTGGTTATTAAATAAAGTTTAATTTTAGTGGGAGTATTAGATTAAAAGCAAAATTAAACTTGTACATTTTTAATATTAAGTGGCAGCACTATATATGCGTTAGTTAACTGGTTCTTCTTGCATTGTATTTTCAATTGTATTTCATTTACTTTAAATAGTAGTTTATTATATTGAGAATACTTTGTTTCATTGAATAAACCCAGAATCAAAGAGTTTTTTTTGTTTTCTCGATTATGACCTGGTCCCATAAGATTCACATTCCATGTGGTTGACAAAAAGATTTATGATCAATTGTTTCTAATGTTGGATGCAGGTGCAGTAAATACATACACATCATTGCGACCATATTATTTCTATTTGATCGCTACAAGTGTCGAATAAAATGTGACCTGTTTAATTTCTGGTGGCTAATTCCGCAGAAAATGCCACAAACACAATGCAATTTGATCAGCTCCTCGAGCTCCGATATCATCCCACGTATAATATATAAATTTATTAGTTGCTAAAGTATGGATTGTTGATTGAAGTACTAGGATAACGATCTTTTATAAAAACAAACGGATGTTTTGAGATAAGGGGTGGCATAAGCAAGATATACAAAATAAGCATTGCTGAAGATTTAACGTAAATTCTTGAACTGACGAATTACACTTTGCTTTGCCTCTATCCTTTCTTTTTTCAAGTTAAGCTTTTTCAGCTTGTGATTGATGCTCAGTAAACTCAACTTTCAAATTTAAGCATTACTCTCCCTCAGTTACGAGATCTTAGTATTCAGTATTTCACATATATAACAAGTAACTTTAGTCGTTTTTTTGTACAAGTTTAAATCGTGAAAATATTGGTTATACAATTTCAATGAAAGTGAATTTGAACAAATTTCTTTATACTAACGAAGCATGGTTGCGGGAGAAAGTACCGAGTATAAATATTTCCTATTAGTCCTATTTTGGCATTAGTGACTTTCGTAGCTTAGGAACTCTAGTCTGCCCAAGAGTGTTGCACGGGCGTTCTTTACAAATCCGTTTATTGTCCTTATTTATTATTAGTTTGTATTTACAGTAGCAATTTTTTTTGATTGTCCTGCTATACATTTTCTGTGTTTTCTTTGACAAGACGGTATTAAGATTGCCCATAAACATTGTTATTCGTTCTCTGCTTCTTAAATTCCAATATTTATCTAAATATTCTTACCTTTCTTTTTCAGGAAACCGCTCTACACGTGTTATTCTACAAGTGTTAAGTGGTCTTAAATTTCTCTCAGGAATTGTTTCATTTTTTCCTCTTACATATGATCGACTAAAATTTCTTAGTTTTTTATTATCTAACTTTTCTTATCTTGATCTTCCTTTTCTTTTATCAATATTGGAATTATCATTTGTAACATCTGCTCCTATATCATGTGTAATCTCGTTACTGATATTAGGCTATTTGTTTATGGGATTGTTCAAACTAATGTCAAATGAGTTACTATTTACTGGATTACTTTAAAAGAACTTATTGGTCTTAATGTCTTCGAGCATAGAAAAGCTCTCATCTTGATCTTGGGATGGTTGAATTTTTTTCTTTGAATTGTCACTATCAGGAAAAGTTATCTTGATTTCTGCACTGTGCTCAGTTAGAACGTTATTAGGTAATATATAGTCTCGGTCTATCACACTATGAGATGAAAATTTGAAAAATAAACGTGTTATTTGATTATAAAAAAGAGTTGAACATTTTTTATATAAAAAAATAAGGACTTAGTTTTATAATCGTATTCAGAATCACGTATTTTATGGCTCTTAACACACCTTATCAAATGAATACTCATATGCTTTCTGAAAAATATTACTATGTTAAAGCATGATGCAAAAGTATTTTGTTTGATACAAAGTTAATATCAAACATTGATGAAACTACATTAAAATCCGTTGTGTAGAACTAGAGTTATAAACAACGTTTATTTAATAAGCAAATCTAACTTTCCTCTAGGTTCATCTCAGTAACTTGGTAAGTATTTAAATCTTTTTGAAGTTATACTTCTTTAGGCGCGTTATGAAAAAATGATGAGAGTGAAATTTTAAGATTTGTCACACAAAAGTTACAGTATGAAGTTGTAGCGGTTGCAGTCTCGAAACAAAAGCTACCAACAAAATAGAAATAGAACCTCTATTAGTCGCGCAAGTTGGCACCATCGTCGCCTCTGTTCACTGTTTTCATATTCATAGTATTTATTTTTCACATGTTTCTAGTGTCTACATTCACACACATGTTTTAGTTTCATATAAGTGCTATTTATATATCTGCTGATAAATTATATTCAGTAGTGATTTAAATTCAATATTTTGATTAATATATTTACTATTCGTAAATGTTAGTGAAAAAATTGTATTTATGGACTTTTTCAAGTGCTCCAATATAATTGAGGTTATCTATCCGTATGTATTATTTATTGATATAAATTAAAATATTATTATTTAACATAATTAATACTAAATATTATTAAATTATTAATGTTAAATATTTATTATTGGTTATTCAATATTTTAAAAGTAAATAAATAAATTTAATAATAAATTCCATTTGAATTCATTGAATTTAAGTTTATTCATTTTTTAAATAATGTTATCATTTTCTTACTTTAATATTCACTTCTCATTTTTATCAAAAATTTTTCATTAAATTTTGTTCATTTATTTTTATAAATATTTATTATTTTCATTTATTCAATTTAATAATAAATATTGAAAATTAATATTTTAATTTGATGTTTAATTTTAATTTTTATCACAAATTTTTTATTAATCGAATGAGAGGGTTGATAATATATACTTTTAATTGTCAAAGTCTCAGTGCTCATTCCATTGATCTCATTGATCCAATTATGCAAAAATCGAATGTTTTACTTTTAAATGAAACCTGGTTAGCCAATGATGAGTCGATTAGTATACCAAATTTAAATTGTATAATACAATATAAACGATCAAACGTTCGAGCTGGAGGAGTTGCCATTTATAAGAATATGCACGACACTATCAATATCATTACTCCAAACATTGATATGACTGCAAGACGTGTGCAAGAAGAAGTTCAACAGTGACATCAGTTGGTGAGTTTTGTGCAGCTGAATGCAAAATGGAAGATGGCAACAAAATTGTTTTGATGGTAATTTACATTACTCCAAATCAAAAAATGGACGACATCATTCATTTCTTGAAAAGATTATTATGGCCACAACAGTTGGAGGAGAATATATTGGTAGAGGAGAAGACAAGTTACCGATAATTTTAAGTGGGGACTTCAACGTCAATTTTTCCCGTGAAGATGCTCGTCCACTTATTGATTTCCTCCAAAATGACTTGAATCTAGCCATGAATAATAATCCTCTGGTTTCGACAACACGACATGACACTACCATAGATGCTGTATTTGTACGATATCTCAACGCTGTTAATACAAGACTTATTGTATCATATTTTAGTTATCATAAGCCACTGATAACTGAAGTTTCGATTCAGTCATTACCGGAAGATGCTATGGCAGGGGACATAATTTATAAATAACATTCTGATAATAAGAGAATTTATGTTACCCTTAATGTAAGAAAATAAATATTTATTTATTTAATTTTTCAAATTTAAACTGCCCTTTATTGACTGTGTTGACTATTCTTTTCCAGTCCTTTTATTATTTTATTGTAATTTATTATTTGCATACAATTAAAAACAATTTTTTAATGATGCCAAAGAAGTATAACTTCTTACGCGCGTACATAAGTACACACACCCTTTTTTTCTATTTCATGAGCCTCAAAACAGACATTCATATTATTTTCGTAATGTTTAGTATACATGTTATATGAGTTTCCTGAAAGATGTCAAAATATTTAATTGTAATTTATTTATTACAGTACGACGACGACTGAAGCAGCGTCAGGACTAAGAGTTGGAACCCTCAGTTTCATGACATAGTCTCTCTTTAGCACCCATAATATAAATTCAAAATATACGTATTAATTTTGAACTATTATTTTGTGTGCCACACACACACACACACACGTCCACATACCTGTATGTACTGATACATCCACACATATAAGTATGGACACGCATAAATTCACACGCACATAAACAGACACACACACATACACATTCACATGTATGTACGCATGCTGGCACGCACTCTTTGTTATATATATATATATATATATATATATATATATATATATATATATATATATATATATATATATATATATATTGTCGAAATTCTCGTGTTGAGATTTTTCATTTGATGTCGATATTGAAATGGTCATCCAATTTCTTTTTTGTTTCTGCAATATGGGCACTATCTTTTGTAACGGTAATATTCTGTAATGTCACCTATCTGTGGAGAGATTAATAATATTACTGCCATTCACGCGCCGCCGCCATCGCTCGCCGCCACCCGCTGCCATCGCCGTCCATACACGGCATCGGCGTAGCAAATACTGATTTTTGGTAATTTTAGATCTGTGATATTTTCTAAAATACTAATGATAAAGATTTGCTGTAAAGAGCAAATTTTTTCTACATTAAATAGCCAACTTATTTAATTAAATAAAGATTATTATAATATTGATCAAAATAACTTCCAAAATATAGCCCCACTAAAAATATTAATAAAAATGGTCACTATGGGTTATCCATAGGATATAAATATATGCCATCGCGGACTTTTTTGTAGATATTTTTAAAATATACAATCCCATAGTACAACATTTTTATATATCTCTTAAAGTTTAGTCAGCGTTAGCGTTCTTCTTTTTTACGAAACATTGACTTTTTTTATATTTTTTGTGAATATATTATGCATGTAGTACACCTACAAATTTTCCGGAAAAAATTATCTGAATGATAGTGACAGCCGCATCAAAATCCGCTCCAAAGTTTAAAAGATCTAAAGCTATAGGCTTATAGAGGGACAGACAGACGCGGGAAGCGACTTTATTTTATACTATGTAAGGAATATCATGACGAATCGAACGATACTTCATTTGTGAAATCCATTGAGGCGTTTGGAGTCCACGGTAGAACTAATGTACATGAATACAAATAGACACGTGAAAAAATCTCATTTTGGCTTTGCTGTAGACGGTACAGTGACAGGTATTTTATGGTACATTGTGGTAACTTATTGGAAAAGCTACACTTGTAAAAAGAAGGGATTGATAACCCTTCCGGAATGGACTGGATTTTTTTTGGGATACAAAAATTCCAATATGTTAGTTCTAATATTAACATTATAGAAAATATATTAAAATATTTTTAAATATGCAGCAAGGTTGAGTCATGTATCTGCTGCATGATAGAGTATGTCTAATGTATCTAGTGAGCATCACTAATTATTGAAAACTCTTCTTAGCGAGTGATTCCATTATTATATAATTCCAAAATGAAACTTTGGGGTTTAATTGACAACAATATAAATTGTTCTTGAGATTATTTTCAAAATTTTAATTATTTACATTTTAAAAATTCGAATTTTAAAATTAAATTTAACTTTAAAAACAATGTTTGTAAATCTTGCTGTTTATCTTGCTGTATATACAACACATATCATTTAAAAGTAAGCCGACACAAACATATTTAAAATGTGACTTTATACAGATTGCTAACGTAATTAGTTGAGTAGTAAATGTATTTTTAAAAAACGCCATTTTCAAGTATTTTAGACAAATATGGAAATATTAATATCTTGTAATTTAAAAGCCAATTATTACATGGAAATAAGTTAAAAATTGTGTTTATAATTATAAAGTACTTAATATATCAAACTTCATTTGCCAAATTCAGTTCAAAACCTTGTGTCGATTTGGTATCTATTGGCTCATATGTGCTATTGTTGAAGGTTTCATTATTCAATTCGAGTTGGTGCTAATTGGGGTCATATTTATGTTATTTGTTATAGGTATAAGATGTCTATTGGGTGTAATAATTGGTAGCAATCTATTTACAATTTATTAACAACGATAAATTTAAGAAGCGAAAATTTTCAGATTCAGAGTTTTCTTCAGACATACAGAGACTGAAAGTTTTTAGAATGTAAAAAAGGAACCAACTAGTAAGTATGTAATTTATTTATTGTATTTTTTTCAAAATTATCTGGTACTCTCTGTATTGTTTTATTCGATGACATATCTAGTTGGTGTTCTCTTCCTTGAACGTCTCTTACATGTTCTTCTCGAAAGTGGTCATTACTCGTTCGCGTCTGGGAATAATGTCCTTGGTATATTATTTTTCGTTCTTGGGAATTCTTGGGTATAAATAGAAATCGCATGATGCGAAATCGTTCATACATGGCGGTTAACTCATTATTTATACACATACAATGTATCATGTAGTCAAGTATTCGCAAAAATTTCGATTGTTCGTTGGCTGAGTGAGCAGATGCGTTGTCGTAGAATGAAGATGAAGGATAAATCTAATGTGAGGGCGTTGTTAATGAATTTTTTCCAAAAAAACAGGGAAGTAATTGCTGTTATACCAGTCTGCCGTAACTGTTCTTTCATTTTCCAGAGCAATTGTTACATAATAACTTTACTGTGAGAAGAACACCGTGACCCTCTCTTTCCCAGCACTTTGTCCTTTCGTCACAGTTGTAGGCAACTATTCAGAAGGAAACTCTCACTGTGTAGACTGCCTCTTCCTTTCAGTTTAATAAAAGTACATCCAGCTTTTGTCTTCAGTGATGATGTCGAATATATCATTTGAGTGAACTGCGTCGAATTTTTGGATATCAATTAACGAGAACGGTGTTTCGGTCAAACCTAGAGGTTTATAACTAGTACAATCGTCCTGACGTTTAAATGATCCTATGGAGTTTAAATGTTCCTATTGACTCATACCAATGCTTAAACTTGTCCGAATCTGCTGATACTTTTATCAGTTTTTTTCCATGAGTTTTATCAGATTTTTGCCATGTTATTTATATTTGTCACTGTTGAGAAGCCTCCCTAAAGCAAATCATCACTGAGTTTGGTACGACACCACGCTCGAACTCATTAAATAGTAACGTTGGACGTAGCTTCGTCATAAGATGCCAATCGAAGCCGATTGTAACTTTGTTGCAGGTTAAGACTACAATGGGAGATATAAAATATCACCTGATGAAAATTTTCTCTTGTTAAATTAATTTAACGCGATAGACACAATTTTTAAATTGCCGCCATTTTGTAAAAATAAATGACAACCTCAATAATTTACCATAAGGTTTGATTTTTCAAATTTGAATTACTTTTTTGTTACAATTGTTACAAATGGACAGTTCTAAAAAGTTTCAGTGCTACCATAAAAGAAATTAGTGTTCTTGTATAAATGAATTGCCCCCATCTATCGGACAGCAAGTTAAACTTTATCTAGTTCTGAATTAAATATTGTGATGTAATGAAATTATTATGTTGTACGTAAAATTTTGTTGCGTCGTAAATTATTTTGTCTATGTCCTACATATAAAATTTATTACCACAGCAGATATTAAATGAAAGATGTAGACCTCCTGTTTAAATTTATAAATATTGTTTCCATTTTAATCGACAATCATTCTCTTATTTTCTATTCGCACCACGTTCATACCATGGGCATGATAATTTTTCTTTCCGTCTAATACTGTATATATTGAAAAAAATAAGCAACGTCATGTCGATGTAATGAATTAGATTTATGTCAAAACTAAGGTGGAAATAATAATATATTTATTTAGGAAAAATAAAACTTCAAAAATATAAGACGTGTTTTAAAATTAAATTAAAAATATATCTTCTATTCCTTGTTCATACAACTAACAACGATAAAGTAGCTAACGTTTTACTAACTTTGCTCTGTTTGGAAAATATTATTAAGTTACTTGTGAGATAAATGCACGTAATGCCACCTACTATAAAAATTATAAAACAAACTTTTTTAAGTAAGTATAATTAATATTTATCGTGAAACCGCCATATCTTCTTTTTAATTGGTCTATTATGATCAAACATAACCTATATGTTACCTCGGAGCCAACAGACTCCACCAGTAAAAACTTTTAATAAAATTCTTGTAGCTACTCTTACAGACGCGTAAACAAATAAACAGGCTTATACGCAACAATATTTTTGTGTTCTGTTACATTTGTTCCGTTACCCTAAATATTGTTTTTGTAAATATCTTCCATATATAACACATCAATTCTACAATTTTATTATTCTAACTAATGTAATGCTAAAGTGTGTTTGTTTATTGTTTTTTTCCGGCCGCAAAGTGATGTTATATGAGATACTTTTGAACACGACGAAAGTCTTGCTTGAAACTGAAAAAGTACACAAAGCGAATAAGGAAGTAGCGTCGCAACGGAGCAACGGGTCGATGTGATTTTTTGAATCGTTACACACGCAATATAAAATAGCATCAGAATTACTACCTATAATATTATAAATACAAAAGTATGTTTTTTATTCTTTTTTCACCTTACAGCTGAAAAGCCTTTCAATATGATTTTTCGTCTAAAGTTAGCTTACCGGAAAATGAGATAAGTTACTTCTTGTGCCGGGAAACCTTATTCCAACAACTATTATAATTCTAATTTTTATTATAAACACAAAAGTGTGTTTATATGTCTTTTTTCACGTCGCAACGGAGCTACGCATTGATTTGATTTCTTGCACAGAAATAGTTTGCGAGTCATTATCCGGCTCGCCCGCTCAACCTGGGCAATCTTATCCTTACTAACATTATTAACCTAATTAATATCATAAATGCAAAAAGTGTGTTTGTTTATCCTTCTCTTACGCCGCAACCGAGCTACGGATTGGTGTGATTTTTTCAAAGAGATGGTTGGCGGGCCGGGATATGATATATGCTATTTTTTATTGCAGGAAATTTCATTATTTTGGGAAAATTCTTAGTTGAGACGAAAAAGTACACAATGAGAATAACGAAGCAATATCGTAACGGAGTCACATATAGACGTGATTTTGAAAGGTTACATGCGCAATATAAGGTAGCAACAGAATCCCCCCCTTTAATCACTAATTTAGAGAGTAGTATCATAAAATTACGGTAAAAAGGCTTAGCATTTAATTTTCTTTACTCATTCTAGATGGCGCTGCATATTTTAATTTCACCCGATAAGCTTTTAACTGTAACCGTGTGAGTAAAGCTACGGATAAAAGTTAGTATTTATAGATAAAAATAATTTTTCTTTTATACAAACTTTCAATAAACATATGTTGTTCTAGAACGTTAGTTTGAAATATTTATACACAGGACTCGACACGTTTCATTCGTTTTCATAAATTCGAAATTAAAAAAAAAATTAATAAAAGAATGGACGAATTAATTCAAATACTTCTTAAAAGTTTACTTTTTGCAATAATTTATTAGAACGAATAAGTTAAAAGCATTGAACATTCGAATAAATGGTATTAAATCGAAACTAAAGACAATAAGGCTCAGAGACAATTTGTTTGATTATGAATATAACGCTAGAATTATTACTAACATAATAACTATGTAGAGGGAATTTAAAATGATAACATGTACAATTACACAAAATTCATAAAAATTTGTCAAGCACGAGTAGAACTTACACTACGAGGGTTATGTACACATTTTTGCAGTTAGAAATATTTAAGGGTATCTAGTTTTTCCATTAAATTATTTGCGAACATTAATTTTTTAGTATTTTCGTAAATGAGAGCGGAATGCTAAATTTTCGCATATTTTGGAATATCGTTTTCAAATTACAATTTAAAATATTTGTATATACCTCATAAGCAAATGATACACATAATATATATAACATTAAAAAAATTAGCCTTTCTTTATCTCGTCTTTAAATTTTTTATTTGAAAATTAATAAAAGTTAATAAAAAAATATGGGCTAATAAGATTGCTATGCCAATTAAAAGCTTCTTTGCCGCATGATATCAGAGGTAGTCAGTTGGGAATGTAGAAAAACATAAATATATTGCCTATTATAGGTTCATAGACGTAAAAACAGGCTATTATTAAAAAAAATATGACATCTGAAATATATGACATATTGCCTATTATAGGTTCCTAAAATATGAATATATATTCCTAAAATATGACATCTGAAATATATGTTCCTAAAATATATGTTCCTAAATATGACATCTGAAATATATGTTCCTAAATATGACATCTGAAATACATGTTCCTAAAAATATATATTCTTAAAATTGACACCTGAAATATATGACATATTGCCTATTATATTTAATAGGCAATATGTCATAAATATATGACATATTGCCTATTATAGGAAAAATATGACATATTGCCTATTATAGGTTCATAGACGTAAAAACACGCTATTATTAAACAAATTATGATATCTATAATCATCGCTTTAGTTTTCCTATAGCCTTCGCGAGTGCTTCTAGAAACTACTATTTTTCACAATTTTGGGTTCTGTAGTCTCGCAATGAGGATGCATTATTTTTAGTATATTTTTCTCATATATTTCAGAATATCTCTGAAAATATAATATAATATTTAAAATTATTAAAAAAAATTACCCTTATGCTTAGTCTCTTCAAATTATACCCCACGATATATAAATATGGAATTTAAAAGAAATTCGAATAAGTACGTATTCGATCCCCGGTTATATATATTCATAACAAAATAACATATGTAATATTTTTCACTGTAAAGTATTGAAGTATGTAATATGTTCTACTAGCATGGCAAGTTTTATCTCGAGTGGTTTCAGAGATAAAATGGTTTCAGTTTTCCGTTCTCTGTGGTTTTAATTATGTATGATAATGTAATTGAATACATACACACTCACACACACACACATGTATATATATATATATATATATATATATATATATATATATATATATATATGTAACTGTCAAATGTAAAACTTAAAGTAATACCATTATAAAATAAAATATTTCAATTTGTTAAAATTTTTATCATGACTAAGACTGATCAATCCGACTATTATTACACCGATAGTGTAGAAATACTTCGCGAATATTTTATTCAGAGCGGCCGAAACAAAACCGCTTCGGGGCGCGTCTCAGTGCGGAATGACAAGCTGGTGTTACAAAATGTATGGCATAAATTTTGTCAACTAAATATTTTTCTCTTCCTCTTTTACTGTTGCACCAGTCTAAATTGTGTTTTCATCAAATTAAAGAGATGAGCATTCTACTGATTTTTTTTCGCATTTCAACCTAACGTATAATTTTTTGAAATTAATCCTCCAAACAACACTCTCTAGCGATTTTGGCGAGGAATAAGTGGCATAAAATTGATTTTCATAAAATAAATGTATTAAACCAATAGAAAATCGTCTACCGGAATTATAGGTGAGGGTTTGATCTATTTTTCCAAATCAAAATCATTATGTTACATATTTCCATTTTAGTATTACATTTCTATATTTTAATATATATTTTTCGTTTTTTCTGTTCGTTTGTATTTATATGTTTTTATTATCTCGGCAACTGAGTGGAGTCTTTTGGATATTTTAGACCCAGTGTATAGTCTTATAAGAGGTACTTTACGGTTAGTCGTTATTTGTTTAGAAGATATAGAAAATGAAAAGCACAGATGCTAAATGTTTAATTTATTATACACAGAGTTTCGCATTTGTGCAACCTACATGAAGATAAATGCTTAGAGTTATTTTAATTTCTTAATCAGTTATTTAACATTATTTATTTATTTATTTTATTTATAAACTTTTATGTATAGTACATATGGCGGACTTATTGCTGCATAAGCAATATCTTCCAGTCAACCATAACTATTTGTATTGAAATTTAGTTGGTAGACTGTAAAAGATTTTACAATGACAATTATTTATCAAAAAATATAAGTAAAAAAACATCAAACATACAAAAGTATAAGTAAAAAAATAAAATAAACCATGGATCAGGAAAGGAGAAGGTTTCAGGAGAGGCAGGACTTTTTCACTCGATCTTTGAAAATATTTAGAGACGTGGTTTTCCTGATGTCAGGATCCAGGTGATTCCAAATTTTTGCTGTTTGGACAGTGAAGGATTTTTCGTAAGTGGTAGAGGTATGTTTAGGAATAAGTAGGGTGAGTGAACTTTCAGATCCTAGGCTAAGGCCGTAAGTTGACAACTCTTTAAATTTGCCACTAAGATAATTTGGGCTATGAGGATTTTTTAATATATTAAAAAGAAGTGTATGTGAAGTTGGCGTCGATCATGGATCTTCAGCCATTTGAGAAGTGAACTGTATTCAGAAATATAAGCATATTTTCTGAGGCTAAAGATATACCGAGGAGTACACTGTTGCGTCAACAATTATAAACAGTCAACGAGAGAAATATCACAAAATTGCATATATATGACTGTGCCCGTGACTTCGTTCACGCGGAATTCGGAGTAAGAAAGCTTATTAGGAATTTTTTGGGTTTTTTTTTCTTTTTTTATCTCAGAACTCTATGGGCATAAAGTTTATAGATAATAGCGCGCACAGCGGATATAAACCAAAGATTGGTGTATTTTTTTACTTGTGAACCTATTCAAATGAAACTAAATGTTAGCCCAAGTTAATCTATGTACACCATTAAAAACCGCATCCAAATCGGTTCAGTCGTTGCTAAAATTAGCGCGCACAACGAAGGTACATACAGACAAACAAACAAAAATACTAAAACCAGTTGTTTTAGGCTTAGTAGCATGTCTTTAGTTGATAACACTTAGTTTTATTTAAAACAATCTATGTACAGGACTCAGTTTTTTACAATTTTATTATATGTTTAGAAGAAAATTAAAAGTAATTGATAGAAAGGGTTACATTATGTATTTTTTCAGTAGTAAGAATAGTGGATGCCAAATATGAAACTTGTTAAGAGCAACGAATATCGTGTCATGCAGCCCTAAGGCTTTCCATTGCCTCATTCCCTCATTGTGCCTGAATATAATCCGGTATCTCGTACAGTAAGTGCGCAACTAAAAAGCGTTTTCATTGCTCAGACTTCGCGGCCGCTTTAGCCTCTCTTCCCCCCGCGACCCCTTCTCCACCCTCACCGTTTGATGAGTTTAGTAATTTCGGTAACGAGTTTTGCGGTGTTACGGAAACGAACGTTATATCGCTCTGCGTGAACTGCGTCCTTATAGTTCCGTCATTTGGGGTTCGTTTTAGTTTTTGTAAACGTGATGAAAAAATCAATCGTATAATGAGATGCTTATCACTGAGTTTGTACGCAGAAGATAGTTTAAATGATGAAGTTACGATATGGTAGAAAAAATCCAATGTGTAAATTGAAATGGGATTAAAAAGAATGTGGAATGAGGGAATGTTCGATTGCGAAAATAGAAAGATGTTACTTTAGACAGACAAAACAATTATTCTTGAGATGTTGTAGGTAAAAGCATGGAAAATGCAGAAAACTAGATTGAATCAGATCTAGAAGTTGTTTAAAGAAACAGGATGAGCAATGCTAAGAATAAATAAGCGACGGTGAAATGTTATAGTTATACTTTAACAAAGAAGTGTTTGTGTGTTTGTTATACAATCACGCCTGAAGGTGGCTGAATTTCTATTTAATGTAAGCTTTACTTTTCATAACGAGGAATAGTAAAGCTAATACAGTAATTATGCCATATTTTGTTCGTTTTTTGTTTTTGTCGGAAATGATGTTATTTTTTGATATTGTGTTCCTGGTGGTTCTCTGTAAACTGTTCCGATTTTTTTCAAATTTCCTACTCCAGAGGAAGCTACGTATAGCTGACCGTGAGAAAAGCCGGATTTTTTGAGGTCGATGCTGAAATGTTTTGAAGTTTACCTTTGCGCTTTGTTAATTGTAAAACTATAGGCTAATTTGATTGGAAATTGCCGTCTTTTAAATTGGAATGACAGTTCAATAGAGATCAGTGGTATTCTAGAGATAAATACTGTGTGCCTTTTGTCCTTTCCAATCATAAGTTCGGCTTCAATGACTTTATTCGATAGCTGTTTGACGATCATCCCTGTTCCATTCATAGTTTTGGTGAGTTGAGATTTCTGAGTAGTATGATCGGAGATTCAATTTTCAGTCGAAGGTAGTGTAAATGGCATTCCTGGTACTTGCAAAGATTTTACAAATTCTGTAGGGAAGTTGACACTTTCTGCAACGTTGACCATCGGGTCAATCGATTTGTATAGTCTCTCTTCACCGAGAATATTTTTTGAATATTAAAGTTGATATAGTAGATAATATTATTTTTAGTTGGCAAAATTGCCCTCTGAAATAGCCACTTCGGATTAATATAGTAGTGAACAGTGTTTGTATAAATTTGGTCGATGAGTTTGTTCTCAGTAGTGGCTATGTTGCTGAAATCACTGTTCAATGAGGCTGGTCATTCGGACAGCAGGATGTGTGCCTTCATCTATTTGTAAAAGTTTTTGAGGAAAATGTGTTGTTATTTTGCCTTTCTATAGTTCAATTCTCATATATTTTGTTAGTTGTAGTATTCGTATGTGTGTCAGAGATATGGTTTTTTAAACATGCATTGATTTCGTCTGCTGGTGTTGACTTGTGGATAAATGGAAGTGTTCGTCAAAAATCTCCAGAGAGTATGGATAGAGCTCCTCCTATCACAGAGTTTTCTCGCAAGTCTCCTAATGTTCTGTCTAAGGCTTCGAGTGATTTTTATGTGCCATTTTGCATTCGTCCTGGAAGACTTGTTTAGAAGTTCACCCCGGCCAGATGCTCTTGAGATTTTACATACTAGGAATTATTATTCAGCTATATTCAACTATAGGGCAGTTCGTCCTTCTTCCATAAATTCGGCGACAATGCCATCATCCGGCATTGCTGCCACACTTATAGAAGGTTCCAATGTGATTTAGCACGTTTTCTTGCCAGTAATAGATTTATTAGAATCGTTTTCCCGGTGCCGCCTGGTGCGTCCAAGTAAATAATTCCGACAGTGTTGATCCGGTCCATGATAACCTTGTAAATTTTTTTCATTGTCATTGAGGAGTGGTTTGTTGTGAGCAATGTATCGAAGTAGTTCCCTGATGTTGAAGCTTTTTTCCTATGTAATTTCGAAGTTTAGCTCACTGAAAGCATCATGTTGTGATGCTGGCATCCCAAGTTGTACTAAGGTCTGGTTTTTATTGGTAAATCTTTATTTTCAAGGTGAATGAGTGTTTCATTGAATATGTCGTCATTGAATTCGATGGCCAATTCTGGATGAGCTTGTCGAATTTGGTACAATATGTCATCATTCGTACTCTCTTTGAAGGAGTCCGATAGCTGTTTTGGATTCCATGGGTTACATGTTGTTAGTATTATGGAGAATAAGTATCTGATTTGTTCAGCTCAGGCTGTGAGTGAGGCTTCTTGTAGTATTAGTTCCCAGTGGTTATCGTTTTCCAGTAGTCCTAAGCGTTGGGATGCTTTTCTGCACGTCTAGAATTGGTAACCGTCAACAGTCTTGAGATCTGTGAATCTTGTAGGTCCTCGTATTTTGTCTAGTAACATCCGGAAATAGGAACATTCGACGTTGTTCGGATGTACGGTATATACTCAGCCTAGTGTATTAGTTTTCATGATTCCTGAATGATCCTCTACTGGAATTCCTCGTTTTCATCGTTGAAAGATTTTTCTTGTTGTATTCCACGTATAATAGGTAGGGATGTCAACATATAGTAATGTTTTCGCGAATGGATCCATTTGGTACAATTGAAAAATGGCTGTTAAATTTGTCTTCCTAAGTGGTTCGCTTGCAGTTTGTCTAGCGGTGTCTTTTGTGAAGTAAACTCTCTGTCTATTATCCTAATGTACTACTAAGTATTGCACAGTTTGTTCGTATTTGTGTATTGGAAAACCAAAAATCCGCCACGCTGCTTCGTTACTGTTGATGTATCTTCCCATTTGGTACATGAGGATCTCGTTGTTTTTGTTTTGTTGTTCGCTGTCTTTAGCTATTTGAAATACTGCCATGTCACTGCCTTTGTTCACATACTTATAGACATATTTAATGGATTTCACTGAACTGTAGTATTCTACGTTTATGTGTGCTAGGAATATTTTGGAAAGTAGTGGGTTATATGGTACTACCTATTGATTATATCTATTTCCAATTCGTATTTGCCTTGTGTTCTTATTTTGGCTGTGAAGCCACCTTTTTTGGGTGATTGTTTTCTGTATTTGGAATAGCCATCATCTCCAGTTTGTGTGTTCTCAAAGTATGGTTTGGGTATTTTTTTGTACATTTTCCATCATTCATGCATGGCGAATTGGGGTTCGTGGAAGGTCCGTGAATTATGTTTCTCACAACTATGTACAGTACAGCTTGTATGCTTTTGCCGATATCCGTGGGATGAATTCTGTCGTGTAGTTATATGAGATTGTGTGAGTGAGGCAGTCCTCGTTTTTGGCATTCGATTGTGTACATCCAGCATATAAAGTTTCCAAAGATATGGTATTTTCTGATGACTACAATAAATCTCATTTGTTTTTGTCGGAAAACTCAGGATATTATGTCGTGTCGATCTATGGGGGTTTGTCCGTATCTTAGTTGTTCTTTGATTTCTGGCCAAAATAAGTTGCTTGTAAATGTTATGAAGAGATCAGATCAGGTTCTTACGTAGGGCGTGGCATCTTGAGAGTATTCCACCATGTGTATTGGTCATGCATGTGTCTTCCTATCTAAGACGAGATTACCATTGTTCCAATGTTGTTAATGTTTTCGTCATTTATAATCGCGTCTGCAAGGTGGATGTATTCATTCCATGCGTAGTTTTTTCTGATTCAGTTTTATGTAAAGCATCCTTTCCGCGTCTATTTTTGCATACGTCTGTATCAGGAATTGTTGGAATAAACGGCGAGTATTGAGAATGTAATTGTATGTTTCATTGGCTCTGATTATTAAGTGGTAAACATAGAACTCCTTGGAAGTGACTTTTTTGTTTATTTCTACGCCTGTTTCAGGTTGAATTTGTTTCACATTAAATTATATCCGTCCTCTTCATACAGAAATATTAATGGATATTGAAGAGCATCATATGAACCGCGTGTCTCTGAAATGCGTTTTAGTCCTTCTCATGTTCGTTGTACAATTATATCACGGCTTGTGTTTTCATTGTCCACAATTATGATGGCGACTTCGTCTATCTGAGGTGTATTAAATCGACGTTCGTGTTCTTCAGGTGGTCTCTTGTCGGTTCGAACTATAACTTTATAGTCATCAGAAATTATTCAGTCTAGTACTGTTTTGAATATGTGAATAAGTTGATTGTATGTGTGTAAGATCCTCTGTAAATCTTGAATTATTTCTTGTCTACTGAGTGCATCGTTGATCAATTTCTATTTCTTCATTTCCGATGAAAATACTTTTGCAGAAATTTATAGTCTTCGTTGGGTAGTGGTAGTAATGATCCCATTTTGTGATAGATTTGTCCTTGGATGGAAAAAATAAAATCGATTTTATCTCTGTTAATATTGATCGAAGTGACACCGAAAGAAGTCATTTGGAAGCAGGCGTTGTACGCTTTTATATTTTGAAGAAAGTCTTTTGATTCTGGAGTTTCCCAATTATGTAATGTACAAATTCCTGTGGAAGTGATTTCAGTCGTGGTAATCGAATTTTTCCATTCATGTAACAGATTCCTGGTGTTTCTCTACTGAATTTTTTCGCGTTGCAAAATTGGCAGATGTTTTTACGATTACGACGTGTTTGCATGTATTATATTCTTTCGTTGGGTCGTAGTGGAATGCTTTACTTGTTAGGTTGTACTGTTTACTTATTCTTGACCGCGCTTCTCTTAGGGTAATAGTTTCATGAGTGGCTTGCGTTCGCAGCCTTCTGTTATAAGATTGTGTCGCAATTCTGGATCCTATAATTCGTTCATTTCGTTATTCTTCGGTTTCTCTACTTCTCACGGTACTCATTTCCGTTCTTGGGAACGTAAACCTGCTTCGCGCTTTTCGACTTGTAATACCTATACACACCCTGAATTTTTTGCCGTGATTTCTTTGTACTTAATTTTTTAAAGAATTATTTCTTTCAAATAGTACTGTAAGGGTTTATACTAATTCCAAGAGAAAACCGATCATATGAGGTAATCTCTACACTGTAAATTTGTTTTTGTAGATTTTGATGTTGTCCTGATACTTACTTACAATGTTGTTATAATGATTTAAAAGTTTAACTCAAAATGTCATTGAAACTGGTACACTTCGACTATTCCTTTATTTAAATTTAAGTTCTACAAAGATGATATGTAACTCTATATCTAATTGAGCACTATAAACTTGACGTTGGAAAAAGTTTCACGTCAATCCAATTCAAAACCTGAAGAAACATACGAAGTTTTTCTCTTTACAGAATTGATATAACGATGAAGAGGTAATTTGATATTATAAGACCAAATCCATTTTATATCGATACAGTTGCAAAGCTTGGTGTGAATTTGGTCTGAGCTCATTACTTTTTTGGATCATTTGGAAAATCGTTACTCCTCAGTGACCTACGTAATTAAGATTATTGATTGCTGGCCTGTCGAAGGCTGGTTTTTAATAAAAGAATAAATTATAGGGATTTCTAAACTATTTTTATAGAATTTTATGCACGAAAGTTCTTGAAATATTGTTCACAAAAATTTGCTAACCCATTCTTTATCCCATATTCAAATTAAAATTATGAAAATAACAGCAAAAATAAACCTGAACTTTATTTAAAGTTTATTAAAAAATATAGCAACTATTCTAAATATGATAGTTTTTTTAAAATATGTTTATAAGGTGGAAAATAATATTACCATTTGTAAATAGTTTAGTAAAAATACTATGTATATAAATGTCTGAATGTGTGCAAAACCAACTAACAAATTATATTTTTTCATATTAAAAAAAACAGTGTTTAAGTAAAATTCAATAAATGGTAATCGTCCATTTAATATTTAATTTCATTTACACTTTAGAATGTTTTTTTTTGATACAATTCATAAACACATTGTATTTATTTAGACATATTATTTTGATTTGGACAAAATGGTAAAACCAAGTCGCTTAGCACATTGTTTTTAATAGCAATAGAGCTTATTTCTTGCAACAGTGGTTCAACCGAAAGTTACTGATAAAGGACGTCCTTTTTTAAGGTTATTATAAAAAATGTGCTTTCTAAAACTCATTACATAGAAAAAGTGATCAAATGGATTTTCATCTGGAGGGGGTTTCTGACGCATCAATAATAAGTTATAATGCATGTTAAATGTCCCGAAATGTGTTAAATTAGATTCACATGTTGTCAGAAAAGTTTAGGTCTTCCATATCTCTCACCAACATCTATCAAAATTATACTTTATTTGAAAAGCCCTGAGACAGTAAGTTCTTGGATTCAACAACATGATACGGTCGCATGTTTTTTCTTTATACAATATTATGAACAATAGAATGTAATACAATAGAGCATCTTTCAATTTCATACTTTCTTAATGTTAGACAAATTTTAATTTCCGTCAGAATTCACTATTACCAATATTTACGAATATGGAACGTTTGTAAAAAGTCAATCCCTGCTATTTCATCAGAGTTTTCCCTCATTCAACGAAGAAATAAACTAATCAACGAAGAAATAGAGCCAAACATTCTAAAAGAGGTAGGTGGAATTATAATAAAACACTCCACGACGGGGAATAGATGCTATCCCAATTAAGCATATCAAAACCTCGGAAGAACTAGCGTAGAAATTTTTCACACGTTGTGTAATGAAATGGCAGAAAAGCAAATGGTCGATGGACTGGGCTCATACAATTTTAGTTCCGATAAATAAAAAAAGTTCCACTAAGGTATGCAGTAATTACTATAATATTGTTCACGAAAGTAAAACCTTACTACATACCTTAAATGAGCGTTTGAAAACCTTTTTATCTAGAGATATTACAGCTGAATAGGCAGACTTCGTTAAGGGCAAAGTTACCTGCGAATAGATCCTAATAGTGCGCCGGATTATAGAGCCAGCAATTCAACAAGCTTTCAGTAAATAATTTAGTTTGTTGACTTGCCAAGAAAATTGATTCGGTTAAATGGTCAAAAATTTGGGAAATAAAACTATAGATGGGCCGAAAAACTTGAAACTCTGCTCAAGGAGTCTATAAAAATCGAGGAGTTTCAGTCAGAATAGATGAGGTATTGTCGAATCACTTCCATCCCAGTGTCAGAGTATGCCAAGAATGTATAATTTCGCCGCTTCTATGTAATGTCTGTACCGAGCTTATAATGAAAATTGTCCTCGAGAACTGGATGGGAATTGCGATCGGTAGCTCAAAAATTGAATCTCCGATATGCGGATGGTACTACCTTACTCTTAATTAGTATTCGTAGTATGAAAAGTAAAGTAGAGGAAGGAAAACATCAGTCTTGGATTCGGATGGAAAATTAATCGCAATAAAATGAAGATGAGGATTGTGGACCGTGTTAACAATTGCTCATCAAAGTCATGCAACTAGCGAATTACGAAGTGATTTACGGGAATTCATTTCTAATAATTGCAGATCTAATGACGAAATCAAAAGGCGTATGACTACTACTAGATCTGCTATAGACAAGCTGATGAAGAATATAGAAATACTCTAACATCACAAAAACAATGAATACAAAACTCATTCGAGCATTAGTGTCCCCCATTTTTATTTACGCCGCGGAGACGTAGACTTCACCTGAAAGCAAGAGAAACAAGTATGTAAGCTCAGTAAATGTGGTATTGAAGAAGAATGAATGAAGTATCATGGACTGAGTTCCAAACTAATGCATCCATACTTCAAGAATTCTGTAACAGACAGTATGTATCCAATATCATAAAAATTCACATAATGAAATTGTTTGGACATGTGTTACGGCGTCGCAATGACAGAATTAAACATGTACAAATTGGAAGTACCAGACCAAGTAGGAGAACACTGATGACTGATCAGGTCAAGACAACCACGGACGTTTCCCTCCATGAGTGCACATGGAGAATGGCTGATAGTGAGGAATGGCGATGTTTCCTGTGGCGCATCACTCATCTGCAACATACTGGACACGATGTACACGACCATTCAGCCAAGATTATAATGACTGCGAAGAAGAAGTAAGACCGACTGCGCGGTCTTAAAACTGATGAAAAGGAATTGTCAACACTGTTACCGGCTTAAAGTTCATAAGGCTTTTGTTCCGGTCCAGGATGCTTTTGTAACGCAAACGTTACTGAAGGAGAAAAATCTCGCCTCAAAAATAAAACATATACCTGGCGTTTCATTTAATATGAATCGTACTTTATTCTCCAAAAATAAAAGATATCCAGAATAACTAAAGCAGTTCAGATCATTAAAATTAAATCAAATTTCTTTCAAGATTTTATAGTTCGATTGAAAATCGATTGGAAGAAGAACTTAAAAATATTTTAACTCTTGAATAAAACTCGCGGTTAAATCTTTAAAAAATACAGATAGTCATTTATTGAGCGTAGACATGTGCGGGGGGCGTCGTTAGAAGCGCAAGCGGTGCGAATGTTTTAGTAGCCATGGAACAGTGGAGTGGAGAGCACCTCGCTTTAAGCGTCGAGGCATTTACATTTCGAGTGGATTTTCGCTGTCTGTAGCACGCCGTCGATTTAACAATCGTTACAGTATTCGTCGATTACGTGAAGGACCATCGATCAACCTCATTCAGTCATGGGTAGCAAGGTTCAGAGCTACAGGATCAACATTAAATAGGCCCAGGCCAGGACCTACACCATTGGTAGCCACGGATGAAAATTTCGAGCGTGTTATGGTATCTGTCGTTGAAAATCCCCGTTTATCACTGCGTACACGTTTATCGATATTGGGAATTCCGAAATCAACTTTACAGGGAATAATGCGAAAAAAGCTCAAGTTCCATCCATATAAAATTCAAATTGTTCAAGATTTACACTATTCTGACTTTGAATTAAGAAAAACTTACGCGGAGGTGATGTTGTTGAGATTTCGTACTGCTACCCGGATGGGCAACATATTCTTTAGTGACGAAGCTCACTTTCACATTGGAGGATATGTGAATAAGCAGAACTTTCGTTACTGAGATGTCCACAACCCAAGACAAATGCATCAAGAGCCTTTACATAAGCCCAAAAGTAACAGTCTGTTGTGCCATGTCTGCATCTGCAATCATAGGGCCTTATTTCTTTGAAAATCAACGTGGCCAAACTGTGAATTCGGAGAGATATGCCCAGATGTTAAATGATTTTTTCAGAGTAGAACTACAGAATAGTCCATCCTTCAACCAAAACACATAGTTCCAGCAGGACGGGGCCGCAGCTCACACTGCTAATGTGTTCATGAATGCAGTGCGGCAGTTATTTCCAGAAAAAAACATATCCCGAAACGGTACCGTACCGTGGCCACCTAGGTCACCCGATTTAAGCCCATGTGACTTTTTCTTATGGGGATACTTAAAATCCGTTGTTTACAAAACAAATACGAGCACTGTGACACAACTTAAAGAAAATATTCGAGCCGAAGTCGGTAGGATACCTCAGTCGCTCTGCAAACGCGTTTTTGAAAACATGCGTGCTAGGCTGGAAGAGCGTGTCAGACTCGATGGCCGCCATTTGGAAAACGTGGTTTTTAAAAAATGAAATCCGCATTTGTTGTTATAAAGTTAAAATAAACCTACTTTGTGTTAGGGGTGTAGTATTTTTTTACAATTTTTCAAACATTGAAATTTGCTACTGGACAACCTGTATATATATATATATATATATATATATATATATATATATATATATATATATACACACATACATACATATACATACCTAATATAAAAACAGCAAGTGTTATTTTTAGTATAGAAGATATAAAAATGAAAATGTTTAAAAATTTATAAATTAGCAATCTCGTTAAAATTCATTGTATAGTTCTGAAAAAAAAATCAGATTCAAATTAACGCGCAGAAGCATTTAAAAAAAAAACAGCTAAAACAATTCAAACAGCTAAAACAATCAACTAAATAATTCAAAGCACGATTGTTAAAGTGATAGCTTCCACAGCGGAAGGAGGTACTGATTCTTTATATTTCCTTTCTCTTGCTTTATCTCAAAGAAGGTTGTAAGGAAAAATTCTATTAACGAATAAACATAATACAGTCAGAAATGAAGGGAGATATTTATGTCAGTGACTGTCATCAAGTTGGAGAACTGAGATCTTTTTCTCGATCTGGGATTATATATTAATATGTTATTGTTTCAGCGTGCAGTGTGGCTGGCTGTTCTAAGATATAACTATTTTAAATTAAGTTACCATGGACAAAATATGGTTAGTTCAATTAATAAGTTGGAAAATATTATTTCGCTGTGGTCCTAGAAATTCAAAGACACGGTTTCGATAGGAATTAATTCGTATATATTTTGTATAGTGTAATGTTTGTAAACATGATTTTATTTTTATAAACGTGGCAGCTCTTTTCAGAGTTGCATATTACTAGAGTAAAATAACGAAACTCTTATAGGAGTCGTCTGATTCACTTATACGTCCGTCAGTCACAGCGGTTTTTTTTTCAGAAACCGCCTGAATTAAACATTTGAAATGTAGCACAGCGTCAAAGCCTTTGAATAATATACACTTAAACTAAAATATGGAAATTTGAAAGGCAGTAAATGAAGTAATCAAAATTGTTTTTTTTTAATTTTATATTTTATGTGGGGTACTTATTGAAATAATAATATATAACAAGATATAAGTATTCTAAAATTATTTTATCTGTACCGAATTCAAAATGTCCACATCGTTTTGCCCAGAAATAGTTTCGCGTAGAAATTTGAAACTTGGCAAGTGATAAGGAAAGTAAATTAGCCCGCATATGTTTCAATAATAACATTTTTAAATATTTACACAGAGAGGAAAGGAAAAATGGTTTCACGGTGTGTTAATCGAAATAGCAATTTATTATATACCAAAAACTACTTTTTTTAAAGATTTTCTTTAAGATAGTTCTAGAAGAATATTTACAAAACGTTCACAAAAATAAATCCTCCCCCTATCTCCAAAGCAGCTTAAGTCAAAATAAAGTTTATCAAAAGTTTATTTGAAAATTGCAACAATTCGACATCTAACAGTTTCTTGAGAAGTTCATGATATGTTTGTGAGCCACCACAAAGGTGCACTAGGCATTACATAGTGAAACATAATACTAATATTTGTAAGTATCTTAGTGGAAACTATCCGTACTTTTAAATGTTTATATTCGCCTAAATACTTGTCGAAGCCCTGGAGTATGAGTCTATTCGAACTAAACAGGTTTTAATTATTTCAACGAAACTTAATTGTTCCCTAAAATTTTTTGATGAATTTTTCTAGAAAAACCGCTGATACTCGGAACTTAAACAATAGATTTCCTTGAAATATACGAATTTATTTTATCGCGAACCTGTTTCATCTCATCATTAAGATTATCTTCCATACATGTAATAAAGTAATAACGAAACTTGAACTGATTTCATATTTGACGTCGGAGATTAGTATCCTATGTCGGATTTAATATTAAAGCAAAATGTTTGCATAACCTCCAAAGGTCGACGTTTTGTTACATTTTGTTGTTAATAGGTTTCCGAACAGTGAAACTTTCTTATTGTTTTATTATTGTTTGTGAATTATTCATTGTCTTTCAACAAGACTCAAAATTATAAGCTTACAATTTTGCATATTTTTTAGGCTTAATCAAACACTAAATATTGTTCACAGATGTTTTAGTACCAGTCCTTTAATGTAACCTCGCTTTATTAGCTCGCCTCTATTAGTAATAACTTCAAAAATTAATGGCGGCTGTAGTTTTTGCTATTAAACAATTTTCATTTATACTTGTGGTTGTAAAATAATTAACTAATATTCTTGTGACGTACTGTCTCAATACATGTTAGATAATTAAATGTTAGTTATTCCCTGAAATAAACGTATATTTTGGGAACCCTCCTAAGGAAGCTTGTATAACATAAGGGCATAACTGGCATCCCATAACTGGCGTCCCATAACTGGCGTCTCATACACGAAAAAAACGAAAGACCTGAGGCGAGTTTCAAGTGATGAACCCCTGATGAATGTCCCCATGATGTTTTTCTTAGTCACTGTAGGAATTATCCAACTTGTTATTCAGTAATTCTATATTTCCCGGAAACTGAAAGCGACTTCGTTAAGAACACAAACCTGATTTGACGTCGTGTACTTTTAATTGAGTTTAAACGGAGCGCGCAATTTTGCCCTTTAGCCGAAAAAAATCTAAGTGCATTTCTTTGCAGAAGGATACGTTAATATTATTATGGCGTGCTTGCCTTTCGAAGTTTTGCTTTCTCATGTATGCTACCGTTGTTGACGTCATTTATGATAACATGTTTATGAAACCGTATGCCAAAAAATATTAAAATGCTTTCTAATAGCAGGTAATTAGTATATATACTTTTATGTTACGTTATATGGTGGAAATATACACTTTAATTTTCTTAAAATTTCATTTATTTTCTGAACTTTTCAATTGCAATAAATGAATAATAGAATCAATTATCCGTGAGAGCTTTTCAAACGATACGTGCACGTTGTTCTCTTATGTAATGGGAGCACTGAATAATCTTTTGTTTGCAGATGAAGAGAATGTTTCGAAATAATATGTTTTCTATCTATTATTTACTTTTATCCTATTTTTACGTTATCACTAATAATTTGTGAAAATATTATGCGAATATGCTCTGTTAACAATAAAAATTTATGCAAAAAGCATTCATTTACTGCCTAGGCGAAGTCAAAGCGAAGGCGAAGTGCCTAATGTCCCTTAAAACAAGATAGAAAAGGGGCTAAATAAGGAAGGTTAACTTCGCTATGGTGCGAGAAAATGTTTTGAGCACGCGATCGAGTATTATTGCATAAATCATTGAAAAAGAAGTTAAAGGTGCATTTAATTTTTTTTATTTTTAAGCGTCGTTTCAAAAATACTAAGCCTTAAAATATTGTGCAAAATGCCCCTTCCTCTCCACCACATGCATTCGATTGAGTGAGGTATTATTACATTGGTCATTCAAATAATTTGAGTGTCCATTTGCCATTTTTAATTTTTAAGCGTAATTTTCAAAATATTAAGCGTTAAAATATTGTGCAAAATGCTAAAAATATTTAAACCATGAATTTGGAAAACCTGAAAAAACTCTACAGTCTAACATTTTATAAAACATTTTAATTAAAATTAAATCGCTTAACCTACATCAATAATTTCAAGAAATATAGTCAAGTATGGAACACTACTTTATGATTGTTCCGGTACGCACTTTACCGGTTTTTTAAGAAATTATTAGTATTTCAAATAAGAAATTTAATTCAGCTATTGTGATCGTAAATATTATCTTAACCAGTGAAATATGACAAAACATATTAGAACACTTTGGCTCACATTTAAATGAAAACTTAATTTTAGCTATGGTATTCATACGCAAGCTGATAAGCAATATATAATGAATTGGATGTGAACATATATATCCCATAATCTAAGTCGAGTTTCAAATATGAAGTCCTGTGAGATCGACTTTTTATCGTATCATATGACTTCGTTTGGCCAGTATACAACGATTATTGTTTCTCGAGGTCATAACACACAGGAAGTGTGCAAATGAAATGTGTTTCCATCATTCAGGTTTTAGTAGCGTTTAAGTTCCCGCTTTCCGCCACACCCCCCCCCCTTGTTTAATGAGTTGAATAATTCCGGTAATGAGCTGGGAAGCATTGAGAAAATTGTGTTTAAACCTCTTTATGAGAATTTTCATAGTTCTTGTCCTATGGTTAAAGTAGATTAGATTTTTTATAGTTTGCATAAGCGTTCCTGTTGGAATTCGTTTGAGCGTTTTAAGGAAAATTTGGTAAAGGAGAAGAATTAAGAAAAATTATGTTAATGGCCTAATCGACTTTAAAAAAAATGCGTAAAAAAATTATTTCTCATGCACAAAATGTTATTTCTGACAATAAACAAATAATCAACCAAATACTGTGTCGATTTTGAAAAGTGCAACATTTCCTATGCGGTAAGAAAATAATTCGAAAGGTTTTACAAATCTGAAGCGAGCTAAAAATTATGCGTCGAGAAGTTTTGAGAGACAGGATACCTAAATTAATGAATACACTCAGACAACAAGTAACTATGATTAAAATATTATAATTGAGTTATAGTTTTTGAGATATTTTTGACGTAGAACATTTTTGAACAGGAGACAATTGACAGAAAATATTTTAGATTGACGACTAATAAATTGGCCACTTTTTTAGCGATTTCTTTAATTATAGAAATTTTCGAACATCTCTGCTGTATTATGTAATGGTGCGGCATGATTTATCCAATAACTGAATATAAATGAGTACAGAACAAACAAATTATGGAAATTGTGCGAGGGGAACTTATATTGCTTTGGTTTAAGGATATCGTTTATGGCGAAAAATGAACGAAGAAGCTTGAAATATATGTACATTGATGGGTACATATATTTCAAGCTTCTTCAAGGTGTCGTGGAAAAGGTGTCCCTATTATACAATCAGGCATTGATTCCAAAGACCCAAAGAAGAAACTTCTGATACCTCCTACGATTCTTATCCAGGGTGATTTTTTACATTAAATTCAGAAAAATAAAAAAGCCTTATTGCATCTGATTTCAGATTAAGCTTCCATTATCCAGCAGAGCCACTACCAATTGCACTGAAAGAAGGAGAAATGTTCTACTTGGCTATCGCATGAGCTGACACTGATGCTCAGTTAATCTGTGTCAGTGGGTTTATATGGTGGGGATGGGGTTCTGTGGAAAGATGTAAAGAACAATCCACTATGATTATATCGATCGATATGTTTGTTAAAAAAGAAGTTGCGAATAGAATTGAAATTGTGTGATTAAATTTTTAAAACTTTTGAGGTGATCCAGCAATTCGGGTATATTCATGATGTACGAAGTTTGTTTTACCTGGTTCTGTTCTGTGGCGGAACAATTTTTTGTTTCTCTCTGTTTACCATGTTTTATCAGTTAATAATAAAAAATACTAAAACATAAACATTTGAAATTGATGATATTAGAATAGCTAATTATTAAAATCATTGGGCTGCCGTCGTCTGAACGTGTTAACCTGACTGAGAAAGAAAATACTGCTTGATTACGAGTCGGATGCGCATAAAGTAACATTCTGTAGCTTTCAATATCAATTAAAATTCTTAGCACAAGATAACTGTATTCATTTTAATTGTAAGGTCCAAACAAGCGTTAAATTTAGGTATTTAGGTTTTTCAAATCTATGATTGAAAAATATAAATTATATTGCACATTGGTTTTAAACCTAGAAATTTAGAAAACGGTTTTTAAATAAGAAAAACTTTAAATAGATCTTCGATTTTAGTTTGAAAGACCTGTCAAATGATAACCAAATTTATGTGTGTGCGAAAAAAACTGTTCTCATTTTACATTTACGGGTGACCACAAAACAGAGCATAATCTGGTTTAATATACATATATATATATATATATATATATATATATATATATATATCATATATTGAGAATTAAAATCGTATTTAACAGGTTTAATTTTATATGCTTTCCTTTTTCACTTTTATAAAAAAATGCATTCACCCTATCATAGCGTTTTTTCCATTCCTCGAAATTACAATTCCAAAATAAATAAACCTCACCTGCATATTGATGGCTACATATCGATGTCTTTACTGATCACTGCCAAGTCTCTGCAGACTCTAATAAACATTTTACTCTCATAGTTTAACTATGGCACTCCCTACATTAATTACTTATTCAGATCATAAACAAATGTTGTATGCATTTTTATTTTACTTTTATAACTCAGAGTTTTAAATTTTGAATATATTTGGCGTTAATTTTGTAGAAATTCATTATTCACAATTAAACGAAACTACGTGATGTAGTATTATTTCTACTATAATAATCTACTATAATATCTTTGCTAATATCCCACCTGAAGATGTTGTAATACAACGAAACCTAGGTCGTGGTAAAGAAATTAAAGATAGTAGAAATAATACTACATCACGTAGTTTCGTTTAATTGTCAGAGTTTTAAATTCACTCGCGTTTGAGATGAATATATGCTTATATTTGTAGACAAATATATGTTTGAGTTTAATAATATAAAATCTCAATCAAACCTTTATGTATAATTTTATTTAATTCCAATTCTAATTGAATTAAAAATCGTATTACAATAGGTTTGTCTGTTCTCGAATTAAGCTCTAACATATATATCGATTGTTACTACAGCAAGCTAGAAATAATGGGTTCACGAGTACTCTTTACGAGGACTTTCTCGTATCCCACCTTGTTTTCTAGATACATTTTTCAACGTTTACTAAAGGGTTAAACCTCATACAATGCACGCACACTTGGCGCTACATGTTAATACGACACGATGAGTACAAATAAACCCCTTATTGAGATTTGATTATTCAGGTATATGAGAATTTTTTCAATAGAAATTTATGACGAAAGATTTAAATATAATTCAGATTAAGAAAATAAAAAAAATTAGTTATTGCAACATAAATTATTTTTCTTTCATAAAAATAAAAAAAAAATACAAAATAAAAAATATTTTCAAGTGGATAGGCAAAAAAAAATTTTGCTCTATCAATTAACCAATACACCCTGCGAATATGCAGACAGACGTTAGTGTACAGGTGAAAATATTCGTGGGTTCTGAATAAAATGTATGGAACTAACATTAATTGCGTCCATACCATTCGGCTTGGTACTTTATGTTTGCTATAACTCTTTTTAGATAGATGTCGACACGCAGAGAGTTTGAAAGAACTATATTTAGAATATATCACGTTCACTGTATTTTATTATCTTGTAAGACGCCATTGTCTATAATGCTTTTGCCCTACATTTTGCTAGAACATATTAATTACAAGTGCCATCGATGATGTTAGGAAAATTGGAGAGCACCCGAGAAAACTAATTATGTGCGGAATTGTGTCTTTAATAAAGGGGAAAATGCGCTGTGGAACTAGAACTACGTGATAATATTAACAAGTTTTCCGCAAGGAGATGTGCATGGAATGATATTCGCGGGAGAGTAAAATTGAAATTATATTATTTGTATTTACATAAGAATTAAAATCGTATATGTAATCAAGATATATATAAAAACAAAACAAATATAGAATGAACAGAAGATTTGCCAGTAGAAGTATAACCCGAAAAGGCTATAAAGTAGAAGAAAAATAAAAATAAATATAAAGTCGTCTCCGTGGTTGATCACGAGGCATGTGGCCTTTGACGGCGGGTGCACTGCGGGGACACGGGTTCGATTTCCGGTCGCTCGCTCGCGCGAGGCTGGACCGGTGTTTTGGTTGGCTGTAAAAGATACTCTCGTAGCAATAAATCTGTCATATGTATCAATTAGATACATTAAAGTACAAAAATAAATAAATAAAGAGAAGAGATAAAATGAAAATACAAAAGTTCATACGAACGTATTCTTATTTTATTTTAATTAAATGGCTTATTCTTCAAAATTCATTTTAAAATATTAAATTATACAAGCCGAGCCCGCGACTTCGTTTGTGTGATCTTACAGAAAATAATATCTGTGAGGTTAATGTTAACTGTAAATTTAATACACGTAACGTCACCTGTTATAATAAAGTGTAAACTGTTTTTTTAAGTAAGTGTGCTATGTGTTCAAAGGTCAAAATTACCATATCTTCTCTTTAGTTGGTCTATTGCAATGAAGTGTTACCCCATACTATGACTAGGAATTAATATTTTCAAAATTTATTGACATTAAACCGTAACTTCGACTGTAACTAAGTTACATACGATAATCATACATACAAACGTCAATTAGTACAGGACAAACAAAAGTTTCAGTAACAAATTGAATATTAAAAAGATGAATCCGAACCGCTGGCGGAAGCTAAGGGCCGTCATTCGTCGGTAGTTATTCTCGAAAATTTATTTCGTACTAAGTGAACACAGTGTACTGTCAGCAATTAAATCGAATATTTAACAAGCTAAGTAACAGTCAACATGACTGAATTTATTTTCTCCATAATTACACTAGATAATTTATAGCAAAATATGGTCGTTAACAATTTGATGATTTGGTTAATTTTTGCTAGCACATCTATCTTGTTTACGCGACATTGCCCCATTTGATTGTTACTTGTTCATATCTCTAAGTAATCATTTATAGAATAACAAAATAATGTGAAAGACCATATATTTTTTTAAATATATGTCACCATATTTTTAACACGAAGGTATATAGTCACTGCCTACTAGAAGGCGGTAAGTCATTGATAAAGATCATGCATTAATGGTTTGATTTCTTTCAAATATATAGGTTTTAAAAGATATTTTATAAGAACAAGTTGGGGTCTATGGGCTCAAAATGTACTGCCAACTGTATCTTTCATAAGTAACCATCATAAAGATGTAGTTTTATAATGTTTCTCTAGATGGGGATCTATAAAACAGGTCGTAAAACAGATCTCAGGTATACCCTAGTCTCAGGTATATCCTAGTCTCAGGTATACCCTAGTCTCAAGTATACCCTAGTCTCAGGCGTACCCTAGTCTCAGTTATACCCTTGTCTCAGGTATACCCTAGTCTCAGGTATGCCCTAGTCAAGTATACCCTAGTCTCAAGTATGCCCTAGTCTCAGGTACTCCCCAGTCTCAGGTATGTCCTAGTCTCAGGTATGCCCTAGTCTCAGGTATACCCTAGTCTCAGGTATGCCCTAATCTCAGGTATGCCCTAGTCTCAGGTATGCCCTAGTCTCAGGTATACCCTAGTCTCAGGTATACCCGAGGGATAGGAAACGTATAATATAGAATCATTAATATTTAATTTAATGAGAGTTTTGATATTGCGAATAACAGGCAAAATATTTAATTTAGTGAGAGTTTTGACATTTTGAAATAACGATGTTTTAAAGCTTACTCTAGTAGGCAACTGAAGTAATCTATTTTGTACACGAATAGTATTTTTAACAGTTTTTCTCTTATTACATATATTAACATTTGCACTCTAATATTTATTTTTACATTATTATATTTTATATTATATTAGCATAAAATAGCAATTATTTTAATCCATGTTTTTACATGAGTGAGTAAATATTGTGTATAGTTTTAAATGAAAAATATATTTTCTTACTCACGGTGCACGTACATGGAAATATTTTTTTAGAAAATATGTTTTTTATTTCTTTGTTTATGGTCAGTATAAAATCCACTTGAAATTCATTATCGTAACTTTTGTTTTTATATTATTATATTTGAAACAATCATTTTATTACTGAAATGTTTGTAACTAGATTTAACAAGAATAATTTGCACATAAGTTTTATCGGGACAGAAACCGGAAAAATGTGAATAGAGCTTGTTATGTTCCGTTTCTGAAATCATTACTTATGGTCAACACATTGGTACAATGGATTTATGTTGTTTAATTTAAAGATCAAATTATGAACACAAAATTATTTGCACTATTCTTTTGAAAATCGTCGCAACTAAAAATAATTACGTCCTTTTACGTTAAACTTATACGTTTTAACTTACAAACTATTAGAACGTAATCTGAGTATTGTTGCAACGTTGAATAAAATTTTCAATTTCCATTAGACATTTTAAGGGTTTAACAAAAGTTATCAAGTTAGACCTAGTAACAATCAAATGAAGTCAAGAGCTTCTCGCTGCACACTGTTGGATACATGCCTCTCCAATGTGCCTACCATTGCTGGTAATATCTATAATCGCTACTCAGGGCAGGCGGGTTGGCCGTTGTAATTTTTCCACCAGCAATGCTGCTGCCCGTTACTGGTCTGTGACATTTAAACTCTACTCCAGCCCCGCTCGACGAGTAACATAATAGGTCTCAAACTGCATTTCACCGTTCTTTCACATCGCTCTTTTTCAAGATTTTTTTAATACATCAGTGTTGATGTAAACTCTGTCATCTACGTAAAGAGCTCTTTCTTCTTAACAACAAAACACGCGCATAATTATTGGCAATTGTTCGCGTTGCTTCTCGCTATTAAGTGCTGAATATTACAGATTATACATCACTCGAATTGGTACATTACAAAAATAGAACTTTTGGAATGAAATAATTATAGTTAGATCGATAAGAGTAGAAAGTAACAGTGCTGATTTTTTATCGATCCTAATAATTTTTTTTAACGTTTATTTTTTCAGTAAAAAAGTTCCTGTGAGATCTTAATAGTCTATGGTAGAGGAAATAAAAATCAAGGTTCAGTCATAGTACTTCCTCTTCCTGCTCGGAAACATCAAGGGGAAGGTCCCAATGAAGAAACATCTTGAGACTCGTCCACGTCTCTTTCACTAACTCAATATAATTTACCAGGTTATGGGCCCAGTAGCTAGAGTTCTAAAATAACTCGAAGATTAGAAAAGTAAACCAGATGAACTGAAAAAAAAAATTAATAGGAAAATTATCTGGTCGCGAAATTTTCACTTGATTCACCGTTAACATTTGTCTCCAAAATGAAGAATTATGGGATTGTGTTGAAAATAACGGCACTGTAGATTTTAAAAAATATTTGAAACTTAGGTCGAAAATAATGTTACTAATCTACAAAATTAGGTGCGAGAAGCTCAAACTTCAAAGGAAGATTGGGATAATTTAGCACGATGAAACAAGGCTAGCACATCCGAGTGAATTTATTTCGGGATGTATGTACAACAACACGTGTCAAATATCAAAATATAGAAGAATATGTCAGCGGAATAATTACCACAGCGGATAAGTCCCGAAACATCGGATTTAAAGTGTACGACACGTGACGTGAAATAATACAAGATGGCAGAAGAAACGACGGTGATACACAGGCGTTCGCAATCAAGCGATATTTTAAATTAAAAGGATATAAGAACAGTTCCCAGAAAGAACTCCGTTGTTTTGATGCAACTGATTTGGTCATATAAGAGAGGAATGTAGGTTATAGCATAAATAAAGAAGAATTTAAATCAATAAACCTTAAAATATGCTTCCACATTTACAACCACAATAAATAGTGAATTCTCGTTTATAGATATTTGTGAATTGTGACATCTATAATACTAAAGCTCAAGGTAATAAATTCCTACTTAGAAATGGATTATATCTACCAGATTTGACAACGAATCTATTATCACTAATAAAATGATAAAAACCGGGAGCCATATACAATTTATTGCGAAAGGGTGTCGTAACAAGAAATAAAGAAAAATGAAATCGTGACACTGCGAGTATAGTTAATGGCATGTACCGGATAAATACACTCAAAATTCCTACTAAAATGGCAACAGTGACAAAAGGCAGGGATGCTGTTTTCCTCGAATTCATCGTGAAGAAAAATTATGTCCCAGTGATCTTGAGATACATTTAAATAACACCGAGATCCATAAACAAATAATGACGTTTCAAAATAACTGACGGGATGCTACTAATTATATTTGCTAGAATGAAAGTTCATTCTTCTTCAAAATTTAATTCCGAGATGTGGAACATGTTTATAAATTGAGAACGAAGTCTAAAAATTGTGAAGTGTGGTTATAAAGGTTTACTATTATCCACAGTAGCATTAGAAATAATTCAATATGACATTACCGCAGTATTCTTATATGGTGACTTAAAGGAGGTATTGACCCAGAGTCTCTAGTAACATGACTCAAAGTTACTACATATTAAAATTAATTGTAGTAAAAAAAAATTGCAAAATATCGGTAAGGTTTGATCATGTGGTATTGGTACACGTAGGATTAAGCAAATTTGTTATCAAGGAATGCAACTATGGAAGACGATTAAGTCTTATGATGATTTTTGTTTAAGTCAAATTGATAAAATGAACAGCATTCTCGTGAAGTAGGCAAAAGGTAGCAAGATTTCCACACATAAAGTGTACTTATGCTAATTATTATATAAGAAAATCTGTTTTGAATAGTGAATTTCTGAATAAAATTAAAAGTTTTAGGTTTTAAATGTCATTAGAAATGTCTTGTTGACATACAGATTGAGAGAACTGGCAAAATATGTACAAAAGTGATTTGAGAAAGAAAATGGTAAAATATTGCTGAATTAGTTATTAGTATCAGATCAAATCAGAAAATGGTATTAAATAACATGTGTGAATACAAAGACATGAAGAAATCAAGGAACTCGCATTATGCTATGCACATCATGCCTTTTATTGTCAATGGAATTAAATTATTGTAACATAATTGTATGTATAAGGTATAAATTATATTTAAATATAAGATTGGATGTTTTTAAGCGAAACTGTTGCCCATTGGGAAGGCAAGTTTTTATAAAGTGCGTAAAAGGGTGTTAGCCGTTATGGTTCCAAGGGTTGATTACCGTACGGAGGGGTTGATATGTTTATTAATTTTGGTAATACGTTACGAGACGTTTTGGGAAATGAGCGTCGTGAGCGCCCCGTCGCGTCGCGTTTCTCGTACATTACATGTGTGTGTTACTTGCATACGATTTAAAAGAGATTTATTTGCGAGTATTAGAGAGGATAAAGTATTCTGCAAAACACTCACAATTTATTTGGGGTCATCAACCCAAATTTTGATTAATCAGCAACACTTAGCGTTACTGTTTTGAAGGGAAATATTAATGGGCCAAGGCGTCGTATGATTATAATAGAAGTTTAATAGGAACATTTTTTTAAGGGACTGAAATAATTATTTTGATTATAATCAATCGTGGTAACCTAAAATCTGAAAGGGATGACTAGTACTTATGTTTGAATTTTTATGTTTGCTTACTGAAAGAGATTAGCAAGTAGATTAACGGTACTGATGGCGATGAAAACGAAGTGAATATCTGAGTGAATGTATATTTGTAAATCACTTTCACTTCACTTTTATACAAATGTTAACGAGAAATAATATTACCCACTGCTCGTATCAATGCGTCGCGACATAGCGGTGTCTTTTTTATAATGACATTTTGTATATTTACTTAAATTTCAATATTTTTGTACGCAATATACTACTTTGTATCAGTTTTTTCTCCATATATGTTAAATAATTAAATAATTAAAAAAGAAACATGTATATTTTATGGACAGAAAACGGGAACAGGATGTAAGTGAAACCAAAACCAGATTATTACTAGAAAACAATGTCAGCTAGCTCTCCATTGCATGTAATGAAAGTTTGCTCCTAAAAACGACCTATTTACTCCATAGTTTAGTAATAAATGCGATAGAAGTTTTGATAACGACTACAACATAGAAGATAAAAATGCTGAGTTTTCCTTATAATGATTCATGTCGTCTGCAGTCCGCTTAATATTTTGATACATATTGTATATATTATATATATATATATATATATATATATATATATATATATATATATATATAATATATATACATATTTTTTTTTTGATAAATATTTTGATACTTTTAAAGAAGTGTTCAAGGTGAGTAATTTTGTGCAGCTAAACCCAATTCGCCCAAATTTTTCATAGTCACCTAATTTTCAGATTTTAACTGATATATCTTAACGCTGATTACCATTGTTGAGTAACAAAACATACAACCTTATTTTTTCATATAAAATATTGGGCTAAAGCCATAACGTAACAAAGTATATTGGTTAATATAAACAGACTTAAAATATATATTCATTTATAGGATACCATAATAGCGTCTTTGACATGCAGCTCTACAATATAAGTTCCCTTTGAGCTCAAAAATAATATAGATAGGTATAATTTTATTAAAAAAAATATACAGGTATAAAGTTTGCACTTAGCAAATGCAACTTTGATCTACAGTTTATTATATTTCCGCAGTGAGAAGACGATCTTCGGACTTTTCAGTCACACTTAAATACGAATCATAGCTGCTATTTTACTGGTATTTCAAATTGAATCCATTGAATCTTCTTATTAACTATATTCAACCACAAATTGATATTATTGGTAGCTAAAAATTACGATGGTTCATGGCAATTAGTTATCAGCGGCTTGGTGGATTGATTTGTTTCGTAGTAAAGTCGCCTTGCCGATTCGTTAACATTTCAATCGGCGCCTTCGAAGGACTGAGGTTAATTGTAACATTTTTATGAAATGACTTTTATTAAATAATTCGAAAAGCAAAATTCATATTTCAAGCTATAATTCTATCAACATATTTCGGATTAAGAAGAAACGTAAGACCTATCGGAATAGTTTATCTTTATACTAAAATTAATCCAAATCTTGTATGCTCGTTTCGGCGCTAATTTTGATCATCAGAAAATATGATAATGTTTTTAAGCACCGGTCACGACTTAAATTTTTAAATCCATTCAACATCTATATTTCCTCGCTTTTATACTTAGCACTCTCTATTATAATTGCAGCACATCATATTTTCGGTTTAGTTTTGGACACATTCGAGATCGACTCACGTACTGGGGGTTTCGTTGATATCAGCGGCGGCGCTAGACCAAATGTGTACGTCGGCGACATCAAGTACGCGAGGCCTCTTTACTTCACAATGAAAAAAACCGTTAAATTAAGTGAGCCAAATTATAAAACAATTTATGAGTATAACGAGTTTTATTGTTAATTAATTGATGACAAAAAATAATTACACACATAGAAATTAAAATAGTCGAACTTTTCGGTTTTTAGCCTCACTGAATTTTTTTCAGGATTGTGTCGTAGTTAAGTCTAGCCGCTATTTCAGCTTCGATTGAGAGAACTGATAACGCGGATAGTCAGTCTTGGCTCATCGTGCTTCTCAAATAGGTTTTATATCAATTATTTGAAATCTATGCCAAAAGAAGATCTTCTCAAACATTGTAATGATTTAGGTACAATACTTCGGGAAGGCGAAAACATTGACATACAGCCTTTCGAACTATATGAAGAACTTCAGGTTTTAAAAACTAATTCAGTAAACTCTATCAACGGCGCGAAACAACTCATCCGATACATTTTAGAAAATAATTTAGAAGAAATATATCCAAATGTTTATATTACAATTAGAATCATGCTCACAGTTCCGGTCCGCACAGCTTCCGCTGAGAGAAGCTTCTCAAAGTTGAAATTGATAAAAACCTATTTGAGAAGCACGATGAGCCAAGACAGACTATCCGCGTTATCAGTTCTGTCAATCGAAGCTGAAATAGCTGCTAGACTTAACTACGACACAATCCTGAAAAAATTCAGTGAGGCTAAAAGCCGAAAAGTTCGACTATTTGAATTTCTATGTGTGTAATTATTTTTTGTCATCATTTTATTAACAATAAAACTCGTTATACTCATAAATGATTTTATAATCTGGCTCACTTAATTTAACGGTTTTTTTTCATTTTGAAATGCAGTTCACTGCATTTCAGGAGATTCAACTGGTTCATCAGTATGTTCGTAATTAAACATTCGTTTTTTCCTGGCTATTCTTTTTTCCTTAAATTGAGACTGAATTTCATAAGTACTTTTCTCCACAAACAATCTAGCTTCTGTTACGCTTTTTTCAAATCCTGTATTACAGAATTCTTGAATCCAGCTACAAAATAAACGTAAAGTATCAATAGCGACTTTCAAGTTGACTTGAACCGATTGCCATAGTTTACTTATATTGTTTACACGTAGCAAAACCTCATACCACACGTGTATTGCAACAATAAACTCAAAAGTTAACATTTCGTTCAGGACTGCTTCACTGTCGCTTAGAGTTTTGGAATCATCAGTTTTATTTTTCAGTTCATTCACGCATTCGATGACATCATCAAATTGTAAAAATATTGCTTTTACTGCTCCGATTCTACTCTCCCATCTCGTTTCAGACAGAGGTTGTAATGTCAATTTTAATTTTCTTTTTACTGTCTCCCAACGCTTGCGTGACTTTGAAAACAGCACATAGATTTTATTGATAAAGCCGAAAAATGTTTTGGCTGTCGTTGAAGAGTTAGCTGCATTTATCAAAAGTAAATTCCAACTGTGACATCCGCATGGTGTGAAGAATTCTCTTGGATTTATATTGAGTATTCTTGTTCTGACACCTTTGTTAATTCCGACCATATTGGCGCCGTTATCATATCCCTGTCCTCGACAGTTTTGGATATCTAGATCATTTCTTTCCAGTTCTTGTAATATTGATTTTGTTAAATACTCTCCTGTTGTTTCTGCGACGTCAATAAACCCAATAAAATGTTACTCTATAGCTCCAGTTGACAAATTGCAAAATCTTAATATTATTGACATTTGTTCAACACGACTTACGTCCCTGGTACAATCGAGCAAGATGGCGTAGTATTTTGCTTGTTTAACCCTGTGTATTATTTCGTTAATAACTAATTTAGACATTAATGTAATTAATTCGTTTTGGATGTCGTGGCTCAGATAATGTTGATTAAGTTGCTTTTCATTAATACGTTGCATATGCTCCCGTAGTGTCGGATCATATTTAGATAACAACTTAACTAAGTCTAGAAAATTGCCAGAGTTTTTACTATCGTTCAATTTCAAGGATTCTCGATGAGCTCTAAATGCCAAATTGTGTGAGGCCAAGTAGTTTATTATATCTATCAATCTTTCAAACAAATTATACCAATACTTTTGGGATTCCCTAATCGATCTCTCGTTATCCTTATCTATTGTTTTACCGTGTTTGATTCCTTTAAAGAGTTCCATCCATTTAATCATGCACTCCATGTGTCCTTGACTTTGTTCATGTATTTGCAATATCCGACTCAGATCCTTCCAATCACAACATCCTTCTTTTATTATCTGTGTCTGCAAATGTGAAAAAAGTCTACATGGAAAGCAATGAACTTATCTTGAGATATGGAGTAAGTTAACCTTCTGCGATGTTGCGTTTCGCCGTTACTCAATTTTCTAGTAAAATGAAATTTAGAAAAATGTCTTTTACTTTGGTCTTTTGGGTAATTTTCATCAGATTTCTCTAGGTCTTGATCGGGACCGTTTTGAATTAAGTCATGGCGCTGCTCATTGTTTAATGGCAATACCCACTTCCCCGGATCTAGGTCTATTAATGGCTCGCTTAAAATGAACTTCTTGCTCTTGATTTTCTGACTCACACATATACTCACTTTCTAACTCTTTATTGGATTCAGAAATTTGGGTCACAGTAGATTCACTCGATGTTGAAGGTAAAGCTGTATCAGAAATTTGACTAAAAGTTTCATTAAACTCTGAAGCTGGTTCTGTTTCAGAAAACAAAGATTCATCACATGACTCTGAAGCAGTGACACCTGAAGAAGGCTTTTTAAGAAATTTCATCATACTGGAACTCAGAGCTTGGTTGGATATAGCCGTTTCAGCCTTTCTTTTTCTTTTTGACGCACCGGATTCCCATTTTCTCCCTACATCTCTGTCTTTAGAGGGTCCTCCATGATGACCTAAAATATTTTTAGTTAAGTTTGGTAAGAACGCAATGTTACAGGATACAGATTATAAGAGTTGGTTGATGATTATTACACAGGGAGATCCTGAATAAAGTGCAAATACGAAAACCATGGATTACGATACATACCCGGAACATTTTTTGTCAAACTTTTTGTCGGAAATGAAAAAAAAAACGACTATACAAAATTTACGAGTCAGCTGCCAACTTTGTAGGCATCCACTGCTGGATATAGGCCTCCCCTAAGAGCGCCACCTTGATCGGTCGCGGGCCAGCTGCATCCAGCGACTTCCGACGACCCTCACCAGTACCCGTAACATGAGCGACTTTGTTACGCGCGACTTCGTTACGTACTCTAGCTAACTCGTTCGATTTGCGTTGGAGTAAGCGAGATAGAAAGTCATCTCACGCGTGACAAAACCGCGCATGTTAGGCGGGCAGGTCATCAGACCACCAAGTGGCGGCCTACCGACCCTTCGTTTACCGGTACGCGGCCGCCACTCGAGAACCTTTATGTAGTCCCCATCGGTTAACTGCTCTACGAGCGATGTGGCCTGCCCACCGCCACTTCAACGTGCTGACCCTACGAGCTATGTCGGTATGTGTTCAGTGTAATGGTCTCAATCTATGGTTTTCGTATTTGCACTTTATCCATAACCAACCTGTATACGTATGTCAGCCTGTATATGTATGTACGTACATGCCACAGATCGAATATTTTTATTTTATTGTCACTATTGAGAAGCCAAAGGTAAGTAGGTACCTACCTACCTACTTATTTTGTTAAATACGTAATGCAGGAGCAACTTGTTATAAGCAAGGTCTTTCTATGGAGAAGTGAAATAATTTGTTGTAGGTACCTATTCATTCATATTATTTTGTACTTATTGTAGGAACACCGCACGAGACCTATGAAAAAAGAACTCTGTGAAAATAATTGTTACGAATTTTGACGCATACAAAACATACTCGAAGGCATTGATCGAGAGGCGAAATATTTCTATTATCTCGAGAAGAAACACTAGCGCAGGTTTAAAAATAACCTATTCACTTTTCTATTTCGGTCTATGGAGAAATAGATGACCTATATTTTAATAAGTAGGTAGGTAGGTACTTTACTTACCTAGGTAAATATAAAATCAAACCTATTTCTTGGTTAATTTTACGAGTATTTACGACTTATAAAAGATATAGGTAACTATTGATTTTGACGAAATAATTTCGTTAAAGTCGTTAAAAAGTTGATGTTGACTTACCTTAACACTAGCTATGAAATTAATAACAAATAACGTAAAACTTTTATTCACTAGAACTGTGCACTAGAACGTCGGGGTGTTGACTTTACAATACAATAAAAAGAAACTTTGCGCTTGCGAGTCTGCGAGTTGCCGTATGAAGAAAATTACTCTCACAGAAAAATGAAATATAGATAAATAAACTAAACAACACGGGGATTCCCCGTCCAGTCTCGTGAGCCGTGCGCGAAATTAAGCGTTTTCACACTACCCGATAATACGATATCGGTATCGGGCGCTCATAATGAAGAGCACACACACATTATGTTTGTATGTGTACTAAATTAAGATCTTTTGCACGTATAATTGATTTATTTATTGCATTCATGGGTTTACTTACACCCATGAATTCAATAAATAAATAAATGATAAATGCCATACACATTACTTACAAACATTTTCACTCAATACAGATATCGTGTCGGGCAGTGTGTGTGAGAACGCTCATTAGAGCGAAACATTCATTTCATAGTGTTGACAGACAGACGATTCTGAATACCCGTAAAGTACCTACTAGGTACTCACTTCCATCGGGCACGTGTTAAATAATAAAATTCATTATCATCTGCTTAGCTTTTTCCCGAATTGTTCGGGGTCGGCAACCTAAGCCAGGATGATTGGCGAAACAAAAATAAATAGGTAACTAGTTTTTCTGCGAGGCCCCCTCAGATGCGAGGCCGTCGGCGGTGGCCGACGTCGCCGACGCCTAGCGCCGCCACTGGTTGATATAGTTAGCCAAAAGTACATTTTAGGAAATTCACTGAATTTAAAATACAAAAGAACGTCTCGATAACGTTAGTTAGTCTGGAGTCAGAAAGGATCTGCTTTTTGTCTCACGCACATCCCTCTTATCTGCTATCTACGCGTGAGTTCCGCTAGTCTCAAGTCATTTATTTAAATAAAAGTACGCTTATTTGCTTGTATTTTTTTGTAATCATCTGGTTTTTCCTCGTTTTTTTTTTATAGTGGCTAGTCACCGATCGTTTCGCAGAAAGTATGTAAAATACTTCATATTTTATATGGATAGTTATTTTGGCTTAGAAATAAATATTTTCAGTCAATTATTGTTTAAAAAAGTGTCCATATATGAACCAAATGGTAGGTTTCCGGCTGTTGAGATTTTACATTTTTTTTTGCGGATGAGATTTTACATGACCAACGTGTGAGCCCCCGGCCTCAAATGTGTTAGCTCTTATTAGCACATTACCTTGAATAAACAAGCAAGTAACTATGCATTGCAGAATTACAGCTATTTCCTTATATCCCATCATAAAACAGAAGTATATAGTGAATACTTTACTCTCCTATTTCGATCAGTATATGGAAAGAAGTTGATTGATATAAAAGTATACTTTAATCCAATCAAAATTGTATACTTTACTGTCCTCTATTGACCAGGTTATAGAAAGAAGTTGATTTATATAAAGGTATACGTTAATCCAATCAAAATTGTATACTTTACTGTCCTCTATTGACCAGGTTATAGAAAGAAGTTGATTTATATAAAATTATACGTTAATCCAATCAAAATTGTATACTTTACCGTCCTTTATTGACCAGGTTATAGAAAGAAGTTGATTTATATAAAAGTATACGTTAATGCAATCAAAATTGTATACTTTAATGTCTTCTATTGACCAGGTTATAGAAAGAAGTTGATTTATATAAAAGTATACGTTAATCGAATCAAAATTATATACTTTAATGTCCTCTATTGACCAGGTTATAGAAAGAAGTTGATTTATATAAAAGTTTACGTTAATCGAATCAAAATTGTATACTTTACTGTCCTCTATTGACCAGGTTATAGAAAGAAGTTGATTTATATAAAAGTTTACGTTAATCGAATCAAAATTGTATACTTTACTGTCCTCTATTGACCAGCCTATAGAAAAAAGTTGATTTATATCAAAGTATACGTTAATCCAATAGAATTGTGTACTTTATTGTCTTTGTTGACCAGCCTATAGAAGGAAGTTGATTTATATCAAATCTCTCTCCGTTGTCCGTCTGCTGTTCTGTCAAGACCCTTTTTCTTAGAGACGCGTACAGGTATCAAATTGAAATTAATGACAACACTTAGGTCTACGGCCCCTTGGAGCTATAAAAAAATCGTTAAAAGTCAAGCGTTATCTATATATAGTCAAAGCTATGAAGAAGAATCTTAAAAATACGGTCATGTATACTGTAAGTTTTGATAATCGCGAATACATCAAAACTTATAGGGTACTTCCCGTTGGCCCAGAATCATGAAATAAGGCAAGAAGCAAGGCGTCCCGAAAATCGTTAATATATCACATAAAAATATATTTTTTTAAATATACACCTGTAAAAGATATAGTAGGTAATATAATTTCGTTCTTAAATTTTTGTAAATAGTTTAACAGGAGTATTACATACTACTAAATGTTTATAAATGTCTAAATATGTACGGAACCCTCGTAGTGCGAGTTCCACCCGTGTTTGGCAGGTTTTTTTTAATTTTACCATATACGAATGTCTCCGATACTCCTTTGTTACAAATATAATTACAAAATAATTTACAATTTAAAATTAAAAATAATTTTTATTATTGTGTTGTGATCAGTATCGCATTTGCTGTAAAAATGTCTTTGTAGCATTAAATTCACCCTGTTTTTAGAGCATAGGTAGTGGACTTGTTTGTGGCAATAGTTAAGTACATTTGTAGGTTTGCAGTGAATTTTTTTTAAAATAAATAAACAGTTGAAATTAATGTGCTACTACACGATTACAACGGCGAGACGTACAAGTAGATGGGACGCTATCGACAAGAGGAAAATGTTGTTTGTGTTTTAAATTCACTCGAGGATAAGATGCTGTATAAAGTTTGCAACACTGAGAAAGTTGAGATAACGTCAAGTTTGATTATGTCAAAAAGTGTTGTTATTGCTGTGCAAAAACATAATTGCTGAAGGTTTGGGGAGGGTGTTTAGTATTGTTTAAAGTCGTATCGGTAAAAATGTGTGCTTTGTTTCAGAAATAAATTAAAGTTGAAGTCATTCTTTTAGAAAGTTGGAGATTAATAAATTTTTGGAGTTTACTCCTTAACAGTCGATTTTTATATATAGCGCCCGGTATGATGTTTATGAGTAGTAAAATTGGAAATTCAGAGCGTACGAAGTACACATCATTAAAAAAAATGTAATGAGCTAATTTTAGGCACATTTTTAATTGACTATCTAATTATTTACTGACAGTTTAAGTGCCGTTTTTTTTGGCTGAAAGTATTGCGCTTAAAACAAAAGTAGTAAAATGAATACAAAAAAAGAAACTACAGGTTACAGAGTGAAGAAATTAGTCTCGTAGATAGATGTAATTGAAAATAAACGCACCGACGTAGCAAACGTGAAGATGAAAAATGCCAGATACCTATGTAATGCTAGTGGTATTACTAATAAAAGGGTTTAAGTGCGTCAAATGTTCACTTTTATAATGAAAATAACATTTATTTATTCATTAATTGGAAGGCTCACAAAACAAGTTACAGTCAGTAGATGTATAATAAGAAGAACAGAGTATCAAACTAGATTATAATCATAATTATGTGTGCTAAAAATGGTTAGAGTATTTATGTATACATTTCCAAGGGTTACTTGTGTATTAAATATATTACAAAATGTATTGATAAATTATTAAAGTTAGTATTAAATTAGAATTATGTTATTTTCTACATACTGCACAAAACATTAATTCTATCGTAGCTGGTCTTAATTTATAAATGATACATTTTGTATTTCGTTTTTAAATGTTAATAATTTCGTTACAAAAAAGTCCAGAGACGGATGTCGAGAAACAATATTTTTATGCAGTAGGCGCATTCGAATTATGGAGTTATAAAACGAGGTATTATTGTTACTTGTAGTACGAATAACATTCGTAATGGTGTACAGGATCTGAGTCGAGTGTTGAAGTTGAGTAGAGCTAGAGAGAGGAGATAGGGAGGAGAAGTGAATTTTATTCGAATTTATATTTAATACTGAAGAGGTAGTATGACAAACGAGAGTAGATTGTAATTTAATCACTTTTAAAATACGAATTGTAAATTTCATTTAAGAACTTTTTAATTGGACTTTTATTTATTATATTTCTAATGATATGCGAAAATGTGTTGAAATTTATAATTTGTAAAGTTTTGATATCTATGAATTGACATTGTATTAAGTAAGTCAATTATCTACATATCCGTCTGAGCAACAATCGACGAGTAGAAGTGAAGTTTTTGCTGAAGCCACGGAAACTTTGTCAACATCGTCCGAAGCAACGGAAGATATTTCTGCTGGTCAGCTCAGGGGTGAAATGTAGGAAACCATGTTGCACGCGGACATGAATGTACCAATATGCAGGAAGGCACCAGCATTCAGCATTCAGATATCCGGCTCACTTTTAGCCAATGTCAGTTGCTTCAGACGGAAAAATTAAAAAGAAATTATACAAGGCTTGAAATGAAGCATAGACAATGAAGAGAAGGCGAGCTCCATGAAATTCGCAGGGAAATTTTTAGTTAAGATCGAGAAGCGAAGGCTCGTGCTGAAGTTGCAGAGAAGGATTTGAAGGATAAATGAAACATGGTTTTAGATTATAAATTTTTTTACTTATACATTCTTATTCTATTCTGTGTTTTTAAATACGTTTTTTTCTTATTTCGATTTCATTTTTTATACTTTTTGTAGTATTTTTAATTTCATTACTTTCATTTTCATAAATTTTTTTCCTCATATTGTACTTTATTTGATATTTTTTAAATTTCACACCAGAGAATTAAATTTTTAAATATAAATCATATACAAATCAAATAAATATGAATAAGAGTATATATATGCTTTCGCTATCATAAGAGATGCATTTATTTACCCCCGTTAACCGATTTTATACATTCGAAGTCAATCGTATTTAAGGAGTAAACTCCGGTCGCGCGTTGGAGCTGACACGCACAATTTTTTTTTCTTGAAACCGGTTTATTTATATTTTTTGTTTGACATATATTTGGCTTTGGCTATGAACTTGAAATATAATATGTCTACCATATTTTAGTCTAGCTTTTTTGGAGAAGGGAATGGAGTACATAATCTTTAGCAGAAAATTGCTTCTGGAATCATTTGAATAGCCGATATGGTTTAACATTTCGGTGGTCATGGAAACTATTCCTCGTTTTTATACAGGGGACATAAATGAAAATTTTATAATTATACCACATGTCATCTACTACTAGTCGGAAATCTGCGAAATTGGGATTTACCCATGTGACACTTTACCAAGGGAATCTATCTAATAACATATTCAATTATTTTTTTGTTACGTGTTTTAAACGAGATTTTGTAAGAATACCTTCTTTTTCTATAAATTTTTATTTAATGTTATTGGCGAATGAAATGCATAATATAGACCAAAATATTGAAGAAATTAGAATAACGGTAAGCATTTCAATAGTAAGCACTGATAAGTACGGCTCATTAAATACTTCAATTCGAAATTATTTCGGTCAACTTGCATCAATAAATTAAAGAGATATAGGCCACCAAGTCATTTGTCTTAAGCTTATAAAAGGTAAATTAGACTGTGATTATATTTACAAAACCTGGAGAGCCGAAATTGAAAATAATATTAATATTTCTACTAGTTTGGAAAAAAATATTCTATATCCTTAAACGTGTAAGCGGTTACAGAATCCTCGTAAGTTGTGTGAGTTTTACTTATCCTTAATGGGTTATTCTCTTTTTGGTCATTCGTCTTGAAGTAGTGGCGTCTCAATAATTTGAAGCACCTGATATTTTAGGAAAATTGTCCAATGCTCTAGTGCATGATTTTTGGCAGAATGAGAATTATATTATATCTGTGTATGTATATAAAATAACTAGGATTTACAAGGGAAAATGATAACTGGTGATATGAAGTATAAAATTGTTTAGTGTACTGTCACTTAATTGCTGTATCTAATGGTGCGATTCAAAATTGTTGAGTAATATGAGTAACGTTCACCCTAAATGTTCGGTTCCCAATTAAGAAACACCTAATTAGTATAGGACGATAATTTTTGCTAATAGATTTATTATAGCTATATATGTGAACCCTACTATGTCTGAATCATCATTGTAGCTCAATAAACCAGAACATCGCGTCGCTCTAAGCTTCTCTACTAAAATACTGCTACCGTCAAACGTTGGACACGATCATTCCAGCAAAATTAAGTGCTTGGAAGACGAGCCCGTTCATGCCGTCTATATATATCCGTTGTAGGTGAAAACGCTGAAGAATTAGGTATTATTAATAAAGTTGTTTGAGATATTTTGTATACCCGTTTACATTTGAGAAAATTGCTGGTGCTGAAAATGCTCTTGGCGTTTGGTAAAAGGGACGAGTGAAACTTCTTGGGAGTGTTTAGGACTTAATAAGGATAATGTAGAAAAAGTTGTTTTCCTTTTATTACAGCATTATCTGGAATCACAATAAGAATCATTGCAAAGGATAGAAAAGGGAGAAAAACCTCCGTAGAAGTTTAAAAGTGAAAAGTTGTTTTCTAATTTCCCGGCCACTATTCATTGCAGGAGCAGAGAATAAATTTTGTTATTTAGTTACATTATAAAAATCTGCCAGTTAAGAATAGAACTCACGCTACGAGGGTTTCTTATAATAAAAATATTGCGGCTGGCGTAAGTGTATGGTCTAATATTACATGATAAAATCTAGGATAATCGCTATAGTTTTCCTGTAATATTTTAGATTTTACCACTTCTGGTTTATTTTCAAGATTTTTGGTTCTGTATGTTTAAAAAAAATTATGTTGTCATTTTACACATATGGGATGGGCAAATATTTTGTTTCGCTTAATATGTTACTGTATAATAGCTGAGATTTCCATATGATGCACAACTTGCTAGTTTTGAGCACATAAATTTAAAGCTGGAATATCGGCGAGGTTGTTACCGGTGGGCGGGTGGACGCTCATGACGAAATGAAAAAGGTCCCGAGATTAAAATGATGAATTTTGCTCTTTGGTTAAACAGGGCAAGTCTGTGACTCTATGACTAGTCAATTACAGTTGTTATACCATTTGTTTTGTTACACATTTGTTTTGTTAGTACACGCTAAAAATTAATAATAACAAAAGCCATCATGAAAAGTTTTTCAAGAGAAAAATACGTAAATAATTTTGGAAAGCTTTTGACCAAAAATTTCGAGCGAAAATGTAAAAGTGTTATCAGCAGTTTTGACAGTTTTTAATCTCAGTTTAAGTATATAAGTTCAAATGATGCGGGTATGTGGACATATGTCTCTTGCTCCGCGATGATTTCGGTAATTATGGGATGTTTTGTAATACATTTCCATACTTTTTGGTATAGATCATTGAAAAAAGGTAGTTTGGTAAATAAAGCAAGTGAAGTTTGTCAGAAGCAAGCCTAGATCGGAGAACCAGGCACCGTTGTTTGGAGTACGGTAGTATTTTAATGAAAAAGGGTAGCTCTGAAGTTAATTTACATGATCGCTATCGAAATGTTCGGTTTTGACGTAGTCAAGTGGGACGCCGTAAATATCCTTGACCTGATGATATACCAGTTATGTTTTCCCCTGCCAGGTTATGTAAATTAATTTTATGTGCATCTGTTTCTTCTGCTCTCACGGAATCTGAATGTTAGAAAAAGGAGTGGCCTGTCTTTATTTCATCAGATGTAAACGGTACAGGAAAACTGGATATGTAAAATGGTATTTTTAGACAAATCGATTTTTTGTGGATAATTTTTGTTATTAATTTTTTAGTAAGTCATCTCTTACACGATAGTATTTAGGTATATTTGCTTATTTAATCTTAAAGTTTGTTTTCAGAAACCATCGATTGTGATTGAATAATCACAGATATATTTTTGATTCTCTAAACATATTATGGTTTTACACGACTATATTACAACGTATTGTAATTAAGTAGGTGGGCTGCGAGTGGTTGTGTAGATACAATGGACAAGTATTGTTTTAAATATAAAAGATAACGGTAATTATCACTTTGAAGAAAGAGTGGCCCGAAAGTGAAGGTTTTCTCGTCCCTTTGGGGGTCTATTTGTTTTAATCAAATGTGGTAAAACTATTACCTAATAATAAACTTTAACCTCATTGAAATTGAATATGAGCGTAGGAATGGTTCTAGAGATGTAAAATAAATTGTTCTGGAATATTTTATATATCATACGTATCTAAAACGTAGAAGTGAAAAGCTCGACCTAATTAATGTACGATCTGAATACTTATTTTTTACATTTTACGTTTTTTAAATAATTTAACTGTAATTATTAATGTAAGTGTATTAAGAAAAGGTTTAAACTTTTAATATATTTAAATTTACCAACGGGAAAAATTCAGATGATCGATTTTACGTGAGTTTCGGACGATTTTATTAGATCTGCCATATCGAATTTTGAATATTGATCAGTACTTTTAAAATTCGAGATACCCAAAATAGTTTAGAAATTGGAGGTTAGAGACATCAGAGATACAGAAAGAATTACTTCCCCAAATACTATGTAGGTGCATGAGTTACAATCGGGAATACTTTGACTGAACTGAAATTTTTCAAGACTATTTTAAGTCCCAAAAAGACGATTGTAACACTCGTTTCGTTTCTTTATTTTATTTTAAGTTACGAAAATTTTCTTCTGCTCTATTTCATTTCAAATTATAAAAATTGTTTTTCTTTCAATTTTACTTTAAGTTACAAACATTATTTTTATTTCTATGTTATTTTAAGTTACAAAAATTCTCTTTCATTCTATATTTCATTTCAAATTACTAAAATTATTGTTTGTTCTATTTTAATTTAATTTAAAAAATTTTCTCATTTCATTTTTCTTTTAAGTTACCAAACATTTTGGTATTATTTTATTTACATTACGAAAATTGTTTTTCGATTTTCTGATTCAAAGTTACAAAAATAGTTTCCATCTCTATTTTATTTTAAATTACAAAATGGTTTTTCACTCTATTTTATGTATATGAAATTGATTCTCTCTTTATTTCATTGTAAGTTACTCCACATGACGAATCATGCAGTCACTTCGGATGGCGCTCCGGTGAGGTGGGCATAGCACTAGCTAAGGTTTCGATTCACACAATATATTTCGCTTAGAGGTTGTAACAATAATTTCACTGTTTTATGTCACATTGAGTAGAATAAGATTCATTTTTATCGTCGTTTTAGATAAAAAATATTTTAAGTGCCCATGAATATGATATTCTTTTGAAGACCATCTTAGCACAAATATTTTTGCTATGGCTACGAAGCCCAAGAGATGATTCCATAGTTAATTGAAAACGGTTCAACATGTATCTTCTGAGTATGTTGAGTTGGTATTTCGAGTTTAGTTTCTAATAAAGCAAAGTAAATTTTTGTAGCATATTTATGAGATATTATTATATTATAAAATCTGTCAAAATTATCATAAGATTTTAATTATGAGTATTCTTTTGATCAAATATGAGTAAAACAAATTTTAATATTAAAAAAATGTTTTTTTCACTTCAATGTAATTGTCTGAAGATTAAATTAGACAATGGAAAACCTTAGTTTGACATTACATATACATCTTTATTGCTTTATTTTTCCATCAAGGAATCACGGGAATTCAATTTTATTTCTGCCTCCATTGGATGACAAGAAATAGAATGTTTGGTAACAATTTTTTTATAAAAATACCTTATACAAATTTGAATTTGCATAAATGTATTTTTTTTCTGAAAATATTTAATGCTGTCTTATTTTCTATTTTATGGTATCGTTTTATTTTTATAATTGACAATATTATTTCTAATATTGAATATATTTGGCGTTAATTTTGTAGAAATTCATTATTCACAATTAAATGAAACTACGTGATGTAGTATTATTTCTACTTTCTTTAATTTCTTTACCACGACCTAGGTTTCGTTGTATTACAACATCTTTGGTAATCTTTGCTAATATCCCACCTGAAGATGTTATAATACAACGAAACCTAGGTCGTGGTAAAGAACTTAAAGAAAGTAGAAATAATACTATATCACGTAGTTTCATTTAATTGTGAATATTATTTCTTATTTAAATAATTTTATATAAAGTCCTCAGCACTAATTTTATGCAGTGACCTCAAAAAAATTCATGTACCAATTATTAAGAAATAGTTTTATTTAATGATACAAAAGGAACACTAAGAACCGGTCAAGTGCGAGTTAAGTTCATCCAGCAGGATCGCTGCTTATTGGTCAGGGTAAACATTACGTAAGTATGGTATATTATTAAATAACAAATCGTTAAAATTAATAAACATTATGATTTATTTATCTACGCATTAAACCAATACCAAATTAACTATAATTTTCATACAATCGTACAAACCTCTCGTGGAACATTAAATTATCATATAGAATGCTCAATAATTATTATTTAAACAAAACGTGAAAGTAAAAAATACATTGGCAAATACACTTTCATAACCAGTCAGCAAAATAAATGGAAACCCTCGGGAATGTAGCGAGCCTTCCTTCAGTGGACTGAATCAATAAGGTGTTCATAAATCCATTTACCACGTGAATAAAATATCCATTAATTTTCTTGCCATTGTTTGTATTGTATATTGTATTTCAGAAGAAAAGCCGAGTTATACTCTATATAATAGTTTAATGCACTTGAAAGTGTCTGTTTAAACTAGCTGTATGTTTAAAAATTATGTTAAATATCTGTCATTTCTATAAAGACGAGTTGTTTCCATAAAATAACAGATCTTATTCTTAATAGTCTTCAATTTTATAATTTCTAAGTTACTTCAATCACAAAATCAAATTATTAGAAATCTTCAAGTTTCAAATCCAACTGATATTTCGTTTCAGATTAATGTAGTGCTTTAGATTTCATCACTTACTTATTAGTTTTTTAACACTATCGTTGGTTATGAAACAAAAACATTGTACGTGTGTATTAATCATCACAACAAATTTTTTAAACTAAGATTCAGCGTTCTGGTTCGGTGTATAAAATTAACTTTCTTAATATTTCCTGAACAAGTTGTTTGGTATAATAATAAATTCATTATACTTACAAATAACAAAATGGTAACGAGGTTATGTCTGTGCGTTCGTCGTGCAAAAAATACAGGTGGGATTCTAATGAAAAACTTTACAGTTCTCTACCTTAGTAGCTAGATCAGCATTAACAAATATAATATAACTACTATATAATATAATAACTTTGAATACGGCTTTCTTTAAATAATAATATTATTTTTTATTTTGTTAAATATTTCTTATGTTTTAATTTTGCCTTTGAAAAATGATATGATAGATATCCGTTGGTTTGTACGTACGCAAAACCAACGGATGGACCAAAAAGCTATATTGAAAGACGAGACTAGCGAGGGACGATAATACACATCTGCGGGGTGTGTAATTCGAGACAGAGTATTATGACAGTTCAACGTTATTTTCCATCTTAGGATGGGACACTTAATAAAAATACTTTTCTGTTGACCACCATAATGAAAAATAACTTTTCTGTTTAGGGTTACGTGTATCAAGTTGCATTTATCTCTATAGTTATCGCCCAAAATTATTCATATGGAAATTTCAAAGAAAACGGATTAGATAGATAAAATTAATTTTTGTCGAATTAAAATACATATACACACACACACATATATAAATATAAATATATATATATATATATATATATATATATATATATATATATATACATACATATATATATATATATATATATATATATATATATATATATCAGTTCCTTGTTATTGGCAGTTTTCTGAACAGTGGAACCTTTCTTAGTGTTTTATTATTGTTAAGGGTTTCCTCATTGTCTTTTTTCATGAGAAATTGAATTATGGGCTTAAAATTTTATATTATTTTCATGCTTAATTAAATACTAAATGTTGCCCACAGACGTTTTAGTAACAGTTCTTTAATGTATGCTCGCTTAATTAGTAACATCTTCAAAAATTAATGTGGGTTGTAGTATTTGCTTTTAAATAATATTTAGTTAAATTTATGGGAGTAAAACAATTAACTAACATTCATGTTGTGTCACAACACTAGAGTCGAAATGCAGGTTAGATAATTAAATATTTATTTATTCCCTGAAAGAAAATTAACTTATATTACTAGAATCCGCCTACGAAAGCTTGTATAATATAATGGTACAACCGGCATCTTATACGCGTACACAAAAAGACTAAAAGACTAAAGACCTGAGGCGAGTTTCAAATGATGGATTGCACATGACGCTAATTCCCATGTTGTTTTTGTTTTTCCAGTCACTGTAGGAATTATCCAACTTGTTATTCAGTAATTCTACATTTCCCGAAACTGAAAGCGACTTCGTTAAGAACGCAAACTCGATCCGACATCGTGTACCTTTAATTGAGTTTAAACGGAGCGCACAATTTTTGTTCCCTTTGGCGGAAAAAATGTAAATGCATTTCTTTGCAGTAGGACTTCTTAATGTTATTACGGTGTGTTTGCCTTTTAAAGCTTTTTCTCTTTTATTAAAGATTTATTATTGTAGATAATTGGTTTTTCTGTTAGCTTCTTACGTATGCTACATTTTCGACGACATTTACTTTCAACATGTTTAGGAAAATGTATGGCGAAAATATTGAAAGGAAAATAGGCAGTGGCAACCAAACCTCCACGTGTCAATTATTATTTGTCATGTAAGAGTAAAGTGAAATGTAGATTTTTGCTTGAAAAATGAGTGCCAGTTTAACTTTCAAACCTAGTTCATGTAACACGCTCTAAGACGAAGGGTCTTAGACATATACAATGAGACTCGTATAAACATTTACAGTAGTTTAATAGCAATATTATGTATTTTACAATAGAATTTCTGTTAATCTATATGCATATTATTTTTCAACTCTACTATATCTTTCGATGGTGTAAATATAACTGAAAGTATAAAATTTAGAATAAAGCTGTTGTTTTCCAGTAAACTTTACGTATGCTTTTGGAAAATAGATTTTACTTCATTTTTAAATTAGTTGTTAAAATGGATGTGTTACCTGTGTTTTTTTTTATGTAATACGCACATTTCAGTTTCATTTCGAATTAATTATAATTATAGGTGAGATTTTCGACAATTTATTATATTCAATTATTACGGTTTTTTATTTAAAAATAAAAAGAAGCGTTAGAAGATCATTCTAACCGCTTTTCTCAAAGATGAGTTTTGATACGGATATTTGAAATGTGGCGTAGTGGAAATGCATGTTGGTCTGCATATATCTCAAAATTTAATATTAAATAATATTCATATGTTAAATCACTTTAATTATCTTTTATAATATTGGAGATAAACTGAGTACTCATTTTTTTATTTGTTTTTACCTATAGTTAAAAAATAAATTAGTTTTAAATATTTTCTTAACTTCGCATGTACATTAAAACAAGATTTAAAATGGGTTAAAGAAGTCAATTAACACAACCCCAAATGTATAGATATCGTTATTGAATTTATATTAAAATGTCATAAAAAAAAATTTATAAATTGAAAAAAAATTAAAAAATCTTTGAGAGCATGTAGCCTTTCAATGACAAGTAATTTGTACATATATTTTTATTTTACGTTCCATTGCGAAAATATACAGCTTTATTTTCTTAAAAGTTTAGTTATTTTATGAACTTTTTAAATGCAATAAGTAGAACATAACCAATCACCGTTTGAAGTTTTTCTTCACACGGTATCTGGCAGGTAGGTTTTTTATACCCCGAAAAGCCCTTTATTTTAGAAAATATTTCGAAGTTAATTTGTTTTCTAATTAAATTTAATATTTTTGTATGTTGTCGTTAATAATTTTTTAAAGCGTTGTGTTGTGAAAAGCATTTTCTTACCACCGGGGCAAAGCCATGATTGACGGTTTAAAAGCTCAGCAAAACAATCAAAGTTCATTCAAAAAAGCAACAAAATCCACATATAAGATTTAACAGACGATTGTCTAGTACTAAATATTATTCATCACGAAACGATTCGTATTATGAACGTAAATTTTCCAATGTTGTTATTCTTATAAAGGAGAGTCCACCCTTCTGTCTATCGTAGCCTCACGTTTAGACCTAGGTGCATGTAATTTTGTAAGTAGATGGGAGTATTAACTGAATTGTTAATTGTTATTTTTTTAATGATTTCTATATATGGTTAAATAATTTGATTAAAATATTTTTTCACTTGGGATGTGCTTTAAAACAACTTGCAAGGGCGTTGACCTCCCTACGGAGCGAGAAAAAGTTGTTGCATAGGTCATTTGAAATAAAGTTAAGGGTTCATTTACATTTCTTTTTTTCTTTTTAAGCGTCGTTTCCAAAATATTAAGCCCTAAAATATTGTACAAAATGCCCCTACCCCTCCACCACATGCGTATGATCGAGTGAGGTATTATTGCACAGGCCATTCTAAATGAATTTGAGTGTCCATTTACCATTTTAAATTTTTAATGGGGGTTTTGTGTGTAGATTTAAAATCCAATAATAGGGAAATGTAAAAATAACCATAAATTTACTACCGACATATTTATCAAGAAAAATGGTAAATAGGATTGTTAATTATATTTTTAAAACTTTCGAGGTGATTAAACAATTTTGGCTTATTCATGCTATGCGAAGTCTATTTTGCCTGATTCTCTACTGTGGTGCAACATTTTTTTTCCTTTCTATTTACCACGTTTTATTAGTCGTAATATGAAATTGACGCATTTTAGAATAGCGAGTTACTAAAGTCACTGCGCTGTCGCATTGAACGTGTTAACATGGCTGAGAAGGGAAATACCGCTTGGTTACAAGTCGGAGCGTGCATAAAGTATACTTTCGTAGTTGTCAATATCAATTAAAATTGTTGGTGCAAGATAACCGAAACAATTTTAATTGCAAGGTCTAATCAAATGCTAATACATAGACATTAAGATTTTCCAAACTCATGATCGCAAAATATTTAATTGGATTGCACATTTGTTTTGATCCTAATATTTAGCAGACGGTATTTAAAAATTAAAAAAAACCTGTCAAGCATGAGTGGAACTCGTACTACGAGGTTTCCGTACAAATTTATTTGCGAGTGTCAAGATATGTAGCATAAATGAACGTATTTAGAAGCATAATTTTTTTACAGATCCAAAGGACCGTAGATCTAAGTATATGATGATAATTTCAACTTGATTTCCTGAGAAAAAGGATCTTGAAAGATGGGTAGACGGACAGACGGACAACGAAGTCATCCTATAAGGGTCATTTTTTTCCTTTTGAGGTACAGAACCCTAAAAGTGGTAAATAGACCTTCGATTTTTTTTTGAAAGATCTTTTCAAGAACATCCCACTCGATGTGGTATGAATAAAATTGTCCACATTTTTCATGCACGATAAGCTTGTAATAGAATTGATAACACTAGAAATTGCATTTTTAATTTTTACGGTTCTTTTTAACTTGAATTATTCTTCCGTTTCGAAACCGGGATGCCACGGGTGTAATTCTTAAGTATCACAATAAACATCGATCACAAAAAAATGGCATAATATGAAATAAAATATGAAATTAAATAAACGTCGGTTTAAACCTAAACCCCGTGGTGAGAATTTAATCCGTATTTAGTAGGTTTATTTTTATATGCTTTGTTTTCCATTTTTATAAAAAATACATTCACCCTATCATAGCGCTCTTCTTTTACATTCCTCGAAATTATACTGCCAAAATAAAAAAAATCATCTATTCCTTCCAAAACATCACCACCTCTCTTTACTTTATACATTGATTCTTTGCATTAATCAGTATTAATACCAAGATTTTTCTCCAAGCCTACCAGACATATTCACGTCGCTAAACCGCTGTGGGTGTATATTGTTACTTAAGACGTGAGACTAAAGGGACTGTCGTAAATATGGGACGAAATATACATCTACTGATATTCATCACCTATATATTGACGGATTTACGCAACCGTTAATATATAGGTGATGAGATTATGGTGCTCCCAATATCATGTCTTTGCTGATCATTGCAAGTCTCTGCCGACTCTAATAATAATTTTACTCACATCATTTATTTATATCATAAACAAATATTTCATGCATTTTTATTTTTCTTTTATAACTCAAAGTTTTAAATTCACTCGCGTTTGAGATGTACATATGAGGTATTTGTAAACAAATACTTTTATGTTTGAATTCATCATTTAAACATTAGAAACAAGTTTCAAGTTTTAATTAAATTCAATAGTTTTGAATCCTGTATTCGCACCAAATCTTTACATATTAAAAATGACTATTCATATAATTTTATTTGGGTTCAATTCTAGTCTAATTAAAAATAGTATCGCAATAGGTTTTTAAATAATTTCTAACAAATATATATATATATATATATATATATATATATATATATATATATATATCGATTGTTGTTACTACAGCAAGCTAGATGTAATGGGTTCACGAGTAAATAAGACCTTCTCGTATTTCACCTTGATATCGAGACAAATTTTTCAACGTTAACTAAAGGGTTAAAACGTCATACAACGTCTATACAATGCAATACAAATAAATCCCCTATTGGGAATTGATTGTTCAGCTATACAATAATTATTTCACACAAATTTAGATAAGGAAGTGTAAAATATTTTCAAGTGGACCGCCAAAAAAATCTTGTTCTATGAATTAACCAATGCACCCTGCCAACGTGCAGATGGACGTTTGTGTACAAGTGAAAGGATTTGTGATTCTAAATCAAATGTATGAAACTAAGATTAATTGCGTCTAGACCATTCGGTACGGTACTTTACATTTGCTGTAACTCTTTTTAGATAGATGTCAACACATAGAGAGTTCGAAAGGACTGTGACCGTATTTTATTATCTTGTAAGACGCCGTTCTCAATAATGCTTTTTGCCTTCCATTTTCCTAGAATATATTAATTACAAGTGCCATCGACGATGTTAAGAAAAATGGAGAGCACCCGAGAAAACTAATAATGTGTGAAAATGTGTCTTTAATAAAAGGGAAAATACGCTGTGGAACTAGCATTACGTGATAATATTAACTAGTTTTTCGCAAGGAGATGTGCATGGAATAGTCGCTGGACAGTAAGATTTAAATTACATTACTTGTGCTTACGTGAGAATTGAAATAAAATTCACATAATTTCAGATAAATTTGAACCAAAATAAGATAAATATTGAATGTGCGGAATATTTGCTATGAAGATCATAACGCGAAATGTATAAGAAAATAGAGGTAAAAAACGAATAAAATGTAGATAGAAGGTTGTACGGGTTGACGTGTACATATAAAGGTTCACATGGTTATTCTTTCAGACAAAAATTAAAATATTCAACATGTTTATTACAGTGTTTTATGTTAAAACATAATATTGGTTACGCCTGCGACTATGTTTTGAGTGAACGTTCAGAAAATATTAACTGTAAGGTTAATTATACACGTAACGCCATCTATTATAATAACTGTAAGAATAAAGTGCTTTTTGAAGTAAAACTTCCTTACGCACGCTTGACTCGGGGAGTAAGCTGGTCAATGCGTGACGAGTGCGTTTCGAAAAGTGTGATCGGGCGAGGCGAACGGAAGTTGAGTGGGAGATATAAGTTAGTGAAGACAGAAAGAGAGAGAAACTTACGTTTCGTATATTACTGTAGGGACAAGAGAGAGAGAGAGGTGCGAGCACATATTTTCTTTCTCTCTTCCTCTCATAGCCAGTTATGTTTCGTATATCTAAGACACAGTACAAGCCTATTGTCTGTATCACACTGTAGAAGCAAGAGAGAGCAGTGCGCGCGCACATTTTATTTCTCTCTTCCTCTCATAGCCAGTGCATGAAATATATATATATATATGCGAGTTTGCTAGCGTTACGCAAACGGTATTTTTTTGATTATTTTATAATTTTATTTCGTCCTTGAACAATTTTATAAATTATTATTTTGTTCAATACATTAAATATTCTACGTTTAAAGTGAAAAAAATTGTAAATTCATTTTAAAGTTCATATTTTGTGAATTTCAAGTTTTACTTCAGTCGTGTGGTCTAAAGCACACTCGTTTTTTTAATAAGTGTACTTTGGGTAGAAATGTCAAAATTATTATATCTTCTCTTTAGTTGCTCGATTGCGATAAAGTATATGTTACCCCAGACCCAACAGATCCACCCCCGAAAACTTGTCGACGTCCTTTTAACTATTCTTGCGTCACGCACGATTAAAACATAGACTCAGAAACAGACAAACATTTCAACAACGGTATTTTTGTATTCTATTATTTTTCTTTTGTTCCAATTAATATTTTTTTCGTAAATATCTTCAATGTACGAACAATTCTTCAGTTTGATTACATGCGTTGATAAATATAGACAATAAAGTATGTAACAATATAATTGTTGTATCTTAATACTACACTGAGCGAAACAATTAAATTATAAATATTGACAACATATTATTTAAATAAATTGAGGAACCGAAGTAAGTTTTGTAACGAATTCATCAGCAACCAATAATTTTACGTGTTTAAGACAAACGACAATAACCATCTTGAGCCTGCTCGCAAGCAAGCTGTATTGCTTGCTTATTACAATCGTATAACTTCACATTTCATCTACGGCCAAGCCCATTCCGCCTATGTACGTCCGGATGGAAAACTTCATTGTATAATTAAAACTTTGACATCGCATTGATATACATATATTCACTCCACATCTGTGTAATTAATACACGTCGAGTCACTAGGCGCTTCTTTGGTGTTTGTGATGAAGCGACAATAACTAAACGTTACTTCAAGTAAACGCCTATATTCTTATAAACATTTAATTAGAATTTGGTTTGTAATTTTTATCCGATATATGAACATTTTTATGTCAATATATTCAAGGTGTAAATAAATTAATTCTCCAGGTTTCCGGATTTTGATATGTGTAGATTTTCTTAATTTAAGTTCAAATATTGAATATATTTGGCTTAATTTTATAGAACATCATTATCACTTAATTTCTATTCACAACCAAATGAAACTACGTGATTATTTGTACTTTATTTAAATTCTTAACCACGACCTAGGTTTTACTGTATGACAACATCTTCAGGTGGGCAATCTGAATCAGTCGGTCAATCTTTACAAATTGCCCACCTGGAGATGTTGTCATACAACAAAACTTAGGTCGTGGTTAAGAATTTAAATAAAGTAGAAATAATACTATATCACGTAGTTTCATTTAGTCGTAAATAAAAGTTAAGTGAGAAATTTAAGTTTACATGAGATAACGGAATTTTTTTTAGTTTCAGCTGTAATAGTTATGCTGACATATATCTTTCTCAGAATTTTTTTCACATTTCTTCAGTAGGTGATTCCAAAATTCTAGATATAATAAAATTATATTAATTTTATATATAAATATTGCTTTAGTTAATAAGTTTTTAACCACAAATCGGAGATTTTCCTTAAGAGGTTGTCAAAAGTTTTCGTATTCTTATTATAAATTGTAAGGTACCGAAATGCGTTCAATTAATGACAATACGAAGCATTCAAGCTCATGACATAAAAGGAAAATGGACTTAAATCGACGTCAGTGACAGATATTTCTGCTTTACTGAGATTTATCTGCAGCACGATGCGAGGAGCGCTACAAATAATATATACTATTCGATGGTATGGTCAACTGCGTCCTACGAGATAGCAAAATTTGGTTCAAGAAGTTCATCTTGAAGACTAATACCGTTCTGAATGACTTGTTGGATTTGAGTATATTGATTGAAACATATTCTGGATTTAATACTTGTAAATCGGACGAGGAAATGAAATGAATTCACGACACTACAGAGACTAATTTAAGTGAATTAAGCAAAGTTTAAAAATACAGTGCTTGGGAGAGTGCATTAGTTTTAACACATTTCTAACGTTTATCAACAATTGTTTACATGAAACCGTAACTTTGATTTGCTGAAGAAACTGGAGATGACAATTAAGCTAAATACGATTGTCATTCATACCAACATCAATTATTGCAGGACAAAGAAAAGTATCAAATTTAATAATAGAAACATAATGCTGAACGACTGATGGAAGATACAGCCCGTGTTTATATTCTACTGCCAGCTGCCAATTCTTCATCTGTTAATGCTATTTTAGTATTTGTTAACTTTTTTAAATTCTGTTCAATTAATGTTAAGATAAAATTGTCTAGTGTCCGCAATCTGTCAATACATTTCTTATAAATATAATTTAATTTATCAAATGTAAATTCATGTAACACTGTAACTGCCAGCCATCTAACTTCATATTTATATATCCATGTAAGTTTATATAAATATCTATGTAAATTTAAGGAACCTACACTTACCACGAAGTTCCTAATTAAGAGGGAGAGTTGAAATATTGGATTATGGTAATGCCGTTTTTCCTTTATAATCCATATACAAGCGTCTATGGTACAGGTACAAATCGTGACTCGGTAATCGTGCTTCCTCTTTTTGCTCGAGACATCAAGAGGTGCGACTGCGATTTGTACGGGATCCTCATCAAGGAAAATGTCAAGAATCACCCACGCGTCTTACACTAACTTAATGTAATCTAAATGTTACTTTATAGTGTTATACAGTTATTTTTTATACTGTGGTGTGTGCTTTTACCCTCTATATAAAGTTACTTGTTATATATTGTAAAGGGAATAAAATATTTGAAACAATATTTTATGTGTAAGTACCGTATAATATATATATTTCAACATAAGATTGGATGTTTTTAAACAAAACTGTTGTATATTGGGGACGAAGGTTATGTACAAAGTGTGTCCCGTCAAAGTGTGTCAGCCGTTATGGTTCCAAAAGTAGATTACCATGCGGAGAGAGGGGTTGACATGCTTATTAATTTTGATAATACCTACCGAGACGTTTCGGGGAATGAGCGTCGTGGGCGCCCCGTCGCGTCGCTTGGCTCTGCCCATTAGGTTTTCACTTTGCCCTTTTTCATATATTCCATGTGTTCAGTACTTGCATGCGATTTAGAAGAGATTTATTTGCGAGCATTTTTAAAGGGGAAAAGTATTCTGCAATACAGTCATAATTTATTTGAGGTCATCAACCTAAATTTTGTTTAATAAGCAAGGCTGTGTTTGGGAAGGGAATATTAATATATGCGTCTTTTGATGCTAGAAGTTTAATAAGAAATGTTTTCTAAGTGACTGGTAATGATCATTTTGATAATCAATCGTGATAGTCTGGAATCTGAATGGTTAGTATTCATTTATATAGGCTTTGGGTGAACTTTCGGATGAGGCTGCCGAAGCAAGAAATAGTAATTTTCGTCAAAAATGTGAAAAATTTTGCAAGGCATTTCCCAAGAATATCAGGTAACTTAGATACACTAAATATATTCCGTTTCAGTTTTTATTCTTTTCTATCGGGTATGAAGCCGTCATCGAAGAAGATTATAATGTCATCTTTAAAAAAAATATATAAAATTCGAGGAGTTCAACCAGAAGTAATATTTCCTGTTGAATTTCTCAAATTTAATGTAGTATTTGGGTCTGATTACTCTGAAGATAATGAGCAGCAACAATATTTAAATAACAACATTTAAATAACAATTTATAATATTCAGATTAATGAGATTTAAATAATTAATGAAAATACGTGTACACAATTTAACGACAATCAATGTAAAATAAACAGTAAAATAACAACATTTAAATAACAATTTATAATATTAACAACTTATAAATATAACATTAAATAACAATTGAATAATATAAAAATATAACATAAATAACAATTAAAATATAAAATTAAATAACAATTATAATATTTAAATAACAATTTATAATATTAACAATTTATAATTTAAATAATTAATAAAAATACGTGTACACAATTTAACGACAATCAATGTAAAATAAACAGTAAAATAACAACATTTAAATAACAATTTATAATATTCAGATTACTGAGATTTAAATAATTAATAAAAATACGTGTACACAATTTAACGACAATCAATGTAAAATAAACAGTAAAATAACAACATTTAAATAACAATTTACAATATTAAATAACAACATTTAAATAACAATTTCTAATATTCAGATTACTGAGATTTAAATAATTAATAAAAATACGTGTACACAATTTAACGACAATCAATGTAAAATAAACAGTAAAATAACAACATTTAAATAACAATTTACAATATTAAATAACAACATTTAAATAACAATTTATAATATTCAGATTACTGAGATTTAATTAATTAATAAAAATACGTGTACACAATTTAACGGCAATCAATGTAAAATAAACAGTAAAATAACAACATTTAAATAACAATTTACAATATTAAATAACAACATTTAAATAACAATTTCTAATATTCAGATTACTGAGATTTAAATAATTAATAAAAATACGTGTACATAATTTAACGATAATCAATGTAAAATAAACAGTAAAATAACAACATTTAAATAACAATTTATAATATTCAGATTACTGAGATTTAAATAATTAATAAAAATACGTATACACAATTTAACGACAATCAATGTAAAATAAACAGTAAAATAACAACATTTAAATAACAATTTACAATATTAAATAACAACATTTAAATAACAATTTCTAATATTCAGATTACTGAGAATAATATTCAGATTACTGAATAATTAATAAAAATACGTGTACATAATTTAAAGATAATCAATGTAAAATAAACAGTAAAATGAATGTTTGGAATCAGAATATTTTTGATATAATTTGAATCTCTCTCTGATTTAATGTTTAATTATTATTGTTACTTGATTTGATTTATAGCAGTTCAAAAATATATTTCATTTTGACAAGCTTAACTGACGAAATTTTTTGTAGAACGTCAATTTCTTTTATGGTTTTAAATAAAGAGTGTGGCATATTTTTTATACTTTGCGAAAACGCACTGAGCTGTTTTAGTGTTTGCGTTTAATAGTCATTTAAAATTACATTACTTTTCTTGACAGTTGATGAATATTCTTCAATGAATATTCGTGTTTGTTTCCGCACATAATTTCTTCCCGGTTCTTTCTATATATTCTATATCTTTTTTTACCATTAGAATATTTCAGATTTCCTCCGATCCTCCTTTTTTATAAATATAATTTCACAATAATTTACAATTTAAAATTAAAAGCAATTTTTATTGCTGTAAAAATATCTTTGTAGCAATAACTTCATACTGCTTATAAGAGCATAGATAGCGGACTTATTTGTCGCAATAGTTAAGTAGCTCTGTAAGTTTTACGTACCACAAAAGGAAAAAACAACCCTTATGGGATCACTTCGTTGTCTGTCTGTTGTTCTGTCAAGACCCTCTTTCGTAGAAACGCGTAGAAGTATCAAGTTGAAATAAATAAAATACTTAGGTTTACGTACCTTTGGAGCTTTAAAAAAATCAAGCTTCTAAGTCAACGCAATCAAGAATTACCCTAAAATACGGCCATTTATGCTGAATACTTTGACATTTGCAAATAAATCAAAACCTATAGGGTAGTTGGAATTTGGCAAGGAGCAAGGTGTCACAGCCATTATCGAAAAATGTGTAGTTACATCACGTAAATTTTTTTTTAAATATGCGCGTGTGAAAGATATGGTAGGTAATGTATTTTTTTCTAAAAAATTAAAATATTATAAATGGTTTAATAGAAATATTATGTAACATTAAATATTTATAAATGTCTTTATGTGTACAGGACCCTTGCAGTGCAAGTTTCACTCGCGCTTGACAATTTTTTAAATAGATAAAAAAATGAAATCAATGTGCGACAACACGAGTACAACGAAGAGAGGTTCACGTAGATGGGACGCTATCGACAAGAGAAAAATGTTTTCCGCTTAAATTCACTCGGGGATAAGAAGCTGTATAAAGTTTGCAACACGAAGAAAGTTGAGATAACGTCAAGCTTGATTATGTCAAGGAGTGTTGTTATTACTGTGCAAAAATATAATTCCTGAATGTTTGGGGAGGGTGGTTAGTTTTGTTTCATGCCGTGTCGGTAAAAATGTATGTTTTGTTTCGGAAATAAACTAATTTTAAAGAAAGTTGAAGTTATTTCTTACAATATTTGAGGTTGATAAATTGATTCCAATTTTTTTCTTGAGACTGGTATAGACATACCTCTTTTTTGTTTGACATATATTTGGCTTTGATGATGAGCTTCAAGTATATTAGTTCTATCACATTCTAGTATACCTTTTTCTTTTTCCTGTAGAAGGGGACATGGAAACTATTAAAAGCTGAACTAAAGCTGTTTTTAAACAGCTGATACGAACGACAGTTTGGTAATTATACCATTCGTCATCTACTTCTAATTGGAAGTCTACGAAACCTCTACTGGATCTATTTAAAAACTAAGAATTGGTCATCATGATATTTACAGACCTTACTTGTTGTTGGGCTTATTCTGAAGTCTATCTAATAATCTACTCAATGATTTTCTTGTTTCGTGTTTTATCCAAAGTTTCATAAAAATACCGCTTTTTTATCTAAATTTGAATTTAATTTTATCATTGAATGATATCATTTATGCTTTGGGTTAAATTTTCTAATAAAATAAGACTTGTAAAATTAATGTTGCTCTTTTCAAGTTAAAAAAAATATGAAATCATTACCAGAAACATATAATGTTAATAATAATAAACTATCGGCATATAGCTTTAAAAATATAGGAACATTTACATTTTAACTATAATTAAATACTTTAACGATTACTCATAAACTATACGATCAATAAGGAAATTTGGTGGGAATCAGTTTTTTAGTTTCGACAAAAACGGAACTCTTGTAATTTTGCCATGTCCGTTCGTCTGCTATTGAAGTGATGTTTCTTTTAGTGTAAAACCGATTGTGATTCAATTTCACAGAAAGACGTAACTGAATTACGCAAATATACAGACACGCGCGGTTGAAAATTAGAAGGGAAGCTTTAAGGGGGTTAAAATTAGGGGGTTAATTGTAAATTAATATTAATTTTATTGTAAAAGATCTATCCAATAAGACTGTGTCCGATGAGTCACAGAGAAAATTATTTACTCTAATTGAAATATATGGGATGTGCAACATTATTCTCTTGTTTAACATATTACTATATAATAGATGATATCTCCATATAGTGAACAATTTTTAAAATGTTAAGCACATAATTTTAAAGATGGAAAAACTGCAAGGTTATTACGGGCGGGCGGGCGGACGGCCGTGATGAAATGAAAAAGGTTCTGAGATTAAAGGGATGAATTATCACTTCAACAATCTTTTGGTCTTTTGGTCAACAATATAAGTTCCAATGATGCGCGTACCATATGGACACATGTCTCTTGTTCAACGGTGATTTCTGTAATTTTAGTTGTTCATATTTAAGTTTTATACTCTTTGCTATAGATCATTGAAAATAAAGTAGTTTAGTAAGTAGAGCAAGTAAAGTTTATAAGAAGCAGGTCTGGCTCAGAGGACCAGCACCGTTGTCCAGAGTGCCGTAGTGTTTTAATGAAAAAGGGGAGCTCTGAAGTTAATTAACATGATCTTTATCGGAAAGTCTGGTTTTGACGTGTAGTTAAGTACGACGCCATAAATATTCTTGGCCCGATAATATACCCGTCTCGTTTTACCCGCCCGGTTACATAAATTCATTTTCCGTCGACCTGTTTATCCCGCACTCATGGAATTTGCAGGCAAATTTTTGGCTAGAAGAAGGGGTGACCTGAATTTATTTTGTCACGTGTAAATGGTATGGAAAAAAATTTATTTAAAAATAGTATTTTTAGTCAAATCGATTGTTTTATATGTAAATTTTACTATTAATTTTTTCACAAATCATCTCTTGCAAGTAAAGATTTTCGTATATATGTTTATTTAATCTGAAAGTTTATTTTCAGAAACCATCGATTCTGATTGAATCGTCACAGACATGTTTTTGATTCTTTAAACATACTATGGTTTGATGCGAGTATATTACCATTTATTGTAATTAAGTAGGTGGGCTGCGAGAGATTATGGAAATAAAATCGAAAGGTATTGTCTTCAATCTAAAGGAAAAAGGTAATGACCATTAAGTGAAAGAAGGGGCCCTAAAACAGAAGTTTTCTCGTCTGCTTTGACGTCCATTTTTTAGTCAAATATGGTGTAAATATTAGTCAATAATAAATTTAAAGAAATGTATTATTAGCTAAAATTTATAGCTTAATTAATTTTAAAGGAATTTAAATACAGGGTAGTAATGGTTTTGAGATATAAAACAAATTGTTCAAGAATAGCACATACATCGTACGTACCCTAATATGTTGAAGTGAAAAATCGAGCAAATTAATATACGATTGGAATACTTATATTTTTATATTTTATAGTTAGTTAGTGTTACATGATTTAACTGTAATTTTTAATGTAAGTTATGTTCCAGGTGTATTAAGAAAAGGAGTTAAACTTTTAATATATTTAAATTTTCCATTGGGAATAATTCAGATGATCGATTTTACTTCAGTTTCGAAGGGATTTATTAGATCTTCCATATCGAATTTTGAATATTAAGCAGTATTTTTAAAATTGGAGATATCCAAAACAGTTAAGAAATTAGAGGTTTGAGACATCAAGGATACTCGTACAGAAAGAATTACTTATACATATGTTATTTATGTGAATGAGTTAGAATCGGATATGCTTTGACCGCATTCAATTTTTCCTAAATTTTTTCTTAGTCCCCGTACAAAAGGCCATTATAACTCTCGCCTCGTTTTTCTATTTTATTTTAAGTTGTAAAAATTGTTTTTTGGGCCTCTTTTATTTAAAGTTACAAAAATTGTTTTCCGCTCTATTTCATTCTAAATTACGGAAAATGTTTTTCATTATGAGAACAATTATTATTTACATTTTATTTTATGCAAAGAACATTGTTTTTTCTCTATTTTATTTAAAATTACAAAATTGTTTTTCAATCTATTTTATTTTAAGTTACTCCACTCTTCATCATACCCTGACTTCGGACGGCGTGGTGGCGATATGGGATGGGTGAGCCTTAGGTGAATTTTCGATTCACATACAATATTTAGCATTAGAGGTTGTAACAATATTTACATTTTTCTGGAGTATACATTACATGGAATCAAATAAGATCATACATTTCACATCGGTGTTATAGCTAAAAAAACTCTTGTGCGGCCATGAATATTATATTTTTTAAGACCCTAATACGATGAATATTTTAGATATAGCGACGAGAATCTGGAGATAATTACAGTGCTAATTGAAAGCGGTTTAAGATATATCTTCTACATATGAATAGGTATTTCGAAATTACTTTCTGGTTATGGAAAACAATTTTTTCTTGCAGCGTATATTCATTGTAATGATGTCTGAATTAGTTATAAGTACGGATAATTTAAACAAAAAAAAATCACTAGAATAAAATTGTCCGAAGGTTAAATTGCGGAACCGAAAACTTTGGTTTAACATTACATACACATCCTAAATCGTTTAACTATTATATTAAGGAACCACAGGAATTTCATTTTATTTCTGTCTTCTCTGGAGGAGGAGAAACAATTTTTTATTAAAAACCTCATCGACATACAAGTTGAATCTGTATAAAAGTCTTTTTTTTTTTTTAAATATTTTATACCTTTTTTTTCCAAAATTTTATGGCATTTTCTAAGTTTTTTAAATAATTTTATGTAAAGTTGATCATTTTCACACGAAGTCGGAAAAATCTGTGAAGTAATTATTAAGAAATAGTTTTAATTGATGACTGTTTGCAGGAACACTAAAATCGGTCAAGTGTGAGTTAACTTCGTCCGTCAAGGTCATTACAATATTAGTTAGGGCAAATATTATGCAAGCATGAGATGTAACTACATAACAATCCGTGAAAATTAAAAGACATTATGACTTATATATCTATGTATTAAACCAATATCAGTTTAATCATAATCTCATACAATCGCACAACCATGCAAATGAACATTTAAATTATCATGAAAAATGCTCAGTACATATTATTTAAACAAAAACATGAAAGTAAGGAAAAAGATTGGAAAATACACTTTCATGACCAGCAAGCAACATAAAGGGAAAACCCTCGATAATTTGGTAGAACTTCCCTCAGACGACTAAAACAATAAGGCGTTCATAAATACGTTTACCACTAAACAATTTAACCATTAATTTGTTTGCCATTGTTGCATTGAGTACATTGTTAACAGCCGAGCTATACTCTATATAATAGTCTAACGTTGTTCAGACAAAATGTCTGTTTAAACTAGCTTTATGTTTGAAAACTAATACAAAATATGTGTTATTTCTGTAAAAATGACGATGGAGAAGTTCACAAAGAAACAATCGAATCTGGTTAATTATGCATGATAACGATGAACCCCACACGAGACGGCAGACGGTCTCCAACTTTACGTAACCAACAAGAGTCGGTACTATCCTTCCTGTCTTCAAACAAATTGTTGATTTCCGTTTATCAGGTATTTACTGCAGTGTCCTAAATAACCCATTAGGATGACAAAAATGCATCAATGATATGGGAAGATACTTCGATTACTTGAAATAAATACTTTTATGAAACCTTTACGTTTGGAACTCTGGAATTAATATGAAAACTTCATACGTAAATATTGAATATTAAGAATTAATTAAGAAGAAATGGTGAAATCATTGGTAAAACCAAAAGATTTCATTTAGAATTTTGGTATAAATGCATTATACAACCAGGAACATTTCGACATTTTTTTAAATCATATGAGAGTATACACATTATAAACTACATATCTGGAAATAAATTCTGCAGCTGATGATTATTTATTATAAAAAAACAATTTGAAAAATTTTGTACCTGACGATTTAGTTGGAACAGATTTTAACCATTTTTTCCAGTTATTTCACTTATTTTTTTAACACTAACCACTTATTACAAATTAAAAGGATAATTTGTTATGAATTATTAAATACTTATGACAAAATTCATTATCAAAATTGAATATTTTTTTAATACATTTTGCTTAAATATTGCCAACATACAAAAAACAATAAAGTCTATTTGTACTATGGCATATATCTTTTTTGGATATTTTAGGGCATTCATTTCACTTTGTAGTTGCCTAAATTTTAAATATATTTTAAAATCGCACACATTTTTGTCATTTTATTAGTAATAAAAAATGTATAGTGACAATATTTATTGTCGATTATTTAAATTAAGCCCAGACTGGGCTGGAATTTTGCTTAATCTTTCAAAATATTTATAAAAAATATTTTTTTCGGAAATATAAATTTTTTATGGAAGTTATTTTTAAACAACTTTTTTAATACATCAGCCACATCCGGAAATTATTTTAGTTACGGTTTGGTTGAGTTGGATTGGGTTAGGTTAGGTTATGTTAGGTCGGGGTAGGTTGGATTGGGTTAGTTTGCGTTGGGTTAGGTTAGATGATGTTGGGTTAGTTTGGGTTAGGTTGGGTTGGGTTAGGTTGGGTTGGGTTAGGTTAGGTTAGGTTGGGTTAGGTTAGGTTAGGTTAGGTTGGGTTAGGTTAGGTTGGGTTAGGTTAGGTTGGGTTAGGTTAGGTTGGGTTGGGTTAGTTTAGGTTGGGTTAGTTTGGGTTGGGTTAGTTTGGGTTGGGTTAGGTTGGGTTGGGTTAGGTTAGGTTAGGTTATGTTAGGTTAGGTTAGTTTAGGTTGGCTTGGGTTGGATTGTGTTAGGTTAGGTTGGATTAGTTTAGGTTGGGTCAGGCTGGGTTGGGTTAGGCTACGTTAGGTTGGATTAGTTTGGGTTAGGTTGGGTTGGGTTAGGTTAGGTTAGGTTGGTCTAGTTTGGGTTAGGTTGCGTTGGGTTGTGTTAGGTTATGTTAGGTTAGATTGGGTTAGTTTGGGTTAGGTTGGTTGGGTTAGGTTAGGTTAGGTTGGGCTAGTTTGGGCTAAGTTAGGTTAGGTTAGGTTAATTTGGGTTGGGTTGAGTTGGGTTAGGTTAGGTTAGGTTGGGTTGAGTTAGTTTGGGTTAGGTTGGGTTGTATTAGGTTGGGTTGGGTTAGGTTAGGTTGCGTTAGCTTGGGTTAGATTGGGTTGGGTTAAGCTAGGTTAGGTTGACTTAGTTTGGGTTAGGTTAGGTTAGGTTGGGCTAGTTTGGGTTGTGTTAAGTTAGCTTAGGTTAGTTTGCGTTAGGTTGGGTTGGGTTAGGTTAGGTTAGCTTGGGTTGAGTTAGTTTGTGTTAGGTTGGGTTGGGTTAGGCTGTGTTAGGTTGGGTTGGGTTGGGTTAGGTTAGGTTAGGTCGGGTTAGTTTGGGTTAGATTGGGTTGGGTTAGATTAGGTTAGGTTAGGTTGGGTTGGGTTAGTTTGGGTTAGGTTGGGTTGGGTTAGGTTAGGCCAGGTTGGGTTAGTTTGGGTTAGGTTGGGTTGGGTTAGGTTAGGTTAGGTTGGGTTCGGTTGTGTTAGGTTAGGTTGGGTTGGGTTAGGTTGGGTTAGTTTGGGTTAGATTGGGTTGGGTTAAGTTATGTTAGGTCGGGGTAGGTTGGATTGGGTTAGTTTGCGTTGGGTTAGATTAGATTATGTTGGGTTAGTTTGGGTTAGGTTGGGTTGGGTTAGGTTGGGTTGGGTTAGGTTGGGTTGGGTTAGGTTAGGTTAGGTTGGGTTAGGTTAGGTTAGGTTAGGTTGGGTTAGGTTAGGTTGGGTTAGGTTAGGTTGGGTTAGGTTAGGTTGGGTTAGGTTAGGTTGGGTTAGGTTAGGTTGGGTTACGTTAGGTTGGGTTACGTTAGGTTGGGTTACGTTAGGTTGGGTTACGTTAGGTTGGGTTAGGTTAGGTTGGGTTAGGTTAGGTCGGGTTAGGTTAGGTCGGGTTACGTTAGGTCGGGTTACGTTAGGTCGGGTTACGTTAGGTCGGGTTACGTTAGGTCGGGTTAGGTTAGGTCGGGTTAGGTTAGGTCGGGTTAGGTTAGGTCGGGTTAGGTTAGGTCGGGTTAGGTTAGGTCGGGTTAGGTTAGGTCGGGTTAGGTTAGGTCGGGTTAGGTTAGGTCGGGTTAGGTTAGGTCGGGTTAGGTTAGGTCGGGTTAGGTTAGGTCGGGTTAGGTTAGGTCGGGTTAGGTTAGGTCGGGTTAGGTTAGGTCGGGTTAGGTTAGGTCGGGTTAGGTTAGGTCGGGTTAGGTTAGGTCGGGTTAGGTTAGGTCGGGTTAGGTTAGGTCGGGTTAGGTTAGGTCGGGTTAGGTTAGGTCGGGTTAGGTTAGGTCGGGTTAGGTTAGGTCGGGTTAGGTTAGGTCGGGTTAGGTTAGGTCGGGTTAGGTTAGGTCGGGTTAGGTTAGGTCGGGTTAGGTTAGGTCGGGTTAGGTTAGGTCGGGTTAGGTTAGGTCGGGTTAGGTTAGGTCGGGTTAGGTTAGGTCGGGTTAGGTTAGGTCGGGTTAGGTTAGGTCGGGTTAGGTTAGGTCGGGTTAGGTTAGGTCGGGTTAGGTTAGGTCGGGTTAGGTTAGGTCGGGTTAGGTTAGGTCGGGTTAGGTTAGGTCGGGTTAGGTTAGGTCGGGTTAGGTTAGGTCGGGTTAGGTTAGGTCGGGTTAGGTTAGGTCGGGTTAGGTTAGGTCGGGTTAGGTTAGGTCGGGTTAGGTTAGGTCGGGTTAGGTTAGGTCGGGTTAGGTTAGGTCGGGTTAGGTTAGGTCGGGTTAGGTTAGGTCGGGTTAGGTTAGGTCGGGTTAGGTTAGGTCGGGTTAGGTTAGGTCGGGTTAGGTTAGGTCGGGTTAGGTTAGGTCGGGTTAGGTTAGGTCGGGTTAGGTTAGGTCGGGTTAGGTTAGGTCGGGTTAGGTTAGGTCGGGTTAGGTTAGGTCGGGTTAGGTTAGATCGGGTTAGGTTAGGTCGGGTTAGGTTAGGTCGGGTTAGGTTAGGTCGGGTTAGGTTAGGTCGGGTTAGGTTAGGTCGGGTTAGGTTAGGTCGGGTTAGGTTAGGTCGGGTTAGGTTAGGTCGGGTTAGGTTAGGTCGGGTTAGTTTGGGTTAGGTTGGTTGGGTTAGGTTAGGTTAGGTTGGGCTAGTTTGGGCTAAGTTAGGTTAGGTTAGGTTAATTTGGGTTGGGTTGAGTTGGGTTAGGTTAGGTTAGGTTGGGTTGAGTTAGTTTGGGTTAGGTTGGGTTGTATTAGGTTGGGTTGGGTTAGGTTAGGTTGCGTTAGCTTGGGTTAGATTGGGTTGGGTTAAGCTAGGTTAGGTTGACTTAGTTTGGGTTAGGTTAGGTTAGGTTGGGCTAGTTTGGGTTGTGTTAAGTTAGCTTAGGTTAGTTTGCGTTAGGTTGGGTTGGGTTAGGTTAGGTTAGCTTGGGTTGAGTTAGTTTGTGTTAGGTTGGGTTGGGTTAGGCTGTGTTAGGTTGGGTTGGGTTGGGTTAGGTTAGGTTAGGTCGGGTTAGTTTGGGTTAGATTGGGTTGGGTTAGATTAGGTTAGGTTAGGTTGGGTTGGGTTAGTTTGGGTTAGGTTGGGTTGGGTTAGGTTAGGCCAGGTTGGGTTAGTTTGGGTTAGGTTGGGTTGGGTTAGGTTAGGTTAGGTTGGGTTCGGTTGTGTTAGGTTAGGTTGGGTTGGGTTAGGTTGGGTTAGTTTGGGTTAGATTGGGTTGGGTTAAGTTATGTTAGGTCGGGGTAGGTTGGATTGGGTTAGTTTGCGTTGGGTTAGGTTAGATTATGTTGGGTTAGTTTGGGTTAGGTTGGGTTGGGTTAGGTTGGGTTGGGTTAGGTTGGGTTGGGTTAGGTTAGGTTAGGTTGGGTTAGGTTAGGTTGGGTTAGGTTAGGTTAGGTTAGGTTGGGTTAGGTTAGGTTGGGTTAGGTTAGGTTGGGTTAGGTTAGGTTGGGTTACGTTAGGTTGGGTTACGTTAGGTCGGGTTAGGTTAGGTCGGGTTAGGTTAGGTCGGGTTAGGTTAGGTCGGGTTAGGTTAGGTCGGGTTACGTTAGGTCGGGTTACGTTAGGTCGGGTTACGTTAGGTCGGGTTAGGTTAGGTCGGGTTAGGTTAGGTCGGGTTAGGTTAGGTCGGGTTAGGTTAGGTCGGGTTAGGTTAGGTCGGGTTAGGTTAGGTCGGGTTAGGTTAGGTCGGGTTAGGTTAGGTCGGGTTAGGTTAGGTCGGGTTAGGTTAGGTCGGGTTAGGTTAGGTCGGGTTAGGTTAGGTCGGGTTAGGTTAGGTCGGGTTAGGTTAGGTCGGGTTAGGTTAGGTCGGGTTAGGTTAGGTCGGGTTAGGTTAGGTCGGGTTAGGTTAGGTCGGGTTAGGTTAGGTCGGGTTAGGTTAGGTCGGGTTAGGTTAGGTCGGGTTAGGTTAGGTCGGGTTAGGTTAGGTCGGGTTAGGTTAGGTCGGGTTAGGTTAGGTCGGGTTAGGTTAGGTCGGGTTAGGTTAGGTCGGGTTAGGTTAGGTCGGGTTAGGTTAGGTCGGGTTAGGTTAGGTCGGGTTAGGTTAGGTCGGGTTAGGTTAGGTCGGGTTAGGTTAGGTCGGGTTAGGTTAGGTCGGGTTAGGTTAGGTCGGGTTAGGTTAGGTCGGGTTAGGTTAGGTCGGGTTAGGTTAGGTCGGGTTAGGTTAGGTCGGGTTAGGTTAGGTCGGGTTAGGTTAGGTCGGGTTAGGTTAGGTCGGGTTAGGTTAGGTCGGGTTAGGTTAGGTCGGGTTAGGTTAGGTCGGGTTAGGTTAGGTCGGGTTAGGTTAGGTCGGGTTAGGTTAGGTCGGGTTAGGTTAGGTCGGGTTAGGTTAGGTCGGGTTAGGTTAGGTCGGGTTAGGTTAGGTCGGGTTAGGTTAGGTCGGGTTAGGTTAGGTCGGGTTAGGTTAGGTCGGGTTAGGTTAGGTCGGGTTAGGTTAGGTCGGGTTAGGTTAGGTCGGGTTAGGTTAGGTCGGGTTAGGTTAGGTCGGGTTAGGTTAGGTCGGGTTAGGTTAGGTCGGGTTAGGTTAGGTCGGGTTAGGTTAGGTCGGGTTAGGTTAGGTCGGGTTAGGTTAGGTCGGGTTAGGTTAGGTCGGGTTAGGTTAGGTCGGGTTAGGTTAGGTCGGGTTAGGTTAGGTCGGGTTAGGTTAGGTCGGGTTAGGTTAGGTCGGGTTAGGTTAGGTCGGGTTAGGTTAGGTCGGGTTAGGTTAGGTCGGGTTAGGTTAGGTCGGGTTAGGTTAGGTCGGGTTAGGTTAGGTCGGGTTAGGTTAGGTCGGGTTAGGTTAGGTCGGGTTAGGTTAGGTCGGGTTAGGTTAGGTCGGGTTAGGTTAGGTCGGGTTAGGTTAGGTCGGGTTAGGTTAGGTCGGGTTAGGTTAGGTCGGGTTAGGTTAGGTCGGGTTAGGTTAGGTCGGGTTAGGTTAGGTCGGGTTACGTTAGGTCGGGTTACGTTAGGTCGGGTTACGTTAGGTCGGGTTACGTTAGGTCGGGTTACGTTAGGTCGGGTTACGTTAGGTCGGGTTACGTTAGGTCGGGTTACGTTAGGTCGGGTTACGTTAGGTCGGGTTACGTTAGGTCGGGTTACGTTAGGTCGGGTTACGTTAGGTCGGGTTACGTTAGGTTGGGTTACGTTAGGTTGGGTTACGTTAGGTTGGGTTACGTTAGGTTGGGTTACGTTAGGTTGGGTTACGTTAGGTTGGGTTACGTTAGGTTGGGTTACGTTAGGTTGGGTTAGGTTAGGTTGGGTTAGGTTAGGTTGGGTTAGGTTAGGTTGGGTTAGGTTAGGTTGGGTTAGGTTAGGTTGGGTTAGGTTAGGTTGGGTTAGGTTGGATTAGGATATGGCGTATATTTTTTGAATATTTTCTGGCATTCATTTCACTTTGTTGTTGTCTAAATTTTAAATATATTTTAAATTCACATACTATTTTTTCCATTTTTAAAAAGGTTTAATATTGACAATATTTATTACAATTTACAATAAATAATGAACAATAAATATTACAATATTTATTGTTGATTATTTAAATTAAGCCAAGCCCTGGCTGGTATTTTTCTTATACTTTCGAAATACTCATTACAAATATTTTTTTGGAAATATAAATTTTTTATGGAAGTTATTCATTAAACAATTTTTTACATACATTAGCCACGGCCGGAAATTATCTTAGTTACATATATCATTTGTATTTTTTTTATACGTAGTACATTATAAGTTTATATCTTTAAAATTAATTACCATAATTATATTTTTATAGTAATGGCAAATGCAAAAGTTGATAGTCATAAATAAAAAAAAATATAAATTAAAGATTTACAGATAGTAAAACTTACTAAGTTGGTATAATTGATAATTTTTCTTATTTGACGTTTAATACTGTAAAAAATTAAATTGTTTTAACGTTATTTTAAAAGTTTATTTTAAGTGATTTAATTTCATTAATTTCTAATTCCTTTGTGTGTGTTAAATGTGTAATATCTAATGATAAATTCATTGTGAATATATGGAGAAATAACGCTGTAATATACAAATTACGACATATTTCTTGGGAGTATTTTTTTTGAAAAATGTTTTTTTTATAATAAATAATCATCAGCTGCAGAATTCCTTTTTAGATATGTAGTTTTTGATGTGTATACTTTCATATGATTTCAAAAAAATTGTCGAAATGTTTCTGGTTGTAAAGTGCATACGTTCCAGAATTTTTTTTATATGTCTATATAATGCGATAAGTTTATTTTAGTTAATCATAGCTAATAATCAGATAAAAAACAATGAAATACAGAGTCATCAACCGAGCTTTTAGTCATGTATCTAATAAAAAAAAAATTTAATTTTAAAATAGTAGGGAATGAAGAAGAAGGTTTAAAAGATCTGCATATAACGGAGGCCGATGATAGTCGCTGCTATGAAAAGAGGGAGTTTTTGTGGAAAATTGTTTATGAAAATTATACCCTTTGAAATATCATGGCTTGAAATCGATAGACTTATTTTCTTATGGAAAATCAATCGATAGAAAAAAGGAGCACCACATTATATTAAGAATTACAACATATAACACGTCCTTATAATAAGCGATATAGAATTAATACGTACCCTCAAATATTTAAATGTGCATGGCATCCCGTAGTGCGATTTCTACTCCTGTTTAGCAGGTTTTTTTGTATTGGGTGCAAATAATAAAGATGTCTGTAAAACATTTAATGCACAAACATAAAACTGTTAATATTTTAAAATAAATAAAGTCACTTTCTAGGATCAGAAAATAATTTATAATTTCTATAATATTTTTTTAGTTTTAATCACACGATAATTTTACTTGTTTGGTTTTTCGACCTTACATTTTAAAATTTGTCACTGCATCCCATTGCCCGATTTGTGGTTATGAAAAATAGATTACAACAATTAGATCACCAAAATCCTAAACATAAAGCCCGAGTCGAAATCGATTTGGACTTATAAATAAACAAATAAAACATCACAACTAAATAAGTAAATTATTTGAAAACTATATACGGTCATTCTCTTTGTATTTATGTAGTATGTACGTAGAACTATATAACATGTTTTAGGTATATTTTAAGGAAATGTATTTAAAAACAAATTATATATAAATCATTTTGTAATTTTAATTGTACAATATCTCCAACCTTACTCTTAACAATTCTGTACCCGTTACAGAAAATAAGTTACAGACCTATATATCGTAAGGTCCGAAAAAATTATTTAGCGTTCTTCACGTTATAAGCAAACAGATTAAGATATAATTAGTAAATAATTATATTTTATATGTAGTTCAAAAACGTCGCGTTTGTTTTAAACATTATGAATAATCCTATTGTATCTGTGATTACCCGACTTGTGAAGCACAGTATAGCTTGTCCTCCGCTGACGAGGATAAAGATTTTTTCCAGTTTCATATTAGGAACATTTACCATTTTTACCAAGTTCCTTTTAAATTAAAGTCAACAATAAAGAACATAGAGGATCATGAAAAATGAGTTATAAAAGAGAATCAATTTTTCTGGCCAAAGCTTTAAGTAATATTCATAATAAGAATATAAAGAATACGTTTTATTTATAATTTGCGACAATGCGTACAACAAGCTTTTCTTTTTTATTCAGTATTATTTTCAGATTTGTTCAATTCTATATATCTTAAGTTAAAAAGTTGAAAGTGGTCATTACCTTGCGTTAAGCTTTCATGAAGTAAGGATTTAAATATTATCGAGCTCGATAATGACTCCGCATCCCTTTTTATCTATTGTAAATGAGTAAAATTCAGTTACAAGTGACGTTAAATAGAAGGGCATAATGACAAAATAGTATGGTCCAATTTGGTACCGGAAGAAGTTTTTAGAAAATAAATAAAAGTTTTGTTGTTAAGATATCAAAATTACATTCGGTTTCTGTTATTTTCACGACATTCGTTAGCTGGAAATTTATGCGGCGTTCTGACCACCTGGCGCAGTCAGAAATGCATTTCAGTCATCTACAAATGATGAAATCATAAAAAGAACTAAATTTGTACATTAAATATTTTTAAGTAAAACTAAGTACTACCTACTAAAGACACGCTACTAAGCTTAAAAACAATTATTAAAATTGTTCTTGATCTCCGGCTAGTGAAAGAATATAATCAAGGAATTACAGATATAATGGTAGGGTTCCGTTTTTCATTACTTGCACATTTTTGTATATTATTCACTTTTTTCTACATATATTATATCGTGAAAATTGTATGTTAATTCCTCTTTGAATTATTGACATGCTTTCGAAGAGTGTCGGTAATACAATTAAAAAGATCTTAAGTATAATCAAATATAAAAAATCAAATTATAGATGAAAATCAATTAAGCATAAACAAATAATAAAAAAGGTCTTAAGTACAATCAAATAATATTTGTTTTGAGAAGTAGCGCCCCACCCTGCTACACTCAAATATTATATTCAATAACAAACATGGCTTACACTAAAATCCTTATTTAAATATTGATTTAGTGTTCATTACATTATGTAACCCTATAGAGTGAGAGATTCTCTGATCTTGAGATTTCTCTGTCTACCCTATAATCTTTATAGAGGAGACAGAGAAAAGTGGTTCAATAATTATGTTTTGGAGTGTTAGTGCTGTATTAATGAAAGCTTGTCTTTTTTTAGTTTTTTCTTTAAATATTAATTTATTTTTACTATTCTTAGAGTTAAATTAGAGAAAAGAAGATGTTTTTTTTGAACTTGCTTCACATTATGTTTAGAGCTACTTTTACAAGTATTAACATTTTATTAACAAAACTTATACAGAATGCAAATTGGCAAAACAGCTGAGCTGATTAGATTGAAGTGTCTCTTCTTTATGTTTTGAAAATGCAAACATTGCAAACATCTATAATTCTGAATAAAAAAATCAGCGTCAAACCGATGTACACCAGAATTAAAAAAAAACAGCCAACTAAATAAGTCAAAACACGATTGATAGCTTCCATAGCGGATGGAGATACGGATTTTTTAGATTCTCTTTATTTCGGTTTATTTGAAAGAACGTATATATTAGACACATATATATATATATATATATATATATATATACATGTATATATGTATATATATATATATATATATATATATATAAATATATATATATATATATATATATATATATATATATATATATATATATATATATAAGTAATCGTCATAAAATCTGAGAAATGAGATGTGCTTCTGATTAAGTGTATCTATAGTATCGATCTGTTATAATTTCAACATAAAGTGTGGCTTAATATTCTAAAATAGTAATTATCAGTATTTTAAGTTAAATTAAGTTACTATTGAAAAATATGGTTGGGTTATTTAGATTTCGAGACGATCCAGCAATCGCTAGGTTTGAGAAGATTTATTTCGCTGCGGCCATAGAAATTCAAAGTCACAGGGTTGACGGGCAAAAATATAGCGTCTGTTTTTTGGAAAGGAAAAAGGACTTTTATCGGTTTATTAGTAGACAGTGTAAACAAAATAGTCGATTTTTCCACAATTTACTTTATTTTATTTAATCATTATCTTTATTTTCAGATTAACGCTCATAAAGCTCAAATGTTTAATTTGTATCTATGTTAGTTAGCCTAATGCAATGTTTCTAAATGTTATTTTATGTTATTAACGTTGCAGCTCTTTTCAGAATTGTGTATTTTTAAAGGATAATAAGAATACCCTTGTAAGATCATGTGTATCACTCACATCCGTCTATTACAAACAATTTTTTAGAGACCGTCTGATATAAAACCTTGAATTTTGGCATAGCGTTAATGCCTATAAATAGTATACACTCGAAAATATTGAAAAAGACAGTAAATTAAGTAATTGAAATAGTTTTTTTTATAATTTCATGTTTCACAATTTATTGAAAGAGTAAGTTATGAGGATTCTAAAATTATTTTTTCCACGTCGAATTCAAAACGTCCACGCCGTTTTTCCCAGAAATAATATGACATATAAACTTGAAATATGGCAAGTGATAAAGCATATCAGCTTGCACGTGTTTCATTAATTAACATTTTTAAATCTTTGCACAAAAATTTTGGACGGAGGAAAGGAGAATTTGTTTCACCGCGGTGTGAGCCAATTGAAATGGTAAATTATTATAATACCAAAAACTATTTTTTTAGGATTTTCTTTAAGATAGTCCTAGAAAATTTGATACAAATGTTTAAAAAAATATATTTTACACCATTTCCCCGAAGCAGCTAAAGTCTAAATAAAGTTTATCAATAGTTTACATTAAAATTGCACTATTCGCCTTCTAACAGTTTCTTGAGAAGATCATGATATGTTTATAAGCCAGCGAAATATAAACTAGGCAGCATATTCACATAGTGCATAATATTAATATCTGTAAGTACGTAATGTAAGTATTCTGTACTTTTAAATGTTTATATTTGCCTAAATATGTATGGAGTTTCCAGACTGTGAGTTCTACTCGTACTGCACAGGTTTTAGTTAATTATATTTAAGCCAAAACGAAACTAATACTCCGTATTTAAACAATGAATCCCCTTGAAATATACAAACATCATTAAGCTTATCTTGTTTACATGTAATAAAATAATAACGAAACTTGACCTGATTTCATATTCTACGTTGAGGTTTAGAATCCTATATCCGGTTTAATATTAAAGCCAAATGTTTGTATAACATCAAGGTCGAAGTTTTGTTACGTCTTGTTGTTGGTGGGTTTCTATACAGTGGAATATTTTTTACAGGTTTATTATTGTTAAGTGTTTTCTCATTGTCTTTTTCAATGGTAATTTGAATTACGGGCTTAAAATTTTATATTATTTTCAGGCTTAGTTAAATACTAAATATTGTGCACAGATGTTTTAGTACCAGTCCTTTAATGTAACCTCGCTTAATTAGTAATATTTTTAAAAATTAATGGCGGTTGAAGTTTTTGCTATTAAACTATATTCATTTATAATTGTGGGAGTACAATAATTAACTAACATTAAAAAATAATTACAATAACGTTTATTTTTAGAATCCGCCCAAGAAAGCTTATGAGACTAAAAGAGTAAAGACCTAAGGCGAGTTTCAAACGATGGATTGCACATGACGCTAATTCCCATGATGTTTTCCAAGTCACTGTAGGAATTATCCAACTTGCTATTCAGTAATTCTACATTTCCCGAAATTGAAAGCGACTTCCTTAAGAGCATAAACTCACTCCGACGTAGCATACCTTTAATTGAGTTTAAGGGGAGCGCGCAATTTTTGTTCTCTTTGGCGGAAAAAATCTAAATGCATTTCGTTGCAGAAGGACTTCTTTATTTTATTACGGTGCGCTTAACTCTCAAAGAATATTCTCTTTTATTAAAGATGTATTACCCGCAGATAATTAGTTTTTCTGTTTAAGAAAACATATGACAAAAAATATTAAAAGGAAAATACAATATTGATATATTGTATTTTCCTTACTACAATAGGCGACTATTTCTTGCCGCGTAGGGGTAAAGCGAAATGTGGATATTTGTTTAGAAAAGAGTGCCAGTTTTATTTTGAATATTAATTATCTTATTTCATGTAATATTGTCTCTGGGCCTAATAATTTAAATTCATATAACTCGCTTTAAGAGATCGACACATTTGCACCATAAACATTTACAATAGTTTAATAGCAATATTAAGTACCATAAAATTGAATTTCCATTTGTCTATATGCATTTTATATATTGTCTAGTTTACCTTTCACATGAGTAAATATAATTGAAGTATTTAAATTAAGGCTGTGGTTTTCCAGTAAAATTTACCTGTAGTCTTCATTCATTATTTTGTCAATCATTTTTTTTTAATTTTGATATCAGCAGTTTCGGAGGTTGGTAAGCGGGAGGTGATACATACGTTTTGTGGGTGTAATGTATATATTTTAGTTTCATTTTGGATTAGTTATTCACGAAATATTTGATTGTTTATTTTCTTCAATTATTAAGGTTTTGTATTTAAAAATGAAAAACCTCAATCACCAAAATTGCTTTTCTCAAAATTAGTTTGGTACAGAAACTTGAAATTTGGCATAGCTAGAATGCATTTTGGTCCGCATACATATCAAAAGTTAATATTAAATAATATTTACATTAATATTTTAGGGAGGTTAATTGAGTAATCATTTTATTTAATTTCCGCCAATGTTTAAAAATAAATTTGAATAAAAAGCTTTTTCACTTCGAATGTCCATTAAAAGAAGATCGAAATTGGGCTTAAGAAGTCACCCGACCTAACCACAAATATGCAGTCAACATTATTGAATTAATATTGAAATATTGTATAAAAAACATATAAGTTGAACTACTAAAAATCATTGAGAGCATGCACTTTTTAATGACAGGTAATTATTACATATAACTTTATGTGACGTTTCATAATGAAAATATACAGCTTAATTTTATTAAAATTTCATTTACTTTATGAACTTTCTAAATGAAATGAATGAATCATAGAATTATCGGTCAGCGGTTTTCTTCGCACGGTACGTGCAAGTCAGTTTCTTACATAATGGGAGCCCCGATAAGCTTTTGTTTTGCAGATGAAGAAAATTTTTCCAAATAATATGGTTTCCATCTGCATTTAACATTATTTTATATTGTCACTAATAATTTATGAAGGCATTGTGCAAATATGCTCGGAGAATAATTTAATTTTATTCGAAAAGTACGTGCTTACCGTCATGCCAAAGCCATGGCGGGTGGTTTAAAACCTCACTAAAACTTAATTTAAAAGAAGAACAAAATCAATAACATTTAACAGATAATGGTTTAATATAATATAATATTCAAAGATACATACTGTGAACGTAAATTTCACAATGTTACCCTCTCCACTAAAATGTATAAACCATGAATCCGAAAAACCTGAAAAAATTCTACAGTCTACGATTTCCTTAAAATTTCAGTTAACTTACACTAAAAATTTATGAAATATAGACGATTATGAAACCCTACTTCATGCGTGTTACGGCACGCACTTTACTGGTTTTTTATTAAATGATTTCTAAATCAGATCTAAAAGTTAACTCAGTTATGATTATAGTAAATATTATATTATCCAGAGAAATACTATTTAAAAAATATTAGAACATGTTGGCTAACACTAAAATGAAAACTAGAATTTTAGCTCCGTTAATTCATAGGTAAGCTGATATGCAAGATATTATGACTCAGATGTAAACATACATATCTCATAATCTAAATAGAGTTTCAAATATTAAACTCCTGTAAAGTCGACCTTTTATGACATCACATGACTACGTTTGGCCTTACGACCTTTATGATAATAGAAAGTACTACGCTTATTGTTTCTCAAGGTCATCACATACAGGAAGTGTGCAACTAAAGCGTGTTTCCGTCGTTTAGGCTTTAGTAACCACTTTCCGCCCCGTTGCTTAATGAGTTTAGCAATTCCGGTAACGAGCTGCAAAGCATTAAGAAAATCGAGCTTATATCGAGATCGCTTTATTTTCCATCAAGAATTTCCATCGTTTTTGTCCCACGGTCAAAGTGCACCTTAGGTTTTTTATAGTTCGTGTAAGAATTCCGGTTGGAATTTATTTGAGTATTTTAGGAAAAAGTTCAGTAAATGAAAAGGATTAAGAAAAATGCTGTAGTTAAATGTATTCTTAGTAATGGCATAATCGACTTTAAAAAAATGCCCCTTGCGTGGAAGAAAGTATTTATAACAAATTTGCAGAGGTTTACATTATGTTTTGTTACAATTTGATTAAGAAATTTTTTCTCATACACAAAATTTCATTTTCAACAATAAATAAATAATCAGCTATCCTAAGTATTTTGAATACTGTTTTGATTTTGAAAAGTGCAACATTTTCAATGTTTTTAAAGAAATAATTCAAACGGTTTTACAAATCTATGGCAAGCTGGCAATTACACGTCGAAAAAAAATTGAGAAACAGGATATCTAAATTAATGAATGCACTCAGACAACACATAATTATGATTAGAATATTGTAATTGAGATACAGTTGTTGAGATATTTATAGAGAATTTTTGTACCGGAAACAATTGACAGAAAATGTATTAGATTTACAGGTAATTAACCACATTTTCCAGCGATTTCTTTAATATTGTAGAAACTTTCTCAACATCTCTTGTGTATTATGTAAAGAGCGCGGCATAATATATCTTAAAACCTAATTTCAACGAGCGTAGGACAAGGAAATTATGGAAATTTCACGAAGAAAACTGATATTGCTCTGGTTTCGTTCGCTGTATACTGAACTTATAAAACTTTATACTGCAGGATGAAGGTACTTCTGTTAAACAATCAGGGATTTATTCCAAAGATTCAAAGGAAGAAATTTTGATCCTCCTATAATCTTCATTCAGGGTAAAACTTTACGTTAAATTTAGAAAAATTTAAAAAAAATTCACTGAATCAGGTTACGGGTTAAGTTTCCATTAGCCAAGCAGAACCACCCTCAATTGCACTAGAAGAAGTGGAAACGTTCTGTTTGGCTACCGCACGAACTAACTCTGATGCTCAGTTAATCTGTATCATAGTGGGTAAAACTTTCGTTACCGCACGAACTAACTCTGATGCTCAGTTAATTTGTATCATAGTGGGTAAAACCTCATCCAGGGTAGAACTTTACGTTAAATTTAGAAAAATTTAAAAAAACTTCACTTAATCAGATTCTAGGTTAAGTTTCTATAGCCAAGCAGAGCCGCACTCAATTGCATTGGAAGAAGTGGAAACGTTCTCTTTTGCTACCGCACGAACTAACTCTGATGCTAGGTTAATCTGTGTCATAGTGGGTAAAACTTTCGTTACCGCACGAACTAACTCTGATGCTCAGTTAATTTGTATCATAGTGGGTAAAACCTCATCCAGGGTAGAACTTTACGTTAAATTTAGAAAAATTAAAAAAAACTTCACTTAATCAGATTCTAGGTTAAGTTTCTATAGCCAAGCAGAGCCGCACTCAATTGCATTGGAAGAAGTGGAAACGTTCTCTTTTGCTACCGCACGAACTAACTCTGATGCTAGGTTAATCTGTGTCATAGTGGGTAAAACTTTCGTTACCGCACGAACTAACTCTGATGCTCAGTTAATTTGTATCATAGTGGGTAAAACCTCATCCAGGGTAGAACTTTACGTTAAATTTAGAAAAATTAAAAAAAACTTCACTTAATCAGATTCTAGGTTAAGTTTCTATAGCCAAGCAGAGCCGCACTCAATTGCATTGGAAGAAGTGGAAACGTTCTCTTTTGCTACCGCACGAACTAACTCTGATGCTAGGTTAATCTGTGTCATAGTGGGTAAAACTTTCGTTACCGCACGAACTAACTCTGATGCTCAGTTAATTTGTATCATAGTGGGTAAAACCTCATCCAGGGTAGAACTTTACGTTAAATTTAGAAAAATTAAAAAAAACTTCACTTAATCAGATTCTAGGTTAAGTTTCTATAGCCAAGCAGAGCCGCACTCAATTGCATTGGAAGAAGTGGAAACGTTCTCTTTTGCTACCGCACGAACTAACTCTGATGCTAGGTTAATCTGTGTCATAGTGGGTCATAGTGGGGTTAGGACCTAATTTAAGTCAAAAAAATTTGTTGAGAAACGTTAACAATTTTTATTGAAGTTGGTGTCAGCCAAGTTTTTTTGTTTTGTTTTGTTTGGTATGTATGTTTGACATGTTTTAAATGGCACAAACTTCAAAAAAATTGTTATCATACTTGCTTAGGTTAGTACCTACTTTTTATTTGGATTTTGGATTAATTTTATGCATATTATAATACTAATTTTTTCTTCGTTTTAAGTTAATAGTATTTTTATTATTTCGTTATTTTAAGTGGTCTAGGCAAAAAACTACATTTTGTAGTCGATTTAATTTTTTTTAAGTGAAACTTCTTAGGTGGCCATTCGATAATCAATAAGTGGACGGGAATTAAGTGTAAAGATTTAAGGTCGCGTCACGTTACGTACACGTCACGGTATTTCGTTACATGAGTGACAAGAAAGGTATGACGTAGAGAGAAAGAGAGCTGTATATTTCGATTCCATGGAAGTGAAGCAAACGTATACACAACGGATCGACGTATACCCGAGATCGACGTATACACAACGATACAAAGCGATTTAACAGTGCCATGCATTCACTATAGTGCCACGCATGCACGCGTTGTAGATGTCAATGCGTGCATGCGTGTACGCCTCAAACGCTACATATGAACAGCTGAGGTACCAAGCCTACGTTGTGCTATTAATATTTATCATTATGTTTTGTGATTATATACGTTTGTGTCCTGTGATTGTTTGGTTATATCCGTGAATAATTATTATGAAAGTATATTTAAACTATTAAAATTTTATCAATAATGACGTTTCTACATCTTCAAAGCCGACGCCATTTCTAAAATATGGCCTCCATACATCAGAAATTTGCAAATTTTTCGCCATATGTTGCATATTTTAATAAAAAAAAATATAAACCCATTATATGGTATGATGGGGTTTTGTGGGTAGATTAAAAAAATCGAATAACAAGAAAATCTTAAAATAACCAAAAATTCACTATCGTCGTATTTATGGGAAAAAAACTGATCAATAGGATTTTTAATTACATTTTTGAAACTTTTGAGGCGATTAAGTAATTCTGCTATGCGAAGTCTGTTTTGGTTAGTTTGTTTTGTCTATTCACGCTGTGTGAAGTCTGTTTTGCTTGGTTCTCTCCTGCGGTAAATCAATTTTTTCCCCTCACTGTTTACTACGTTTTAATAGTTATTTATATAAAAGTACTAAAATATATGAAATTGGTGCATATTAGAATAGCGAATCAGTAAAGCTATTGCGCTCTCGCCTTGAACGTGTTAACCTGGTTGAGAAAGATAATACTGCTTGGTTACTAGTCGGACGCGCATAAAGTTAGGTTCTATAGATCTCAATATCAATGAAAACCGAAATAATTTAATTGCAAAGTCAAATCAAACTCTAGTACCTAGATATTAAGGTTTTCTAAGTTCATGATTGCAAAATATTAATTGGATTGAATTTTGGTTTTGAGCCTAATATTCAGCAAATGATACTTAAAAATTAAAAGAAAACTGTCAAGCAGCGATGGAACTCGTACGAAGTTTCCGTAAATATTTAGGCGTTTACAAATATTTAATTGCACATATCATTTCTATTAATCCATTTACAAAATTTTAATTTTTTATATAGAAAATATATTGCCCACTACATTTTCGCAGGCGCGTATTGAGAAAATATTTTTTATGTGGTATAACTAAAAGTAAATGTTTTCCTGCTTTACTTGTACTTTGCTTCTTGCCAAATTTTACGATTCCAGGTCAACGGGAACCTACACGTTTTTATTTATTTGCGAGTGTCAAAATATGCGGGTTCTTCTTGATTGCTTAAACTTAGAAGCTTGATTTTTCCATAGCTCCAAAGGACCATAAATCTAAGTATTACGGTACTTGATACCTCAACGTGTTCCTGAGAAAAAGGATCTTGACAGATAGGTTAGGTTACAGACGGACAACGAACTAATCCTATAAGGATTTCTTTTTCCTTTTGAGATACGGAATCCTAAATGTGGTAAACGGATCTTCGATTTTATTTTGAAAGACCTGTTCAATGACATCTATGTGGTGCGAAAAACATCTATGTGGTGCGAAAAACATTATCTACATTTTCCATGTATGATAAGTTTGTAATAGAATTGACCATACCAGACATTATATTTTTAATTCCTGCGTTTTTTTTTAACTTGAATCCGTCTTCCGTTTCGAAACCGGGATGCCACGGGTGTTATTCCTAAGTATCACCATAAATATTGACCACAAAAAATGGTATAATTTGAAAATTATATATATATATATATATATATATATATATATATATATATATATATATATATACACACACACACACGCACACAGACACATCATATTTTATACCCATAAACGTTTAGGCTTTTAAATACATCTAAGTTTAAATTTAAACTCCGTAGGGAGAATTTAATTTCAAAATAAACCTGTTAAATACGTTTATTTTTATATGCTTTCGTTCTCCGCTTTCATAAGAAATACATTCACCCTATCCTAGCATCCTTCTTTTCCATTCCTCGAAATTATAATTCCAAAATGAACAAACTCATCTATTCCTTCCAAAACTTCACTGCTTCTCTTTATTTTATGCATTGATTCTCTGCATTAATCAGTATTAGTAAAAGAATTTCTCCAAGTCTGCTAGACATATTCCCACTGCTACACCGCTGTACTTGTATATTGTTACTTCACACATGAAACTAAAGTGTTTGTCGTAAATATGGGACGAAGTATACGTCTATTAATATTCATCTCTTACATATTGACGGTTACGTATATCACCTATATATTGACTGTTACATAAAAAACGTCAATATCTCCTTTATATTGACAGTTTTACGTAACCGTCAGTAAATAGGTAATTAAATCACAATGCATGCCTTTGCTGATCACTGTAAGTCACTTCCGATGCTAATAATAGTTATAATCTCCTAGTATAACGATGGTACTCCCTACATAAATTACTTATTCAGGTCATAAACAAACATTTCATACATTTTTATTTTTATTTCATAACTCAGCGTTTTAAATTCACTCGCGTTTGAGATGTACGTATGCTTGAGATATTTACATCCAAATTATGTTTGAATTTAACATTTAAGGCAAGTTTCAAATTTGAATTCAATTTAATACCTTTCGAATCCCACATTTGAACCAAATCTTTACATACTACGTCACAAAATTTATTCATGTAATTTTATTTGGATCAAATTCTAGTTGAATTAACTATCGTATTGGCAATAGGTTTATCCATTCTCGAATTAAGCTCTAAGAGATATATTGATTGATGTTAAATTACTACAAATAAATTGTTTTTGTATCTCATTATATTATTAAGATATATTTTACAATACTAAAGTGTTAGACCTCATACAGTGCATGCACACTTGGCGCCGCATGTTAATACGATACGATGAATACAAATAAACCCTTTATTGGGATTTGATTGTTCAGGTATATGAGAATGTTGTCAATAGAAACTTATAATAACGAAAACTTTAAATGTAATTATGATTGAGAAAACAACAAAAATTAGTTATTGCAACATAAATTATTTTTCTTTAATAAAAATTGAAATAAAAAATATCTTGTAATATATTTTCAAGTGGATCGGGGAAAAAAATATCGCTCTATCAATTTACCAATACGCAAATGGAGGTTAGTGTAAAAGTGAAAGGATTCATGGTTCTAAATGTAATGTATGAAACTAAGATTAATTGCATCTAGACCATTCGGTAGGTACTTTATATTTGCTGTAACTATTTTTAGATAGATGTCAATGCACAGTGTTCGAAAGAACTATATTTAGAATAGATCACGTTTACTGTATTTTATTATCTTGTAAGACGCCTTTTTCTATAATGTATTTGCCCTCCATTTTCCTAGAACGTATTAATTACAAGTGCCGTCGATGATGATAGGAAAGATGGAGAACACCCGAGAAAACTAATTACGTACGGAATTGTGTCTTTAATAAAGGGGAAAATGGCCATGGAACTAGCGCTATGTAATAATATTAACTAGTTTTTTCGTAAGTAGATGCACGTAGAACAATATTCTTGGGAGAGTAAAATTCAAATTACCTTACTTATGCTTACGTAAGAATTAAGATAGTATATATAAACCAAAGTAAGATAAATATTCAATGCGCAGAACGTATGATAGGAGAACTATAACAGCAAAAGACTAAAAAATAGGAGTAATACGCGATAAAATGGAGATAGAAAGGTTGATGTATGAACGTAATCTTACTTTATCACAATTAAATGGCTTATTCTTTCAGATAAATTTTAAAAACATTCAACATATTTGTTCCAGTGTTTTTTTAAAAATATAATATTATTTACGCTTGCAACTTCGTTTGCGTGAACTTTTGGTAAATATTAAGTTGACTGTAAGGTTAATTATACACGTAATGCCATCTATTATTATAATAATAAGAGTAAACTGTTTATCTTTTAAATAAATGTGCTTTGTATAGAAATGTTAAAATTACCATATCTTTTCTTGCAATGAAGTATATGCTATCCCAGACCTAACAGAATCCACCAGCAAAAACTTCATCGCTTTAACTGTTCATACGTGAAGCACGAATAAATTAATTTCTGTATATGTATCATATACAGAAATTAAGACACGAATTTCAAAAACGATATTTTTATTTGTTCCAATAATTTCCCTTTTATAAAAATCGTCAATGGACAGAAAATTCTGCAGTTTTATTAGACGCGTTGATAAATGGAGACAATAAAGTTTATAATCAAATTTATAGAGCTTAATAAGACACTTAACAAAATAATTAAATTACGTATATTGACAACATATTCAAATTCAAATAAATTGAGGAAACCAAGTAAGTTTATAGCGAATTCATCAGCAACGAATAATGTTAGATGTGTAAGACTACCGACAACAGCAACCCTCTCAACGACAACCGACAACCCTCTTACGTCTACCCGCGTACGGGTCGCTTGCCTACTCCACCTGCATTACTTCACACTTCATCGCTGGCTACGCTGAATCCATTAATGTGTGTCCGGGTAGAAAACTTCATTGCGCAATTTAAAGCATGCGTAGCACCGTGTTGATATACATAGAGACCACTCCACCTGCATTACTTCACACTTCATCGCTGGCTACGCTGAATCCATTAATGTATGCCCGGGTAGAAAACTTCATTGCGCAATTTAAAACATGCGTAGCACCGTGTTGATATACATAGAGACCCTATACATTTGTGTAATTACTACGCGGCGAGAAGATGGGCACTTTTTTCTCGTTATACAAATGCAATCTAAATGAGTTTTTAAAAATATTAAATATAATATATTAAAAATAACATATTTTTGTTGAGTAAATCGTTTACTAGGTAAGACATTTTGATACAACGATGGTTTAAAGCTACTCTGTTAGGCAATTGAAATAAGCAATTTTGTAAGCGAATAAAATTTTTAACATTTTTTCTTTTATTAAATATATTGAAATTTATTATTATTTTTATATTATTATATTTTATATTTTATTAGCCTTAAAGAGCTGGTAGTTCAAATCGTGCCAATATGAATGAGTAAATATTCCATGTTGTTATTTTCACTATATGGGTTTACACAAAAAATGTTTTTTTCCTGAAAATATTTTTAAGAAAAAGTTATTTTTTATTTCTTTGTTTATATTCATTGTGAAATCTATTTGCAATTTATTATTAAAACCGTTGTTTTTAAATTATGTAAATATTTGGAAACAATCATTTATTTACGTAATACATGTTCATGACTAAATTCTCCGTGAATATTTTGCAAGCAATTTTTATCGGAACAGAAACGGGGAAAGTGCGATTATTATTTCAAGCAATATTATTTAAAGTCAAAACATTGGTACAACGGGCATATATTGTTCAATTTAAAGATGAAATTATAAACATAAAATTATTTGCATAATTTTTTTTAATTGTAGCAACTAAATATATTTACGTTCTTATTACGCCTAACTTACAAACTATTATAAAATAATTTACTGGAAATTCCAATTGACTATGTATAAAAGTTATTAAGATAGACATAGTAACAATAAAATGAAATAGAGAGTCTATCGCAGGCCATTGTTGAATACGTGCCTCTCCAGTGCACGTATCATTGGGGGTAATGCCTATAATAGTCATTTTAAGCGGTTTGGCCTTTGCAGTGAGAAGCTATTCGCACCAGCAGTGCTGCTGACCATTGCTGGTCTATAGTATTTAAATTGCGGGTTTTTAAACGCCACTTCAGTCCCGCTCGATGAGTAATATAATAGGTACCAAACTGCATTTTGACGCTCTCTGCTAACGCTACTTCTTAAATAATTGCTTTAATATGCCAGTGCTCTGTTTTAATAGTCTTTGATTATAAAATCTGTGGTCAATCCAAAGAACTCTTTTTAACCATAAAGCATGAAAATAATTATAGACAACATCACTCAAATAAGTACATAAAAAATATGGTATTTTTGACAATAACAGTACTCACGTTCTTATTATTTGTATTTTTTTTTATTATTGAATATATTTGGCGTTAATTTTGTAGAAATTCATTATTCACAATTAAATGAAACTACGTGATGTAGTATTATTTCTACTATCTTTAATATTTATTATTTATTAAAGATAGTAGAAATTTATAGATAGTAGAGATTTATTATCTTTAATAATATTATTTTTATTAAAGATAGTAGAAATAATACTACATCACGAAGTTTCATTTAATTGTGATTTATTTTATTATTGTTAACCGGCCTCGAAATTTATTTAACGTGGAGATTCACGTTATATTTATCTCCAACATGAAGAATTATAGGATTGCATGTGTAGATTCAGGAAGATGTGAAAGCTAGATTGAAAATAATATTACTAATCGATCCACCTAATTATATTCAGGTACAAGACGCTCAAAGTAGAAAAGAAGTTAGCATGTGATTTCGACAATACAGGATTAATACCCCCGAGTGAGTTTATTTCAAGATTTATGCACAATTACTCTTTAAGGATATCAAAACCTAGAAGAATATGCTAGCAGAATAACGACACAGCGCATAGATCTAAAACATCGAATTTAAAGTGGACGACGATTGACCCGGTACAGTATTTCTCTCCGGTCTACTTCATTCATATAAATCAAGGATCATAGCAATTGAAAGTTCAAGTATTAAGGTGACCGCTGACTTGGTCAAGGTGAAAATTGTACAAGACATCAGAACAAACAACGCCAAACAAAAGCGTTTAAAACCAATAAGTATTCAAACGAAAATGATATAGAATAGTTCTCAAAAAGGACTCCAATATTTCAATTGCAACAAATTAGGTCATATAAGGGCGGAATGCAGATTAAAGCAAAAATAACAGAAAGGTTTAAATCAATAAAACTTACGTTACGCTGCCACATTTAAAATCTCGGCAAAAAATGAAACTTCGTACTTAAATTCCAGTGCTCTGTCGACCTCCTGTGCAAAGATATAAACAGTCCCTGCAACTTTCCGGTGGGACGGTATCTAAGGCAATAAAAGTAGCACACACAAATCTCTTTAACTGAATGGTTCTTATCTAGTGAGTTTCCACGTCCACCGTACTATATGCCAGTGTAATAAAGTCTTACTCAGAATGGATCTTATCAAGTGAGTTTCCACGTCTACCGTACTATATGCCAGTGTAAACAAGTCTTACTCAGAAATGGATTGGGCAATGAATCTATTGTCATTTAATTAAATGATGTAAAAAGGTGACCAAGAACAACTTTTTAGGAAAGGCTGTTTCATAAAAAAAATTAAATCGTGGTAAATGCGAGTCTAGTCCAAGACATATGTTGTAAAATATTTTTAACAATTATGTATACCAAACACTTAAAGAACAAAAAGAAGCTACTAGGAAAAGCGATCCCTATTCGATACCAGCCTACTAAAACAAGAGTAGTGACAAAATTAAGTGATGCAGTCTTTCCAGAATCTACGGTGAAAAAAATTATTTCCCGGTGAGCTGAATAGAGTTTAATTGTTAGTTCTCTGCACTTCACACTCTCGAGAGATCCTCTAACACGTCAGAGTTCACAGACATTGTCGCAAACTGTGAATCTAATATGAAAGACACGTTTCAAAGTGAGTTTTTATCAAGTGGAAGCCTATATTCACTTTATATGAGTGTAGAAACTCCGAAACATTTAAATATAATACCGAGACTCAGAAATAAATAACCACGTCTCAAAATAATTGAAAGAATAATTAAATTTGCTACAATGATGATTTATTCCACTTCACAGCTTAACTCCGAGATGTAGAAAGTGCCAATAATTCAAGAACGAAGGCATCTACTGCAATTAAACATTTTCTTCTAAAGTTAGGTATGATTGTATACGCTTTCTATTGCCCACAGCTGCGTTAGAAATAATTAAATGTGACATTATAGCAATTTTGTCGCATGGCGATTTTTAATTGATATTGACAGAACCTTTAGTGACAAGAGTCTAAGTTACAGCGTATGTAATTTAATTATATTTAAAAAAAGTAATTGCAAAGCATCTGTAAGGTTTGATGCGTGGTATTGGGACAAGTATTATTATTAGTAAAGTTTGTTATTATGGAATGCAACCATGGAAAACGTTGAAAAGTTATGGTGATATTTGCATATATTAAATTGATAAAATAAGAGAAGAGCAGGATAAGAAACGCAAATGGAGCGTTCGTCCAGCTATACCCGGTGTGGAGAAGTGGATCTATTTCCAAAAGGACGCAGATCAGACTCTTCAACACCAACGTCAAATCCGTCCTGATGTATGGCTGTGAGACGTGGAGGGTCTACAAAGGTTTCACCCACCAACTTTAGGTCTTCGTGAACAGATGCCTTCCCCGCATCATGAACGTGAGGTGGCCAGAGGTAAAAAGGAACGGGGATGTGGGCTGAAACGGACCAATAACCCATCGCAGACCAGATTAGGGAGAGTAAGTGGAGTTGGATCGGCCATACGCTACGATAGGCTGACGAAGCCATCGAGAAGGCAGCCCTCGACTGGAACCCCCAAAGAACAAGACGACGTGGCCGACCAAGAAAGACCTGGCAGAGCACGGTCCAGGAAGAAGCAAAGACAGCTGGATAGACCTGGAGAGAGGTTAAGCAACTGGCCGCTGACCGCACCAAATGGAGAAATTTTACGTCTGCCCTATGCTCCGACCGGAGCGACAGGAACTGATGATGATGAAATTGATAAAATGAACAACATTCTTGTAAAATTGCAGAACAATAGCAATATTGGCACGCATGAAGTGTATTTATGCCATCTATTCAATAGGAAATGTGCTTTCAATAATAAATTACGAAACGAAATTAAAATATTTAGGTTTTTAATGTGATTATGGGAAACAAGCAATGTTGGTGAACGTACAGATTGAGAGACGATTGATTTGAGAGTTAAAATATCAGGTTATGGTAATATCGCCTCTTCCTGTATGATCCACGTATAACTGTCTATGGTATAGGTTTAAATCGTGACTCCGTAATCGTGCTTCTGTTTTACGTTCGGGATATCAAGAGGTGGCGATTTGTCTCTTTGAATAACTTAATATATTTTAAATGTTACTTTATATACTGTTTTTACAGTTACTTATTATACTGTGGTGTGTGCTTACGTCTTCTACACAAAGTTATTTGCTATAATACAATACCATTGTAAATGGAACCGAGTACTTAAAACATAATTGTATGTGTAGGTATAAAATATATTTCAACACGAGATTGGATGTTTTTAAGGGAAACTCTTGTTCATTGGGAAGGCAAGTTATTTATAAAGTGCGTCCTTTAATAGTGTATTAGTCGTTACGGTTCTAAGGGTTGATTATCATGCAGAGAAAGGGATTGACATATTTATTAATTTTGGTAATACGTTACGAGACGTTTTGTGAAATGAGCGTCGTGAGTGCCCCGTCGCGTCGCTCGCCTCTGCCCATTAGGCTTTCACTTTGCTCCTTTTCGTATATTACATGTGTTCGGTACTTGCATACGATTTGAAAGATATTTATTTGCGAGTATTTTAGACAGATTAAAGTATACTGCAAAACAGTTATAATTTATTTGGGTATTTTAATAAAAATATTATTTTTGTAAAAAGAAAGACCAACAAAAAATTTGTTTAATCAGCAACGTCAAAGGTTTGGAAACGGAATGAAAAGGTGTCGTTTGAATTTAAGAATAAATTTAAAAGGGAAACAAATTTTAATACTAATAATCAATTTCTTTATCATTCATGATAGCTTGGAACCTGAACTTTTGATACTAATTTTTGAATTTGTTTATAGGCTCATTGAAATAGATGTAGATCGACGTTATTAACGGTTAACAAACAAGCGAATTTCTGAGTGAATGCATATTTGAAAATCATTTTCATATAAATGTGAACGAGAAAAAATATTTCTAACATCAGTTTTAATACCCATTGCTTGCATTAATGTGCCGCACCAGTGCGGTCTCATCTTTACAATCACATTTTGTCTGTTTATATAAAATTAAATCATTTTTACCCGATATAATACTTTTCATCGTTTTTTTCCCACATATGTTAAATAAATACTTAAAAATAAAGCATGTAGTTTCTATGGACAAGATTAAAAAAGGGAACAGGATTTAAGTCAAACCAAAAATAAATTGGTACTGGGAAACAATGTCAGGCAATACTCCAATGCTACATGCATTGGAATAGATTGATGAGTGTTCGACCTATTTAAAGTCACATAATTTCCAGATTTTATTCAACATGTCTAAATGCTGGTTACCATTCTTTTACACAAACTATGTAGCGTATTTTTTACCTAAAACAATTATCTGAATCTATAACCTAATAAAATGTATTAGTTAATTTAAACAAACTAAAAATGTATATTGATTTATTGGACACCATCACATCGTCTTTGACGTGCAGTTCTGCAATAGTAAGGTCTTTACGAGTTCAGCAATAAAACAGTACACATTCATTGCAACATCAAAAAAAATATACATGTGTAAAAGTTGCGTTTAGTTAGTAAAGCCTCGATGTACAGTTCACTACATTTCCACAATGAGAAGACGAATTTCAGTTTTATTCACATTTAAATACGAATTTTTTTTGGGTCCACCAGCAGTAAGATTTTGACTTCTAGGCAACTATATAAAAACAGCTGTAAAATTTATCAAATATTGTCGAAGGAAAATTGGAATTTATTGCAAATTACCTCTTAAATCACAATTATTAGGAAGGAAATAGTAAATAAGATCTTAGTTCATGGAGTTACTTTCATCGAAAATATTTTTCTGTCTGTGGATGCACTTTTAGGAGAGGCTGCCGAAGCAAGAAACATCCATTTTCGCCAATAACTTTAAGATGTGTAAGATAGCTCTCAAGAATATCACGTAACTTAAATGTGCTAAACACACTTCGTTTCAGTCCTTATTCTTTTCTGTTAGGCATAAAACCGTCTTCAAAAAGGAAGATATTGTTATCCTTAAATAAAGAATGTTAGAAATGGAACTTCCTGTCAAACTTCTCGAACACAATGTAACATTTGCATAATGGTACATCTGATTAGATGACTTTGATGATACATATGATTGATTCATTTTATGATATTCAATTTACCGAGATTTAAAGAATTAATAAAAACACTTGTATGTGACTTAACGACAACAACAAAATATTTGAATCGAAATATATCGAAGTATATTGTTTTTCTCTCTTATTTAATATGTTATTGTTTATGTTACTTGACATGATTTATATCAGTCAAATAATATAATTAATTTAATTTTGGCCAGATATATCGAATATATGTGACGTTATAAAATAAAACTAACCTTCTCTAAACTAAACCTCTATAGCTGGCAACGTTCGTGTTACTTTAGTAAAGAATAATTGAAGCGAAAATAATAAGAGTGGGAAAAGTATATTTCAACTAATTTTCGTTGATGTTTTTATTACGACTCAATGGGGGGGAAGGGGGAGGGTGGCTTTATTTCCTTATTTTAAAACAATTCCAATATCATGTGACTCGATGACTAATATGCAATTTTAATTCAAAAATTGCATAATAATTCCTGTATATGACACAGAACGTGAGTTACCGGCAATGCGGGTGAGACTTTGCGTGATCTTTCTGTGAGCCCCCGGCATCGAATGTGTTAGCTTTTATTAGCACATTACCTTGAATAAACGAGCACATAACCTTGCATCGCAAAACAGCAATTTACTGATATCCCATCATTAAACAGAAGTCTAGGGTGAATACTTTACCATTCTTGCTGGATCAGCCTTTAGAAAGAATTTGATTTAAATATACTCGAATTTTAACAAAAATTGTACTTTTTTGCATGGTTACCCTAATATTTTTTTTTGAGTAATTTGCGAAGGTGGAATAGTCTTAAGGTACATAATCTTTTTCAAAATTTAAAAGTCTCTCGAGCTATTAACGCTCCGATAAAAATTATGAGAATTCTTTTTAAGAATATCAATTTTATTTCATGCTTTTAAATAGTTTGGCAAATTTTTGCTTTGCGAAAACGCAGTTAGCTGTTATATTTGTGTTTAACAGTCATCTAAAATATCATAACTTTTTATAAGTAGGTTATGAATATTCTTTCCTTACCTACTTTTTTCCAGCTCCTTTTCACATTTTCTATTTCTTTTAAGGTTCCGTATCTGAAAAAGGAAATAAAAGAAACACTTATAAGATCATTTCGTTGTTCGTTTGTCGGGCTGTCAAGAGCCTTTTTTTGTATCAAATTAATATCAAATACTTAAGTGTACTATCCCTTGGATCTGTAAAAATTCAAGCTTTTAAGTCAACGCAATCAAGAAGAACTCTGAAAATACGGCCATTTATGCTGAATATATTGATACTTGCAAATAAAGGAAAACCCTTGGGGTACTTCCCGTTGACGAAATATATTTTATATATATATATATATATGTGTGTATATATATATATATATATATATATATATATATAAGTTTATATACATTTTAAGAAATTAGAATTTTGTAAATAGTTTAATAGGAATATTATGTATCATTAAATATTTATAAATGCCGAAATGTGTCCGGACCTTTCGCAGTCCGAGTTCCACTCGTGCTTGATAGGTTTTTTAACTTAAGTTAATTAGAATATCTCCGATTTTCCCCGATTCTCCTTTGTTATAAATATAATTTCAAAATAATTTACAATTTAATACGAAAAACTATTTTTATATGTCTTGTATTACGATGACTATTGCATTTGCTGTAAAAAAAGTATCTTTGTGGCAATAAATTCATCTTATTTGCATAGACGTAACATAGCATAGACAGTGGACTTATTTGTGGCTAAAGCTGAGTAGCATTGTAACTTTAAAGTAAAGTTTTTTGAAGAATAAATAAAATATTGAAGTCAATGTGCGACTATACGAGTGCAACTAAGTAATTAGCAGAAACATATAAAGTTAAAACAATCGATTGTCGGCATAAAACTTTAAAATATAATCAAATTTACATTTTGAATATGTTTAAATATTTCAATGATACAAACTATTAAGCAAATATCTAAAATATACCAAGAATCTGTCTATTATTTAGAGTTTCAACAAAAACAGAATTCTTGTAATTTCGTTATGTCTATCTCTCTGTTTCTCTATTATACTCGACATAGCCCATTCAGTTTAAAACCGATTGTGATGCTACGTACATGCTACGTGAAATATTAATTGAATTACGTTAACAAAGAGAAATACAAAAATATTATCTTTTATTTTTATTTCAAAGTGCCTCTTCATATATTGAACTTGAGATAATTTTTTTTTCTCACTGATTCCACAGAATGGTGTGCCATAGCATTCCATTCTGTGGAGTCTATGACAGGAAAGAGATCAATCGTTTTTATATTTAATTTTCTTCGCAAGATATGAGCCTTTGAAACGATTACAGCATCTCCTCTGCCTTAATTTTTTAAATATATAAGCCGAAATATTGAGGACATCAAGATAACGATTAGCACTTCAATAGCAAACATTAATAAGTAAGGCTTAGTAAGCACTTCAATTCAAAATTATTTCGGTCAACTTCCAACAATAAATTAAAGAGATATAGGCCGCCAAATGATTCATCTTAAGCTTATGAAAAGTACATTACACGATAATTATATTTACAAAGTCTGGAGAGCAAAAATAATATTATTACAGTTAATAGTTTTGCAGAAACAATCTATATCCCGTAAGTGTTTAAGCGGTTATAGAATGGTTTGTTGAGTTGTATTTGTTCTCTTTATAGTTATTCGTCTTCAAGTAGTTGTGTCTCAACGACTTGAATCAAATCTTTTAGGAAAATTGGCCAATGCTCTGGTGAATTATTTCTGAAGAAATTAGAATTATATTTTCTTTGTATATATATATATATATATATATATATATATATACATATACATATATATATATATATATATATATATATATATATATATAATGATATATATATATAATGATAATTGGTGTTATGAAGTATAAAACTATTTACTGTACTGTCTCGAAAAACTTGTCATGGTGGCTTTTGTTATTATTTTGATGAAGTTATGTATACTTTCAATGTATACTTGTATGTAGATTTTCGATGTATATTGTGACAAATGTAGTGTACTCATCACAGAGCTACAGACTTGCTCTGTATACCAAAGAGTAAAAACATTTTGAAATGGTAATTCATCCTTTTAATCTTAAACCCTTTTCATTTCGTCATGGCTGCTACAACCTCACAGCTTTTTCAGCTTTAAATTTATGTACTTAAAATATTGCAAATTAGTACATAATATGGAGATCTCTACAATTATATAGTCATATGTTAAATATAATTGTCGCACACCCCACGCATGTAAAATGGTAGCAAATATTTTTTTCCTAAGAAACAGTGGTAACCGGTCAAACTTTCTTATGTTACAAAATACCTTCAGATTTCAATCGCTAATAACTACAATACTAATAATACATTAACAATAGCTGAGCCCACAACTGATAAAGTATGTCTGTATGTATGTAGCATTGCTTTACCTGTGACGTCATTTGGCTAGTGTAGGTGCTTGCGCCTAATTGTTGGAAATTAACGTTGCGTAAAATTATAAATTAGTGTTGTGTGAAAATGCATTTACTAGGATGTTGATTTGGGTGTAACCATGAAGAGCTTGCAGATAGGGATTGCAAGCCCGCAGCTCCTTCATTGTTGAATTGAAATGTTGTGTCCGCAGTTATAAGCGTTGACTTTTGCCTACAAAGTACCTTAACTCCCAGTTTAAAAGGCTGGAAGCAAACTATGAGATCATTTATCAGGAACCACTCTTCATCGCTAAATTTCATGTTAGATCCGATACCGATTAACGCTTAATCGATACAATTTTTTTGTAGGATCGTGCTAACATATTTAACAGGCTGTTCCAGCGAGTACGGCAGTCTAATATTAAAGCCACTTCAGTTCCATGCCTTTCCTGTTCCTTTACATATTTTTGTAAAAATATGCAATTCTTGATTGGTGATCGTTCACAAATCTTGACCACTTTCCGTACTTTCTTCAGTAAATAATCGTACGTAGAACTCATTTCAACTGGCGGTGAATCTTTATTTACAATCACGCCCTGTTCGGTCAGAGTATCGACGACTACTAACTTTAAACAGTGTGTAAAACAAAGCCGCTGAGAACAACGTAAAAGTCTGCCAACCTTTACCATCACATTAGTGCTGTCCGTTGTACTAGCGATAATATCTTTGTCTAAGTCCAGATCAAAACTCGTGAGGCTTTCTCTCACTAAACTAATACAGTGTCCTGCAGTACACGAACTAAACCCAAATTGAAATGGTTTCTTTCTGGTGAACGTTCACATTTAAGTATCGATAATTCTTTTGTGATGTCCATTCATCAAAGGTCTTGAGAATTCTATTATTACGTTGGCTCTGTGTTGGAGAAACGTGTCACGGTAGATCTTATTGTATTTGATGAATTAGGATGTTTGTGTCCACTGTTAGAAAACAGGTCTCTTAGATCCGTAGATATGCAAAATGAACTTAATGTTGTATCCATCTTTGCATACCATCCTGGAGACAATTTTGTCAACGGTGTTGCTTAATGAAAAAGTTGTATATAGTTTTGAGTTTCTACGTTGGTATGGATTTTTCAACTATGTTTTCGTTACGAGAACTTATATCAATACTATGTTTAGTTTCTAAATGTATCTTCAAGCCTTTAGTGGGACGTTGACTAATGTTTACCGGGTCTGAACACAAGCGACATTCACTACTATTACCTATATAATTTTTCTTAAAATAACGCCACAACCCTTAACTGAGTTGGCTGTCCTCATCATTGGCATCACTAGTTTCTTCTTTCTCGTGATTTGTTTCTATTTCTTTGGACTGAGACATGTTTAATTCACTTTTTACCTGCAATAATAAATATGGATATTAGTCGGAGCATCTTATGATATGTGATAATCAAATCTCAATCACTACCAAAAATAAATAAAGACCAAACTTTTAGCAAAACACTAAGGAAGTTTTTACTACAATCTGCAGGAGTTTTTTGAAGCACCTGTATTGGAGGACTGTTATGAGTATTTATGTATGTGTCTATATAGGCGTACATGTAGAGATAATTAAACAGAGTAATAATTTACGTAATGAGACAATAATATAAACATAGTAATAAATTTATACAATGTGATAATAATCTAATATTTAAAATATGACATAATAATGTAAACTTTAATACCTAAAATAATAGAATTAAGTAACTAACTTTGTAAGTGTAATATTTGAATGTAGATTTTAAGTATATTTTAGTGCCGTTCCATAGTTCACGATGCTAACTAATTTGTAACTTTTAAGACTTTTGTAATCATCATGAAACAATAAATAATAAATGTATATTACAGTAGCAATTAGTTAGGTACTATTTGCTAATTGTATATAATCCTAATTGTATATTGCAGTAGCAATTAGTTAGGTACTAATTGCTAGGTTTACAGCACAATCTACATTTCAAATAGCACAAAACGTATCACTAAAAACATACAAGTTTGTTTACTTACGCAAAACGCCAGAGTGCGAGTAAAAAAACACTCTGTTAACCGTCTTGAGCCTGACGCTAGTCTAAATGTAACTGGCGCTGGCGCGGCGCACAAAATGGCAACGGCGCATTATTGCATGAGACGCTCGCTGCTACGCGGTAAGATCACTCAGCGAGACGGCAAGTCGCGCTCGTTGAGCAAAATTTTTATTTACGTGGAAGATGTGATGCCATTTTTCAAACTTGCGGGATCCGCGGATCCTCGGTTGGATATGCGGGATCCCGCTAGCCAATAAGTGAAGCGGGATCCCTCGGGATTGCGGGATCCCGCTTTGGGGGATTGCAATCTCTACTTGCAGAACACTACTAGGACCCAAAGTGATACAATAAAAATATACGCTGAAATATAAGTAAAAATTCGTATTAAATGATAAATTACAAAACAATTAAATATGTAGCTTTATGTGAATTGTTAATATGCTCGGAATTATATAAAACGTAAATCAGAAAAAAGATCGCGTCAAAATAAATTCAAGAAACTTAAAAAGTCCAAATGCGAGCAAATTCAAGACCTACGACAGTGTCGATACAAAAAAATTAAGAAAACCATTACGCAGCGGATTAATCAGATATACAGCGTACGGTTACACTACTCTGTGTAGCCATTGTATTAAAGAGATCGCAAATTAAATTACATATTTGTACGAAACAATTGTTACGATTTGATCCCGAGGTTTTCATAAAAAATCTCTAGCGCGTACAAAAACTGCTCCTTGCGATTTATATTTATTTTTTATCTCCACTTCCGAAGTATTAAACTTTAAAGCGAAAGCTAACGCTTCCCTCAAACTTTCAACTTTGGATATAAAAAATGCTAGATTCTAATATTGCTCCACGATGATTTTGGTAATTGTGGGTTGTTAGTATAGTTTCATACTCGTTGATATAGCTAGTGATAGTTTCATACTCGTAGATATAGCTAATTGAAAAAAGGTGATTTAGTAACTAGAGCAAGGGAAGTTTGTTAGAAGGCGAGCCTACATCAAAGAACCAAGCACCGTTGTCCGGAGTACGGTAGTGTTTTAATGATAAAAGGTAGCTTTGAAATCAATTAACATGATTTCTATCTCCAATTATTTGGAGATAGAAATCATGTTAATTGACTTCAAAGAAAAATTGTTTATAATTTTCTCATTTTTGCCCGCCAGGTTACGTAAATTCGTTTTACGTGCACCTGTTTGTTCTGCACTCATGAAATTTTCATGCAAATACTTGGCTAGAAAAAGGGATGACCTTTATTGTTTTATCACATATAAATAACATGGAAAAACTTGGGCTTAAAAATATTATTTCTAGCCAAATTGTTTGTGGAACATTTTTACTATTAATTTTTTTGCAAGTCATCTCTCTAAAGATTTGGGTATTCCTCTTTATTTAATCTGAAAAGCTGTTTCGAGGAACTATTGATTGTGATTGAATCGTCACAGACGTGTTTTTGATTTTCAAAACATACTATGGTTTTACATGACTATATTACCACCTATTGTAATTAGATAGGTGGGCTGCAAGCTATTATATAAATAAAATCGACAAATATTTTCTTAAAGGGTAATGATCACTTAGATAAAAAATGATCCTAAAATAAAAGTTCTCTCGTCTGTTTGCGAGTCAATTTTTTTATCAAATATGGTATGTATAAATATTAGCTAATAAAAAACTTTAACCATAAAAAATTTAAGATGATTGTAAGAATTATCTTTGAGATATAAAACAAATTGTTTACGACTATTCGTAAACAATTTGTTTTATATTTATATATCATACGTATCTTAAAATGTTGAATTTAAAAATCAATGCTCTATCTGAATACTTATTTTTTATATTTCAAGTTCATGTCATAATTTAACTTTAGTTATTGTTATAAAATAAATATTGTTGTAAAATAAATAATCCGTTTTTTTTCACAAGAATAAAATTATCCGAAAATTAAATTACGAAGCGGAAAACCTTGTTTGACGTTAAATATATATATTTATTGCTTTATCTTTTCTATCAAGGAATTACATTTTATTTCTGCCCTCGTTTAGAGAAAAACAAACAGAATGTTTTAATAAATTTTTATGAAAATACCTTATAGAAATATAAATTTGGATCCCCGGTAAAATCTTTTCTTTTCTGAAAATATTTAATGCATTTTTATTTTCCAAAATTTTATGTCATTTTTCAGTTTTTTCTTATTTAAATAATTTCATTTAAAGTTGATTATTTTTACATGAACTCAGAAAGGTCTACGTAGCAGTTATTAAGAAATAGTTTTAATTGATATTGTCCGAAATAACTTTAAAACAAGCAGCCAAGTGCGAGCTAAGTTTGTCCTTTAAGTTTGTTGTTTATTAAGTGGGATAAACATTATTTAAGTATGACTTATTATTATATAATAAATCGTGAAAATTAATAGATATTACGATTTATTTACCTATGTACTAAATCACCACCAGTTTGACCATAACCTTCATACAATCACACAGACCACACATATGAGCATTTAAACTAGCATATATAATGCGGAGTACACAGCATTTAAATCGAAATATGAAAGAAAATAAAAAAAAATGGGAAATATACTTGCATAACCAGCAAGCGACATAAAGAGATATCCCCTGGGAATATAGAGTTGGGCTTCCGTCAGCCAACTGAAACAATAAGATGTTCGTAAATATGTTTTCACTTGAATAAAATAACCACTATTTAGATTGAGTAATTTTATTTCAGAACAACATCTAAGCTATACTCTATATATTAGTTTAACGTATTTCAAGCAAAATTTCTACTTAAAATAGCTATATGTTTCAAAACTCATATAAAATGTGTTTTATTTCTATAGAGATGACGATGAAAAAGTTCATAATCAGAAAAACCAGTTCGGTCAATTAGTCTTCACAGTTTGAAACGAATGCATCCAGTTTGGTCAATAAGTCTTCGCAATTCCTATTGCATACTAATGATGAATCACATGCTACATGATAGACGGTCTTCAACTTGCAGAAATCCTCTGTCGTCTGATTTCTACTTATTTTGAAATGTGGAATTTTTGCATAATGCAAAATTTTTAATATCTGGGAGTCAGCGAAAGGCGGATCGAGAGGCGGAGCAATGCTTAATGCCTTTAAACAATCTATCGATTCTCGTTTAGTTAATCTTTACAGCATTGGTGTAAACAACCCATTAAGATGAGAAAAGTGCATCAATATTATGGGCGTATACTTTGATAACTTAAAATAAATATTTTTAAGAAACATTTATGTTTTTAATTCAGGATATAATGCGAAAATTGCATAAGTTAAGATATAATATTAAGCATTTAGTATATATTATTTAGCATTAAAATACAAGCACGAGGAAATGGTAACATCATCCCTGCGTTTTTTTTCATGAATATCATATAAAAAATATTTGTTTGTTTCGAATATTAATAAAATTTAAATTAGTGAATTATAACTAATAGTCAGATAAAAATCAGTGACAAACATAATGATCTACCGGGTTTTAGTCACATATATTTTGAAAAATTTTAAATTTAAGCGTAATAGCGAACAAAGAGGAGCAGCTAAAAGACTCGTGTATGGCGGAGGCTGAGAATAGTCGCTACTATGACAAGTGGGAGTTTTTGTAGAAAATTGTTTACTAAAATTATACCGTTTGATATATCAAGTTCAAAATTATCAGGCTTTTATTCTGATATAAAAACCAATTGATAGGAAAAATAATCATCAGAAAATCGGTTAAGATCATCGGTAGAACAATAAAAAGTATTAAATACAAATGATACAGAGGTTCCTTTTTTTAACGGCTAGTGTGTTAGCGTCGAGTTTTGATGATATAATTATAATTTGGGCAATTTTATAAGGAATCAGCTTTCAGTATAACTTTGTTTAAAAAACATATACCATTTAAAATTGTTTTTTTATATTTGTTACGGTTTAAATTTGTCTTTGAAAAGTGATATGCATTTCCGTCCATTAGTTTATACGTACGTAAAGTTAACGGATGGAACAACAAAGTATACTTAAATTTGATTATTTGTAAAATTACTGAATAACTTATATGATCAAAAGTCAGGACTGGCACGTTCATAATAGAGAATACACCTACTGGGTGTGATATTTGAGCCAAAGAACGCATATAGCATGGGTTTAATGTCTTTTTTCCATCCTAAACCATCTTAATGAAAAAAATATTCTTCTTTTTAGGGTTCCATATATTAAAAGGGGAAAAATTAATCAAAATGTCTATGACATTTTGCTGAAAAACCATTTGACATAGAAACTGAAAAGGCAAAGTGAAAAAGCATAATAACCTACATGTATCTTCAAACTGAAAAATATACATAATATTTAATTATAAAAGTAACTTTTAGCGATTATTTTAATTTTGATGATCATTTTGAAGCTCTTGAACCGACTTAAACTGTTTTGATTAACTGATTGAATAAAGAATATGGTTTTCAGTTATCCCGTATACACACACACTCAAATATATATATGTATATATATATATATATATATATATATATATATATATATATCGCCGTCTGCTGAGATGATATAGTAAAAACGCCTAATAAACATGTTTGTAACTAGTTTTTAAAGAAATAATATATGTATGCTCAGGTGTGCGTGGTAATCATAGCAGTGCGATTTCTCACTGCTAACAGGTTTTGTAGTCTACTAAGCAAACTATTCATCAACGATTAATGTTAATAATCGCTAGTAAAAGAGATTAGGATTCCAACTTTGTAAACACCCTATTTCGTCACCTGTGGCTGATAACAACTTTGTGTTTCATACACATTTTATGTAATCATTTTTGTACAGATCATTTACGTAAAATATTCATCTAACTCGTCGTATAAATTGAATACGTGTTTTATAAATTTATTTATATATGTATGTTTGTATTAATTTACAAAAAAATTGACTAAAAAGATACCAGTATATTTTGATGATTTTGAATGGAAAGTCCCATTGAGGTTTAAATTGTTGATAGCGAAAAGTTATTGAAAATAGCAGAAATACAAACCACGGTATTTTTTTTAAAGTTGTACTTCTTCACTCTTTTAATTTTTTATGAAAAAATTATAAGAGTGAAATTTTACGAGTGAAACAAAAATTTGACTGAATTAGGTTGTTCAATATTCAACATAAAATCTATAGGAAATTGACACCGGGAAGTTGCTCACTAAACGTATATTTATATTTACATACATACGTCTGGAAGATCATTGTTTTTTAATGGAAAACCTATTAAAATGGTGGATCACTCAACTGTCAAACAAATTTTAAATTTAAATTTAATTATTTGATTGAATATCGATTTTGATTGTTTTTATTTCAAGATTTGAAATAAAAACTTGAAATTTTACATAATTGTAAAATATGTCAACCCGCATATATCTCAATAATCTCTAAAATTAAAAAAAAAAACGGTGTGTGCTTAGGACCAGATGATGGAACTAAATCTTTATAATTTTAAAATATGTACACGGTATCCGGGAATAAGTGTCGGACAAAGAAAGACGTTATTCATCGACTGAAAAATAGTTGATTGTTGTTAAAATAAAATTTAAAAGATGACTTTTTTCCAGAATATTGAAAATAATATTCTTAAGTATTAGTCGTCTTTTTCGTACACATGATTCTTGTGTACGAAAAAGTTATCTGTAATATTTTTTGCACTCAATTAGAAAAACGACATGTTTTACGTTTTATTTAAAAAATTATTCCTTTATAGCTAACGAATAACGCCACCTATTCCAGGACCATATATATATATATATATATAATATTTACATTGATGTTATATAATGTTACTCCGAAGAATCAGGAACAATGCGAGATTATAATTTTAAAATACAATAACCTACGCATATTATATTAATCTACTCTCAATAAAATATTAAAAATAACTGTATACATTTGAAATATTACACTGATTATATATTATTGTAAATTTTAAATTATACTAAACAAAATATTGATAAAAATTAAAACGTTATTATTGAAGCGATGCGTTTATATTGGACAGTGAACTAGCTTGGCCGACGCCGTAGGGAGCCAAGTTTACTCGTAAGAATGAAACAATAGGTTTATGGAAACTGAAATATGTCACAAATTCTTTAGATTTTTTTGACCCTTCAGTTAGCCGGATTCATCCGATTCAAAGTCACAGATCCGAGTGTGACGGCTCAGATTCATTCTCTGTTCAGGAAAAATGCATTGTGTGCCTAAAAAGTTTTCTAAAGTTGTAAAAATATTTAGTTGGAAATATGCGTGGGACAAATTAGATATTTAAAATTATTTTTTAATTCTATATAATTTGAAAGTATTAGTTATAAGGGTATCAAACTTATTTTTTTCATAATTTTAGATATTATGTTCTCAGGTATATCCTGAAAAATATGCAACGAAAATTTAACCACCCCCTTTCCTCTCCTTATTTCCAAAACTAATAAACCAATAATTGTGAAAAAATATCCTAGACCCTAAATCTGATAATTATCCTAGGCCTTGTAATTTTTTAAATATACATAAAGTTTTTAAGCGTGTGAAGAATATAGTGGACGATAAGACTACGTTCTGAAAAATTAATAATAGTAAAGCTCGTAAAAGAAATACTCTGTGCACTTAAATAATTAAATATGTACGGTATTTCGTAACCCGAGTTCCAATCCTGCTTTTTGATGTTAGATATAATTACTAAAGCTGTCCGTAAAACAGTTAATATACAAAGATAAAACTGGTAAAATTTTAAAATAAATGACATCCACTTATGTTTATTTAAGTAACCACTACCTCCAGGATCACAAAATAATTTTTAATTTGTAAAATACTTATTACACAAAAATTATACACAAGATAATTTTAATTGTTTTGTTTTTTCGAGCTTACGTTTTAAAATTCCGCTCTCATTGTCTGATTTGTGGTCATGGAAATAAATTAAAACAGTTGGATTATCAAAGCCCTAAATATAAAGTCCGAGTCAAATTTGATCAGAAATTACTCAAGTTTTAAATAAAAAAATAGGTAAATAAAACATCATAAATAAGCAAACAATTTGAAAATAGCATATGGTCATTCTCTTGGTAATTATGTACAATGTACGTAGAAGTATATATCACGTCATGTTTTCAAGTATATTTCAAGAAAATATATTTAAAAACAAAATATATGTATATAACTTGTGATTTTAATGTGCAATATCTTCAACCTTGCGCTTAAAAATTCTGCCCCCGCTACCCGATGTATAGCTTCAGAAAATAAGTTATAGTCCTAAATGTCATAAGGTCCGAAAAAATCGATTTTGTGTTCTTCACGTTATAAGCAAACAAAAAGATAATTATAGTATTATTATTAAATAAGCGTTTTATATTTTTATGTAGTTCTATAAATATATGTGGTGTGTGGTTTAAAAAGTGTAAATAATCCTATCGCATCGGGGATCGCTCGACTTATGAAGCACAGTGTAACTTTACCCCCCGCTCACAAGGACAAAGATTTTTGCCAGTTTCGTGTTAGGAACATTTACCATTTTTGCCAGGTTTCTTTAATAAAATAAAAGCTTTAAGTAATATTCATAATAGGAATATAAAGAACACGTTTTATTTATAACTTGTGATAAAGCATACGAACTTTTCTTTTTAATTCCATCCGAGTAGCTTTTATGTTGTTAATTTACAGATTTATCCATTTCTATACATCTTAAGTTAAAAAGCGTAAGGTGCTCATTACTTTGTGTTATGTTTCCATAAAAATTGTTGTTAAATATTGCCAAGCTTTTTAACGAGTTCACATCCTTTTTTATCTATCCTGAGTGGGTAAAATTGAGTTACAAGATAAGTGAGGTTAAATAATAGAGAATAGTAATGAACTAGTGTGTTCTAATTGGTACCAGAAGACATTAAAAAAAATAAATAAACGTTTTTTTTAGAATATAAAATATGTTAGGTTTCTGTCACTACGTTTTTACGACATTCGCAAGCAACAAATTTAGGCTGAGTTCTGATTATCCGGCAGAGAGTGAAATACATCTCATTCATGAAAGAATATAATGAAGGAATTATATATGGAAACATACACAATATTAGGGTTCTGATTTTCATTATCTGCAGGTATTTGTATGTTCAACTTTTGTAAATTTATTTTGGGGTGAAAGTTTTATGACACAAATGTACACATTTTCGAAAAGTACTTTATAATAAAATTATGTTTAAAAACATCTGAAAAAACATGCTTTTATAGCAATTAAAATATAAAAAATAATCTTGAAATATAAAAATATTGGTCAAAAGTGAAGGGTTATCACTTTTTTTTGAATAAGCATAAAAAATAATAAAGAGAATGTCAAAAAATTAAACTCAAGTTAAAAAAAATACGCGGTGTACTTGTTATGCAAGTGTAAGACGACAGCCCTTCACATTTTTAATATACGCTTAGTTTTGAAATTTATCTGAAATGTAGAGTATCTTCATTTACATAATATTAATTTACGAAGGAAAATATTTTTGTTTTGAGAAAAAGCGCCCCACCCTTTTACACTGAAATATTATACTCAATAATAAACATGGTTTACATTGAAGTCCTCATTTAATTAAAGGTTTCATTTAATTAAACTTAACCTTAATTTATTTTTACTGTTTTTAATCTTAAATTGGAGGAGACAATATTTTTTGAACTTGTTTTTTATTATATTTATAAATACTTTTACAAATATCAACACATTATTCAAAAAATATGTAGAATTCAAATTAGCAAAGCAGCATAGATGTGTAGGTCCTCTCTATCTCTGCCAATGCATCAGAATTGCAAGGCGATTTTGCGGTAAGCTCGGAATATTCCAATTCTTTGCTGATTTTATTCAACTTTTAACTATGTTTGCTCAAACGCAAACTTTCGCGATCCTAAATAGGCCACTGCGCATGCACCAATAGGAAGTCCATAAACAGTTAGGATACGTAGTTTCGTTATCGAAGTCAGTTTCATTGACTCGGTCCGATGGTACCATTTCACTATGTTGTCATTAGAACTACATACAACTGTCAAGTTTTAGGATGATACAACAACTAGAAGCCCATAAACGGTTGGGATACGTTGTTTCGTTATCGAGGTCAGTTTCGTTGACTCGGTCCGATGGTACCATTTCACTATGTTGTCATTAGAACTACATACATCTGTCAAGTTTCATGATAATTCAAAAATTATAAGCTCAAATACGGTTAGGATACATTGTTCCGATATCGAGGTTAGTTTCATTGATCTCAGGCCGATGGTATTATTTCACTTTGTTATCATTAGAACTACACACAACTGTCAAATTTTATGATGATACAACAACTAGAAGCCCATAAACGGTTAGGATACGTTGTTCCGGTATCGAGGTTAGTTTCATTGACTCAGGTCGATGGTATTATTTCACTATGTTATCATTAGAACTACACACAACTGTCAAGTTTCATCAGTGGCGGCGCTAGGCGTCGGCGACGTCGGCCACCGCCGACGGCCTCGCATCTGAGAGGGCCTCGCAGAAAAACTAGTTACCTATTTATTTTTGTTTCGCCAATCATCCTGGCTTAGGTTGCCGACCCCGAACAATTCGGGAAAAAGCTAAGCAGATGATAATGAATTTTATTATTTAACACGTGCCCGATGGAAGTGAGTACCTAGTAGGTACTTTACGGGTATTCAGAATCGTCTGTCTGTCAACACTATGAAATGAAAGTTTCGCCCTAATGAGCGTTCTCACACACACTGCCCGACACGATATCTGTATTGGGTGAAAATGTTTGTAAGTAATGTGTATGGCATTTATCATTTATTTATTTATTGAATTCATGGGTGTAAGTAAACCCATGAATGCAATAAATAAATCAATTATACGTGCAAAAGATCTTAATTTAGTACACATACAAACATAATGTGTGTGTGCTCTTCATTATGAGCGCCCGATACCGATATCGTATTATCGGGTAGTGTGAAAACGCTTAATTTCGCGCACGGCTCACGAGACTGGACGGGGAATCCCCGTGTTGTTTAGTTTATTTATCTATATTTCATTTTTCTGTGAGAGTAATTTTCTTCATACGGCAACTCGCAGACTCGCAAGCGCAAAGTTTCTTTTTATTGTATTGTAAAGTCAACACCCCGACGTTCTAGTGCACAGTTCTAGTGAATAAAAGTTTTACGTTATTTGTTATTAATTTCATAGCTAGTGTTAAGGTAAGTCAACATCAACTTTTTAACGACTTTAACGAAATTATTTCGTCAAAATCAATAGTTACCTATATCTTTTATAAGTCGTAAATACTCGTAAAATTAACCAAGAAATAGGTTTGATTTTATATTTACCTAGGTAAGTAAAGTACCTACCTACCTACTTATTAAAATATAGGTCATCTATTTCTCCATAGACCGAAATAGAAAAGTGAATAGGTTATTTTTAAACCTGCGCTAGTGTTTCTTCTCGAGATAATAGAAATATTTCGCCTCTCGATCAATGCCTTCGAGTATGTTTTGTATGCGTCAAAATTCGTAACAATTATTTTCACAGAGTTCTTTTTTCATAGGTCTCGTGCGGTGTTCCTACAATAAGTACAAAATAATATGAATGAATAGGTACCTACAACAAATTATTTCACTTCTCCATAGAAAGACCTTGCTTATAACAAGTTGCTCCTGCATTACGTATTTAACAAAATAAGTAGGTAGGTAGGTACCTACTTACCTTTGCCTTCTCAATAGTGACAATAAAATAAAAATATTCGATCTGTGGCATGTACGTACATACATATACAGGCCGACATACGTATACAGGTTGGTTATGGATAAAGTGCAAATACGAAAACCATAGATTGAGACCATTACACTGAACACATACCGACATAGCTCGTAGGGTCAGCACGTTGAAGTGGCGGTGGGCAGGCCACATCGCTCGTAGAGCAGTTAACCGATGGGGAATACATAAAGGTTCTCGAGTGGCGGCCGCGTACCGGTAAACGAAGGGTCGGTAGGCCGCCACTTGGTGGTCTGATGACCTGCCCGCCTAACATGCGCGGTTTTGTCACGCGTGAGATGACTTTCTATCTCGCTTACTCCAACGCAAATCGAACGAGTTAGCTAGAGTACGTAACGAAGTCGCGCGTAACAAAGTCGCTCATGTTACGGGTACTGGTGAGGGTCGTCGGAAGTCGCTGGATGCAGCTGGCCCGCGACCGATCAAGGTGGCGCTCTTAGGGGAGGCCTATATCCAGCAGTGGATGCCTACAAAGTTGGCAGCTGACTCGTAAATTTTGTATAGTCGTTTTTTTTTTCATTTCCGACAAAAAGTTTGACAAAAAATGTTCCGGGTATGTATCGTAATCCATGGTTTTCGTATTTGCACTTTATTCAGGACCTCCCTGTGTAATAATCATCAACCAACTCTTATAATCTGTATCCTGTAACATTGCGTTCTTACCAAACTTAACTAAAAATATTTTAGGTCATCATGGAGGACCCTCTAAAGACAGAGATGTAGGGAGAAAATGGGAATCCGGTGCGTCAAAAAGAAAAAGAAAGGCTGAAACGGCTATATACAACCAAGCTCTGAGTTCCAGTATGATGAAATTTCTTAAAAAGCCTTCTTCAGGTGTCACTGCTTCAGAGTCATGTGATGAATCTTTGTTTTCTGAAATAGAACCAGCTTCAGAGTTTAATGAAACTTTTAGTCAAATTTCTGATACAGCTTTACCTTCAACATCGAGTGAATCTACTGTGACCCAAATTTCTGAATCCAATAAAGAGTTAGAAAGTGAGTATATGTGTGAGTCAGAAAATCAAGAGCAAGAAGTTCATTTTAAGCGAGCCATTAATAGACCTAGATCCGGGGAAGTGGGTATTGCCATTAAACAATGAGCAGCGCCATGACTTAATTCAAAACGGTCCCGATCAAGACCTAGAGAAATCTGATGAAAATTACCCAAAAGACCAAAGTAAAAGACATTTTTCTAAATTTCATTTTACTAGAAAATTGAGTAACGGCGAAACGCAACATCGCAGAAGGTTAACTTACTCCATATCTCAAGATAAGTTCATTGCTTTCCATGTAGACTTTTTTCACATTTGCAGACACAGATAATAAAAGAAGGATGTTGTGATTGGAAGGATCTGAGTCGGATATTGCAAATACATGAACAAAGTCAAGGACACATGGAGTGCATGATTAAATGGATGGAACTCTTTAAAGGAATCAAACACGGTAAAACAATAGATAAGGGTAACGAGAGATCGATTAGGGAATCCCAAAAGTATTGGTATAATTTGTTTGAAAGATTGATAGATATAATAAACTACTTGGCCTCACACAATTTGGCATTTAGAGCTCATCGAGAATCCTTGAAATTGAACGATAGTAAAAACTCTGGCAATTTTCTAGACTTAGTTAAGTTGTTATCTAAATATGATCCGACACTACGGGAGCATATGCAACGTATTAATGAAAAGCAACTTAATCAACATTATCTGAGCCACGACATCCAAAACGAATTAATTACATTAATGTCTAAATTAGTTATTAACGAAATAATACACAGGGTTAAACAAGCAAAATACTACGCCATCTTGCTCGATTGTACCAGGGACGTAAGTCGTGTTGAACAAATGTCAATAATATTAAGATTTTGCAATTTGTCAACTGGAGCTATAGAGTAACATTTTATTGGGTTTATTGACGTCGCAGAAACAACAGGAGAGTATTTAACAAAATCAATATTACAAGAACTGGAAAGAAATGATCTAGATATCCAAAACTGTCGAGGACAGGGATATGATAACGGCGCCAATATGGTCGGAATTAACAAAGGTGTTAGAACAAGAATACTCAATATAAATCCAAGAGAATTCTTCACACCATGCGGATGTCACAGTTGGAATTTACTTTTGATAAATGCAGCTAACTCTTCAACGACAGCCAAAACATTTTTCGGCTTTATCAATAAAATCTATGTGCTGTTTTCAAAGTCACGCAAGCGTTGGGAGACAGTAAAAAGAAAATTAAAATTGACATTACAACCTCTGTCTGAAACGAGATGGGAGAGTAGAATCGGAGCAGTAAAAGCAATATTTTTACAATTTGATGATGTCATCGAATGCGTGAATGAACTGAAAAATAAAACTGATGATTCCAAAACTCTAAGCGACAGTGAAGCAGTCCTGAACGAATTGTTAACTTTTGAGTTTATTGTTGCAATACACGTGTGGTATGAGGTTTTGCTACGTGTAAACAATATAAGTAAACTATGGCAATCGGTTCAAGTCAACTTGAAAGTCGCTATTGATACTTTACGTTTATTTTGTAGCTGGATTCAAGAATTCTGTAATACAGGATTTGAAAAAAGCGTAACAGAAGCTAGATTGTTTGTGGAGAAAAGTACTTATGAAATTCAGTCGCAATTTAAGGAAAAAAGAATAGCCAGGAAAAAACGAATGTTTAATTACGAACATACTGATGAACCAGTTGAATCTCCTGAAATGCAGTGAACTGCATTTCAAAATGAAAAAAAACCGTTAAATTAAGTGAGCCAGATTATAAAATAATTTATGAGTATAACGAGTTTTATTGTTAATAAAATGATGACAAAAAATAATTACACACATAGAAATTCAAATAGTCGAACTTTTCGGCTTTTAGCTTCACTGAATTTTTTCAGGATTGTGTCGTAGTTAAGTCTAGCAGCTATTTCAGCTTCGATTGACAGAACTGATAACGCGGATAGTCTGTCTTGGCTCATCGTGCTTCTCAAATAGGTTTTTATCAATTTCAACTTTGAGAAGCTTCTCTCAGCGGAAGCTGTGCGGACCGGAACTGTGAGCATGATTCTAATTGTAATATAAACATTTGGATATATTTCTTCTAAATTATTTTCTAAAATGTATCGGATGAGTTGTTTCGCGCCGTTGATAGAGTTTACTGAATTAGTTTTTAAAAGCTGAAGTTCTTCATATAGTTCGAAAGGCTGTATGTCAATGTTTTCGCCTTCCCGAAGTATTGTACCTAAATCATTACAATGTTTGAGAAGATCTTCTTTTGGCATAGATTTCAAATAATTGATATAAAACCTATTTGAGAAGCACGATGAGCCAAGACTGATTATCCGCGTTATCAGTTCTCTCAATCGAAGCTGAAATAGCGGCTAGACTTAACTACGACACAATCCTGAAAAAAATTCAGTGAGGCTAAAAACCGAAAAGTTCGACTATTTTAATTTCTATGTGTGTAATTATTTTTTGTCATCAATTTATTAACAATAAAACTCGTTATACTCATAAATTGTTTTATAATTTGGCTCACTTAATTTAACGGTTTTTTTCATTGTGAAGTAAAGAGGCCTCGCGTACTTGATGTCGCCGACGTACACATTTGGTCTAGCGCCGCCGCTGAGTTTCATGGTGATACAACAATTAGAAGCTCAAAACGATTAGGATACATTGTTCCGTTATCGAGGTTAGTTTCATTGACTCAGTCCGATAGGACCATTTTATTTTTTTGTCATTAGAACTACACACAAGTGTCAAGTTTCATGATGATAAAGCAATTAGAAGCCGAAAAACGGTAAGGATACATGGTTCTGTTATCGAGTTCAGTGAATAACTTTCAGTTCTTTTCCAATATTCGTCCACTTTATTGTATTGTCATCAAACTGCATACAACAGTCTAGTTTCATGATAATACAATAATTAGCTATGCATGAAATTTAGTTTCATAGATTACTACTATAGCTACATCAGGTCTGAAAATTGTAACTTTTATTTTCCCTTTTTGGATTTGATAGCTGATCTTAAGGTATTTTTGTGCACTGATTACGAATATGTACTTAGACCTTATCATCATCAGTTTTTTTGGAAAACATAGGGTATGTAATCGTAAAAAAACCAACATTACTAAGAAGAACATTTATATTACAATAAAAAAAAACAATTTCATGACCTTAAGATAGTATAAATACATTGAATTGACGTTAATAAATAAATTAGAAATATTTAATACTTTTCTTATATCTTGTTTTTTTTTCACCGAAGCTCAGATTTTGAGATTTTCGCTTAAAAGTCTGACTTTGATCATTTCCCTTTAGCAACCAAGAATAGTCTGCCATCATCCTTTTATTCCACCTTCCCTTATAGCAACGTGGCATATCTTTCAAATCCTGATGAATTCTTTCGCCTTGTTTTTCACTTACAGCTTTAAAGTTATTAGGAATGTAGGCCAAGTGCGAATTAAGAAAGTGAAGTTTAATGCTCATCGAATATCACATTTTTCCGAACTTTTCAATAATTTTCTTCACAATTTCCTTACAATTTCTCGTTTTATATTTTCCTAGGAAATTTTTTACTACTTCTTTAAAAGACTTCCAGCCTTAAATTATAATATTTTATACTTGTGGGAGGAAAATAATTAACTAACCTAAGAATCTCAATACATATTCAATAACTTAATGTCAGTAATTCTGTGTAATAAAAGTAACGTTTATTTTCAGAATTTTTCCGAGAAAATTGTATAATACGCAATGGCAAACTGGCATCTCATGCAAGTACACAAAAGAGACTAAAATATGACCTGAGGCGAGTTTCAAATGATGGATTGCACATGACGCTAATTCCTATGATGTTTGCTATTCCCAGTGACTGTGGAAATTACTCCAGTTGTTATTCAGCAATTCTACATTTCCCGAAATTTGCAGCGACTTCCTTAAGAACACAAATTAGCTTCGACATCGCGTATCTTTAATTGAGTTTAAACGGAGCGCGGAATTTTTGCTCATTTGGTGGAAAAATCTTAGTGCATCTTTTCACAGAAGGACTAGTTAATATTATTACGCATTCTTGCCTTTTAAAGCATTTTCTTTTATATTAAAGATGTGTTACTGTAGACAATTAGTTTCCCTTTTAGCTTTTAATATATGCCACCGTTGTCGACAATTTTTATGATTAATTTGTTTAGGAAAATGGTAACGGAAAATGGAAAACGGGTCCCAGGAGGGGCCCTGAGACAACCCGGGATGGGTTATGGTGGGAATAGTTTAATAGCAATATCAAGTATCTGACAATAGAATTTCTATAAACCTATATGCACATTATTTTTCAAAATGTAAATATATTGCCTAGTTTATCTTTAAGAGGCGAAAATATAATTGAAGAGAGAATTAAGGCTGTAGTTTTCCAATAAATTTTGCTATTAGCAACTTCGTAGTTTGGGAAGAGAGATGTGATATACATCTTTGTTGGTGTAAAACGTGTAAGTTACTTCTGTTTCAAGTTAATTGTAATTATTAGCGAGGTTGTCGATAGTTATCATCCCATGATTGGGGTATTTATTTAAAAATAAAAAAGATGCAATTCTCATAAGATGACTCAAATCGTTTTCAAAATTTGTTCAATGTGATGCATGCATATTAATAATGGCCTTGATATATCTCAAAAGTTAATATTAAATAATATTTATATATTGAATATATTAATTGGCATTAATTTTGTTAGAATGTTTCGTTGTATTACGAGATGTTGTAACACAATGAAACCTAAGTCACGGTAAAGAACTTAAATAAAATAGAAATAATACTACAACACGTATTTTCATTTAATTGTGTAATATTTATATGTTAAAAAATTTCAGTTATATTTTATAATTATAGAAAGGTAAATGGAGTTTATGTTGAACAATTTTATACGGGTAAATTGAGCACTTAACTTTTTTATTTATTTCTATCCATGGTTAAAAAATAAATTTGTTTAAAATTTTTATTTAACTTTGAATAGATCGGTACATCCGAAGTTAAAAAAATATTTTACAATTAAAAGGGAGTTAAAGAAGACAATAGAGGTAAGTACAAATGTAGAGTTAACATTATTGAATGTTTAAAATGTCGTGTAACAAAACATAAAATTGAAAAAAATAAAAAAAAAATCTTTGAGAGCAAATATCTTCCAATGATAGGTAATTTGTATATATACTATTATCTTGCGTTAAATGGTGGAAGTATATAGCTTGATTTTCTTGAAATTTCATTTCTTTTGTGAATAAATCACAGTGTCAATTACCGGTTAGAGTTTTTCTTTACGCGGTATATACACGCTGTTTTCTTACGTAACAGAAACCCTGAAAAACCTTTTGTTTTGTAGATGAAGAAAATGTTTCGAAATGATATGTTTTCTATTATTTATATTTATTATTTTTTTTACGTTGTCACTAATAATTTGTGAAAGCATTGTGCGAATATGCTCGAATAATAATAAAATTGTATTCGAAAAAGATTCACTTACTTCTGGGGCGATGCCATGGCGGATGGTGTAAAATCTCAGCAAAGCAATCAATAACATTTAACAGACGATGGTTTGATATAAGTATATCATTCATCATTAAACAATAAATACTCTGAGCGTAAATTTAACAGTATCATTATTCTGATGAAGAAGCGTCCGCCCCTCTGTCCATCGTATCCTCAGGTTTAGACCTAAGTGCATATAATTTTGCAAGTAGAGGGGGATCTCAATTGGATTGTAACAAATGATTCATTTTTTAATTATTTCTATAAGTGATTAAAAAAGTTCGATTAAAATGTTTCTTTTTCCTCGGCACATGCCTTAAAACAAGATGAAAAGGGTTCAGACGAGGGTCAATTTTTCTACGGAGCGAGAAAATGTTTTACGCAAGCAATCGAGTGGGGTGTTATTGTATAGTTCATTCAAAATTATATATAGTCTATTTACATTTTTTTAAATTTTTATCTTCATAATTTCAAGGAATACGAAATACTTTCTGAGTATTCCGGCACGAACTTTACCGGTTTTTATGAAATTATTGATATTTCAAATACTACAGTTAACTCATTTATTGTGATTATAAATATTATATCATCTAGTGAAATATGACATAAAAATATTAAAACACGTTGGCTAATACTTAAATGGAAACTTAAATTTTAGTTACGGTATTCATGCGTAAGCTGATACGCAAGATATTATGAATCGGATGTAAACATACATATCCCATGATCTAAATCGACTTTCAAATATCAAACTCCTGTAAGGTCGGCCTTTCATATGACTTCGTTTGGCCTTAAGACCTATATGATAATAGAAAGTACTACTTTAATTGTATCTCAAGGGCATCACATAAAGGAAGAGTGCAACTAAAATGTATTTCCGTCGTTCAAGCTTTAGTAGCCCCTTTCCACCCCGTTGCTTAATGAGTTGAGCAATAACGGGAACGACCTGGAAAGTATTAAGAAAATCAAGATCACTTTATTTTCCATCGAGAATTTCCATCGTTTTTGTCCCATAGTCAAAGTGAACCTTAGGTTTTTTATATTTCGTGTAAGAATTCCAGTTGGAATTCGTTTGAGTATTTTAAGAAAAAATTTGGTAAATTAAAAAATTAAGAAAAACGCTGTAGTTCAATGTATCCTTAATGAAGGCATTATCGACTTTGAATAATATGGAAAAAGTAGAATATTCGTAGAGGTTCACATTATGTTTTGATACAATTACATTAAGAAATTATTTCCCAAATACAAAATTTCATATCTAACAATAAACAAATAATCCTTTATCCCAAGTATTTTCAATACTGTTTCAATTATGAAAAGTGGAAATAATACAAAAGGTTTTACAAATCTGAAGCAAGCTGAAAATTACACGTCGAATAATTTTGAGAAACAGAATACCTAAATTAATGAATACACTAAGACGACAAATAATTATGTTTAAAATATTGTAATTGAGATATAGTTGTTGAGATATTTTAAACACAGAGAATTTTTTAAGAGGAAACAATTGACAGGAAATATATCAGATTCACAGCCAATAAACTTGTGATTTCTTTAATATTATAGATTTTTTTTGGATATCTGTTGTGGCGTAGGCCTGTAAAGTAGCACAGACGCCACTCGGACAAGTTAGTCCTAACCTTGAAATAATATTTAACTTTTAACAGACAATATTTATCTGATTAAATAAATTATAGAATATTAAGTTCAAGTAACTAAGTAACAGTGTGATCGTTGGTCATCAAAAAGGGTATTTAAGTTTTAAGAATTCCCCTCATGGCTAATCACAACTCCTCACCTGTAAGAATCAATTTACATTGACTGACCTGAAAACACCAAACGAATGTCGTGAACTTCCGCGGCTTCTCCAGATGGTGACCTAAAGCTCCTATGAGTACAGGATCTTGTTACTGTAGCAAGGTGCCTTATGAAGAAGATGTTCAATACGACGACTAGTCGTCGTCCGCAGGAACAGTCCACGACCAGTTACTTTGTTATGAAGAAAATTATTGGAATCAGTGATCGGTTTGTTGGTCCTTGTGGAATTGATTTACAAAGATTCGTCGTTACAAACACAGACTGCACGATATTTTAAAACCATTTTTATAATTGTTTCTAATGGACGTAAAACTTTCTCGAGTTTTATGACCGGGAGTAGCAATTATAAAATTGGTTTTTCTCGTAGTTGGATTGTTCTCAAAGTGTTTTATTACTATTTATTCGTCACGAGCATCAGGTTGAAATGCTTACACGATGATCTGTAATTTTTTTCATCAATTTTCGACTAAACGCAAAGAATCCCTCGAGCCAGAGTGTATAATTGATATTCTGGCTTTCAATTATTCATTAAAACTTTTCTTGATAAGAGATCACAGTTGAATCTTGTGACAGCAAAGACGTAAACTTGATATTTTTGTTTGTTCCAAAGTCAAATACGAATTCATAGGATATGTTCTGGTGAAAAGATTCCAAAAGACTGGCGAAAAATTTGACGAAAGAAATAAGACGGCGAATAATACAATGGCAATTTACAATTTTGCGAATAAAATAGAATAGAACAGAATTAAATTCCTCCGAGAAAGTACTACACTTTAGAAAATGATTTCGTTTTTAATTTAACAAATTAATTCAATAATATTTGGCACTTAAACGTTGCAAGCCGTGTAAACAATTAAGACAAATTATAACTCAAAAATAAACGCCCTCTCTTGTTGCTTATTTCAATTAAACAAATCATTTTAGAAATTGCGTAATCATTTGACAAAGCGCCAAGTCTTTGAAATGCTGATCGAGCATACAGATGGCAGTATTTATGAATGATTATTTTAAGAAAATTTATTAATATGCCGATTTATAAATAATAATTATTATTATATTAAAACTCAATTTCAGCGAGTGTAGGACAAGGAAATTATGGAAATTTCACGTAGGGAATTAATATTGCTCTGGTTTAGTTCACGGCGAAAAATGAGCTAAGGAAGCTAAGAGATGCGAAAGAGGATCTAAGAAAGCTAAGTGGAATGAAAGTAAAGTAAGGTAGAATGAAGAATTGTATCAATTGTAAGTAAGAATGAAGTAAAACTTGAAATACATGCACAATAATGGGTAAAGCTTTATACTGAAGGATGAAGGTACTCTTGTTATACAATCAGGAATTTATTCCAAAGATTCAAAGAAGAAAATTTTGATTCCCCTCCAGGCCGAAACTTTACGTTAAATTTAGAAATATTAAAAAAACTCATTGAATCAGATTCCAGCTTAAGTTTCCATTATGTAGCAGAGCCACTCTTAATTGCACTGGAAGATGTGGAAAAGTTCTTTTTGAATACCGCACAAGCTGACACTGATGCTCAGTTATTCTGTGTCACAATGGGTTTATATGTTGGGTTGGGTTTTGTGGATAGATGTAAAAAACAATCCAATAACAGTGATATCTAAAAATAACCATGAATATCGACATACAAAATGATGAAATTAATGCATATTAGTATATTGGCTCATTAAAGCCACTGTGCTGTCGCCCTGAACGTGTTAACTTAGGTGAGAAAGAAAATACCGCTTAATTACGAGTCGGACGCGTAAAAGATGTCAATATCAATTAAAATTGTTGGTGCAAGATGACCGAAATAATTTTAATTGCAAGGTCTAATCAAACGCTAGTAATATTAAGATTTTCCAAATGATTGCAAAACATTAATTGGATTGCATAATGGGTTTAGGCCTAATATTCAGTAAACGGTACTTAAAAATGAAAAAAACTCTCAAGCATGAGTGGAACTGGCACTACGAGGGTTCCGTCAGACATTACTTTTTGCCAAATTTCATGTTTCTAGGTCAACGGGAAGTATCCTATAAGTTTTGATTAATTTGCGAGGGTCAAACTGTGCGGCAAAATTGGGCTTATTTTTTTATTACTTTCACTTAGAAGTTTGATTTCTTCACAGCTCCAAAGGACTATAGACTAAGTATTTGATGTCAACTTGATGCTCTCTCGCGTTCCTGAGAAAATAGATCTTGACAGACAGGCAGACAGACGGACAACGAAGTGATTCTATAAAGGTTACTTTTTCTTTATGAACTTAAAAATGGTAAATAGATCCTCGATTTTATTTTGAAAGACCTAACCAGTGACATTCCCCTCGTAGTGGTGCGAAAATTATATTTTAACTTGAATCATATGAAATGGTATAATTTGGAAACATGTGTAAATAATAACTTACATATATGTGTGTATATATATATATATATATATAAATATATATCTATATATATATATATATATGAATATATATATATATATATATATATATATATATATATATGTATTATATAAGAGTACTTTATACTCCTAAATGATAAAAAATTTAAATACCCCTACCCTAAGTTTAAACATGACCCCTGTTTCAACTTAGGGGTATTTAAAACCGGTAGTGTAAATTCGGTTCGTATTTAACAGATTTATTCGCTCTCATAGTATAACGATATATTACATAATTACTTATTCAGATTTTGTTTTTCTTTCATAAATCAAAGTTTTAAATTCACTCGCGTTTGTGATAAACATATGGTTGAAATATTTATAGAAAAATATATGTTTGAATTTAACATTTAAAAATCCCAAACAAATCTTTACGTATTACATCATAATGTCTATACGTATAATTTTATTTGGATCCAATTCTAATTGAATTAAACATCTTATCACAATAGAATATCTCGAACTAAGCTCTAACATGTATATATAAATATATATATATATATATATATATATATATATATATATATATATATATATATCTACATATATATGTATATATATAAAGATTGTTGTTAAATTACTATAGCAAGCCGGCTTTAATGGATTGACGAATAAGCAAGACTTTCTCGTATTTTATTTTGTTATCGAGATACATTTTTCCAAGTTAACTAAAGTGTTAAACCTCATGCAGTGCATGCACACTTAGCTCCTCATGTTAATACGATACGATGAATATAATAAACCCCCTATTGGGATTTGATTGGTCAGCTATACAAGAATTATTTCACAGAAATTTGTCATAATAAAAAGTTTGAATATAATTATAATTAAGAAAATAAAAAAAATGTTATTGGAACAACAACTTTTTTCTTTAATAAACGTTCAAATGTAAAATACTTTGTAAAATATTTTAAAGTCAATCGGTAAAAAGAAATCTTGCTTTATCAATGGATCAATATACTCTGCGAACGTGCAGATGGACGTTAGTGTAAATGTGAAAGGATTCGTGGGTTCTAAATAAAATATATGAAACTAAAATTAATTGCGTCTAGATCATTCGGTATAGTACTTTATATTTGGTATAACTCTTTTTGGATGGATGTCAATACGTAGAGAGTTCAAAGGAACTATATTTAGAATAGATCACGTTCACTGTATTTTATTATCTTGTAAGACGCCGTTCTCTATAATGCTTTTTGCCCTACATTTTCCTAGAACATATTAATTACAAACGCCGTTGATGATGGTAGGAAAAATGGAGAGCACCCGAGAAAACTAATTATGTGCGGAATTGTGTCTTTAATAAATGGGAAAATGCGCTGTGGAACTTGGACTACGTGATAATATTAACTAGTTTTCCCTCAAGGAGATGCGCATAGAATGATTTTCGCCGGACAGTAAAATTCAAATTACATTACTTGTACTTACGTAAGAATAAAAATAGTATATAAAAACCAAAATAAGATAAATATTGAATATGCAGAAGATTTGCTAGGAGGGCTATAACAGAAAAAGGATATAAAGTATGAATGAAAAATGGCTAAAATGGAGATAGAAAAATTGGTGTATGAAAGTAATCTCATTTTATTACAATTAAATGGCTTATTCTTCCAGAAAATTTGAAAATATTCAAATTATTTCTTACAATGTTTTATGGGAAAATATAATATGCCCGCGACTTCGATTGCGTTAACCTTAACTATAAGGATATACACGTAACACCGTTTATTATAATAATTATAGGAGTAAATTGTTTTTTTTTTCCATAAACGTGCTTTGTGTTTAAATGTCAAAATGGCCATATTTTCTTTTTGGTCGGTTTATTACAATGAACTGTTACCCCAGAGCCAACGGAATCTAACAACTTCATAGCATTGAAATCCCTTTAGATGTTCATAAATAAAAATATAAACTCACAGATAAACAGGCAAACATTTTAAAAACCGCACTTTTGTCTTCATAGTTTTGTTTTGTTCTAATAAGTATTTTTTTCGTAAATTCCGTAAATGTACAAAGATTCTTCAGTTCTATTACATGTGTTGATATAAAGTGCGTAATAACAATATTTATATAGCTTAATACTACAGCAAACACAATAATTAAACTACAGATATTGACAAGATATTATTTAAACAAATTCAGGCAAATAATAAGTTTATAGCTAATTCATCAACAAGGAATCATCTTACACGTATAAGACCATCGACAACGATAATCCTCTCAACGACAATGCTCTTGCGTCTGCCCGCGAGTTGGCTGATATTATTCTCTCAACGACAACCCTCTTGCTCCTGCCGCATACGGGTTGTTTACCTACACCACCCGCATAACGTCACAGTTCGTCATTTAAAAGGTACGTAGTATCACATTGATATATATATATATATATATATATATATATATATGTTTTTCTATATATATTTTATTTTTATATATATATTTTTGTTTTTTCATTTATTGATATATATATATATATATATATATATATATACATAAATAATTCACTACACATTTGTAATTATTACATATTGGGTCGCTAAGCGCTTCTTTGTATTGGGTTTCTGTTTTTACGTGATATATGAACAAATAAATACGCAAAAAGTCAAAAAGACGTAGAGCCAAATTCCCAAAGCTATATTTTAGTATTTTATTGCTTATTATGTACATCTAAGTCATTTTTACGTCGAATTATTCATTGTATAAACAGATTTCCGGACTTTGATATGTATAGATTGTTTATTAATTTAAATTCACTTTTGTTTACTTATAGCTATAATATTCATGCTGACAGATATTTTCGGCAGAATTTTTTCAAATATTATATCTGCATTACATGATTTTAATTTGTTATCAAAAAATTTTAGGTATAATAAAATAAAATCAACTTCAATTCTAAAAAAATTGTTTGATTACTAAGTTTTTAACCACAAATTTTTCATAATTAGTATATTGGTTTGGTTAATAAGTTTTTAACCACGAATTGGGGAATTTTCTTTTAAGTTTGTTAAAAGTCCCATAATTTTCATTATCAGAATAAATATACCGCAATGATCTCAGTTAACCACAGCGGGAAACATTCAGGCGCGTTACATCGACATGGATTTAAATCGACATCAAGGACGGATATTTTTAATTTACTTAGTTTCACCTGCAGCACGATGCGAGGAGCACCACAAATAAAACATGTTATCTTATGGAATAGTCAATGGAGTCATACGGGATAGTAACAATTTGATTTCAGGAATTTCAAAGAAGTTCGTATTGAAGACTAACAAGGTACTCTTGAGACATATTTGAGTGAATCAAGAAAAGTTTAAAATTACGGTAGTTGTGATAGTAACAGCTATAAAAATAGCTATTGGATTTAAGCTTTATATATATATATATATATATATATATATATATATTATATATATATATATATATATATATATGTACATATATATATATATATATATATATATATATATATATATATATATATAACCCTAAGTACTATAAATTAGTAAACCATTGAAAATACCGCCAATTAAATTAACATAAGTAACCATTAGATGAAATACGTATTTCAAACATAATATATTCCTAGTCCCATTCTAGCCAAGGCAAAGGCTGATAGCTAGTTTAAAAATATGGGGAACTGTTCTTCACATATATGCTAATAATTTTAACTTTTTGAAATGTTTATTTCACATACAATTCAATGGTTTCTTTTTACACGAAGACTACATCTTACATAAATAACAGTACTATCATTGATTATTCGGCGTTTCATATACTTTTACAATTTGCATTTAGTGATTTTTATTTTTGTCCCATTCATCCTGATTATGACCGCCCGGATTTCTATGAATTACTTCGTGATATGATAACCCACGAGTTATCATCCCATTAGTTTTAACACATTATCAACGTTTTTTCTACAATTGTTTACATGAAAAAGAAACATCAATTTGCTGAAGCAATTGGTGATAGCAACTAGGTTCTTTACGATAATCATACATATAGACGTCAATTAGTGCAGGATAAACAAATGTATCACATGGAGTGCTAGGAAGTTAATGCTGAATCATTAGTGGAAGATAAAGACCGTTATTTGTCGGGAGTTACTCTCGAAGAGATCTAAGGTGAATAAAGAAATTTACTCTCAAGAACTAAATTGAATGTTTAATAAACTTAGTAGTCTGCAGAACCAAATATATTTTCTCCATGATAACACGTACAGCAAAATATGCTTGTTAAAAACCAAAACGAGTTGCCTGATTTTTAACGTATCTATATTGTTTACATGACATTGACCCATCTGATTATTGCTTGGTCAGATCTTTAAGTAATCATTTACGGAATATGGAAAATAGTGTGGAAGACTTTGTATTTTTTTTTAAATCTAAATCACCAGATTTTTAATATGAAAGTTTATTGCCACTGCCTACCAGAGGGCGGAGAGTAATTGATAAAGATGATGCATTAATACTTTGGTTTCCTCGTGATATTAAGGTTATAGAACATTTTTTGCAACAAACATTTGGGGTCCATGCATGCAACATGTGACCACTTATATCTTTATAAATAATCATTATAAAAATGTAATTTAATAATGCTTCACTTGATGGAGGTATATAAAACTAAATTGGAATTTATATTTACGTGTTTATATTACTAATTACGTTATCATTACGTTCTTCTATTCTCAAGAATACCTTCCTAAGTGTACCTCAGAGAGAGAAAATTCAAAGAGTAATACATATAATATATCATGACGGGCAAAATAGTTTATATAGTTTATATAGTAATATATAGTTTTGAAATTTGGGAATAAGAACGTTTTAAAATTAGTCAAGTAATTAAAATAAGTTATTTTGTAAATGAAAAATATTTTTAATGTTTTTTTATGTATATTCAAATTTATATTTTATTATTTATTTTTGTGTTATTATACTATTATATTTCATGTCATATTAGCATAAAAGAGAAGCTGTGTTAATATAATTGAGTAAATATTTTGTATTATTATTTTCATTACATGGTTTATATAAAAATGTATTTTTTACTTAATATGTGTAGAAAATATATTTTTATATATGCATATGGAATATTTTTTAAGAAAAATTATTTTTGTTTCTTTGTTTATATTCATTGTGAAATCTACTTGAAATGTATTATTGTATCTTTTATTTTAAAATTATGTAAATATACGAAATATTTACAATAATTTCTTTATGAAATAAGTGTTTATGAATAGATTCTCGGTGAATATTTTGCAAGTAACTTTATCGGTACAGAAACCGGGAAAGTGCGAATAGGGTTTGCATTACGAGAGCACCGTTTTTAAAATCATTATTTAACTCAGCAGATTGGTACAATGGACATATATTGTTTAATTTAAATATAAAACTATGATTATAAAATTATTTAAACTTTATTTTAGGAAGTTGCATATAATTTAACAGGTTAGGGGCTCTCAAATAGCTCGACGAATGAAATCACGAAATGGCCAAGAAATAACAAAGAAAGTGAACTTGTCAAACTATCAATGTGGACTTAAATTTAAAACTTTATTTGTTGGCATTATTGAAAAGTTAACCGGGTGCAAAATTCCACGTATAAATTAACCTTAATATTTATTTCCGACATAAATAATTGTGGCGATGTGTTGAAAGTAACGGCATTATAGATTCAGGAAAGATTTGAAAGCTAGAAGAAAAATAATTTTAGTAATAGATCCAACGAATTATGTTCATGTACCAGAAGTTCAAACTATATAAGGAGTTTGAAATGACAGCACGTGCGTTCGATGACACAGCGCTAATATACTCGAGTGCGTTTATTTCGAGGTTTATGTACGACAACTCTTGCGGAATGTCCAAACATCGAAGACTATGTTAGCAGAATAATAACCATAGTACATAAGTTTCAATACATCTAATTTAACAATGCTTCTTTCTGGTCTACTCAATTCATATAACTCAATGACCATAGGAAATAAAAGTTTCAGTAGGAACATAAGTGCTGACTTGGTAAAAGAGAAAAAGGCAATTACCATATTCTAAGGAGTATGGTTGCCTTTTTTCCCCGCAGCCACTAATAATCCATAGGTTTCCGAATAGAGCATATTCAAAGAAGAAAAACTTATATTAACACTCTCCCATAAACTCAGTCGGAATCAAGTTACAGAACATCAAACTTGGAACATCGAAGTTAAAATTTGTGACCAAATGTCTTAACATATTATAGTGTTATTGGTTCTGTTTCTTGAACAAGTTCATTGGATTGCGTGGTTCTCATCACACAAATAAAGCTACTCCATATCATGTCATGGAAGTCTTCGAGGCGATTAAAGGAAATATTCGAAGGATGGTTAGCAGTATCCTCTTGGGTGCAATTTATATCAATTATGATCAGCAATCAGTTTGCCAAGTGTAGTGATTAGGGCAAATCCTCTTTCAAAGTATTGAAAGAGAGGCTTAGGCCCAGGAGTGAGCTAATTAAAGTGGGGAAAAATAATTTTTTACCAGTATTTCACCATAAATATTCACAATTAAATTATTGAGGCACTCAAAAGTAAATAACGGAAAGGCTTTAATATTTTCAAACCAGTTTATCGGTAAAATATTCCAAATGAAGATCAACATTACTGTGTTCATCACATCATCTCTTATTATATTATTGTCTAGAACGGCAGTTGATGGGTTGGTTATTTTAATGACGGTCTCACCACAAATACCAAATGATGGACATTATACGACTAAGACAACCGAGTGTTCGCTTTTTCTTGTCATACTGATTCATTAATATCCAACAACAGCTTCTTTGCCTAGATTCTCCATTTAATAATATATATCTACAGGGGATCCGAGCTTGTCTGGGACGCGAATTTAAAATCTTCCCCGTAGAAGCCAGCGATTAGTAAAAACGATATAATCTTAGGTTTCCTAAATTAACTTTTGGGTATACTTCTGTAATGTATGAATCATCTTGTTTGATGCGTTCGCCATAATAACTTCGAGTTTGGTTTAGTTGATACTTAAGGCCTAAAGGATAATTAGTCCTTAATAAGGACAAGAAGGTCATTCAAAACACTATCGCCAGCTGTGACTGTGTGGAAAACAACTCTAAGAATTCATATTATTTGAGAGTGTGTAATTAGTTAGGAGATTTTTTTTTTATGTTGATTTATTTCCCCTAGGATTTCGTTTACTAATCTGTGGTAGAAAAGCGGGCACCCAAAAGCATAGAGAAGTGTACCAGGAATTATAATTTCATAAAACAAATGACCCAAAACTCCATTATTTGCCGTGTATTTAAGTAATTCGATTTAATTTTTAAGGCGGTCGTTAATCGTTTCTACGACCCAGCGACACATAGTAACTTTTTGAGATTAATTTCTTTCTTGAGTAGTCAACTATGTGTTGCATCTTTGTGTTTTGCTATTGCCATTTTAATGTTATGTCCTAAAGATTTTATTTCTTCCACATCATATCGAAACTTTCAATCTAAATTAAAAACGTCGTTGGGTACAAAGAACCACCGGAACCTGCCTTAACTCTTTCTTAAAAATGTTCATCTGAGCAAATCATTAAGCACGGTCTGCAAACATGCCGTCATTTATGGAGGCTGTGTGATTTTCTTTAAAAATAATATTTTCTACTTCTTTCCAAATATACGTAGGCGTCGTCGTGAGTTGTAATGAATCTGACTTCATTGTTAGATATAGATAAGCTCCTTGACATGATTTCCTCTCTTGATATGTGGTCGTAACCAACCTATCTAGGTACAAATTTTTTCATCAAAATAATCCTCTTCTCCCCATCTTGACTGTCACCAATTAAAACGACAATTATCCAAACATAGGGCAAAATAAGACTCCAAAATTCACGTGAAGTCAACATATCTTAGCGTTTTTCGAAATCCGTAAAATATTAGCTTAATATTTGTAGAAGGTGAATTGGAGAAATCAGGACCAACAAGGATCTAAAAATATATAGGCGTCCAAATACAGAGGTTCTGTGGAAGATACCACCGATGTTGATCGCCTTTAAGCAAATACATATGTACTTATGTCTTTAATTAGGTACATGGGTAATCGATTTTTATGGTATAAGATAAATATAATAAAATTATGACGTCTATTTGTGTAGATATTTTAATGTTTTTAAATAATTATAATGATAGTGAAGTAATAGTTGCACCGTATTTATTGCCTAACTATTAGGACTCTGTAATGCTGTCTTAGATTTATTCCTTTTAACATCCTATATTCGAAAATTTGGATATCATTAATAGTCGAAAAACAAGACCAGCTTTTGTGCATTGTCTTTTAGATAAATATTTATGTAAATTTAGGGAATTTACCCTTGTCAGCAGGTCATCATTAAGTGGAAGAGTTAAAATATAAGATTATGGTAAAGTCTCAGTAATCGTGCTTCCTCTTTCTGCTCGAGACATTAAGTTGTGTCCCGATTTTTATGGGATCTCTATTAAGGGAAATTTCAAGAATCACCCACGTGTCTTTCACTAACTTGAAGTAATTTAAATGTTATTTTATACATTGTTAATACAGTTTTCTCTTACCATAGGGTGTACGCTTATGTCCTCTATTCAAAGTAATTTGGTTAACATTGTAAATGGAATAAAATATTCGAAAGATAATTCTATGTATAGGTGCTGCATACGATATGTTTCAACACAAGATTGGATATTTTTTAAGCGAAACTGCTGTCCATTGGGAAGGAAAGTTATATATAAAGCGCATCCCTTAAACGTGTGTTAGCACTTATGGTTCCAAGGGTTGATTACCGTGTGGAGAGAGGGGTTGACATGTTTATTAATTTTGGTAATACGTTACGAGACGTTTTGGGAAATGAGCATCATGAGCGCCCCGTCGCGTCGTTCGCCTCTGTCCATTAGGTTTTCTTTTTCGCATATTACATGTATTCGATACTTACATGCGATATAAATGAAATTTATTTGGGAGTATTTTTGAATAAAATAAAATATTCTGCAAAACAATCATATTTTATTTGAGGTCATCAACCCAAATTTTGTTTAATAATCAGATCTAAATGTTTGAAGGGGAAATGGCAACTAGAAAAAATATTTCGAACTACAGTTTCGATACCCACAAATCGAATAAGTGCACCGCACCAATACGGTCTCATTTTTACAATCATATTGTTTATATTTACATAAAATTAAATGCTTTAGTACGTAAATTACCATTTTTATGTGTAGATTTTATGGACAGGGATAAACAATGGAACAAAATTTAATTCAGACCAAAAACAAATTGGTAATGAAAAAAGTTACAGGTGAGACTCCAATGTATGTAATGAATATTCGCTGCTAAAACGGCTTACCAGTTCTATAGTTTTGCAATAAATGCGATACAACTCTGCACTACTAAAAGGCTGCAATATATAAAATAAAAATAAAGAGTATTCATAATTATGTTTTCGCGTCGTCTGCATTTTATCTTTCTCTCCCTTGCTTTCTTAAAAGCTTTTAAGATGGGTAATTCTCTTGATTGAAAGTCAATTCATTTTTTTTAAAGTCAATTCATTCAGTCAATTAATTTTTGATTGAAAGTCAATTCATTCAGTCAATTAATTGTTTTTAATTCAAATATTGGGATAAAGCCATAACCTAGAATATATTAGTTAATCCAAACAAACTGAAAACATATATTGATTTATTGGATATTATAATATCGTCTTTAACACACTGCTGTGCAGTAATGGGTTCTTTATGAGATCGAAAATAAAATAATGCAATTTCATTGTAACATTGCAAAATTTGTACATATGTAAAGATTGCGCTTAGTTAGTAAATGCAGCTTTAGTGTGCAGTTTATTATATTTACGCAGTGAGAAGACAATGTTCAGATTTATTCGTATTTAAATACGAAACGAATATTTTATTTTGCGTATATGTTGTAAAAAGTAAGCTTTAGGGGGCCCTGTTATGAATTACATTAAATCACAAGCTAATGTTATTAATATTTAAAAATTTATAATTTTGAAAATTTAGAGCAGTTATTTACCGATGACTAAGTGGTTTTATTTTTTCCTTCGGCGCCTTGGAGGGAATGAGGTTAATCGTAAAGTTTTTATAAAATTCCAATAAGTAAATCCAAAAATCAAAATTCAATTTTCAAGCTATGCTTTTTTGAACATATTTCGAATTAAAAAAATGGCTCTTTATACTGATCCGAAAAGTTTCTCGATGAACTAAAATCAGTTGAAATCTTTTATGTCCTTTTGGGGCAAATTTTGAACCTCAAAAACATGATAATACTTTTGAGCATCGGTCACGATTTCAACTGTTAAATATAAACCATCATCTGTATTTCCTCGTGTTGTTATTTATTATTCTCTTTTTTTTTGCAGTATCTTCGATCTCATTTTTAACATATTCTAGATCGACGCATGTCTGGTGTTTCATTGATACGGCTGGCCAAAATTTTATTGTTGGCAAATATTCACCATTCACTGTATTTAAAAAAACAAAAACGTCCGATAGAGTTAGTTAATCTGGAGACAAAATGCAGACCAACAAGCACCCCTTTTAACTGTTACCTACGCGTAAGTCAAGCTAGTTGCAAATAATTTATTTACCTTATTAAAGGTAAGCTCACTTACTTGTACTTTTTTCGTAATCATTTGTTTTTTTTTCTTGTGTTTTTTATAGTGGCTAGTCATCGATCGTATCGGAGTAGGTTAGTATGCTTAAATTCATTATTTTGCTTTACTGTAATCAACTTGTGAATCTTTTTTCACTTTCTTAAACGATAAGATTTTGTAACACTTTTTTAGCTAATTAGGGAGAGCGGAGCGAGCGCTATCACTATCCCACACCCATACAGTTTTGTGGTACACTTCACGACAAAACTGTCACACCTCTAGATTTGAAATTTGACATACTAATTTAAAGTCATGTCTAGATTTGTTATCTATAGTTATTTTTGTATTTTGTATTTTACCTTTTACTAAATTATGAAAAAATACGAAACAACGATGCGTAATACTAGCATATGGTCACTAGCGCCATCTGTTATGGTATTACGGAATTAATAGAGCATTCATGCAGATGTGTAATATTTCGAGAAAGAATGTTTACTAACAAAATCGAAATGTGATACATGGTTGTTTTTATATTGTAAATTAATGGAAAGTAAATTGTGGAGGTTAAATAACCTACATAAATCGAATAATACAATATATGGAAAGGTGCTGAATTACGAAATTTTGGATGTAAGTACCTATTTAAGATAGATAATAAATATTAATATCGGAAGTTAGGTTAATATTTTTCACTTAATTTTAATGAGATGAGTTTTAAAGTTAACAAATACTTTAAGTTTTTATAAGCTTTATCTTTTAATCCAAAATCCATCTCAATTTCGTATTAGCAAGGACAATTTGTATTGGCCCTCTTTTTTTACCTGTTTCTACTGTTTAGATTTATTAATTCTATACCGACAATAATATGATCATTACGCGAAATTTAATCGACTCACATTTAAAAAAATCAAAGTTAGTTTTTTAATTTTTTTGGACTATACGGAACAAATTATGAGTAAATTTAACCACCTTCCGCTGTTGAAATTTTTTTAAACATCTGTAATGAAATAGTTTTAAACATTTTATATTTGTTGTTGTCACACCGAAATACCACGTAGGCTTACTTTATCTGGTCGTAAAGTACGAGATAATAACCGTTCTTTGATGTCTGATTCAAAAGAACGTCAGAAAAGATTTCGAGATGCTGAATTATATTCTTATTGAGAAAATGCTAATTTTTTTAAAATGCCGCTAACTTACAACTAGAAAAAAATGGAATTGACACATTGCAACTTATATTATAGTCGTTTGTTTGATATTGAACTAAAATGGACTTTGTACTCTTTGTCACAAATTTGAAGCAAAAATGAAATCAATGAATTTTCCGTAGACAATAATATGGATCTTGAACCACAACATGGTGTTTTAAAAAACATACTAATTACAATCCATATGTCGCAAGGTTTAACATTAAAGTAGTATTAAAAAAAAATTTAATATCTACTACAATTTTTGTTGGTTTAACATATGTCCCTTTTCAAGAATAAAAACAGAAGGATTAGCATTAAATAGAAGATTTTCCTATGATGGATTATGTAATAGTACAAACTCATATATGTTAAAATGTAGGAGGCAAGAAGCAATTCGTATGCGGAATTCAAGGTGTTACTTAAATGAAAATTGTTAAAGGAGTAACTATTGTTTCTTTAACAGTAACTAATGAATCATAATTTTGTAAAAAGAATATTTAAACATTTCCAAATTTTTATTTTTATTTTTTTTATAATTGTTACATGACAGATTATCGGAATTTTCAATATTTACAATTAGTATATATTAATATAGTGATATCTAAAGTTGTATCTACATACTTATAATTTTATGGATGTTAAACAAACTGGTTATATGAAGATGCATTTAAATGAGTAATCAACCAGAGATCATGCTTTCGATGGTGTTGGAACCGTCACACATAATAGAGATATCGTCCACATGAGCATCTGCAAATATGTCCAAAGCACTACAGAAGCGCGGCAGTTCCAACTGCATCCTGAAAGTATTATTGTAATGGACGCGCATTAATTAACTCGCGAGCCCTCACAAAGCCATGCTTTTATTAGTTTAAATATATTCGACGATTTTTGTTATATTTTATAATTTATCTGGATAATTATTTTGGTTTAAATTTAGAGGTAAATGTTTTCAGAAAATTATTGTTTCAAATAAGAAAACCGTACAAATTCGGGATTTCTTTAATTTTTATATCTGGATGGTCACCGCAAGAATATGCCAATTTAGATTTTATTTTGAATTATCCTTATTTTCCTTTATGCCCATCAGGAATAAGGTTTTGATTCCTAGACAACGATATAATGAAAAATAGCTGCAAATTTTATTTTATATTTTGAAAAGAAAACTGAAATTGATTGCTAACTAACTCTTAAATTATAGCACTTACAAAAAAAAACAGTAAACAAGATCTTAATTAAATTTTAATTTTCCAATAACATGAATATTTCGCAAGGTAGTGCTAAAGAATATCACGTAATTTATATGTATTAAATATACCATAAAAATGGTACTTCCTGTTGAACTTAATGTAACATTTACATCAGATTAGTCTGCAGATGACGAACAGCATCAATCGACTGCTTTTTATGGCATTCAGATAACTTTTTTAAAAAAATTAGTAAAACACGAGCATATAATAACAGTAAATGTAAACACAACAATATAATAATGTTTGAAATCAGAATACATATTATTTTTAATGCGATTTGAATCTCTCTCCTACCTAGTATTTTATTATTTTTCTTGCTTGACATCATTTTTACCAGTTAAATAATGTAATTGATTTTGGTTACCAAAATTGACAAAATAAGTTTATATATGTGCAATATGGGACGTCTTAAAATAAAAGTATTTCGTGTAGCTGGCAACATTCGTGTTACTTTAATAGAGAATAATTGAAGTTAAAAAATTAGAGTGGAACAAATATATTTGAAGTATTTTTTGTTCGAGCTATTATTATGACTGAAATTGAAGGCGAGGGTGGGGTGGGGTAGAGGGGGGGTGTGTTCATTGCGCCTTGAAAACAATTCTAATATCACGAGACTTATGACAAATCATTTGAATTAAAAGTGCATAAATTTATTGTATATGTGAATAATTCTTAAGGTGATAGGGTGATGTTACCGGCTATACGTGTGCGATTTTATACGATCAACCTGTGAGACTCCGGCCTCAAATGTGTTAGCTCTTAGCACATTACCTTGAATGAAAAAACACATAACCTTGCCTTGTAAAACATGACAATCTCCTGATAACCTATCACAAAAAATAAGTCTATGGTGAACACTTTATTTTATTTGATAGATCAGCATACGGAAAGTAGTTTATTTAAATGTTCGTAAAGTCCATAATCTTTTTCAAAATTAAAAAAAACTAAATACCTCGCGAAATGTTAACGCCACTACAAAAATTACGAGAAACTTTTTGAAGAACATCAATTTATTTTATGGTTTTAAATAGAGTGTGGCATGTTTTTGTTTCGTGAAAACGCACTGAGCTTTATAAGTCATCTGAAATAGCATTACTTTCATAAAAAGATAAGGAATGTTTTTCCCTACATAATTTCTTCTCGCTTCTTTCTACATTTTCTACTTCTTTTTATTTGAATATCTCCCTTTTCCTCTGATTTTTCTTTGTTATAAACATAATTTTAAAATACTTTCAAATTTAAAATGGAAAATAAAATTTATACTTCCTCTATTGTGACGGGAATACTATTTGCTGCAAAATTGTCTTTGTAGCAATAAATTAATCTTGTTTTTAAGAGCGTGTATGGTGGACTTATTTGTGGCCAAAGCTAAGTAACATTGTAAGCTTGCAGTAATTTTTTTAAGATTAAATAAAAAATTGGAATTAATGTGCGACAACACGAGTAAAATGGCGAGCGATACAAGTAGATGGGACGCTATCGACAAGAGAAAAATATTGTTTCTGGCTTAAATTCACTCGAGGATAAGATGCTGTACAAAGTTTGCAACATGAAGAAAGTTGAGATAACGTCAAGCTTGATTATGTCAAGGAGTGTTATTATTACTGTGCAAAAATATAATTTCTGAATGTTTGGGGAGAGTAGTTAGTTTTGTTTCATGCCGTGTGTGTTTTGTTTGACAGATGAATTGACGTTAAAGAAATTTGAAGTTATTTCTTACAATATTCGAGGTTTTTAAATTGACCCTAATATTTTTTCCGTGAAACTGGTATGTCTATATTTTTTGTTTGATATATATTTGGTTTTGATTATGATCTTAAAATATACTAGTTCTATCATATCCTAGTCTACCTTTTTCGTAGAAAGGGATTTAGCACATGACTTATAACATTTTTTTCTAGAAAATTGCTTCTAAATCCATTTCGATAGCCCATATGGTTTAAAATTTTGACTATCATGAAACTATTTCTCGATCTCACGGTTTTTATACAGACGTTATGAATGAAGGTTTGGTAATTACACTACTCGCCATCTACCACTTATAGAAAATCTGAGCATCGGGGATCTACCCGTAAATTAAGCAATGATCATGACGTTCACAGAAATTTCATCGGAATACATATGATTTTAATATAATTTGAATATCTCCCTTGCTTATTATTTCCTTATTCCTGTTGATTTATACCAATTAAATAATATAATTAATTTTGCCCAGCTTGGTCGACGAAATATATTTACACGTGTGCAACATGTGTCGTTTTAAAGCCAAACTGCCTCCTGATGCTGTATTCCATTTTGTCCGCAAGATATGAGCTTTTAAAACTTTTACAGCATTTCCTTTACCTTAAGTTTATGGAAATATTAGCTTAAAATAAAATATTAGACATAAATAAAATATTAGGCAAAAAGTTTAATTTTCGGGAAGAAAAATTTGATGTCCTGAAAGCCAGTCTTGGATAAACAAGCAAGAATAAGAAACATTGTCTTCTTTGATTTGAAGGAAACAGAAACTTCATACCCAAACTTGGAAAAATCTTAATAAATTTTACTGAAAGTTACCTCTCTATTAAGCTGGATTGTAGAGATGTTCAAGAAGCGAAAAGAATAGGAAAGAAAGGAGAAAAACCTCTACCAATTTTTGTGACTTTTTTAACCTTACGATTAAAAATACACCACAAAAAATAATACCACATAGACATCTACAAACAAAGAGGATCATTAAAAGACTCCCCATACTATTTAAAAGAAGACTATACATCCTATATCCTACAAAAAAGGAAGGAACTGCAAATACAAGTACTCGAAGAAAAAAAAGGGAATACTGCATTAATTAGGTACGACAAAATTGTGAAAAAAACAAAAACACCACAAATAATAACAACAGAATACTATCTTCGTCACCTGAAAGCAACCCCCCCCCTCCATCGAAGATGAAAAAGGTACCCAAGTGAACAAGAAAAATAAGAGACAAATATCAATACAAAGATCACCAAGCATATCCAAAGGTGTTTCGAAGCCGGGCTTGCTTAATATCCTCACAACAGTTAACAGAGCAATCAAAACAAGAAAATTTAGCATTTACCCCTCCCCTCCCAAAATGAAATCAAGGAAAGATACCAGCAATACATAAACAAGATCTTCCAAGATGGCTGGACCCCGTGGAAAATTACGTCCAAAACCCTCCAAAGATTCAAGTTAACCCTCTAATCAAATTCTACTATACTCTAATATACTTATATACAATGTCAGATCCCTAGCAATACATGAACGCCCTACTGAACTACACGAAGCATTACAAGAAATCAAGCACGACATAATAGGTCTATGAGAAATAAGACGTACTGGAACAAAAATAGAAGAATACAAAAACTTCATACTCTGTCACTCGGGTAATTTACCTGGCATGTATGGAGTAGGCTTCCTGATTAAGAAAAATTATAAGAATAACATTGAAAGCTTCACCGGGTTTTCAGACAGAGTGGCTCAAATTAATATTAAAGTCGAAGAGACTCATATTTCCATCATACAAGTATATGAAAAAGCCTACCTACTGAAAAAGCTAGCGAAGAAGACGTAGACAATTTTTATACAACTGTACGTCTAGCTATAGATGCTGCTTACAAAGACTACATACTTATGTGAAAAAAAATCAGAGAATTCCTGAAATCTGAATCGAATCACAAATCTTATTAGATCCAGCAGAAGATACAACTGTACAGAAATATTATGATCATATTATAAAAGCTATAAATAATGGCTTATAACAGGTCGAAAACTCAGTACACAGACCAGTAAAATCTCAAAAAATAAAATATTGTCAGAACAAACGTTACAGTTACTAAAGAAGAGATAAGAGTTGCAGAAAAGAAAAAATAAAAATCGAACTACAAAAAAATCATATTTCAGCATTTTATAAGCTTGTGAACAAATACATAAAGAAATATTATTTAAATCATAGATACAATACAATTAAAAAACACCTCGATAGAACAGGAAGTACGAAAAAGGCTTTCAAAGAATTAAGACAAAGTAAATATAATAAAGAGTAGAGAGTACTTATATATAATAAAAGTAATATAAGTAAAACGAATATTTAAACCACCTGCGATTCGCATACGAAATCATATTAATTTCGGAAACTAGATCTCAGCTACAAATAATCATAGAATCCTTAACCGTGGCCAGCAAAAAGGTAGGTTTAGAAATGAACCTCTCTAAAACCATGCTAATGACTAACAGTACCAAGGTACCAATATTAGTTGAGAATAAACCTCTAAAATATATAGAAACATATACATACCTTGGCAAACAAATAGGATTCGACCGAAATTGCAACTACCTGGAAGTAACTGGTAGAGTACAACTTACTTGGAACAAGTACTGGAGTTTAAAGAACATATTCAAGAGCAACATACCTTGCCTAACATATGGGTGTCAAACAATAAAAAGTAATTCAACAACCATATAAAAAGTAGGATAATCACTTGCCAGAGAGGAATAGAGCACAGTATGCTACAGGTAAGGAAATTACAAAGAATTAGACACTCTAAAATTAGACAAACTACCAAAGCAATTGACGCATAGTACAAGCTTGCAAAGCAAAATGGAAATGGGCTGGACATATAGCACGCCTTCAAAACTAGAGATGGACGAAAAAAGTAACAACATGGAAGGGCCCTCAAAGGAAAAGGAAGATTGGAAGATCTCATGCTCGGGGTGACGCCATTACAAGAATAGCAAGCTCAAACTGGATTAGTTTAGCCCAATCTAGAGACGATTGGTTATCTTTGGAGGAGGCCTTTACCTGTGGCGGGGTTCTTGCAAATGTATAAATAAAGCATACATAAATGGTATTATATATATATATATATATATATATATATATATATATATATATATATATATATTAATTAATGTACTATGTACAAAATATCCATATTTGCGTAAAAAATAGATTTTATTATTATAATATTGATTAAACTTAGCTAGTTGCGAGAAAATAAAATGCTTTAAATATACATATATATAAAAGTAGGATTTTCAAGGGAAAATTTATAATTAATGATAAGAAGTATAAAATTATTTAAGTAAATAACGTAACACGTAAATGTAAAGTAACAGTATAGTGTTACTTTTATAAATTAAAAAAAAATACATTTTCTAATGGAGAAATATACGAGTGCTGGTTCGAAATAGTTGACTAATGTGAGTAACATTCACGCTAAATATTCGGATCCTAATTAAGAAACACCTAATTTGTATACGAGGATAATTTTCACTAATAGCGTTATCATATTTTGGGTAATTTAACCGTGAGCACTACCATATCTGAATCATCATTACACTTAAATAAATCGGAACATGGTGCAGCTATAAAACTCTTCTTTAAAATACCAGAGATATTTTTGGAGCGTCGTCTGCTACCGTCAAACGTGGGACACGACTGTTCCAGCGAAATAGAATGATGACTTTGGAAGACGTACATGCTCATGCCGTCCGAATACATCCGTTACAGGTGAAAACATGGATAAAGTCAAAATACTGCTACTGAAAAACCACAAATAATGTGGCAAATAGCCGAAGAATAAAGCATTATTTAAAAAAAGGTTTGATATGTTTTGCACATTCATTGACACATGAGAAAATTCAGCATGCAATGGGTGCTGAAAATCTCACGGCATTTGATAAAAGAGACGAGTTGAAACTTTTTGGGAGTATCTGGGACTCACTAAGGATAAAGTAGAAACAATTTTCTCCTTTTGTCGCACTATAACATGGAGTCAAAATAAGAATCAATGCAATGGATAGAAAAGGAGATAGACTGCCGTAGAAGTTTAAAGTCGCGGAATAAATTTCTAAATACCCCGCCACTGCTCCTTGTAGGAACAGTGAAGAAATTTTATTAATTACTAACATTATAAAAATGTTAATTACGAGCAGAATTCGCACTAAGAGGTTCCCTACAAAATAAGGCACTTATAAACGTTTAAGGATGCATTTCTATTAAACTATTTACAAATATCACTTTTTTATAACGTAAATATATTGCGTACTACATCTTTGACAGATGTGAGACCATGGTCCATAATTTTAGGATCTAGGATAATCATCATTGTTTTCCTGTAGTCTTAATAAGATTTTATCATTCCTGTTTTGTTTTCGTAATTTTTGATTCCGTAGTTCCGAAATAAAGGGGGTGGGAACAGGACATCCTATTTTCTCATATTTTTAGAATTTATTTAATGTTATAATTGGGAAAAAATATTTTTGTTATTAATATAGTTATTTAATACCCACATGACAAAAAACATTTAAAATAATTAATATTTAAGTTACCCTGTGATTATTTTTAAAATTTTAGTATAAAATATGTTAGTATAAACAATTTTGTATAAATATGTGAATATTTTTTTAAAGTTAGTATACAATATGTGGGTTAATAACATGTATTACTAAGCCAAATATCAAGTTTCTCTATCGTATAGTTTCTACGCGCACAGTACTGTGAAAAACGGACTGACAGAAAGAGATGTGAGTGATCGTATAAATGATCCATTTTTCAGTTCGAGGTATCGAATTTTCAAAATTCTACAATAAACAATAAACATTACATAATTTTTTTTACAAGTTGTGGTAAGCTTTTGTGTAGGAAGAAAGAAGTAAACTCAGTAATGAAGTCTTGTTTATGCAAGATAACGCTTCGGTTCACATAATGCACGTTTCAAGGCATTTCTTGAGGGAGGCGGGCTTCCCAGAAATATAGTGCGATACCATGTACTAGTTCTAACGCCAGTTTCTTCTTCAATAACCTCTAGCAGTACTTGATGGGAAAATATATAAGGGTAAGGAATTGAAGATGCCGCCAGATGAACACTTGGAGAGCACATTTTTATTCCATTCCCTTAATACCTTGAAAGCGCCCTACAAGAGATATGTGGAGAGTATTTCGAACTTGGCGGGGATTTCAGGAAAACAATAATTCCTTTTATTTTTATTTTAAGTCCTTTTACTCTACATCAGAATTTTTCAGTCACTCCTTGTGTCTTTTTCTCGGATTATCAGTTAGTACTGCATGTAAGTCATCGGTAAAAGTTTTAAATTTTTCAACGCGTTAAAATTGTAAAAATATGTACCAAAATGTGATACAAATAACTAAATTTTCTCGTCAGCTATAACTCTTGAGCTTCTCAATACCATTAGAAATATAGCGAAATATTTCCGAGTTGGCCTAGTTATGTTTCAACATATTCCGGTATAAGAAGAATTTTTTTTTTTTCTAAAAATCAACAGTCACTTTTTGACTTTCACGACATTGCTTGTTATTAACTAATAATGGTAATAAGTTAGAAGTTAAATACATAAGATAAGTTTGGCAACAGGAGAAGTTCATTTTTCTGTTTTGGTAGTGTTATTTTTTCGTTTTGCTTGATCTTTCATACGACAAAAAAAATAACGCATTGACTTGGCTTTGAATTATTAATTAAAAATTATAATTAATATTTCTTACTTTCTATTCAACAATTTAAGCATCATACTGATGTCACGGAGGTACTTATTAGTATTTTTGTTCGAAAATATTGAGTAGAAAAATGAAAATTTCTGAATTTATTGCACAGTAATATTCCAATTGTTTTTATGCTATTTTTAAAAACTTTTAAATTCAAACTTATTTTATAAATATGAAAGTTTTCGTGTCGGTTTTTATGATTGTTTCTTAATAGCTCTTCAAATAACGAACAAGGCTTTATTAAATTTTGCACACTAATAAATAATACCATAGACTATTGCTACGTTTTTATTCTGAGCAAATAAAGTTCTTCAAGTGATAACAACAAAATCTTTCATAAGGCGCCGCTAGATAACATTACCACTGCAGCGGAGTTACCATGATATCTTTCACTCGCTTCAAAGTTACCCTCCACAATCAATAAATATCATTCTTTTTAGAATAAAATTTACTTATGTTCTTTGCACCATCTGTAAAATATAACCTATAAAATAAAACATCCCTACGCATGCAAAGTCGCGGTAAGAATTAGTAGAAAATAAAAACATAGAACTAGATAGGGTATTATCGCTCTCTGGATTTGAATGTGTAAGCTTAAGTATCTGTCCTTTCTAATGTCTGTCATATTGAAAAATGTGCCTGCTAGTATGCACATAACTTCTATCATTCGCTAATGAGAAAAGAGGGAAGACAAGTTTTCATATTCCTAACCTGTGAAAATTATGAGAAGAAAGAACCAAATTAATTTTTAAAATATTTTGTATTTGCTACAAAATGTGGAACATTGCCAGCAAAATTTTCAAGTCAATAGTTGAAAACTTCCCTGGAACGGTTATGGTAACAATAATGTCTTGTTTTGATTACACGATACTATGTAATCAGTGATATTTTGCAGAAGCATTTTAAGCTTATTTTGTTTTTATGTGAGGATATTTTAAATAATTTTAATAGAGAAGTTTTTTTTTCGTTCCTTGTAATATAAACAAATGAAATATTATTTTGTTTCCATCGGTTTTATATGAAATAAACTCGTCAAAATATTTGACCAAATATTTCTTCGGTCTAGATAGGGCGTAATTGGTTCAGGTAGTGTTACAGGAATGTGTGATGGGCGGACGGAAATACCATGGGAGTAGGGGAATGCACCCTGCCCTATAATAAAGGTTTACGAATGTGTACACTTCACTGTTTTGCGGGTCACCACATATTGCACTACTCCGTAAATCTTCAATTTTAATATGTGCTGGTGAATCAATTACGGTGAACAAAACTTGCAAGTTATTTATGGTTTATTCAATATGAATGTTTCATTAGAATGATGAATAAAAATGTCAGTACACCTATGTTTTTATACACTCTCCACCCTCAGAGAAGCTTCAGAATGATTTATATTGATGGTGATATAATTAATTGTATTACATTCACCTAATTATATAACCCATTTTTCCTATAATCATTATCTACTTTGTAATTGGATTCATTTAGATATTTTATGTGTGTAGTTTTAGAGTAAAATTCGTTTTTTTCTACTGTGGATGCAAGTTGACTGAAATATTTTTGAAAATTCATATATTAGAATATAGATTTTTTCCGATTTTTTATACCCATGGTTGAAAAATTAGTGAGAAGTTTTAGCTTTCACTCTCAACTTAATACTTCGGAAATGAGACTTAAAAATAAAAAAAAAGATTGCAAATTGACTTCAATTTTATTGAAGATCTATCCAATAAGACTCCCTAGATGAAGTAAAGGAAAAATATTTACTGCCACTTAACATGTATAGAATATGCAATAATATTCTTTTGTTTAATATATTATACATACTAGTTGAGATCTCCATATCGTGTACCATCTTGCAAAATTTCAAGTACATAAATTTAAAGCTGGAAAATTGGCGAGGTTGTTACAAGTGGGCGGGCGGACGGTCAGGACGAAATGAAAGGAGTCCGAGATTAAAAGGACGAATTGTCACTTTAACTGTTTTTGTTTTTTGGTTAAAAAGAGCAAGTTTGTGATTAGTCCATTAAGTTCGTTACAATATACCTTGAAAATCCTGTAACACATAATTTCACCAGGCATACAGGACACGCTAAAAGTTAATAATAACAAAAACTATCATGAAAAACTATCATGAAAATTTATCAAACAGAGAAATACATAAATTCTTTTGGAAAGGGTTTAACTTTTCACTAAAATTTTAGATGAAAACATGAAACTCTGATCAGTAGTTTCACAAGTTTTTAATCTCAGTTCAGGTATATTTATCATGTGAACATATGCCTCTTGTTTCAGGACGATTTCGGTAATAGTGGGTTATTTGTATTAAAGTTTTCTACTGTTTGGTATAGCTCATTGAAAAAAGGTAGTTTAGTGAACAGAGCAATTTAAGTTTGTCAGAAGCAAGCCTAGATCGCAGAACAAAGCACCGTTATCTAATAGTGTTTTAATGAAAAAGGGTAGGTAGCTCTGAAGTCAATTAAATTCACAGCTATCGAAAAGTCTGGTTTTGACGTAGTCAAGTAGGACGTCGTATATATTCTTGACCCAGATATACCCGTCTCGTTTTCCCCGCCAGGTTACATAAATTAATTTTACGTACACCTGTTTATCCTGTACTCATGGAAATAGATGGTTATAAAAATGGTTAGAAAAAGACATGACCTGTATTTATTTTATCACATGAAAATTGAATGGAGACAAATTTGATTTAAAAATAGTATTTTTAGTAAAGGTTTGTGGATAATTTTGACTATTAATTATTTTGTAAGTCATCTCTTATACGTAAAGATTTTCGTACATTTGTTTTTTTAATCTAAAGGGCTATTTTCAGAAATCATCGATTTTGTTTGCATCATTACAGACGTATTTTTATTTCTCTAAACATATTATGATACGAATATATTATTACGTATTGTAATTAAGTAGGTGGGGTGCGAGCTATTATGTAAATAAAATCGACAGGTATTGTCTTAAATGTAAAAGATGATCACTTAGAGAAAGGAGTGACCCTAAAACATTTAAAAGGAGTGACCCTAAAACTTTATTCATACGTATTCGAAAATATTGAATTAAATAGCGTGAGCAAATTGACGCACGAGCTAAATATTTTTTTTATATTTTAAGTTAGTTTCATAATTTAACTGTAATTATTATTGTAAGATATATTTTAGGTGTATTTAAAGAAGAGTTTAAGCTTTTAACATATTTAAGTTTTTGAACGGGAAAAATTCCACTGGTCATTGATCTTATGCCAATTTCGAGCGGCTTTATTAGATATCATATCGAATTTTGAATATCGATCGGTATTTTTAAAATAATATACACCCAATATATGTAGTTTAAAAATTAGAGGTTAGAGGCACCAGGGATATACGTACAGAAATAATTACTTGTCCGTATACTATTTAGGTGCAGGGGTTACAGGCGGTAATATTTTGAAGGAAATGAAATTTTTTTAAGACACGTTTCTTTTTTTTTAAGACACTTTTCGTTTATAACACATTTCTCTATTTTATTTTAAGTTGTAAAATTATTTTTGGTTCTATTTTATTTTAAGTTACAAAGATTGTCTTCCGCTCTGTTTGATTTCATATTACAAAAAAATGTTTCTTTTGTTCCATTTTACTTTAAGGTAAAACGTTATTTTTGTTCCTGTTTTATTTTAAGTGACAGAAAATGTTTTCGCTCTCTTTTATTTAAAGTTACGAAAATTGTTTTTTGTTCTATTTTCCTTTAATTTACGAAAAGTATTTTTATTTCTATTTTATTGTAAGTTGCGAAAAATGTTTTCGCTCAATTTGGTTTCGGTTAAGAAAATTGTTTTTCTATTATTTTATTAAAAGTTAAAAAAATATTTTTCACTCTATTTTATTTAAGTTACAGAAACTGGTTTACGCTCTATTTTTTTTAATTAACTTCACTCTTTATCATACTTCGGACGACATAGCGGCTATGTAGACATAGCCGTAGGTGAGTATTATTTAATTTTTTTCTGATATATATATAATATCGAATACAATAAGATCATACATTTTATACCGATGTTATAGCTAAGAATAATTATTAAGCGGCCATGAATATGACATTTTTTCTAATATATTTTTAATATGACTATTTTTGCAATAGCCACGGAGATATAGATATAATTCAGGTACTAACAGAAAATGGTTTAAAATGTATTTTCTATATACGTTAAATGGGTATTTCAAATTTAGTTTCTGGTTAGGTAAACCAATTTTTTGTATATATTCGTTTATGAGTCTGTCTGAATATCAGTGCCTAAAAGTTTAATAACAAAAAGAAAAAAAATTCACTAGGATAAAATTATATTTTATTATATTTTATTTCTTCCTCGTTGGGGGAAAAACAGTGAATGTTTTAAAGACCGTAAGGATTAATTGGAAAAAGTTTTTTTATGAAAATGCCTTATCGACAAAAATTTGAATCTAAAAATCTTTTCTTTTTTTTAAATATTTTATGCTTTTTATTTTCCGAAATTTTATGGCATTTTTAGTTTTGGTAATTGACAATAATTATTTTTTGTTTGAATATGTAAAGTTGATTATTATATCTTATGTTAAGTTGATTATTATAGAAATAGTTTTAATTGATTATTGTCCGGAGGAAATTTAAGAAAAACCAATCTAAGAAGGGCCAAGAGTGAGTTAAGTTCGTCTACCAAGTGTGGTGCTTATTGGTCAGGGCAAACATTATGTAAGTATGGGATATTATTAAATAACAAATCGTGAAAATTTATAGACATTATAATTTATTTATCTACGCATAAAATCAAAACCAGTTTGACCATAATTTTGATACAATCACACAAGCCACACATGTCAATATTTAAATTATCATATAAAATGTTCAAAATCAGTACATATAATTTAAATCAAAACATGAAAATAAAGAAAAAAAATTGGAAAATACACATTTATAATCAACAAGCAACATAAAGGGAAAACCCCCGTGAAAGTATTGGGTGTTCATAAATACGTTTATTAGGTAAAGTAGTCATTAAATTTCTTGCCACTTTTTGGGTTGAGTAATTATATTTAAGAACAGTTGAGCTATAGTCTATATAATAGTTAAACGTATTTCAAGCAAAATCTGTTTAAAATAGCTCATATACAATATGTTTTATTTCTGTAAAACGACAATGGAAAAGTTCACAAACAAACCACTGAGTTCGGTCAGTTAGGCTTTGCAATGTCTACTGCATGATAATGGTGAACCACACAAGACATTGCAGGCGATTTTCAACTAGAAGGAGCAACAGCTGGAAATCCCCTATCGTTTGATTTAAATTTATTTTGTAATTGCATTTTTATAACGCGAAATAATTCATAGCTCGGGGCCAGTGAAAGGCGGAACAAGAGGTGATTCTAGGCTTCTTGCCTTCAAACAAATTGTCGATTTCCGTTTATCAGGCCGTTACAGCTGTGGCTTAAATAAACCATTAGCATGACAAAAGGGCACCAATAATATGGGCATATACTTTGATCATTTAAATGAAATAATATTAAGAAACACTTGTGTAGTCTATTCTGAACATAATATGAAGATTTCATAGGTAAACATATAATAATAAGCATTTATGTATTCGATTTACCAGCACGACGAAATGGTAAAATCGTTAATTAAACCAAAGTAACTTCGTTTTTTATGAATATCATATTAAAATAGAATTAATTTTCATATATCTAAATAATTCTACGAGTTTATATTAGTTATTTGTAACTAATATATCAGACAAAAATCAATAAAAACACTGTATCGATGGGCCTTTAGTTATATATTTAACAAAACAAATTAAAAATTAAAAATGCAAAAGACCCGCGTATAACGGAAGCTGAGAATAGTCGCTGCTATGAAAAGTGAGAGATTTTGTGGAAAAGTTATAAAGTTTGGTATATCATGGTCTATAAGGCTTATATTGTTGAAGAAAATTAATCGATAGAGGAAAAATCACCACAATAGTTTAAGAATTGTAACACGTAACATATCCTTATAAGAAGAATATTTTTTATTAGGATGAAAAAAACATTAAACACAAGTAACATAGAGCGTTATTTTGGCTCAAATAGCACACTCAGTGGGTGTGTTCTTCATTATCGACTTGCGTGTCAGCCTCGAGTTTTGATGATATGGGAAATTATAATCTGGGTAATTTGAGAAGGTGTCAACTTTCGATATACGAATAGCTTCCTTTAAAGAAAGTGTAGTTAAAAAAAAGATATCTCACGGCTCGGTATTACTTAATTTTGATGGGAAACATCTAATAGCGCGTTTGGATGGGGGTTAAAACGGTTTGACGGCACGTCGCGATGTGTCATTTGGTCTGCTTTTTCCGACTTAATGCGGCAGATTTTGCGTCTTATCGATTCTTTGCGACTTAACTTGGCCAACTTTGCGCCTTAAATGTATTTTCTATAGATTGTTAAAACATATTTCTGTGTTAAATTGTTTCATAAAAATAAATTAATAAAATAAAATCGATATTTTTTTATTAACAACTATTTAAATATTTGTTCTTTCGTTTTCAATTCTTTCAAACAAAAACATTTCAATATAAAAAAAATTAGATGTTTCACTACCGCCAGGCGTCCCATGATGGCTCAGAATTTGTTTAATAGACTTGAAATAAGAATAAAGTGATTGACAAAAAAATAGCTTTAACGTAGAAAACAAATCATCCTGAGATCGATCTTAATAGTCCAGATCTCGCATTCATATATTGGCCAGACATGACACTGGAAAAGACAAATTCGAAGTTGGATTTTAAGGCTACGATTGCAGAGTAAACTTTTTAATATTTCCGAAGGCACTGTAGGCGATTCCAATGCGAGTTTTGATCTCTACTTCACTGTTCCACTTTTGAGTAAACAAGGCTCCGAGATATTTATATTTATTCATCTGTTCTAGTTTTTGACTGGCCACAAATATGCTTGGTGGGAGATTGGGATTGTTAGAGATTACCTTAAGCTTTGTCTCGGTTGCATTAATTCAGAAACCAATTTCAACACTAAACTCGTTAGACCGTTCGACAATCTTTAGTAACTTCATTTCAGTTCTTCATAATTCAGTCCGTTAATATCCGTAATAACTCGACTCAAAACTTCATCCTCAACCTTGATAGAGACCCAAAAACTTGCGTGTACTCTCGACATGTTGTTGTTTTTGCGGCGATGTGAGCATTCTCGACTCTTATCTTGCGCTGATTTTTGACATACCAAAATGGTCATGTAGAACATTCAAAATATGTAGATGTAGAAGAAACTTCAAACGTTTCTTCCAGTTGCTTCTTGTTTAATCGGGCCTCTTCCTATACAAGTTTTTTCTATTTTTTCAACAATATCCGAGGAGGCGCCTTGATCGCCCGTCTTGACCGTGGGTCGTCTTCGATCGAATCTCCGCCTTGTTTTAAGAGATTATGCAGCTTGTGACTTATAGTTTCCAAATTTATAATAGAGTATTATAATTGTAAATCATAGAGTCCTCCTAAACCGATGAAATGTCATTCTATATGACTTGTGGTGTTTTTTTCCCTTGCTTTTTTTGGAGCTTGACGACAGCTCGAAATTCGGTTTTCTGTATGGTTGATGATTTTTTCTAGAATGCGTTGCTTGAAGGATGATAATTCAGAGGATAATGCCACAATTAAGCTGAATCTTGGTATTATGCTCGTAATGAGTCTCTTATTAGCGACTATATGAGTAAGTAACCCCCACCTTTAGCCATACCATCCATTCCGCGGACATTTTGATCGATCCTCGAATATATAAATATATATGTATATATATATATATATATATATATATATATATATATATATATATAAAACATAAAAATCTTACCATCAATGATTCCGACATTTTTGTGATTAGTAATGTTTCATGTAGTGAATAAGGTTATTTAAATTTGCTAAAGAAAATTATATCGAAATAAAATTTGTTGATTGCTTTATAACAAAATTCATCGCGAAGACCTTTACATCCCCTATTTCACCCCTTATAACTTTACTCTTGTATGTAGTGTATAATGTTTTTAATCGAGCTGTCCCTTTCTAACACCATGGTAAATTTCAATTATCTTTGTCAAGTTGTTCACCAGGAAACGTGACAAATATGCAAATAATTATGAGATTCCGTAAGTAGGGAATATTAATGAAATATAAGAAAGTAACACACTTATGTTAGTTATATAAAACGAATTTTTCTTAAAATATAATGTCATTAAAGGATATGGGCAGATGCTCTTGACAAATTCTAAAATCGATAATCCTTTATGGAAAGAAAATGTAATGGTGAAGTTTTATATATATATATATATATATATATATATATATATGTATATAGGTATATATATTTATATATATATATATATATATATATATATATATATATATATATATATATATATATATATATATTAGGTTGGCGACTCATAAATCCGCCATCAGTGTACACAAACTTTTCAACATTTTATAAGTAGTCGATAAAATCAATCACTAATTAGATAAGCACCGTCGGTATCTGACACTAGTGGCTAACGTGTAGGCAGAGCTAAAGTTCCGTTCTTGTAGAAATCTTTGGGCCTTTCATTGTAAAGGCGGTGAAATTATGAAATTCGATTTTGATATAACTTTAAATTAGATGGCGCTTAAATTTAGAAGGCCCTTAAATTAAAGGCTTATAATTAGATGGCGAAAGATCTGGAGAAAGTAGCGTAATCCTTCCAAGTGAAAGTAGTATACCACTCGTTACTTTTGCTACGTGGAGTCGAGCATTGTTACGTAAAAGATAAACTTTGCTTTGATTTGAAGGAAGTTTAGCGATGACGTCGCTCAATTATTCACAATGAATGTTGGCTGTAATTATACTGTTAGCTTGAAAGAGTTCTCAATGAATAACTCCATTTATACCCCATTATATACTCAAAAGTATTTTTTGTCCAATATTATATTTTGGTCTCGGTACATCTTTTTCTCCAGCTCCTAGTCACTGGCGTTTGCGCTAAAAATTAACATAAGTCAAACACTTCTCATCTCTTTCAACTTTAGCCTCTCGTTGATACGATGTGAACTCAATAGCTCCAAGCATACATTAGCTCTCCTCTGAAGTTGAAAGGGCCTTAACTTTTGTGGTAGCCAAATGGAATATTTCCACTGCATTTTCAAAGCATGAAGTTGTTTTTCCATTGCAGTATAAGAGAACAAAAATAGCTCTGCCAAACAACGCGGACTTAATCTGGATGCTGTTTAAACAAGGTTTTTAAATATTTCTAAATCAATTGTAGGAGATCGCTTTGGATTAGGTTTATTGGACAGGTTAAAATTCTCTTCTTTGAATCTTTAGAACCAGTGCTTGGTTGTGTCGTAAGAGAGCATACCTTCACCATCGTTGTGTATATATTGCGTGATGCTTTACTGGGCTTACGCCCTAAACGACATTCGTGAATTACGACATTCTAGGTTCGCTTCGAAACACTTCCATTTTTAATTTAATCTTTACTCGTCTACTCAATTGAAAACTGAACAGAAGTTTTGAATGCCGCGCTCTTTTAATACCATATAAACATATTCTGGAAGCTTCTATAAGATTCCATAAATCGGTCGCAGAAAGTGGCGGTTATATTAGTTGTCAACCTAATATATATATATATATATATATATATATATATATATATATATATATATATATATATATTTATATGTATAATCTTTACATTGACGTTATAATAATCTTAGTTATTAATAGAGATTAACATTTTAATTTTGTAAAAATCCTATTTTGCCACCGAATTCTTGTTGCTCACTGCTGTGTTGTCATGTCGTCAGCTGGTAACAACTTTGTGTTTTATATAAATTTTATGTTATATTTATTGTATAAATCATATACGTAAAATATTTGTCCAACTCGTCGTATAAATCGAATACGTGTTTTATAAATTTATTTGCACACATGGTGTATTAATTAAATAAGAATATCGATAGCACAACTGATTTTGAATGGTAAAAGCCCAGCGTGGTTTAAATTTTCGATAGTGAAAAGTTATTAAAAAGAGCACAAATAAAAACCATTCATCGTTTTTTTATTTCGACAGTAAAAGGTATTATAATCCACTATATTACGTAGAACATGTACTGAATAGTATTTTCGCTTGATTATAAGTTTCCATTTATATAATCACTAGAAAGTTTACCCGTTTTTAGCTCGTGAAAAGTTCCGTTACGTAACACATTTTTAGTTATTCACATTTGCTCCCTCTGTATACTAATATAAAGTCATAATACTATAATGACTAATACGCGACTATAAATGCACTATTAAAATATTTATTAGAAATAAAATAAACACTGCCATTTATTGTGTAGATTTATCAAACTGTATATTAATCTAGCTTTAATCAGTATATTATAGAACTAGTACAAAATATATTATTTGAGTACGGGACTACGATTGATTTACTTTTAAGTTCTGTTCGCATCTGATTTTCCCCGGGCACGTTATAATTTCCATCTCCGAACCTCAGGTAGGACCTTGGTCTTATAACATGAGTGCAAATTTTTGAAAATAATGAATTTATATCCTGTACTTTTAAAGACGTTTTGTACCCATTAACACTTTGCGATCACGTAGCCATATTTTTTGCAATACTAAATGGCTGCATATCTAATTAATTTTAATATAAAAAGCACAAAGTTAAGAAATTTATGATTTAAGTATTCAACGTCAACTACATTGAATTCTTATATCATAAATTTTATTATTTAGTTTAAATTAATTTATAGTTTTGTAATATTAAGATAGTTACAATATATTTTAACATAAATATATTTATGACGTCTTATACAGCGGAGAAATATATTATGCGATATTGTACTAACATCACATTCAGATCATTTGTTTTGTTTCAGTTCATTTAAAATGTAATATTTTAGGCGACTGATATTTATGTTCAATACTCATAGACTGGTAAACTTACTTAAATGGTAAATATCCATCGTAATATTTTATATTATAAGTATCCTGTTTATATAAATATTATAGAAATCAACTCATTGGCTTTTGTGTAAAATACGGCGAAGCAGATATATAGAAAAATAACAATTTCAACAACCATTTATTGTTAGAATACAGAATTAACTAGCGTTTTCATATTTATAAGGTTGTTTACCTCAAAAGAAAAGAAAACTAAACCTTTATAAGATCACTATGTGTCCGTCCGTCCGTCACAGCCATTGTCATTTTGAAATTTGGCATACTAATGAAACATGTTGGCCTCCACGTATCTCAATAATCACAAAAATTTAAAAATGTTTATTTGGACATTTAGGGGGGGGGGGCAAATGAGGTATTTGAAATAATTTTTTTAAATTCCGTATGTAGTATCTGATATCATTCTAAAGGGCCAGTTGTGAACGCATCCAACATATTTTTCATAATTTTAGGTATTACATCCTCTGATATATATTTAAAAATATGCCAAAAATATGATCGCCCCCTACCTGTCATTTCCGAAACCAAAGAACTAAAAATTATTAAAAAATATGGGTTTTTAGAAGTCCACGTAAAGGATTGAGGCAAACTACAGCACCATATTTTAACGCCAAAGAAAGACACAGTAGACAATATATTTACATTTTCTTCGTTCACAGCTGATTTCCTTCGAAACTATGCGATCTATGAATATTATATTTGGCATAATAATACATCTTATTCACTCATATATTTTACATCAGCTAACTTTTTTTAAATATTCATTTAAGAATTAGAGAGGGGATGAATAATGATTTTGAAAAAGTAATTTTTTTATATGGGTCTTCATTTGAAAGGGCTTGTTATGTGGAAAATAAAGACATTTTTTTATAAATTCAAATTGTCTAATTTAAAAGATTTTATAAAAAAATACGCGAAAATAGAAAAATACCTTCCCTCTTTATTTCCGAAACCCTGACTAGAAAATTACAGAAAAACTAAAGCGATTATACATTTTATAATTATTACAATATGCACCAAATATTTAAACCTGTGAAAAATACAGTAGACAACACATTAAAGTTATGAAAAATTAATATTCGTAAATAGTGAGATAGAATTAATATATACCTCAAATATTTGAATATTTACGGCATCTCGTAGTGCGAGTTCTATACCTGCCTGATAGGTATTTTGATGTTAGATATAAGTAATAAAGACGTCTGTAAAACAGTTAAATACTCAAGCATAAAACTGGCAAAATTTTAAAATTAATGATAGCTATTTCCTAGGATTGTAAAATAATTTATATTTTCTAAAATATATTATATTTTACAGTTTTAGTCACAACATAATTTTACTTGTCTTGTTTTTTCGACCTTACGTTTTAAAATTCCATCCCATAGCCCGATTTGTGGTTATGGAAAATAAATTACAATTCGATTACCAAAGTCCTAAATATAAAGTCCAAGTCGAAATTGATTAGTTATTACTCAAGTTATAAATAAACAAACAGGTAAATAAAACATCACAAACAAGAAAATTATTTAAAAGTAACATACGTAATTATCTTTGTATTTATGTAATGTATAGAATTATATAATATGTTATATTTTGTATAATATATTTTATGTTTTAAGTACATTTCAAGAAAATCTTTGCAATTTCAAATGTGCTATATGTCCAACTTTTCGCTTAAGAATTCTGTTCTTACTACCTGATTTATGGTTTCAGAAAATAAGGTGTAGACAAAGACATAATATGATCCGAAAAAAACGATTTAGTATTATTCAGGTCATAAGTAAACCAACAGATAATTATAGTATTATTAGTAAATAAGTGTTTTTGCAGTTCAGAAATTTCATATTAGTTTTAAACATTGTAAATAAGCCTATCGCATCGGGCATTGCTTTACTTATAGAACACTGTGTAGATTGTCCTCCGTTGACGTGGACAAACATTTCTGTCAGTTTCATATTGTATAGTATAACATTTACTATTTTAACCAAGTTCTATCTAGATTAAAGTCTACTATAAAATGAAGAATATAAGTGTCATGAAAATTGAAATTTAAAAGAGAGGCCTTAATGAAGTGGAAAAAAGCATTTGAAATAAAGCATAATTTTTTCCGGCTAAAGCTTTAAGTAATATTGACATTAAAAAAAATAAAGGACACGTTTTATTTTTAATTTGTGATAAAGCATAATGATTCCTTTTTTAATTTCAATGGACTAACTTTTATGTTGTTAACTTACATATTTATCCAATTCTGCATATCTTAAGTTAAAAAGCGTGATGTGCTCATTACTTGGCGTTACGTTTCCATGAAGTATTTAAATATAGCCAAAGCTTGATATGAGTCCATACTAGTTTTTAACCGACTTCAAAAAAGGCGGTTATCAATCCGATTCGTATGTATGTAATATTATTGAAATTACAAAATAATCATCATCATCATCATAATCATATATATTAATACGCTAAGGTTAAGATGTTACTCTCCCTTTTTAGAAAAAACCTCACAACTAATCCACATAAATTATATATCATTTTATACATAATTGCTTGCTCTACCGGCATCCACAACTAAAAAATGTATTATTGCTATTGTTTTTGCAAATAATTAATTATTAAAATTATATACACAAAACAGCAATGCTGTCATCTAACGGCTCAACGTCAATATGATTGACGGTCGGTAAAATTTTTGTTTAATTTCAAATCCACTCACGTATAAATAAAGTGGCGTTTTAGCTCAATGCTTTTGATACTTGCGCCTCTGTATGTCAATTTTAGTAAAATATTTGTTTGATCTGTCATCTGAGCTTCATAATGGAATAAATAATGCGAAGACTTCGCACGGGTCACGCTAGTATATGTTATTATGCTAGGCCTTCTAAACAAATTTACAAAATTGCATAACCGTATATTTGTATTTATTTTCGTCCATGTATTTCTCAAAATCCAGTAACCGGATTGCACAAAATGTCTTTATAGGTTTAGAATAATTGAATTAAAATATATGGTTTTAAGTGTATGGTCATAAGATATAAAGTTTTAGTATTTTATCAGACGTGACTTGATATGCATTTTGTCAATTAATGGCACAATTCTCTATAGTATTAATGTATGTGGGGATATAATATGATAGTGTAATAGAAATTATGGTATTATTTAGATAATTATTTAGAAAAACGGAATTTATTGGTCGATGTTGTTAATTAATACATTACATGTTATTATTATTATTCAATGGTTGAAATTATATAACTGTAGCTATCTAATTATAATTAATAATAAAAAATTATCTAATATTTTAAGTACTATTAGTATTACTTACTACCTTACTTATAACTAGAAATGAGGAAATAAAAACTAACTTAAAAAGAATTGCGCGTGCAGCAATTTTTTAGTGCCTCCGTAAACGTGATAGAAGTAAAACTTCTTAAAACAAAGAATATGAGAGATTTAGTGTGAGAAGCAGGGAGAAAGAGAGAAAGAGGGAGAGAGAGAGAGACTGTGAGAGATAGGGAGAAAGAGAGAATCTCAAAAGAAATACAATAATTACAAAATTTGCCAAAAAATATTTTGTTTATTGAATAATTACACTGTCATTGGTTGGCGCTTCAATTGGTATTACTGATAGGTGATAAGTAAAATATGAGATATATATCCGTGATTCGATATTTTTGAGATAACGTAAAAAATTGCATCTATTGTAGTTTCGGAATTCGTTATTGATTCATTGGGTTTCAGACAATAATTTTCGCGAAGAAAGTTAGTTGTAAGAATAATTTGAAGCAAAATTTACGTTACTTAGGGAATTTAAATTGTCCTAAATAAATTGATGAAAAAGAAAGTTCCTCTGCATGTTCATCGAACAATGAACTTTGTGAAACATTGTATTCTCCCGGTGCAATAAGTAAGTGTTGATCTTCGTTCGATAGGAGCGTTAGTTGTTGGGCGATGACATCTTGGGGATTCGTTGAGAAAATGACACCGCTATCGAAGAATGAGTCGTCTATTTTGATGTCTTATATTATGGATAGTGGAGTTGATATCATATATTGTAGCCAAACTTTCATGGTGCGTTTGTTGATGATGTCATACAAATAACTGGTTTAAATAATCTTTTTTTGTTTTATATGTACATTTATGCAATAATCGTCGTTCACACTTTTTGGAAAATGTTTCACCATTGTATTAACAAATACAGGGGTATTTATCACTTATCAGTAAATACCACATTAGTCATTAAAATGTCTTAAACTCCGAATTTGCATAAAAGGTATCCGTGGTAAAATAAGTCTCTCAGAAATTGTGGCAAAAATTTGAATCCATTCTAACTTAACATTGCAGGATTTTATTTTAATGCAGCTATGCGTGTATTGCACAGCAATATTTCATCCATCGATCTATCTGGCACAAGTTCTCTCAAAATTTCTTAATGTTCAGCATAAGGACTTTTCAAATCAGCCTTAAACCTGGCACACACTGAGCAAATATATCCAAAAGAACTTTCTATAAATTATTCTGAATTCACGGTCAGCTTTTTCATGATGACGGTATTCACTATAAGATACACAGGAATCAGCGGTCTGAATATCATTCGCAGTATCATCAACTATCAATAACGTTACACTATTAATGATGTTGGTCGTAGGATTTTGATAAGTAAACCTAAGGAGAGATGTTTCACGATTTATCACACAATTGTCATTATATACCGCACTGTTTGAGATCTGGAAGTGAATGGTATCTCAACAACATGTTCGCATGGTCGCTTTCGCGCTCTGTATTGTTGACTGCGTGCAGTTGATGTTCCTACGTTGATTGCTTCCTTACGCGAGATACTTCCTCAAGCACAACTATGTCATTGGTTGGTCACAACTATGTCATGAGTTGTTATTAGGTTGCATTCTTTAAAGCTTTTTTCTGGTGTTTTAGCAGTTTTCACATGTCTCCTCAACGTTGTCAATTTTTGAGATGCTGTTTGCATTACCATACCCTCAACATAATTTGCAGATTCAGCTGTGGCTGCATTATTAAGAGCCCTTATTCGCTCTCTGTATTCACGAATGTGCTCTGCTCCTGTTTTCGCTACTTTTCACACCTTTGAAATATCATTTACTTCTTGACTCTCTCGAGATCTTTTAGTTTCTTTTTTTGGCACGACGAAATCTGTGAAGTAGAAAATTATGTAAAAACGCATGTAAATTACAATTATACGTATTAAATATAAATATCATAAATAAATATTAGTATTATTATATAATTAATTGACAATATTAATCGGTATAAATTTATTACATATATCACGGCGATAAATATATTGTTTGCTCGCTTAGAAATAACGCTTCTCTTACCGACTGATGAGCTGAAGCAATGGACTATTTGCGATCAAATAGTTGGTGTAAATTAACTATTTATAATTTTTTTAGATTCCGTTTCCGGTCTCCGTACGCAACGGTAGTGTATTCCGTGCGAGCAAATCGATTCGAAAATAGAAAATAGTAATTGAATTATAATATTCGAACCGAAAGTGTAAATAATTACTGCGTTTTCTTACATAAACTACAATAGCAACAGTGAGTTGCAAAATAGCTATTGTAGCCGTTTTGTGATTGTGGAACTTCTTACAGTGTATGTTCAGCTGATAAAAATATTCGTTATTGTGGTGCAGTGCTATACTCGTGTACTATATTTCTTGCTGAAAAGAAAACTCGGGAAAAGGATAAATATCGAACATTGTTGCGAATCTTAAATTTTTTTATCAGATTATAAATCCGTAGCATAAAAGTTAAAGAAAACTGTACTCATTTTTGTAAGCGTGCTAATTACTATAATTACAAACGTTGTACAAAATCATGTGATGGCCAAGAAGTATTCTATCGTTAAGTTCTATTAATAAATAAAGGTCAAGTTTTTATTTTAAAGATTACTTAGTTTTTGACACAAAACATTTAAATATTTGTAACGCAGTGATATCTAAAATATAATATATATTTTATTTTAGTGCAGTGAAAATTAACGTAAAAGTGGGTATTTTAAAAATTGTAACAAGGTGTAAGTTCAATAATAACTCTGTTGCTGACATCGCTGTTATTTTAACTATATTCCGTGACGCTAGGCCAGCCGCTATTTTGCAACTTCGCATGACGTGTTAGTGACGCAGGGGATAGTGTACAGAGCCGCGGCAGAGGCGCATCGGGTTCGAAATCAGGACACTCATACATACCCTTTCCTGTTTTTTTTTCTTAAATCATTAATATCTGACGTAAACACAACTGACATTGGTTGACATTACTGTCAGTGTTGCCAACAAAGGAAAATATTTCTTCCTAATACGTATTCGTTGCTATCTTATACGTTACGTTTCGCTACACACAAAAACTTTACAAGATGGATGGACAATTTTAATTTTTGTTCTAAAAGATGAAGATCGAGATGGAAGTCCAATCTAACACTATAATGGCAAAAATCGACGAGAAACTAGTTCCTTTAGTGGAGGAGAACAGAAATCTAAGGGCAAAAATAGAAGAATTAGAGAATGAGTTGGAGTACCTTAAAAGAAGAGAAACTAATATTATTATATTTGGCTTAGAGGAGACAGAGACATCTAAACTAGACTTAATACAAAAATTAAACGAACATCTCAAACAAGACCTTGAAATAAAGTTAGAAAACTCAGAAGTTAACAAAATACATCGTTTATGGCACAAAAAACTAGAAGGTAATAAGTCGAGACCGATCTTATGCTCGTTTGTAAACAATTGGAAGAAGACTGAAATTATTAAAAACAGGACGAATTTAAAGAAAATTTACATCACCGAGGACTACCCAAAGGAAATGCTGCAAAAGAGAAAACAGTTACAATCAGAGTTAGTAGAAGAGAGGAATAAGGGAAATATTGTTTACCTGAAATACGATAGACTTATAGTGAAACAGACCATTAACCGACAAGAGAAAAGGATGAGAGAGACTTTTACTTCACCGACTGGTGGCACTAGCCAGTCAAAAAAGCAACAAACTCGTTATCCAGCGATATTCAAAAGGTAATCTGGCTTTGTAGATGCGTTCGACATGACGCGGGCTAGATCGAACTCTCTCTCAAACTTAGCTGTCAATAAAGATTAATAAAGAACAATAGCAATTAAACAACGGCAAACGGAATCTAAAACCAACCAAGACAACTGATAACATAAACATAACAAACCTCAAAACTTCCCCAAGCCGACTGGTCATCGTGGGAAAAAGAGACCACAACCTTCCAACAAAAGAAGAAGACAAAGATAAACTGTACCTCAATCATAAGAAAAGTTGGAAGAGGCCTTTGCCGATTGGCAAACGGATCCACAGGAAATATTAAATTAATAAGATAGGATTATTTTATGTTATATTTTCTTTAATTTTAAGTTTGGTTATATAAAGAACTGTATAATAGATCCGAATAAATTATATTATTATTATTATAATTTTTTATTTTACTCCTTGAGAATCGATTTTCCTATATAGCGTCCAGCACGAAGTTTCATAAATAGTAAAATTGGAAGTTCAGTGCGTTAAAAAAATAACCCGTTAGGTGGCCTCTCTGCGCAAAATTTGTGCTTATCTTTAGAGTGAGATATCAATATATTTATTTGGCATCACCTGCGCTGTATGTAATGCGCATCAATCGTATTTCATTTCAGGCACATATTTAATTGACATATCGAATTATTTACTGATAGTTGTAAGCGTAGTTTGTTTTGGCTGAAAGTGTTACTTTTGACAAAAATATAGTAAATTAAAAGAAAAAGAAACTACACGGAAACAGAAAAAAGTCTATTGTTGCAGATATTGGTCTCTTAAAAAATGTAGTTGAAAATAAACGCAACGATAGAGCAAACGTAAAGATGAAAAAAATGCCGAGATATATAATGCTAGTGGTATTATTAATGAAAGCGTAAGTACAGTGAAATGTTCACGCTTATAATGAAAATAAAATACAGAATTAATTTGTTTGCACGAATGTAATTTCTTTTATTTTTTAAATAATGTGCTGAGAAAGTTGTATTTGCTGACTTTGGCTTAATATAAAATTATACTGACTTTGGCTTAATATAAATCTGTGCTGACTTTGGCTTAATATAAAAGCAAAGCATAGAATAGAGTTGGCAAGAGAAAGGAAGCAGCGGATGGCCACCGGCGAAGGAGATCGACATGTAAATTGACCCCGTCGTTTCCTTAATAACGCTAGTGCAAATTGTGGAAGTCCCATCAAAGGATTCTGCCCAGCAATTCAATCGTATAATATAATCGAGTTAAATAAGGGTACAATTAAATTTTTATTTATAGCGTTTTTATAAACTGATTAACATAGTAACGGGGCACCGAAAGGTTTTTAGATCATTTATTTATTTTGCTTACACATATTTATTCTATTTTTGTTTTTAAATATTGTTTTTTTTATTTCGTTTTTTATACATCCTATTTATGTACTTTTTGTACTATTTTTATTGGAGTTTACTCCTTAAGAACCGACTTTCATATATAGCGTCCGGTATAAAGTTTTATCAGAAATAAAATCAGAAGTTCAGAGCGTTAAAAAACATGTCTGCGTATCTTTAGAGTGAGATATCAATATGTTTATTTGGTATTTTCTTATGGCGTAATCGCAATGGCGGAGTGTGACACACAGTTTATTATCGTTCGCTTATATCAAGATGTAATCATTACATGTCATTAAGTGTGAATATTTGGTGCTTTTAATATTACTTTGTAGCCCGAGGTTACTAAATATTTTTAATTTTATTGTATAAGTTTGATCTTGTTCATCTTTGTTATTAATTGTTTTGTCAGCTTTTTTTTATTAAAGTATTTTCAATTTACATTTAATGATATTGATATTTATATTTATATACAGTGTTACTTATTTTATACATTACAAGACAATCATACTTAAGGAGTAAACTCCAGTCGTACGTCGGAGCTGATACGCACAATTTTTTATCGCAGTGTAAGCTATATCTTGACCGCCGGAAGCCTGAATAAGGTTGCGAAGAAAAGTTCCGCATGCGCCGGAAGCCTGAATAAGGTCGATTTGACGGTGTCGTATTTCTCGCCGATATTAGGCGGCAAATAATTATTGGTATTCCCCTATACCACCAATACTTAGTGGAATGATATAGGCTGTATAACGATTACGTACGTAATAATATTGTACTTCAGTAAATAAAACAAAAGTCTTGAGGTTATCATGTTTCATGTCTCAATTTTAAGGTATTGTTTACAAGAGGGGAAAATATCGCTTTGCGTATTTTCAACTTTAATTTAAGGAATATCGCTAAATTTGAGTAGAACGACTTATCTGATTATATCACTTAGCTAGTTTTGTTTGTATTTTAAAAGTAAACTTTAGTTACTAGTTTCAATAGAAATAAATTTAAATAATTTTTTTTATTAAAATATGCAAAATATGGCGAAAAATTTGCAAATTTCTAATGTATGGAGGCCATATTTTAGACAATGGCGTCGGCTTTGAAGATGTAGAAACGTCATTATTGATAAAATTTTAATAGTTTAAATATACTTTCATAATAATTATTCACGGATATAACCAAACAATCACAGGACACAAACGTATATAAACACAAAACATAATGATAAATATTAATAGCACAACGTAGGCTTGGTACCTCAGCTGTTCATATGTAGCGTTTGAGGCGTACACGCATGCACGCATTGACATCTACAACGCGTGCATGCGTGGCACTATAGTGAATGCATGGCACTGTTAAATCGCTTTGTATCGTTGTGTATACGTCGATCTCGGGTATACGTCGATCCGTTGTGTATACGTTTGCTTCACTTCCATGGAATCGAAATATACAGCTCTCTTTCTCTCTACGTCATACCTTTCTTGTCACTCATGTAACGAAATACCGTGACGTGTACGTAACGTGACGCGACCTTAAATCTTTACACTTAATTCCCGTCCACTTATTGATTATCGAATGGCCATCTAAGAAGTTTCACTTAAAAAAAATTAAATCGACTACAAAATGTAGTTTTTTGCCTAGACCACTTAAAATAACGAAATAATAAAAATACTATTAACTTAAAACGAAGAAAAAATTAGTATTATAATATGCATAAAATTAATCCAAAATCCAAATAAAAAGTAGGTACTAACCTAAGCAAGTATGATAACAATTTTTTTTGAAATTTGTGCCATTTAAAACATGTCAAACATACATACCAAACAAAACAAAACAAAAAAACTTGGCTGGCACCAACTTCAAAAAAAATTGTTAACGTTTCTCAACAAATTTTTTTGACTTAAATTAGGTCCTAACCAATTAGGTTAGAAGCTGCTTTGTATTTGGATTTTTTTGTGTACTATAATAATACTTACTTTTATATTTCTTCCTTTTGAATTAATCCTATTTTTATCATGTTTAATTTTTTTTTTAATTAGTTTTTATTATTTGTCATAAGTGGATGAAATTGAATTACAAGTTAAGAGAAGTTAAATAAAAGAGTATAATAATGAAATAGTGTGTTCTAATATGGTATCGAAAGATATTTTAAAAAAATGAATAAAAGTATTGTTTTTAGAATATAACATGTTTCTGTATTCAGTTTCCGTCATTTTACGACATTCGTCAGCAGGAAATTCATAGTGAGTTGTGATCGCCTAGCGTAGCCTGAAGTACATCCTAATCGTGAAAAAATATAATTAATGAAATAAATTGTTTTTAACACAATTTATTTAATTAATAATTAAATATACCACATATTTCTTTGTTAATGATTATCTAAAGAAGTTAATTTGAAGTATTATTTTTAAGTACAGTTTAAATAAGCTTCATTACATATCAAGAATTAATTAAATTTTTCCTTTCGACGACTATAATGCCTCCTTCATTTTTTTCCACTTTTTTCTGTCTTTTTCCATTGTTATCCAATTCTTTCCAGCAATCTTATTAATTTCAACTGACTATCTTTCTACCGGCCTACCTCTTTTCCCTTTTCCAGAAGGGCCAGTCCAAATAGTAACTTGCTTAGTCCATTTTGCATTGCTTATTCGGGCGATATGGCCTGCCTATTTCCAGTTTAACCTCTTCGTATTGCAACGTGATTTAGCATATATAACCTTCGTTTTTGACCTTATTTCAGTATGTCGTTTTCTGTCTTTAAGTTTAAGATTAAGTGTGTTCCTTTTCATGGTCTATGGCATATTCCAATTTTTTTTGTGTATGTGTTGTAAATTCATGTTTGACTTCCATGTGAGAGACAAGGTATGCGTAAGGGAGGCATGAGTCTAGGGTTTTCTTTTAAGTCTTAAAGGAAAGTGAGATTTTAGTACTTCTTTATAGCTCCAGAATTTACTCCACGTCATATTTACAGATCTCTTAAGTTCATCACGATGACTAGATTTTTTAAAGGTTTTCTGTTTACCTAGATTCTTGTACATACTATAATGTTTGGTTGTTATTTTTAATAGGTTTTTCTAAGTTTTTAGTCACTATTTTTGTTTTATTTGTGTTTACTTTCAAACCTTCGGCGTCGCTGGCCGTATAGAGCTCGTTTATAATTTCTTTAAGTTGTGATGAAGTTTCTGAAAATAATATTGTCTCTACGAATCTTTGGTTGCTTAAGTAATTTCCTTTAATATTAATATCTTTTTTTAGATCAGTTAAGTATCATCTTGATACTCTGGAGTACTGTTATAAATATGGTTGGAAATAAAGGATCTCTCTGTCTCAGGCCTCTACATATGTCTATTTCTGGGTCTTTCCTATCTAATTTAATTTTACTAAAGCTTTGGTTACATATGTCTTGTATGAGTATAATTGTTTCCAGTGGTGTTTTGCGTTCCTATAGAGCCTTTCACATACTACTGTGACTTATTGAATCAAAAGCTTTGGCGTAGTCGATAAATGCCAGATAGAGAGGACATCCTTGTTTTTCGTATTTCTCTATAACTTTTTCAAGTGTGTATTTGTGGTCTGTAGTCGAATTACATACGGGAAAATAAGTAATAGTCATTATTTGCACATTTTTGTATATTTTTCCCATTTTTGTACATTTATTTTATGGTGAAAATATTATGTTAATTGGTATATAAATTATTGACACAATAGCACATGCTTTCAAGGAGTAATAAAATTATAGTTTAAAACCAAAGAAAATACCTTTTCAGCAATACGAACTGAAATATAAAAAATATCTTGAAATATAAAGATTTTGGTTAAGAGCGAAAGGATATCTGACAACTCGGTATAACTTTAATCAAAAAAAAGTGTGGGGTGCTTGTTATGATCATGTAAGTCGAGTTTAGTAAATAAATAAAATAAAGGAAAGAACACTTTTTCAAATTAAATGTTCAACAATAGTACTGTAGTTAAGTCCTTTGTAATCATCATCATCATCATCATCATCATCATCATCATCATCATCATCATATATATTAATACGCTAAGGTTAAGATGTTACTCTCCCTTTTTAGAAAAAACCTCACAACTAATCCACATAAATTATATATCATTTTATAGATAATTGCTTGCTCTACCGGCATCCACAACTAAAAAATTTATTATTGCTATTGTTTTTGCAAATTAATTAATTATTAAAATTATATACACAAAACAGCAATGCTGCCATCTAACGGCTCAACGTCAATATGATTGACGGTCGGTAAAATTTTTGTTTAATTTCAAATCCACTCACGTATAAATAAAGATACTTGCGCCTCTATATGTCAATTTTAGTAAAATATTTGTTTGATCTGTCATCTGAGCTTCATAATGGAATAAATAATGCGAAGACTTCGCACGGGTCACGCTAGTAACATATTATATACAAAGATTTATATACTTGTTATAGGAGGAAAAGGGCCTTAAGCATAATTTTATTTTTGTCTAACTAAAGCCCAAGATTAATGATCCATAATTATATTCTAGCTTTTAGTACATCATCGCTTGTAAAATAAAAAAGTTTAAATATAAAAAAATCTTCATTTTATTTTTAACTTTTTCGTGTGCTTTATTTGCTTAGTCTGACTTTAGACATTTATTCAATGATTACTGTCATTTCTTATGGCCTATTTTATCAATTTGAAACTAGCAGTTCTTCATAATTTAGACAGGTTGTATCATTGTAGCATCAGGAGAGAAAAGTTGGAACTCGGAGTTCAATGACCCAAAATAATAGTTCAAACCCAGCGGATCATTAAGTCTTGCGGTTTAGAGAGCCAGTACCACTGCAACATCAGAATTTCAGGATCAAAGATGGAAATTGTCATAATAATGTATTTTTTTAAATTTCTATTTCGGAGAAAGATTTGAAAGAAATTTGTTTTCAAACAAATTTCGTAATTCTACAATTTTCAATAAAAATACGTAAATTCTACACGCATAAGCAATACGTCGTTGTTGGAAAGGGCATTTCAACCCGAGTAGACAAATCATTTTTCGTATTTCTGGAAATGGAGGTTGCGGAATATAATTTTTACCGTATTTTTTGGCATGTCTTTGATGATATACCATATAAAATTATGAATAAATTACGTTTTTGAAACCTTTATACCTAGCTGTTATACTTATCAAGCTATATGTTTTAATTATAATTTATTAGTGTAGATACATATTACCTTCCAAAATGAATTCAAATTTTATGAGTTTATACAATTTCTGACGAGAGGTCACTTTATCGACTTACATCGGAATAATGTGGAGTACTTCCGGAAGTAAGCAGCGAATACTGGTAGATTGATGTACTGAGGCGAATTTTAATTTTGTTGTAGTAAGTTAGACAGTATGAAAAATATTCGGGATGTAAATTTTTCACCGTTTTTCTTAATCTAATTATAATACGTATATAGGTCGCTCATCGTTTATTTCACAATGAATTTTTAACCTTCATTTTTCCTTCTCTAGTTATATTTAGTATCTTTTTTAGCTTAATATGCGTTTTATTTTGGTATTAAATGCTTTATATATTAAGTGGTATAAATATAAAATGATATATCAACGTAAAAATCCCACAAAAATAAAAAAATTAAGCATGTGAAAAAATCCGAGGAAAGACGTTTGAAATTTGTCGTTAATTTTTCAGTAGAACAATAATTTCTTAGTAGCAAAATCATTAAGAACTGTTTTTTTAGTGAACTAAATTGCAAATTGAATACGGCCTTTATACATGCTAAAAATGTTTTGAATTGCAAGTTTAATTGAAATTACAAAAAAAAGAAAGGTGCGTGTACTTATGTACGCGCGTGAGAAGTTATACTTCTTTGGCATCATTAAATAATACATACGGATAGATAACCTCAATTATATTGGAGCACTTGAAAAAGTCTATACACACAATTTTTTCACTAATATTTACGAATAGTAAATATATTAATCAAAATATTGAATTTAAATCACTACTGAATATAATTTATCAGCATATATATAAATCGCACTTATATGAAACTAAAATGACGTGTGTGAATGTAGACACTAGAAACATGTGGATAAATACTATGAATATGAAAACAGTGAACAGAGGCGACGATGGTGCCAATAGCTTTTGTTTCGAGACTGCAACTGCTGCAACTTCATACTGTAACTTTTGTGTGACGAATCTTAAAATTTCACTCTCATCATTTTTTCATAACGCGCCTAAAGAAGTATAACTTCAAAAAAGAAAAAAACATGTTTTTTTATTGAGCGCCCTTTAACAAAAATGTCACTTATAAAATGCAGTCTCTAAATATACGAGTATTATTGATGTATTGTTACTCTACAAACATGGTAAGTCCTCACAGTTATATCTTTAAACATGCAATTTACTTATTGTTATTCTGTAAACATGGAAGTTCCTCAAAGAGTGAAGTGATGTTTGGGTTAAAACTTGCAAATAGTCTAGTGATTTGTGGAATTTATACATTCGCCTGAACTTCTCGCTTTCCGTCTGCTACTACTGCTAGTGCTTATTATAGATTTATACGTGGATAGAGCCATTTGGATTAACAATTGTAATATTGAATATATTTGTCGTTAATTTTGTAGAAATTCATTATTCACAATGAATTGAAACTAAGTGATATAATATTATTTCTACTTTCTTTAATTTCTTTACCACGACCTAGGTTTCGTTGTATTACAACATCGTCAGGTGGGATATTAGCAAAGAATCTTTCTTTGCTAATATCCCACCTGACGATGTTGTAATACAATGATACCTAGGTCGTGCTAAAGAACTTAAAGAGAGTAGAAATAATACTACATCACATAGTTTCAATTAATTGTGAACAATTGTAATACTAAATTTAGTTTCTCAAAATGTGTCTGAACAAATATTAAAAATAGAAAATAACATTTTGACACATCCGTTTTATCGATAAACGGCTTTTATCGATAGTGATGTGTCTGAAGCTACTTGATAAGCTATTCAGGTTTAATTAGGAACTAAAAGCCCGGATGTACATGTATACATATTTTCATCAATACCTACGCCCAAAAAATATAACCCTCCTTTTGTTTCCTTGCAGTCGCACAAAAACATGACGGCTACGTAAGTACAGGATGTTCCATGATTCGCATATACTTTGATTATTATATGAAATCAAATGTTTGTTTTGAATCATGCAATAAATGTATTGAATAGAGCGTATTGTTATGAGAATTAGGATACATATCATTTTGGAATTATTTGAATATCTCTTGCACGATATACGCGTGCAAAAACTTTCTCTGTGTATTGCATATAAATATTCCTTTTTTTGTCATTTCGCCGTAAATAAATTTTCGTAACAAAAATATTATTTCAATAAAATTTCTAGATTTGGTCATCTCAACAAATAATCTCTACTAAAGTGATAAGGCATATGTATTTATATTCGGGGCATTCGAACCTTAAATTAATGTTTAAACCGTTAAATTAATATTTTGTTTATTGATTAATAAATAACAAGTTAGATATCTACAAGATATTTTGTTGCGACAAACTAACAGTCGCATAACAGAAATGTGGTCGGAGTTTGTAGAACTGTGCGAACTTTTGATGTACGTATGTGATTGTTTATGTGACAGAGCAATGTCGCGTTTATGTGACAAAACAAATATATATAACACGGTAACATCTTATATATACGTAACGTCTTATCTCTTTTCTCTCAGGGATGGTATAAACCCTAGCGAGTTTCATGAAATATGTTAAGGATGCTGCAACTGGAGCACTGTATTGTTGCAGCAAGTAATCTTCGTGTGACTTCATAAATAATTATTACGAAACAGTCTAAAAGGAGTTTTAAAAAGCTGTATAAGACCAAATTAAACTGATGTAATTAATATCACATTACCAAATTAAAGTTGAATTTACTTTTAAAATGTACTTTATGGGTTTTTAATTTCTTAAATTATGTTTTAAATATTTATTTTTTTTATCTTATTTATACTTATAAGGTATTTGTTTTAAACTTGATTTGTTATTAAGGCGAATTAACTTAAATATAAAATAAAATGGTAGTTTGTTTCATCAAGAAGATGCAATTGATTTAATTTGATTGTTTTTTTAGTTGCATTTGGTATAAATTATTATTATTAGCTTTTACACTTATGCACGTAATTTACACGTAATTTTTGGTTATTTCGTAACAAATTTAATGTTATATTAGTTGATTTTAATAATAAGAATTTAATTAATTATTTTGAAACTAGCTTTTGCCCGAGAATTTATTCAAATTGATACGCGAAATGGGTTAGTGGATTTATTTTTATTACTTTTTTGCTTTTTATAATTATTTTTTATTTTTCTTTCCTGTTCACCTAGGTATATATTTTTGTTATATTTTTACAACCAAAGGTTTAGGATATATAATATCACTTTAAAAAAATCTCTGAAGCGCGAGTAAAACTCATACTAGAAGGGTAACCTATACATTTAGGTACTTATAAGCTTTTACCCTTAAAAGTTCATACATAGTCTTTCTATGAAATTATTTACAAATTTTAGATTTTTAAAACTTAAATATACTATCTACTGTATATTGTCATAGGCGTAAAAGCATGGTGCATATTTACAAAAATGATGACAAACAGAATTATCTTCATAATTTTCCCGTAATACGGAGGTACATTTTTCTTGCATATTTTTTATATATTTGAAGATATAATACTTAAAATTATGAAAAATATATTTTTACGACCCTCATAACAAGACTTTTCTTCTCTATTTATACTTTAACCCACTGTATATGGAATTGAAGAAACATTTTTAGAGTATTTAATTTGCCCCTCTTAGAATTTCCATACGAATATTTTTGAGTTTAGTTATAGAGATATATGTACTTATACATAATATGTTTTATTGCTATGCTTATAAATTTTTTATCTTTATAAATTAAAAGTTTCTACGTCAGGCTGTTTCTGAGAAAACTACGGTAACAATCTGGCAGACAGTTACGGGAATGGTCTCATTAGCTACTAAAAAATACTAATAAAGATTTAACATTTTCATCTATATTTATCTGTATGTATAACTTTTCAAACAATACTTATCAATATAATTTTTTTCATTCAACAAATAATATTCCATAGGTAGTCTTATTTAGCATCACTGAGTTTCAGTTAGTAGAACATGTATGACAAGATATTTTTGCATAATAAAAGCTTTAAAAGACCTCAACGACTGGTATTATATGAATATGTATTATATGTTATATGTATATGTAAATTTCGTACAAATTAAAAAAAATGAGATAAATTATTTCATAATGGCTACCATGATAATTTATTTTTCAGATTTTAAAACTAGTGATAGGCCAATTAAGCCATCATCACTTGATTAATTGAGTACTATTTTCAGATAAGTACTCATTCTCAGCTAAAAGAAAACGATTTAAGATCCAGCATCGGAATCCAGTACTCATGTCTAGTATTCGAATAAACGAAAACAGAATGTTTGTATATTGTATATGAATACAACGCATGTATTTAATAAACGGGTACCTGGTACTAATTTTAATTAATTGTGTATAATACTTAGCCACTGTGAAGTAGTGCTTACTAACTTGTAATTTTATATAAATCACGATTAGGAACAAAAACCAAATAATTTTGTAATATCCCACTTAAGTTAAGCCATCTTGGATTAAAAAGAAAAGATTAGGTTCGTAAGAGTATCTTAAGGGAAAAACCACAATTTACTTTGTTAACGAATAAAAGGCGGTATTTGAATCTGAACTCTATTACCGTGAGTACTCGATTACTGTGAGTACTCGAGGCCGTAATTGAGCTTTCGAACACCTTGTAGAATTAGAGCGTTCGGGTGCCATTTTGTGTCAGCTTGTCAACACTCTTTCAGTAACATAATAATATGTAGTGACAATTAGATATTTGGTTTTATGACCTGGTAAGCTGCACATCATAATGTAACATATGAGTACATTGAGATATCATAATAAGATTTACGATAGTGTGAATTTTTTTGGTGATAATAAAATTATAAAAATATTTGTTGGTAGTTTTTCATTCCTTTTTTTAGAAACAAATATTTCAAACAAGATTTTAAGAGGGAATGAGCCCTATTCAAGGATGTGTTACGCTGCATATTTGATTCGAAACATAATTTTCAAATTTTTTTCTTAGAAATATTGAACCATCTCCTTTTCGAAAATATTTATTTGGTCTTATTTTTGAATTTAATTATGGTATGAAGCTAAAATATTTTGGTGTTAAATGTTCTCTTTCTGCAGGAACAGTAAAACATTAATTTAACAATTATATATTCCATATATATTCCACTCAAAGACTAAACTATATATTCCATTATTTAGGTGTGTTTGGTTTTCTAGAAACTTCAATAATAGAGCCGTTCAAAAGGTCAACGTTGTGTTTTTGACGAACTTTATAATTTCATCATTTTCAAATTCGGAAAAACTGATCTGATTATATGGGTAAATTGATCTGATATATAATATTTAATCTAGGATTTTAAACATTGGATCAATCTAGTTCAAATTCAATTATTTTAATGTTTTTTTCCCTTTACCCATTTTCCTTTTGGTTTCAGCTATTCAGATAGATAAAGTCCGCAGTATGCTACGTGTTAAATCATTATATGTTTCTATTTAAAAATATATTCCGTTTTCTGGAATATTTTCGATTTTCCAGGAAGATGAAAATATACAGGGATTCATAACATATAAATCAATACGACTATCAATCTTCTGGCATTGAACAATGGATCTATGTTGTTACTCTGCTACGTTTTGTTATTCAACAAGATAAAAGCAAATTTATTTCTCTATCAAAGAAAGCCATAACACCACAAAGTAATCAAAGTAAAAAGAATAATCTTGGGCACCGCCTTTCAATGTATGTAAGTTTCATAACATGAATAAATAGAAAACGTCTCACTCACAACATGGCCGGGATTCAACCGAAAAAAATGTCAAACTTCCATCACGCGAGAACAAATGAAACATTTATTCAACAAATAATTAAGTGACAACTCTAGACTCTTGATATATGTTCATCTTACAGCGTGTACTCTAATTCAAAAGCGATTTCGGCTCGTGAATTGCCTTAAATCGGTCTCGCCTTTTCACTCCTAGGGCGGGCGCACCGAGATGAAAACGAGATGAAAGCACTGAACATTTTCCACTGCGAAAAGCTTTTATAGGGATAGATACATCGCCAGCTAGACGCCAGTTCCCAAACCAATGCGAGGCCAGTACGTGCGGCGGCGGTCCGGCAGACGTACGTCTCCCAGCGTTGTATTTTTAAAACTAACCGGGCGCAAGGAGATCAAATAATAAATAACTCGTGCCACAAATAGTGTGTTGCCATTATTGTTTAAAAATAATAAAAAAAAATTAAAGAAAGAAGTGTGAAATTAAATCGATTTCGTAATAAGTTCTAAATCGGGACAGTGTTTGAAGTTTATTTTAGCGCGAAAATTAAGTATTTCGTTACGTCTATAAGACCATATTGTTTGTTTATTTGCGAGTAATTTTATGGAATTTATAGCTAAATAATATATTTTATTCGATATTTTGTCGGTTTTAGTGTTACGAATAATATATTCTACTGTTTTGTGGATGCGATATATTTACCGGGAGCGAATTCTGTGCGGAAATTCGCGATCGTGTTCGGCATTTTGTGGGCGTGTTTGTCCGTTTTTTTTCTTCTTTTCTTTAGCAAAATCTCGTGGCCGGGAATATTCATTGGTACGCGTAGCGTAGTGCAAATGTTTTATGAGCTTCTGTGACTTGTGAACATATTATGTGCTGTATTTCTTGATTTATGGATGTTATCGTATGGTAAGTTTCTTATTCGATTCCTGATACATGATGAAGATTCGTATTTGTTTGTAAAATTTTGAAGATGCTGAGGGATGGTTATTTACGACCTGCGAACAGTATTTATTTCAATATAAATCATATTAAAATTTATGAGAATAATATTTTCGATAAATATCATAATTTTTCCACACTTTTATATATATTCGTCATTTTAAAAATATTAGAGAACGATTTCAAAACAAACCTTATATTCGATTAAATTTTATGGTAATAGAAATTATGTGAGTTATTACATGAAGTCAATATCATTATAGGTACTTGTGACGTCTTCCTTTTTATTAACATGCATATGTAGCGACATTGTAATGATTTCTAATGGCAAAATCATAAACGTTTCCTTGATTTTAATATAAATTTGTTTATATTCTTGAAACTCTATACTTAATTAGTTGTAAAATTTCACACGGCAAGAAAAAAAAACAAAATTCAAATTTATTCGGTCTCAGTTATTTTGTCTGAAGATTTCCATTGTCTGTGGCTGAACAAGATGAAAAAAGGCTTAAACAGGCTTTTTAAATGAAAATAGAGTAAATAACTTACAGATAATTTATAAATTTTATTAAAACAAAGGAAAAATATTAGATAAAGTAATAAAAATTATGTTTTTATTTAATTTAATTTGTACATATTGTATATTTGTTTATATCGCTACAAAGGCAAATCTGAAAATTAAGGGAGGGAAGGATTTTAAAAATATACGAAAATTTTAAGAAAAACTCACGTGAAAAGATGAAGTAGTAGATCTCCTTGGAATTTGAGTGCAGTAGGGCGTTATTTTTTGTAAACTCAAATGGAATATTCTTTAAAACATATTTTTAACGAAAGGTTTAAAGGTACCGTTAAACTTAGCCTTTATATTTCTTTGGTATTAAACTTTAAATATATAGAAAAGAGGAAAGTTATAAAAAATAATTCCACGGACTTAGATGTGCTGTGTTTGATCGTGAATTGTTTTTAGTACCTCACTCAATTCTAGGGAAATCGTCGTCAAGTTTCATTGCTATCGGAAGAAAATAGTGGTATCGGTCCAGTTTTCAACCCTTGTTTGAGGGTTTCTCAAATTTAGTAATATAAAAAAGAAGTTATAATCTTCATTCTATCCCTCAGTTCTGATATTATCAGGTCATCGGAGGTATAGATACACCGGTTGTTGGATCGGTATTAATTATGTATTAAATATGTTATACGTATATATATATATATATATATATATATATATATATATATATATATATATATATATATATATATATATATGGATATATACGTACATGCATATCCACATGCGAGTGTGTATGATTATTTTATTTATTTCAATTTATGTAATGATTTTTTGTTACATAAGCAATTTTCTATTCTTATCCAAAATTATTAAATTTAGTTATGCGGAGGACAGTTAAGTATTTTTTCAAGATAAATATCTACAATATTTACAAAATAAAAACAAATTCCATTTAGAGCAAAAGCAAGATTGGATTTAGGGGGGGCTTAAAGTCTAAGTGGGGTAAAAGTGTTTCAGACGATCCTTCAAATGTTTATAAACGACGAGTTCCTGATATTAGGATCCAGTACATTCTAAAGTTTTACAACTTGGACAGGCAAGGATTTTTCATAGAAACTGGCTGTGTGTGAGGAACACGAGTCTCGGCTGGTCTTAAGAGCGAAGCCCTAGACCGAGAACATACAAGTATCTAAAATGCCTTCGAAGATAGATTGAATAATATATATTATTCAAAATATTATTAAGAAACCTAAATATATGCAGATTACCATTTAGAAATATGTTTATATTTTTGAGACCGTGACATTGAAGACCGTTTTAATTTTTCATACCACTATTGGCTTTAGTATGATCCGGGCAGCGTACACCTCCACATAGTTAAGCACAAGCAATAAGAGCGTTTTGACACAGGTGTTTATTTACACACACACACATACACTGTGTATTTTGTATAGTCTAGCTATTTTTAGTTTTTCTTTTTAATTTAATGATATATTACGATTATTTAAAATTAGTAGTGAATTTTCTGCAAAGAACCTTAATTTAAAAAAAAAGATATTGAGATTAGCAATATACGAATGGCATAATAAAAATAATAAGAGATGGACGAATAGTATAAAATTATAAACAATGATTTATACATGTTTAATTTAAAACTGTTTAATTAAGCAATACAATATCGGAGTTTTACAAATTTCTATTGTATTTAACTGTTGAATTGTTTGGGAGCAATTGTTTTAGAATAAGGGTGTAATTTGCTTCGACAAGTATATATGTAGATATTTATGTTTTTCTGATCCTGTATCAATTTACAGGATCAGAAAAACATAGATATCTATATGTTTTTCTGATCCTGTTATTGGTAACAAACAATACGTTTTAAAATAATATATTTTCTTTTATTATATAATAATAAAAGAAAAATTTTAAAAAACTGTATAAAATCATATATTTTTTAATTTTTCTTTTAGTTTTGCAGCTTGGACAGAAAAGATCTTTTCATAGAATTTCAGAATTATACAACTGGTAAATATATTTACTGTAAATTTAAAAATTGACTTATAAATTATGCATTGAGTTGGTGTTTGCAACGCCGATTTTGAAAATAAATTGTGTGTATATAAATAGTATTTTGAGTTCAAGATCTGTCTATTATTATAATTTTTTCACTCAGACTTATAATTCAAGAGTAAGTTATATACATAAAGAATGATCATTTCTATTTCGACTAAAGTGAGAATATAATAGATTTTAACCAAGTTTTTTTATTGACTGTTGATGAAATTTTTGTGTTAGTGGTAGTGAATGGTATTATGTAGTCTATGTTCATGAAATAACCCCCAACTGATCGTCATAGTATGCGTGCAGTATCTCATAGGTCTTGTTTTAAATTGACATGCGCAGTAATAGTTTATTATGCTGTGGATAGGGGTGGACGTAAGGAGGGAAGAGGGGAGGGTCGTCGTTCTAATAGGTACCCCTATATGTCTATATTATCAAGAAAAGACGTTTAAGATTCGTCACCGGGTAAATTTAACTGCGTCTGAAATGTTTATTAGCCAAATAAAGGTTACAAAAAAACAACTGATTTGTTTAGTCACTCTTTAATTCACTATAGGGGGTTTAGTACCCAAAGTTTTGTTTGGAAATTATCAAACATTTTGTTTTTTACTCCATTATATGAGAAGCACTAAAAGAACTTAGTGGGCTTTCTATCATCATTGGCTTATATATAAAATTGTTTTAAAAACGGTTATTGGCATAAAGTTTGGTATAAAATTTGTATTTTACTTTCAGTATATCTCATTAGACATTTATTTTGTATTTGGAAAATTATTGGAAATATTCACACTAATAAAATGTTATATTACTTAATACTTGTAAAAAGAAGAAGAATGTTCAGTCGTACGCGGTGAAGCACAGTTATGTCAGAAATATGTAGTTAGATTCGTCGATGTGAATGAAATTGCTGTCAAAAAATATTCATAAATTGTATTAGATTCATTCAAGGATATATACTTGAATTTTCAAAATTAAATCGACAATTTGACAATAGTCGTTAGATGTTTGATTGTTGAATAATTAAACGAATAATTGTTGTGGTAAAATTCTTCTGTACTTTTATGAAGGTCGTCGCGCCTCGTATTTTTCGTTTTTTACATGTCAGTCCCGGAATACAAAAAAGGTTTTCTTTTAGTTATTTATAATTTATTCTCTTACTTGGAGTGTAATAATTATTACGAATAGTTTATGTAGATACTTTTGTTTGAATATTGATTTTATTTTGTAGCCATTCGTTTTTTCTGTGAAGTGTTTCAATTGAAAACATCACTTCGGCAAATTAAATTGATATCACGAATATAATGTATTGGCGTAATATAAATTGATATCACAAATTCGTATATCCAAAGGAAAAAAAAATTAAGCTTTATATAATTTCAATGTATACTAACGCATTTATATATCGATCTGTTTGACATAGAAAGATGAAATTTGCCATAGCCTGTTGGCTTTTATTATATTCCCGCATATTTCGCCAAAAAAATATCTGAGAACTTTATAGTGTTTTGCAGAACAGTAGGATATTAATTGCAAGGGCGGCTTATAAGAATTCGAAAATTTTCATAATTTTATGTGAGATAATTCCAGGGGTATTACTACAAAAGTTTTCAAAACAGGGATATCAATTGTAAGGGCAATTTAAAGTATAGTTTCAGAGATATTAAAAACATCCAGATTAGAATTCTAGATATTATATTTTTAAGAATTTCTGAAACATTTACGTTTGTTAAATATATAAATAGACAATAAATTTATACGATGAAAAATAATATCAATATTCGTAAATAAATTAGTGGAAATAGGAAACATATTTAAATCTTTTATATAAATGTGTGCTCGCGGAAACTTCGTAGCATTCGTTTTATGAGTAATATAAATGTTCCTATTTATGTCGTTAACACTATAATTTTCAATATGATGAAGTGTTTTCATATTTCCACCTGAATTTCAACATTTTTTTTTGTCTGTTCGATTTTTCTCTTATCTTCTATAGATAATTTTCGAATAGAGGATTTCGCTATATCTTCTCATAATATTTAGATTTGTACAAATGTGTATGTTTCATGAGCCAATGTCTTCTGAGTGAATCTTCCATTTTACAATTATTTTCACAAAACATATTGAAGCGAAATGTATCCAAATCTTTGCAATATTCCAGAAGCCTTTATGAAGTAACGATTTTCCATCAAACACCTAAATGTGAAAAAGGGGCCAATTTCCGTAAACATAATAAGTGGATTTATCTTTGCTAAGTGGGTTTAGCCGATGAAAGTATTGTAATATATAAAATCTATAAATTTCATAGAACTTGGCATATTGAATATGTGCCAAATTCTATGAAAATTGTTTAAAATTCATGGAAAAATAATGTTGTTTAAAAAAACTTATTATTCGTTTGCTACTCAATCAATTATAAATAATTCACTAATACAACAATAATAATTAAAAAGCAGTGAGTTAATATAATGGATAACACAGAACATAAAATATACATAATATGTGGATTTGACCGTTCGACATTAAATGAGTTCTCATATACCATATGGCGTTTCTCAACCGTACACCAAAAATCAGTTAACAAGATTCAGTAGTTTAGTCACAGGAATAGCTTTAAATGGTTTCTAATTTCAAACACGATGTACGTAATTTCAAACATGCCGCGCTGCTTTGCTACTGGGCCCGACAAAAAAAAACAACCGTGCACCGTTGCCGTTTTGCTATGGTCAGTGATATAAACATTGTAAATGTTGTTTACGTTTGTTTATATTTAAGTGTTATTCAATTTATTTTAAATTTCTTTTCATTTTTGGCGTAATTATTTATTTTAAATTATTTATGACAATTAGTAGTGACTGGGTTTTCATATAATGTCAAACGGTCAAATCCACATTGTATATTAAACTATTTAAAAAAATTTAACCACCTTCAAATAACCACCGAATAAGAAGTGTTCTAAATTCAATTAGTGAATCATTCACCAGCTCTTGGACCGTAATTATTAAATTAATAGTGATGTGTTTATGTTTTATACACTTAAAGGTTTCCTTTAATTATGAAGATTCTACAAATAAAAGAACCGTCAATATTTTTGAAAACAATTCGAATCTACAGACGTACATACATATACACGGGTGAATTAGATAACCTTTTTTTGAAGCAGGTTCCCTCCAGTCGTGCGTTGCTTAAAACAACCTTCTTTTAAAGCGCTCGTGCAATTCAAACGTATATATACTCGTTAAAAGGAGATAAACATACACACAATTATATAGCATAAAAAGAGAACGAAATAATAAATCAAATGATGGCAGATGAATCTATAGCCTATAGTTATTTTTCCTGTTATGATTTTTTTCCGCTTGAGATGTATATTGTGAAGGTTTTCGCTCACCGAAAAGTTAACTTTAATATAAATTTTTATTATGATAGGAATTTTTTTATTTATTTTTATGGTAAAACTTATTTACTTACAGGGTACTTTTTAGGGTAAAAAAAATAATTAAATTTTATAAAGACTTTTCCTTTACAAGCTTTTTCTTTACGAAAACGGGGATTTTATTTCATCTCATTCATTATTTTTTACATTGATAACTATAGAAGTAAAATACAAATACTTTGACTATACTAAAGCTTATATTTTTTATATTTCTATGAAAAAAATCACAACAATGAAATTAACATATGGCGCGCGTGCCGATGTTATTTAAAAGTGGCCTCCGCGCTCGAGGGGTTTATCAATGACACGTGTCGGAAAATTTGGCCCCTTTTCCGATTTATGTTTTGGTGTGATATCAATACTTTTTACAGTTTCATTATACTAAAATTTTACAGCAATTAATAATTTTCCTTTCTTTATATAGGCGGTATCATTTTCTTTGTCATTTTCCATATTTTCTTGTACAGATTAACTATTAAAGCGAATTACTAAATTTTAAATATTTTTTCAGTTTTTCTATGAAGTATGGTATAACTTTATTTTGAATCTGTACACACAATTGTAAGTTCATGTTAAATCTTATAAATCGACTGGAATTCGTCTTGGTAGATATTTTAAGATATATTTTAATTACGTTTATAAAATGTAAAATTCTGGGTCACTGGGATGGGGGCGGGGATACTTATAAAATTATAAGTTTCCAGATCAAATCGGTTTGAATCTATAAAGTGTTGAGGGGGTGTGGAAATAGTTCGTGCAAAGTTAGTGTCCGACCTGGTGTTCTCATGCTTAGTGCCTAACCTGTTTTCTTTTGCAAATCTGGTGGATACTCTGCTGTAATTTTAGATTGGTACATAATATTAAGTCATTTTATATTATTAAGAATGACGACACGAACATATTACGTTGTTGTAATGGAAGTGTTTTAGATAAAATTACTTTGCTTTTTTGTAGTTTTGTCAACCTATTTCTCATTTTATTATTAACCTTTGTAATTTTACTGTGCTATTGACATGTAGTGTAAGATGAAAGAGAGATTAGAAACACATCACCGTTGTTAATTGGATATAGGTTAGTAAGTGATTTGAAGCTTTCCTTTTTATTATCTTTAGTGTATATACCTGACTGTACCTAGCAAAATATGAACGCCAGTCGATAATAGTCACAGTGACTTGGCGAATAAACGCGTAGCAGGTAATGGTGCTCCTGTAGAAAAACCTTTACCTCTTTTTTCAAGTAAAAACAAGTTATGTCGTGTTATTCAGTATGTAAGCACTAATAATGGGAAAAGAGTCAAAAAATCTTTTGATCCATTCTTGAGAAAATTGGAAAAACACACGGTTACACGTGCACACACAAATACACACACACACACACACACACACATACACACATGCACACACGCTCTCGTAGCCGCATGCATACGCCAGTATCGTAAGTGTATACTTAAACACATACATTTTTGATGTTGTGTTTTTTTAAATTCTATTGTGCTCTTTGAAACACGTGTATTAAATACTGACCTAATCTAGAGGGCAACACAGTGACTTTTCAGACAGATAGCATAAACTCGGAAATTTTACCAAAACCCCAGCTGACATTCGACAGGAATACATTCTCTCTCCATTCCTGATTCACATTTATGTATAGTGTATCATGCAAGCTGTCTAAGAATAATAGAACCAATCAATCTTTGTAGGGGCTGAAAAATATCTAAAGTAGGACATGCATGGCCGATACCACTCTTTTGAGACTTATTGAAAAAGATATAATAAATTTTCCCCAACGCTCAGTATGGATCCTGACTGAATATAACCTGTCATTAGTGAAGATAAGAGAAAAATTATGATATAAATCCAGTTGAAAATTACGTGTATAATACGCGAGGAAGGGGAACGGAACTTTAAAGACTATGATATAACGAGATCTGGCGTAGATAGGCTTATAAAGATCTTAACCTGTACCAAGATAATCTCAAATACGAAGTTCTACTCATGAACTACTTAATCTTTGCAATTTTGTTATATGAAAATGTAGCTTGGAGTGTTAGGTTGCAAGACTGACGAAATGTCAATAAGCTGGAATAATAGTGTCGGAGATGTATATACTACGGGTTTCCTTATAAATAAAATGCCTTCATTCTCAAAGAATTCATTAGAGAAAGGCTTTCGTTGACTGTGCTATACGGACACCTAAATTCTCGATCGCTTCACATAAAAGGAAAAATCTTACGGAGAACTTTATAGTTTCGAGTCGAGTAGTCGCCATAACGTTGTGTGGCTAATCTCCGACAAGATTATCAGACCTCATAAATGTAATGACAGAGAATTCCGTGGTTCCAGTAAAGTAATGATAGTGTTTTTCTTGGAGACAAGTTAAGTCGTTTCGAAGACAGCTACATTACCGCACTGCTGAAATCCGTAACTACTACATCCATTGTAAAAGTATACGACTGAGAAGGGCATGAAAAGGCAAAAATTAATAAGTTGAATTTAAGTTTTGCATAAGTATGTGTTTAATATCTTAGTTGTCGGTTGGATGTTGTATATAATGTAAGAACATAGCTGGCGCATGTATTTGAAAATACCTACGTCATGTGACACGTAATGACGCCAAGACTCTAATTAATGAGGTCAAATATCTCACGTCTTTCTCTCCCGAGCATCGTGATATTTAAAGAAAGAAAATATTTTTCTTTATATATTGTATTATCATAAATACGAATACACAAACGGCGTACAGGAATAAATATGTAAAACTTTTACTACAGAGAGATGCCAAAGTCGTATAATATGCATAATTGTAATGATATTGGGTAATCAGTAAATGTATCTCGCCGACGAAAGACAAAACACGATAAGGAATTTGTAAACTTGACATTTTTGTTACGATGCCAAATGTCGTCATTTTGCCTGCCTTACGAGGAGAGCGTGGATAACAGGTTCGTAACACATCCGGTGAAAAAAAATGTTTTGATGTATGCTGTATCTTAGACCTAGGTTTCCCCATTTATTAGAATATAGCCTTGGATTGCGTCCCAAAGATTAAAATATTCTCCTCATACTTAAGAATAGAAAAGAATTATATTGTACGTTTTTGAAGCAACTACTTCTTTAGGAGTACTTCTGAGCAGTGAACGCAACTGAGCCGTCACGTTCGGGCCGGTGACGCTGAATCCGGTGAACTCGGCCCCTTTCGGCATCGGCCAACTGAACTACCTTTTTAGACGCACTTTTTTGAAATATCAAATGAACTAATTTTTTAGACGCAAATGAATTATTTTTTTTAGGCGTATCATGCGCACTTTTTTGTTTTTTAATTAAATTTGAATCTAAAGTACTTATAACATATTTCAGTTTGCATAAACTTCATCATAAGGGTAAACTCGGCTCCCTTCGGCATCGGTCAAGCGAGATCACTGTCTAACACGGAGTGCATCGTTCCAAGAATTATGTTTTGTTTTTTATTAATATTTTGTTTGAGAATAGTTTAATATAACAAGTTATTTTATTGTCTCGCATTGTTCCTAGTTAGCCGAATCAATATTCATCATGTAACATAAATTTACTTATTATTATATGTATATATATATATATATATATATATATATATGTATATATACATATATATACCACAATTTTTTTTTTGCCTGTACGGTCAGATTATGAAATCAACTCTATCAAATAATTATGAGCCTTCTGTGTCAGTTGAATAAAAATTGTTTTCCTATGTCTTATTTTCTGCTTTGTTGTATTATATAATGATCCGCTTGTCGCGTTTAATTGCTTTTTATATGATTATTAATTGTGGCTAATTTTTATTGGTATTCTCAACATTTATTCTCTCTCTACACTCTACACCCCGATTTCATGATATAAAAACGCTTATAATAAACAATATATACACATAATGAAACTACACTTAAATAAAATTTGTGTGTCAGTACATAATTGTAAAAAAAATACTAGGGGGATGAAATACAAGTGACAGAATATATTAAGATCGTTTTTGGAATTATTTATTTATGTATTTGTTTGTCACATAAAAAAATACTAAGCCAATTCAGATAGAATTTGCAGAAATACTTAGAGATTAACTTGAAATAACACTCAATTTTTATTTCATCGCAGTAGGTTTACTGTGTCAGAAGAAAGGCAAATTAAATCATTTGAAAAATTCATTTAAATTGCATTAGTACAACAACGACACAGAACTACCTGGCTACTCGACGCGTAGCAATTATACAAATCTGCAGTGTAACTAAGTAGATCAATAGATGGCGATACTTGTATTTTAAATCACACAATAAAATTTTCCACCCGGGCATGTATTGGCGTAATGGGTGAGGGCTCTGGTCTAATATCTTTGAACTTCATAATAATTTATCTGTTTCGTCCACACTTTATTCATACCTTATTTTATTCTAGCTACAATGATTTAAAAGTGTAACTTTTCACTTAAAACTAAGCCCGTCTCTCTGAAAGCCTATATGCATTATGAGAGAAAGCAATTAAAAAGAAATGCACATTTTAGAACGTGAAGTATGGATCAAATAAAAAATATTATATTTAACTAACAGAGTTAAACGTTTAAAGAAGGTTTTATTTGAAACCATGGAGACATAAATTGTTATCAAGATATTTTGAAAAATGTTTGCCCAAAAAGAGATGTTAAACGATATTCACCCAGTATCAATTTAAAAATATTGAATATATTTGGCGTTAATTTTTTAGAAATTAATTATTCACAATTAAATGAAACTACGTGATGTAGTATTATTTTTACTTTCTTTAAATTCTTTACCACGGACTAGGTTTCGTTGTATTACAACATCTTCAGGTTTTTTTTCGTTGTATTACATACTTCACGTAGTTTCATTAAATTGTGAATTTAAAAATATTTTAGAATACCTATTCCTACATTTTTATGAAAAATAAACTTATTTTAATGCAATGTTTCCTAATTTCGAAGAATATAAGACTTCAAAACTGAATCTTTTTTGTATCTTTTGTAGTCACGTAAAAATTAATATTTTTTGCAGTTAGACGAGTTCGAGACTTCCAAGATTCAAGTTGGTGTGTGACATTCATAACCCCATTTTATTTTTAATATTAATTTAATGAAAATCTGAAAATTTAGCAATACCTGGAATTATCAAATCGGAATAATTAATTCATTTTTACTATTTTTATATGTAACTCCATTTTACTCGCTGTATGTTTTCTGCATATATTCTTTATATTTGTATATATTACTGTTTATATTAATGCATTAAAATAACTAATACGTATAGTTATATTTCAGCCAAACTTTCTTATCTTTTTTTTTCATTTATACTCAAAAAACACAACGAGACCTTGGTTAGTATATTATCACCTAATATATATGGCAATAACCCGCAGACACTTGGAAACACCATGCTCCATATCATGCGTATATGCATTAGTGCTTTGACACGGCGGTGGTAGGTATATCAGTTTGAACGCAATCAATCGATTATTATTGCTCGTACGCGAACACTTCTGTCTAGACGAATACTATTAAAACACGAAATTAACTCAGACTTCAAAGAAAAATATTATTCTAGATTATCATGCTCATTTTTGACTTTTAAAGCTACTTGTTGGCACAGGTTTTATTAAGTACGGCGATAAACGTTTCAACTGAGTCGTTTATTTTTGTCCATCTCTTTATTGAGATGATCGCCATATTTATGAATCGAAAGCCAAGTAAATCGTATTGTAGTTTAAAGTGGATTACGAAGCCATATTCAGAGAAGATACTAAATCAAAAATTGTTGTCCTCTTTCTTTTTCTTAATGTGACAATTTAGTCCATTGTTTTTGTCTTACTATTGAATCCTCGCATTGATATAATTAAATATAAGTTATTTATAAAGATGTGAAATATTCCAAAATTGGGTTCACAACGTACGAAACAAATTCGTGTAAATTGACTAAGGTACACACAAATTAAATACGTCACCTTGTATTTTAATGAATTAATTGAATAATATTAATTATAGGTTAAACATTTTACTTCAAAGGAATGAGTTATTTACGCATTCAAAAGATTTTTATGAAAATACTTTTATTTGCTTTTCTATTTGCTGTTATTATACCTAAATCATTCATAAACTACTGAATCGATCGACCTATTTTATCTTATTTCCTCGGCTTTCCTGACAGCTTCCCTTCAGCCTTTATTAAAATTGTATAGTTTTCTAAGGTCTTCCCTTTCAACTGTTTCTGTATTATATTTTGGGTCTTGAGCCTCCTAACTTTGTTTCGTTCCCATTCTTTCAAAATATCTTAATCAATGGATTCTTTCTTTTCAATTTTCCCGAATGTCGGTTTCTTTATATTTTTAAAATATCTATATCTATTTTTATTATCCGTTGTCGATTCTTACGGATCGTTCTAAATTTTTTCCAATATTTTCTCAATATTTTTTCCAAAAATGTTAATAGAACAGAATTCCTTAAAGTAAAAGCGATATTATAATTCGTAAGGTCTCGTAGGTTAAAGACAAGTTTGTAAATAAGAGCTTCAGTTTAATGTCAACGTGTGATTTTAGTAGGTTTTGTAATGTATAATAACATAACATGCATAGCTATGTTATTGCAATAAGTGCTATAAAATGGCAATAAGGTTGACATAAAAATAATGTGAAATATTTACATATTTTTAGAATATTATCAAAGTTTAACTAATTACACGTTACAAGTGGGAACTAGTTGAAATAGTACATAATAATAATGATACAAGGCGAAAGAAGCTCCTTATACGATAACGTGCCGACTTTTTCTCGTCGGTATCTTCAAAAGGACATGTTTCTTCGGAATTATTTAACCTACAAGCATTTTCTTCATGAAAGCATTTTCTTCATTTTCTTCCAAAAGCAATTTCCATTTCGATTAGATGAATGAAGCCTCTAGTGTTTAATAGCTATGAAGATCTATTAAGGAAATATTTTCAATTGTTGATGGATAGACAGAAAACTCAAACTTGAAGTACATTTACTTTAGATGTATATTGAATACAAAAAATAAAATACATTTATGTGCTAAAACTAAACGACATGGACCATATGTACGTAAATTCGAAGTTACTGACTAAATAGCTACCAGTTTAAATTCGTCCTTTATTGTTTTATAAAATCTCATCCTCAAAGTTTGGACATGTTTTATTTATTTATGTCAAATACAAATTTTTATCCATGGCTTTACCCACGTCGATTTTCGATTAAGGTGGCATACACCTCCCCCCCACCCCACCGACGTATTGAAAATATTAAAATATCTCGTTCTATTAATAACGTTAATTGTTTTGTCGCATTGAACAAAGTTAGTTTGAGTGATAAAAACCCAGGTTTATTATAAAGAAACTTTGTAATTGTATGAGATAAAAGTAATTTGTATGCTAATTTGGATCATAAACTAAGTTTACGCCACATTTCATGCTAATTTATTAAACAGATTAGGTGTGATTATGTAACTAATATCCAAACACACTTTCGCATTTATAACATTGACTAGAAAAGGAAATGAAAAATATAATTTAAAATTATTCTTGCTTCACACGCATAAGTTAGTGTTTAGACTTAACTAATCGTTGCAATATTTTTCACAGCTGTAGACCGTATCATGGTTTAATACTTTATCGAAAAATTAGGCAGGACCTTAGAAAATAAGTTATTTTTTTAGAGCACTACCACGCATCTCAATATTTAATTTTTGCATCATCCAGTTTTGCTATCAATGCCGAAGAGTTGTAAAGGATTTCTTACAATCAATATTTCGTCAATATTTAATTTTTGCACCATCCAGTTTGCTATCAATGCCTAAAAGTTGCAAAGGATTTCTTACAATTAATATTTCGTGAAATTACACATAACATAATAAAACAGTAAAACATATTAGAATATATACATAATATAAATTTAAAAATATCTATAAAATCCTAACTTCCCAATTTAATATTTTAAATACGAAAGTGCATTTGTTGGTTCTTCTTTCACGTTGCAACGGAGTAATGGACCGATTTAAATTTTTAGTGCAGGGATAGTTGACGAGCCTGGAAATAAAATAGGTTACAATTTATGTCGGAAAACCTCATCCCAACTAATATTATAAATTCAAAAACATGTTCGTTTGTCCTTCTTTCATATCGTGAAGAGCAGCAGATCGACGTGATTTTCGCATAAAAATAATTGGCCGGCGGGGAAGACTGCTATTCATCTCGGAAAATCTCACTTTGGGAAAATTTTTATTTGAAATTGAAAAGTACACAAAGCAAATTTGTAATGGAGCAAAAGAACGACGTGATTTTTTGAAACGCTACATTCGCAATATAAAGAGCAACCGAATCACTCCGAATCACTTCCACATAATTTAGTGGAAATTTTTTTGTTTTCGTCGTATGATAAAGTCACAAAAATAGCTTTAAACTTAATATTTAATTTCCCTTAATCATTTAAATAGAGCTGCATGTTTTCATTTCCCTATTATCTCCCTATATGTTTATAACTCCTATGCGAGGAAATCTGCAGGTAAAAGTTAGCTCAAAATAAAAATTATTAACAAAAAATGAAGACAATTAAATGAAACTATGTGATGTAGTATTATTCCTACTTTCTTTAATTTCTTTACCATGACCTAGGTTTCATTGTATTACAACATCTTCAAGTGGGCAATTAGGAAAAATCTTTGCTAATAGCCCACCTGAAGATGTTGTAATACAACGAAACCCAGGTCGTGGTAAAAAACGTTAATTACGTCAAATATATTTAATAAAAAATGAAGATACAGTGAACTGTCCTGTTAAAGTTGGTATCATAGTTATGGTGAAAAATGTAATACGTCTATAATATATGGGTTAATTTTGATTGGGCGTCCCAGCGGGAGTTGCCGTCGCAGCTATTCTCCGCCTGTTATACATGAATTATACGAGAGCTTCTGTAAAGCTCTTACAGGATGACACGCTCCTGTAGTAGTTCTTTAGTCGCAGGCTATGCGACTCTGTAGAAGAGGGCGTAAATATATCATATAGAGAAAATTATTTGTGTCTTGCGACCCACTTCTCCCCTAAGCCAGGGTTTACACGCGCGATTCCGCCGACCTTTTCTGGCAGCAGCCGACGCATCGTCGCCTCTCCTGACTGTAGCATCAGACTTGAACCTATAGTTTCATAGATCTTTATAGACTTCATTTCATTTTATATTTAATGTACACGGTAGCTCAATATTGACAAATAAGAATACAGATAATATTAGTTTTAAATCATCAGAAGAATCATCGCCTTGGATGAAGATTACCGGAGAGTTAAAAAGTTTCTTCTTTGAATCTTTGGAACAATACTTGGCTGTATCATAGGACAGTAAGCCTCCACCAATCATAGTGCATTTGCGTGTTGCTTTATTTGCTTTTCGCCTTAAAGCCACTAAGCCAGAACATTCTAGATTCTCTTCGTGGATTGTCCATATTTTTATTTTAGAATATTATAGCATTATTCACTTTGGAATAGGATTATTGAAGGTATCAAAATTACCTCTTCGAATCTTTGGAACGATGCTTGAATGGATCATAGAAAACTATACCTTCACCCACCATCGTGCATGTGCGTGTCATTTTACTTACTTTTCGCCTTAAACACAATTTATGAAGGAATAGCACTTTAAGTTCTCTTCGTAGAATGTCTATATTTTTATTTCAGGACATTATAAAGTTATTCATTTTGGACGAGGATTACAGAAGAGATCAAAATTATCTCTTCGAATATTTGGAACAATGCTTGAATATGTTAAAGATGGGTAAGTCTCCACCTGTCACTGTGCACATGCGTGTCGTTTTACTTGCTTTTCGTCTTAAATGCAATTTATGAAGGAATATCACTTTAAGTTCTCTTCGTAGAATGTCTATATTTTTATTTCAGAACATTATAAAGTTATTCATTTTGGATGAGGATTACAGAAGAGATCAAAATTATCTCTTCGAATATTTGGAACAATGCTTGAATATCTCCACCTGTCATTTTGCACATGCGTGTCGTTTTACTTGCTTTTCGCCTAAATGTAATTTATGAAGCAATAGTACTCCAGGTTCCCTTTGTGTTGTGTGCGTGTTTCAAAATTATCTCGTTAAATATTTGGAACAATGTTTGAATGTATCATAGGAAAGTGAGCCTTCACTAATCCTTGTGCATGTGAGGTTGCTTTACTTGCTTTTAGCCCTAAACGGAATTCACGAAGTACAAACACTCTAAGTACTCTTGATGAAATTTCTGTATTTTCTAATCTTCATTCGTCGAATCTCAGCTGCTATTGAACAGAGGAACACCTCACTTTCTCTCATTCTCTATATCTATCTAAATACATACATATATATATATATATATATATATATATATATATATATATATATATATATATAAATGAATTTGTATCCTTATTTCACCTAAAACTGTTCAGTTGTAAGGCACATTATATATGAAAGTGTCGTCATTCGTAAAAACAAATTCGATGTTTTTTCACCTGAACTAATTTAGTCCCTCGTATTAACTTCGTTAAGCTCGCGCAGTGTTGCCAAAAACCTAAAATTATGATTTATTTGATACGTAAAATGCAAGTAAACATGCATAATAGTACTAAGCATTCCATTCTCATAATTTATGTCGATAATTTATCAAAACAATTTAATTTTATTTTTTTAGACATAATGGTAAAAAAACAAATAATGTTTAATATAATCACAATAGAGTGTAGAAACATTTATTTTGAGATTCAAAGAGTAATATCCAAAAATACATTAAGTAACTTTTCGACTTGCTTGATTAATGTTTTGTACCTTATATGGATTAGTTGAGTACGTAAGTAGAGATTAGCACATATAATACGAACTCTATGATTTTCATAAAAGTGCCATATTGACATATTAATTTAATTTTTTAAATTTTTAATGTAATTTGAAAATGTGTAAATCAGCCCTAATAAGGAGATGTTGCAAATTAATAACGTATATCGAATGTAATTTTTTTCCCTCGTTCTGGGCATTGTTAGTCAGACATATAATTAAAAATTCAGTATTAATGCAATTTAGTTTTACAAAATATGCAGTTTATATTTTTATGTATATTTTGGAAGATATTTATGTACAAAATATAAAAAAGATAAATTTTTAACATTTATTTTTTATATAAAAACAATGTATGAGACACGACCAAAAAAAACCCAGCGAAGCGGGTATTTGCTGCTAGTAAAATTATTCGCGGAATTGAAAAGAACTTGCTTGAATGTGCTTTTTCATAGAGTAATTTTATATACAGTTTAAAACTGAAATGTAGATATACAAGTATATACACGCATATAATAAAACGGTAACGTAGCCATACTGTGCGGTCATTAGGTAAATGTAACGTAATGATTTTAATGCAACATTACACTTTAACACCTTCGACGCTTGGCCAATATTTGTGATGGAAATTATTATGGTTGGTACTCAATTCTATCAGTTATTAATTCATTAATTACCATATTATTACTTTATTAATGGAGACAGCTACCTCTGTTCATATATTTGTCAATCATCGTTAGTAGTTAAGTTTTAAAACTCTAATTAATATAACATTTACATTTACATGTCAGCTTTGGTCAACGTTCTTGTTTGTAAGTAAAAGAGACGAAGGATATACTTTCGCATTTATAAATATTAGTCATAATAACTTATTAACTCATTTCTGTCTATCGGATGAAGATCAGGGTGTTTAAAGGTCCAGAAATGTGTAATAAAGCATAATTTTCTCGCGGGGATGGCGGGTAAAATAGCTAGTATTAAATATGCCAATTCATTCACAAGCTCACTGTCCAAATTCTAATTTTAAACTAAAACCGACGACCTGAGGAAATTTCCGCCCGTTATGAATATGAACAAATCCGCTTCGACCACATCCGGTGCGATGCACGCGGTGCGCTCTGACCGGGTTCCTATAATAGCATTAATTCCGGGAAAAGTATTGGGTCACGATGTCCTTGACTTTTAAGAGTGAATTTTTTAACACAAATACTCAACTGGAATTATACTGGTTTTTAAAGACGTTATAAACAATTGGTGAAATATCTGCTAATTTGTTTAAGTTAATGACTTTTTAATTTAAATTTACTTTAATTTGAACAAGAATTTGGCAGACATGATGAAGTAAATTGTTTTAATTTGATTGAAATCGGAATAACATTTAAAAATATCAGTATTCATCACAGGGCTACCAGACCATTAGCTCCAGGAGTATCAAAAACTTGAATAAATTTTAGCATCAGGTTTCAAACTAGTTAGAGCCATTAAGTTTCAATTTTCATGTTGCGGCTGTATTCTTACCATGTTTCGTTCAGTATGTGTTACGTTAAACTAATTATACGTTAATTTAATATAATTTTACATTAAATAAGAATATGGAATATATGACAGGATAAATTGGTTTCATTTTATTGTAATCATATAAATATTTAAAAATATTTACCATTTAATATTTACCACAGGTCTACTGGATCATTAGCTTCTGAAATATTAGAAACTTAAACGGATTATAGTATTAAGTTTCAAACTATTTAGAGTGACCGAGTTTCAATTCTCATAAGACCGTTATACTTCTATTTGTTTCGTTCATTATATGTTATGTTAATGATTCATTACTTTAAAATTACTTTATATTAAATAAGAATACGGCAAATATGAAATGATACTAGTAAATTGGTATCGTTTAATTTAGAGTTACCGAGTTTTAATTCTTCCGAGGTTTCTTCTATTTATGTGTACGTGGTACTAATAAAACATTGGGTTTAAAACATATTCCACTATTACTAAACATATTCCATATTCTATTACTTCATTAATTCTGTTAATATTTACCAGAGTTACTTGTCATCTTTTTTAAGTTAAAATGAGTAAATTTGCGTATTGCTAATATTTTCTGTCTCAAGTTGTTTAAATAACTGGATTATTTATTATTTTTAATTTATTTCTAATTCTCAGGATATTAATATGATTATTTATTTCGTTACCTTACGAATTTAAAATCATCAAATATGAAATATTTAGTTGAATTGATAATTAATATTCTGCCAAATTAAATAGTTTTAGTTAGTGGTTAACATCCAAAGTATTAGGAGTAATTCTGTTGAACTGATTATTCCTCTCGGGTGATTTTAGATTAAGAAGAGCCGGCGCGTAAGTGTAAATGGTACTAGTGAGGAAACCGCATGAGAATATACGTACCGAACTTTTAAACCAAGACTAGCACAACTAAAAAGGAAAATTTTACTTTGTGATAAAACCAGTCATAGAGATGAAATTTTATTTTTTTATTCTTGTTGCTTTTATTGCAAAGCTTGTTCATTTCTCTGACACCTATAAAGATAAAATAAAACAAATATTCCATAATAGTACATTTTTATTAAGTTTTTAATTTTAGTGTAATTTTTAGGATTCTGTACATCAAAGAGAAATACAGAACCCTCATAATATCACTCACGTTTTAGTCCTTCTGTCGCAGCCGATTTTCTTAGAAAGCATACGACGCAGAAAATTTGAATTTCCCATAGTAATATATTTCATTAACATTAAAGGCTCTAATTGGAAACAAATTTCCAAATTACAAAGAAATAATTTTAAAAAAATATAGATTTATATGTAATTTTAAACAACGTTTTTACATCTAGTGTGTTAAAAGCAAAAAAATAAACACTTTGTACTTAAGTTTCAGATACTCAGAATGGCAATCTTCTTCTTAGTCTTGATGATTTTAAATGCCAAACCCCATGAGATTGCAGGAAAAATAAAACTTAAAAAATTCCCATAATAACGACGTCGTATTAAATACGCGATGTAATAAAATCTGAACCAGTTTTAAGACGAAATAACTATCTAAATTTCGCCTTAAAACTGGTTTTCAACAATTGAGCTTATACAACAAGACATATATGCGTAATTTCTTTGGCCCTCTTCTACTTTCGTCATATTTGTGGCTTGGCTCCAATTGAAGCTATATTTTTTAAAATTTTTGTATGGGTATAACGTGCCTATTGAGTATAACGTCATTGTTAGAAGTGGTAAGAAAGGGAATTAATAACACCACACCAAACTTTTAATAATAAAGGAAAATCCTGTACTGTTATTTGAATACCTGCACATGTTAATATGCAAAATACAGATTTGCTTATCAAAAAGTCCCATAACAAAATTTCAAATATTTCCCATAATGACCACGTCATATTAAACACAGATACAATATCTGTGTGCGCATCACGCGTAAACAATTGGTCGGATTTTTATGAAACTTCGTAATTTAATACATTGGAAACGTATTTAACGTAAAATTGTTTACTAGACTATGAATTACAAGTTTTATAAGGTTTTTTTAGTGAAATAAAATATGCACTAAAATAAATATTTGGTCTTGAGAGTAATTCAGTGCTGATTTGCATAAATTTTGGTTTGTTGTGAGACCGAAACAAAATAGAATTATCTTTATGCACATCTATGTGTATATTAAGAAGGAGAAAATATGTGGACGATCATAATTAGTCTGAGATTTAGTTCTCTTTTGTTCGCTTTGAAGAATAAATGTGAGCAAGAAAATGAAGGTACGTCCTTAATTAAAGAGCCCAAGTTACCTGGCTATTAAGGGGTCAACTTACTTAATTAGGCTGGTAATCGCGTGTAGCTCGGCCCGCGGCCAGCAAGTTGGCACTACCTGCGAGACTACTCCACGTAATTTCCCGTGAGACTCAGCCACACTGATTTATTTTATTTCTTCACTTTGTCGGCGTTCTGTCCTGTTTGCGATGGACTTCACGTAGCGCTGATTAATAGTGCGGTTCGTTACGGTATTTGTTTAGCAGTTGCTTAATTGTGGTAGCACATTAGAACTAAGCCATTTTTTGTGGGTCAACGAAAGGAAAAATTAATCCATACTTTGTTGTCTCATCCTCGAGCGTCATCGAATTATTTAAAACTGTTATATTAAATTCGATGAAATATTTCATAGTTGTCTTCAAATGCATCGCTATTGCAAGTGATATTTGACTGGCTCATTATAATTCAAGAATTGTGAATTTTTTTGACATCTTCGTATATCTAACTGTGTTCCCTTAAATATAATAGATTTCAAATGAGACTTTATTTTTGATCCTGGAACATATTTTTGTTAAACTTCATTAGAAGACACATATAACATTCTATGTTAATGTAAGATGCATAGAAGATTCTAAGATTTAATTAGTTTTTTAAATTGATAAGTTTCTATTTTTGCTATAAAATGTAAATTACTTTCATTAAACAAGACGGCAACAGAAGTATGGAATGGACAGTGCACCGCGAATTTCTTTGTCGGCAGATAAAAATTTATTTTAAATTCGACCTTACTCATAGCATCTTATCTCCTGCTTGCAACACACTCTTTATTATGTTTTATGCTTTTGTTTATTTGTCACGATTTGTCTCACTAGTATTTTTATTATTTTATTACACTTTCTCAAGTATCTAGATAAAACTTACGATTACGTACGTAAAGTCAGTCTTTTAAACTGTGGTTGTGAACTTCAAAACTTCTTCTTTTATATTACGTTATTTTATCCTGAGCGGTCATAAAGTATTTTCATCTTTTAAATATAAAAAGAAACAGCTAATATAATAGCTAGTTTTAAAGCTTTTATAATAGCTGTTTCTTTGTCACGTGCGAATATCGTGCTGTTATTGCGCATTTTGTCACGAGATATATTGTCTTTTCCTTCGTGTGTTGCCACTTTAGAGTATGTGGAGATGGTGATGGCTGAAGTTATTTGACTATTAATTTTGGGTTTTTAAAATTACTATCATTTTTAGGGTTCCGTAACTGCGTGAGATAAAGAGAACCTTTATGATTCTGCTATGTCAATCCGTATATCATAAGCATAGAGTTCTTGCATTTTTTTAAAGTATCCTACACTGTATTGAACTTGGAGATGATTTTTTTTCTTCTCATGGACTCTTTGAATGAATGATGAATGAAGTGACCTTTTGAAATATTATAAAAAATCTTTAATGGCATTTTTATATAACCTTCTTCTCGCGAGGTATTGATTTCCATAGCGTTTTGCAGTGTTAAGCACGTGTCAAAAATAATAAAAAAACAGGCTAATGACATTTTGTAAGTATGCAATAATATTTCATTCAATCGATTCTTCGACCGATTTCTGGAACGTTCTAGAAACTCTCGAACGTCTTTAGTGGGGTATATAAAGAGCTCGGCGTTCGGCCATTTGCTCAGTTAGAAAATGAGTTTCGACCAGTAAAGAACAAAGAAAATATGGAAATAAATAAAAAGAACTTAGAAGGAAAAGAACTTAAGGAAGAATTATTAAATTCCGTTTAGGGCGAGAAAATAGTGAAACGACATGTAATATGTGCGAACAATAAGTGAAGGTACACTCTTTTGTAATATAGCCAAGCATTGGTTTCAAAGATGAAAAGCAGAAAAGCAGCTTCTTACATTAAATTTTGAAAGAAAAAGCAGAATTTAAGAATTTTTATTAAAACAGATTCCGGATTAAGTTCACGTTATCTGGTAGAGTTATGTTCACTCTTTAATAAGGGGTAACTTCATGCTTTGAGAAAGAAGTGGGAATCTGTTTTGATACCAAATGATCTAACGCTGGTGTACTGAGATGGCGGATTTATTAGTTGCTAACCAATTATTTTTTTAAAACTGTGAAATATATACTAGGTAATATATTTATATGGGGAAAATAATTTAATATTTGTTATATAAATAGTTTAATAGTAATACCATATACCATACCAAAACCATATATCAAATACCACATTGATTGAAGGATATTACTTTTGTGGCAAGTTCATCAAAGACACATAAAGAAATATATTAGTGCATTATGGGCCATTGTTCTGATCACGAATAATTAATCCTAAGTGTCATTGGCTTTGAATTTATTAGATAGTAGTTGTTTTGATAGAGCTTATATATCAACGTACATATTATATGTCTATAGGTATATGAGATTAGTTTTAGGCACTTACTCTATTTATGTGCATTTTATACACAGAATGCAGCATGTTTGAATACTTTCAATGTAAACTGGTTGTGTTAGCGGTATTAAGTGAAGGAATGCATAAACATATATAATAGGATCTTATGCAACAAAACATAGTTGTTTAACTACAGATGATGTACCATCAACCATTGAAGCATTTCATTGTCTGTCTCCAGATTACATCATGACACCTTGACCAAATTTGATGGGGCTCCAAGCTTGAGTTATACATTTTTTAAATAAAAGATAATCTCTAACAAAATGGTCAAAAAAGGGAGGAGAAAATCATTAATATACATAAATAAGGAGCCTCTTCCTCTTTAAAGTCGGTAGGTAGATGAAACAAAAAATTGAAATTTTTGGAATTGTAAATTAATTGAACTTCTTTTTTAAAAATATTCTTTTTTCTTATTTTTACAGTATAATATTCATATAAAAGTTTTTGTGTATTTTGTATGTACACTATGTTGATTGAATAATAATAAAATGATTGAATACGATATAATGTTTTGTATCGGTTAAGCTATTATTAGGTCTGTCTAGAATTTATTTTAAGCAAAGAAATAAATTAAAATTACTTCTATGTGTTGTAAGTTATCCAAATTAATTTTTTTAACTGTAAATAAAAAATAATATTTTGTTATGTATAAATTGGAATAAAACAATGACATACGGCAGAAGAAAATTACTTTCACAAAAATTATTTATGATAAATTAAATGCCACATTATAGCATTTGTCACAACAAATATAAAGTATTTTACAAAGGCACACATTGATTAAAAAAAATCACAAATATTTTATTTTCAACGTACGCATAGATCTAAAAACAACCAGTGAATACTATCAATATCGCTCAAAAAGAACAAGCGAATACTTTCAACTCATACATTGATTCAAAAACAATAAGCGGATACTTTACATTCAACGCACACATTGATTAAAAAAAACCGCAAATATTTAACTTTCAAAATATGCATTGATCTAAAAAGAACAAGTAAATACTTTCAACACACGCATTGATCCAAAAAGAAAAAGCGCATACTTTACTTTCATTGCATGCATTGAACAAGCTGTTTGGTATTGTGAAGCTAACAAACTTGGTCACTGGGAAAAAGAGCGTTTAGTTTATTGTAATTTAATGAGATTTTTTTAATGCTATAGAAATTATCAGATGTCGGGTTGCTGAATAAATTATACACCAGCCTTTAAATGAAAAATACATACATAATCATTTTTGTAAATAAAATTCCGGTGCACAATTTTCGATACCCATATATAAATATATATATATATATATATATATATATATATATACATACATACATATATATATATATATATATATATATATATATAAACTGATTTTTATGATCTTTGACCTCCTATAAATTTAAATTCAGTGCATTCTAATCTGCTCTTTCTAATCTTTATTTATAACGATCAAATAAATGTGTATACAAAGTCTGGCGAAGCATAATCAGTAAGAATTACTTAAACGAAAATGGAACGATACGAAAAGTGGAGGTCGATATTCTCACGCCACGTTCCTTCATTGTACATCATGGAACGCGAACCTACCTATCCATCTTCTAAAAATATTGAGCTTATTAAACATTTCAGGTAAATAACAGCGAGAATAATGTGACGCAGAGTATTCAAGACGTGTTTTAGAGAACGGGTGAGCCCTGCGCGTTCCGAATAACAAGTACCACTGCGGAGGACTATTTTACTTGTAATCTACTTAAAATTCCCGACATCAGAATGTATTGGCCTTTTTATATGTTGATATTTGTCGCATCATTGATATTTGATGATATTTTTTTCTGCAGGAACATGAAAACAGTTTTCGAAACGTGTTTGAATTAATACTCGATGCTTATGAGAATTATTTATATCGGCTCTGATTTTCAAGTCGTCTCGAATTGTACGTGAAAAAAATATGAAAAAATATTACAGCATGGAAAAAAATATGAAAGTATGTATTTATTTTTCATATTGGCCTTGAATATTAAGTGTATGAAAAGGGTCTCCATAATTTCTGGGTGAAAATTAATTTTTTTTCAGTTTTTTTTATCAGAAATAGAAAGGTGGATTGCACAAATTAAATCGGAGTTATTATTTTAATTTTACTTATCCAGAGAATAGAGTATTATTGAGAGCTTAAAAATTTAAGTTGGATGCCTTAAATTTTTTGGCTCCCAATATATTCTCTGGATTGACGAATGTAAAAAACTAAAAATTAACTAGTTAGGGCGATAAGTACTCTGTTAACTACTTGTTATTTCTTGGAATTTGAATTTTGAAACTACAAGTTTCAAGATTTTTTACTTAGAATTTTTAAGAAATTAAAATGTCGATTTGTGCCTATTGAATTTAATTCTATAATTTTTTTCAGTTTAATCGCTTGTTTTATAACTTTTAGGTACGTAATTTTTTTCCTTTTCTGTATAGATTGTAATAAATGTTAGAACTGTATATCGGCGCTTGCATATTCAAAAGCAAATTCTTGGTAATATGAGCAATAAATACATTTATATGGTCCATGTGTTGTGAATGGAATTTAGAAAAAGTGCATTTTCACTGATTTTTTCCAATCAAATGATTATTACTCATAGAAATAACGTATTTGTCAGTTATAAAGACCACCTATAAATATTTTAGAAAAAAAAAACATAGGTAGTCATAGGGATTGCCGCAGAAGTAAAAACTAAAAACTATTTATTCATTTTTCTATATAAAAATATTAACATATTTAGTACTCACCGTTGAGCACATTGATCCTACAATTAAAAAACTAAAATAATAATCAAACTAAAACACAATTTAAACAATGCACAGTATACACACATTGAACTTTCCGCGTAGTCAATTTAACTTTATTTGTATAGATATACACATCACTAATGTTGCACAACACGTCTCCTTTATAGGTACAGATTACAGAATGTCGGTAATGCAAACTCACCCTTAATTAAACGCTTACCATCCAAAAAATGTTCAATGCGCACTTAATACAGTCGGGTATTTACAATGTGTTGGTGAATATATGTGTATGCGTGTCAACAGGCTGCTGCACGTGCGCCAGTCGCCAATTAAAATATTATTAATTCGTTATTATTGGCAACATAAAAATTATACGCTGAAACATGTGCATTTTTTCAGCAACAAAACATGAAAAGTGATTTTTGAACAATAATTGTGTGGAAAAAAATGTATGGCCACCTTGTGGAAATTCATTTAAAAAAACATCTAAAATTCACACAAATTCCAATTGATTCTGTAGACATTCTAATGATACCTGCTTTATTGAATTGCGGAGTGCATTTGCAGAAACACTTACAATCAAAACAACCGTTTATCAGAATTGTTTCGCTATCTCTTTCCCACTCGTATGGTCTTTTTATTGTTCTCGGTCGTCAAACAACCCTCTCTACACCTTCTCTTAACAATTTCGCTTCTTTAGTGACTTGCTTATCGCTCGGAGCTAACAACGTGTTTTTGCTGTTTTTTTCCCACCACTGTTTTTATTTGTTGACCTATGCTTGAATTGGACCTTGTTTATGCTTGTGATTTGGATATTGTTCGATCGACTGCATTGCAAAATGACTCAGACCTACACTGCTCGTGAATATGTAGATATATAATTCTATTTACGGACTTTGTGACGGGAATACCCGGGAAGCCGCACGTACGTTTCGCGAGCGCTACCCTAACCGCGAAAGCTATCTCGTTTACAGAGTCTTTATTCGTGTAAATAACGCATATTTTGAGGGTTGAATTCCTGGAAATGTAGTTCCTGATGGAAGACCTAGAAATTTTGATGAGCGTCAAGTGCTGGCCGAACTAGAAAAAGCTACTAGTGTCCGGTGGATTTCTCGACGTACTGGTGTCGCAAGAAGTACAGTGTACCGCATTTTTAGAAGAGATAATTTGTACTCTTACTATGTACAACATATATGCACTGCTACCTGCTGACTATCAACAACGAATAGATTTCTGTCGGGAGATGCTGTGTTGATACAGGCAAGATCCGCTCTTTTTTAATTCAATCTTACGGAGTGATGAATTATGTTTTAAAAGAATAGGAGTATTTAATGTGCACAATTTATACCAATGGACCATCGAGAATCCCCGCATAGTAAGGCGAAATAGTTTTCAACATTAATTCGAAGTCAATTTGTGGGCTGGCATCTACGATTTTTAAGAGACGAACTAGGAAATCTGTTGAATGAAATACCACAAGATGTACGTGACAGGATGGGGCTATAGAACGGTGGTGCACCGGCCCACTTTTCGCGACAAGTAACTGAATACTTATATGCAACTTACTGTGGCGTGGCTACCACATTCAAGGAGATATTTCAAGGCGGTCTATGAGACTACTGACGATAATGAACAACAACTAAGACAAAAATTATACCATGCGACGTCACCGCTGTGTGCTGAGTTGATCACGAGTCAAACGGCCTTTGACTGCGCGGCGCATCGCGGGGACGCGGGTTCGATTCCCGGCTACTCGTTAAGCGTGGCTGGACTGGTATTCTGGTTGGCTGTTAGAAATTGCTTTCGTAGTAATAATTCTGCCACATGTATCAATTAGACACGTTAAAGTACATAAATAAATAAATGTGTCTGAAATGGTTATAAATAAGAAAGGACCTTACCAAGTTTAAGAAGAAATTATCAATATAAAAAGATCATTTATAAAAGAGAATTTCATTATAAAAAGATGTTGGTTATGCTTAAGAGCTAGGGGAAGGCACTTTGAGTATTTATTGTAATGAAAAAAGACATAATAAATGCGGTATGATCATTAATATGAAATAATGATCATATATACATATATATATATATATATATATATATATATATATATATATATATATATACATATATATATATATATATATACATATATATATATATATATATATACATATATATATGTATATACTTATATACAGATATACTATTAACATTATCCTTGACGAACGTATATCAAACATTAAATTTCATGTAATTTTTTACATTTTTTGTTATATTTTTACGTTTTGCCAATTTTTTATGTTTAAAATTTAACAACTTATATTTTTATTATTTTAATAAATGGTTTCTGAAAACAAATGGTAATTAGGTCTAAAAAAATTATTCCATTTTTTGACATTCAAATTGCCTTCTAGCTATTCAAATCAAAATAATTTTATTTCAATTAAATAAAGGAAAACAGAGAAAAACTCACTTTAATTACAGTGCCCTTGTTCACACTGTATTTTTACGACATCATTGAGAATATTATTACATTCTTTCACATATTTTTCATCTCTCCAACAATTTTTTTGCAATTTTATATATTTACAAGACCTAGATAAAATCATATATGAAACAGTGTATGCAGAAAAACGTACACATAATGTAAAATTTCAAATTTCATTTTTAAATTGATAAAGTTTATACAAATTTGATTTTACTGATGTTTTTTCTATGGTACAGTTAATGATAATTTTTTTATTGTATGTTTCGACTATGCAATTGTCTAAAGGTTCAAGGAAAAATCATGACCACTTTTATTGTACAGCATCCATATGGTGCTATGAATTTAAAGTTATAATGTGGCCGGTATTTTTTTATTAATGAATATGTAAAGGATTTTTAATTGCACCATACTGTGCAAAAAAGATTAAATATTAAGAAATAAGAAATCGCCTCATGTATGAAACGGTATAAGTAGAAAAACTTACACACAATAATTTAAGGAATGGAATTCTGGTTTTGGTGAAGGAAGACTAAACGATAATGTCCTTGTTAAGAACCAATTGGTCACCGGCTCACTAATATGCTTCCAGTTTCCAAGTCATTTTTCTTTACCCGAGGAGAAGAAACTTTTGTATCTATGGATGCCAAAACTAATATGTAAAAGACATTGCTTTAAGATTGTGCATTAATAATGGATTACAGATTTCCTTATTTCCCCGAACCCGAACATATGACATTTTATGTCTATTTAATGCATATAAACTGACTTGAGGCCTTCGATTTCTACTCGATGCTTGTAAAGTTACTTTTGCTTCTTCCACAGTTTACCAAATATAATAATGTAATAACGAGGCCGTATTTGTGGCAAAAACCACTGGACGTATTTTATTCAAAATTTGCAACCTTTTTCTATTAAATTTTTCTATGAACTAGAGATTGAGCCATCACTATAATTACGACTTTGTTTAGAGAATTCTTTATTAAAATAATTCTCAAGAAATCTTTATGCTATTGTTTATGAGTACTGACTGGTTAATTATTAAATTCCAACTTATTTATTGAACATCAACATCTAATTATTTTATAATTAATCATCATAATAAGAATTTAAATTCTCCTCTAGATGAGACCTTTTACTTTTTTTAACCAAATGTTTTTAATTTTTATTAATATTTAAAATCATTTAATTGCAGTATCATTATTATCTGTAAAATTTTGGTGCACCCTCCTGTTTGTTACCGGTGTCCTGAATAGTGCACATGGCTTCTGAATTATTTCCACCTGAACAGTGCACTCCTGTTTGCACCTTATGATTTTGAAATATGTAATACAGTTCTATATATTGTCATCTCTTGGAATATGCAAAATACTCACATAAATATTGTTACGAAATATAATTTTAAGTGAAATTATTATTCGTTTTTTCATAAAAAATTTTTGGTTGCCATCTTCACCATCATTTGTTTTGATAAATACCTAACCATTTTCTTATATTTTTTAACCACCTGAACAGAGCGGCTAATAATTGGTAATGAAAAGAACAGCGCACACATATATATTTAGGTTAGCATGCAACCGGGCCAGTGCGTCGACAGAAATAGCCAAGACCTTCGCACCGCGTTCTCAGAGCCCACACAGCGCATTCATTCATGTTTACGTTCGACGATGATGCTGGGCCATACAACATCGTTAGCTTTTAATGATCCGGGGATCTCGTGGCCTTGAATGAAACTTGTTTTGTGTTGTGAATCAGAAAGAAAACTTTTCCGAAATGTTATCATATTTATAACCTATTTATAGGATTCGAGTATTATATATATATATATATATATATATATATATATATATATACATATATATACATATATATATATATATATATATATATATATATATATATATATATATATATATCAAAATGTTGAGTTTAAACCTTTGTAACTCAGCTGATTTTTTATATTTACCGAAATATTTTTTATTCGTCTACTCCTTGTACCTTGTGTTGGAGTTAAAACGTTCTGATGACACGTCGTGACCTACCATTCGGCCGGCTTTGCGTCATGTTGGCTGTTTCCGGCTTAACGTTTTCTCTCTACTATCCTACACATAAGCTACTTTACGTGTGTGTTAGTGTATCAGCAGTATTTTTTATTTACTAACGATTACAACTTTACTCGATTATATCGGTATATTGCAGTAAACAGTCTTGAAACGTTTATTAATTTAAAATATGAGTTACAGTGATAGTGCAAATCTAAAACTTTCGTACCATAATTTAGTTATCATCGGCCAATTGTCACTTTCATTCCATCAAAACTAGTATCAACAGCTCCTATTACAGAAATAACAGGAGAAGATATATCTGACAAAGCAACTTAACAGTATTATACACTTAAAAATATCTCTTCAATAGATTGTTAATAAATATTTCTCAAAAAAATTATTACATAAAAATTAAATTAACATTTTATTATAAACAACTATCTGAATATTTATTTCTTCGTTTTGAGTTCGTTCAGATAAATATATTTCAGTAGAAAAATATAAAAAAAATTTGATATTTCGCATCTGCCAGACGTCACATGACGGTTCACATGTTTTATTTAATTATCTCGTTTATTTTATACATGAACTAGCTGTCTGTCCCGGCTTTATACGGGTAAAATAGGCATTATGACTGCATTTTATTTCAATACTTTTTTGTGAATTAACATTAGTTATTTATTTTGTGTACGAAATTGGGGCTGAAACGAATGGTAAAAAAAGATTACAAGAAATAATCTATAAAATTAGCCATATAATTAGAAGTTTTCAAGTTTCATTGCCTCGTATAATTCTTTGAACTATTATTTTGATCTAGCTAAAACGATTTTGTTAGTCAAACTCAAAGTACTTATTTACTATGGTCCATTTTTCAAACGAAAACTAATCATAACACACAATCTGTAATTATTCGCAATGCGCATTGTCGAACTTTTTTGAAGATTTTCATGTCATAATTATAGTTATGTTGCTATAACGTTTCAAATGTTTGACACTCTTCGACTCCTTTCCCAATAATCATTATATCTTATTTACCCACATTTTCTGAAAAGATAATATATATTCTATATCCATGTGACATTATAACTTACAGAATATAAAACAAGATAGAAGCAGTATATTCGGGGAAATGTAACAGGGGGAATGCACAAATTCATCCTGGAGATTTTTAATGCTTTCTCGTTTTCGCTTGAGTCACATGCACTTATTCCGCTCGTAACAAATATATATATATATATATATATATATATATATATATATATATATATATATATATATATATATATATAGATATAATAGAAATAAATAATAGAATGTAAAGGAATAAAATGCATATAAAAATAAGGTGTAATTAAATATAACACCCAAAGATTGTCAGTTTTTAAAGAGCATCACATTTTTAGACAAGTTGAAGTTCGTATTGACTGAAATAATTTTACTTTTAATTATTTACAGTCTAATGTATTGACAAAATATTTCAGAAAATATTTCATTTATTGTCCGGAAAATAACACTTATTTATTAGGTAGTTTACGTTTTTCAATTTAGTATTAAGGTGTTATTATAAATAAAATAAACGAACGTTAATGTACTTCTCCACCACTGCTTTCATGAAATCTGTTGCAAGATTTTTGAAAGGATAGTCTCCGTGCTGATGGAAAGCAATGCGATCAAATATATTCGTGGATATAAAAAGATTTGAAGTATTTATTATAATTTGATTCTTGTCAAACTTAGAACTTGAGTTTCAGATTGAATTAATGGCCGTAATTAGAAATATAAGAACCTTTTTTTATTCTGCCAGATAGTAACCACTTAAACCAATTACTACGTATACTTAAAGATGAATATGTTTCCTGTTCCAATCAACGAAAGACATATGTCATTTCGTGGATGACATGGCTGGAATAAATGTAAAATAGTCCGGTAGAAGATATTTGTACTCGAAAGTCATTCTTATTTGTATCTAAAAGTAATGCTTTTAGATATAAATTAGAATGGCTTTTGAGTACAAATATCTTCTACCGGACTATTTCACATCAAAATTATGTTCTAAAAAGTGTGCTGAGCAAACAGTGAAGAAATGCTATCTTTGAAGGAAGCCAGTTATATATTTTAGATAAAACTGGTTTCATTATATTATTATTATACTGTAGAATTGTTATGTAAATTCAACTGCTTTAAAGTGCGAAATGTTTATCTCATTAAGATAATATTCACCTTATCGATACTCAAGCGATAATGACATCAAGTGTCCTATAATAGCGACGCATTCTCTTGCAACGACGCCACCGGTAATGTTTTTATTTAAAATCTAACAAAATATATTCAAATTAACTTATTGATAATGGAAAATTCTGCAATTGGTTATGGTTATTTTCTGGCTTAATTAGGGTATAAAAGTGAATTTTTGGGCATTAATAAAGAATGAATGACGGGGCTTTTCCACTCAATACATTCGATCTGCTATTAAAGCATATTTCATTGCACAGGGAACATTATATGATACGTGGATCATATCCGTTGCGTGCGTACCACGCCTACCAATCATATCTAGTTATATTATATATTTTGTACTATATCTTATAACTGATGGTAAAATTTTTACCTATGTCAATCGGATAAATGATTTTTGCCTCAAAACCTAAAAATAAACCTTCAAACAAACAAAATTTCCTCGTTATAAAATTGGTATGATACATACACATATTGTACTGAGTAATATATCTAAGAATATAGACAGGAAATTTAATCAAGCCTTAGTATTTTAATAACAAATTCCATGACGTTGCTGTACATATATTTTTAGGTCTTATTAATATTGAGATTTGGTAATTAGTTGTCATTATTTTTTAAAATTTATTTAAATTTTGTACAAAACAATGAAAGCTCATGATAGATCTGATGCTTTTAACTTTGCAATTAAGTATTTTGTATGTATTTAATTAGGCAGCTCAAGTTATGAGATTTTAATTATCTGAAATCTTGTGACGAAACGTAATCAAAATTTACCTCACTCACAGTAGAAAATACTCATAAATATGAATGAATATACGTAAGATGTAAGAATAAATTATGTTATATATTATTCTGCAACATAATGTTCGGTCTTGTTTACGTCGAACGTGAGATGATTCACGTCGTGCTAAGCTTTTCTTCGGTTTGAAGTCTTAATGCTTTAAATTGGTATTGGATATAATAATACTTTGCTTCATTTTATTACGGCGGCTCAAGAGTACGGGTGACTGAGTGGATGTATTTATATCATCGTAATACATTAATAAGAAACAGGCCCATCGCAATATGATATTCTGGATTCTTCACAATAATTTGAAATTATATTCGTTCAAGCGGCCATTTTGTATTTTCCTCCATTTTTAATAATTCAGGATACCTGTACTTAAAGGATAAAATGAAGACTGCCAACTAAATAATGTTGTTTTTTTTCTTCAATCATTGAGAATACGTTTGTGTACATATCGTTGTAATGATAAATAAATAAAATTTTCACATTAAATGATAAAATTTTACATATCGTTGTAATGATAAATAAATAAAATTACAGTTTACATATCGTTGTAATGATAAATAAATAAAATTACAATTTACATATCGTAATGATAAATAATAAATACATATCGTTGTAATGATAAATAAATACAATTTTCACAGTTTCTTTTTACTTTTATTCTCTTTATAATTTTTTGAATTAATGGCGTTTACTAAATGAGTAACAAATGGAGGGTATCAACAACTGGTAACGGAAAATGTGTTTGTCCCAATTTTAATGAAATTTATATTGCTACTTAATTTGGCCTTTTCTTTACATATAAGTTACAATACGTTATGCTGTTTTGACCAGGAAACCTAAAGCAAACAATTTTCACCTGGTAAAATCGTATAGGAAAGTCGTTTTAAGGTCCTCGATCAAAGTTATTACAACATCCAAATTATTTGAATATTGTAATAACTTTGTAAATAAATGAAATAGGAAAGTAAATTGTGGTACATATTTTTGTGTATTTTAATATGAGGGCAATTCAATTAATCATTATTCTTATTAATATTTTAATCATAATTAAATTTATATAAGTAATAACAAATATAATAATTACACGATGATGCAATCAATTTTTCCGCTGAAATATAGGAGATAAGGGGATGAAATCGTCTTCTTTAAAGTTTTCCTTAACCAATTACTTATTCCTTGTATTTTTCCATTAGTAAATTCTAAATAAAATCAGGTCCCGTTTAATTACCCATCGTTTAAAAGCATTTACAATATAATATTACAATTTATTTTTCCGAAATAATTTTGGGACATCAAACTTTATAATTGTGCCAAATGTTAGCTTTCTATCGTATTCGATTTAGGTTTTAGAATACTATGATAGGCAGTCGAACTTGTAAAAACCGAAGTGAGACCATAAATGATACAGTTTTACCTTCGGTAACGAAGACTGAAAAGAAATAAACAGAATATAACAGTCCATTATTCGCGATTACAATTTTGACTGTAACCTTACTCAAGTTCTGTCTCTTTTTCGCTTCCATAACTCATGAAAAAGTTCCTCTCATCCGATAAAATACAGGTTCAGCCGATATAATAATAAATACAATCCATAACGATGCCGTAAATAAGATTCGCGTGCCGTTGTTGTGAGTAACGCGCGTGGAATTCCAGCTCATCGCTTGCGCCGTACCTACGTGGCGCGACGTTTACGTCATATCATCGGCAGCCCGCTTTATTGAACGTAGATCGGTCGAGTGCCTCGTCTAGGTTGGGGAGTATGAATTTCAGACGAGTATGGCTGGTAAAATCGTTACCATAATCGTCTGAAAGTCATAAATGCTGAAGTTTTTCGAAATAATAAATTTTTAATTTGGTCGTAATAGTATAAATGCTAATCGTAGATTTATATTCTTGTCTGTTTCAATTTAGATCTTGTTTTTGTGTTATGTAAAAAGCTAATATTAAAGCTCTACCTTAAAAATGGCTAAAGTTTTGCGAATTGTGTTATAACTGAAAATATTGAGCAAAGATTAAAACTTCACGAATTGCGAACAATCTTAAAAAAATGAGCAAAGAAAAAAAATTGAGTGAAGACTAAAGCTTCACGGATTGTGTTCATCTTAAAAATTATACATTTTAAAATATTGAGAGAGGATTCGTCCTTTACCAATTACTTTTTGTCGTAAAAATGATTAGCAAAGACTAAAGCTTCACAAATTGTGTTCTATCTTAAAATAATTGGGTAAAGACTATTACGAATTGCGTCATGTGGTAAAAGACTGAACGAAGAGTAACGCCTTACAAATTGCGTGACATCTTAAAAAAATTGCAAAAATTAAAGCTTTAAGAATTAACTTACATCTAAAAAGATTGCCCTCGATCTAAAATCTTACGAATGTCGTTCTATATTAAAAAAATTTAACGAAGACTAAATATCCATGAGTTGCTTTCTCCGCCAAATTTGCGAGCTTATATTTACTTTTATATAATTTATTAAGCTTCATAGACAAACAAAGAACTTTTATAATTTTGTCACATCTGTCCGATCGTTTTTCACAGTCTCATAGTTGCTATAGTTTTAGGCAAATGAGCATACAATTTTAGAAGTAGATGTTTTAAATGGAAAACTCAAATAAAATGCAGCAAATTATTAACAAAAAGGATTGAGATACGTTAACATTTTTTTTTAATAAACATGTGAATTGGGAGTGAATTTTTTTATACATCAGTTTGTGCAGTGTAATTCAATAGTCTGAACAAATATTGGGGTTTAAACATTTAAGTTTGACGATGAAATCGAGATTTTATTTAGTGTTTTTCATTTTAAAGCTTTTTTTACGAAATATTAAACTTTTCACCTCTAATTTTGTTCAACCATGAATTTAAAAAATCTGAAATAATTGTAGATATTATCATTGATTTATACCAAATCCTATTTTGTGCACGTTTCCAAACACATTTTGAAGTTTCTTAGATATGTTTCCTTCAGATCCACTGCTTTGCTTAAATATGAAAACATGAAAGTTAAATTATTATGTTCACTGAAATATCCTGAAGGATAATTTACTTCATTGAGCGATATACTCACAAAAAAAGTTTAAATATGATTCGAATATAGCGCAAATAGCAGATGGAAATTCTGAACGAAAAGCTTTGGACGAAACGGGTTGGGCGCGGACATAATATCCTAAATCCGTCTGCTTGCGTGTGAGATAATAAAGTTTTCTTTTGAAAGTTTTCTATTAAAATATGGCAAAGGAAAACTTCTCTTGCCCACGAAAAGAAGCTGAAATAGATTTACAAAAGTCTGTGAAAACGTTAGTTTCACTATGCTCTTAGTCCGTTAGTCTGAATGTTCTCAATCACAATTTTTTCACGCTTCAAGATTGAAATTTTAGATCATTTTTTTTCTTGCTTTCATGTTATTAAATGAGAAGTGTTTTCATTTGTTGTTTGTTACGTAAAAACTCCGATCGAGTAATATAGCTATCAAATTTAGCAAGAGTGTATAGTTCGTTTGACGAGATAATGTAAAAAGGCTATGGTAAATATGGCTTAGCATATGTACGCTACCTTTACTGAGAAAAGTGTGATCGGTTATTTGTCACCAAATCACGTCTGGTGGCGCGGTTGTCATAACTTGACTGTCATAAAACTTAGAAAAGTATATGTCGTACCCATGATAAACAGGCTAACTGACTGAGTTCTTAATCCATGAAATATCATGATTCAAGTAGGATGAAAATCGTGTTCTTAATTAATGTTAAAAATTCAGTATCATAATTGGTTCATGGAGGCCACCACGTGTGTATTATATCGGCGAAGCGTTTACCGTTTATATAGAGGTGATGCCATTGTCTCATGGATTTAAGGTCTTTGATGCATTTTCAATTAAATTTGATTCAATTTGAAGTAATTTCAGATAGAAAATCCAAAGTAACTTATATTTGAAAGCAGTTAGTTCACAAGACGTAAAATTTTTATAATATTCACTTTTATTTTGTTTTTTTAAGCATTTAAGAAAACCTCAGTGCATTGTTTCGATTCGTATTTAACCGGTATTAATTTTAGGCATTTATTTTTACTTTTATATGTATGATAACAAAAACAACAATTTATTAAAAAAGAACTATTTTTCCTGCCTAATACCAGAAACTCGAATAAGTTACCGGTAGTTTTTTGCTTGAATGCTAATAATCCACTAAATTTAGAGTTTTAACGCATATTTAATTGGAGGAAAAATTAACGAATTGGAAAATAGTGTTGGTCTACATAAAGTAATATTCATTTTAGAACAATGATAAATATTTTACTGAAGGATCGCTCATGGAAATATTGGCTCGACGACGTGGGGGAGAGCCTACGAAAACTTAGAACCCGGGACGCGTCCAGTCCAGGGTTCTAACTTTTCGTAGACCACACTGTGAACCGAATTATATGTATAGGCCAATCGTGCAGTCGGTCTGGTCAAGGCTGATATTTGTTGGTGTAGGATTTTTTTGTTATCGTTTTGTAATTATCTTTTGGTTTTGTGGAAGCATTATTTTTAGGTTTGTCAATGTCACTAACAACGTTGAGTTGATTTTCGGTACATGGAATCGACCTTTGTGTTGAATTTAATTCTAATCCAAACGCTGGTCTAGTGAGAACAATTATTTTAAATGTTCAATTATCTCAATTAAATGTATTATTCTGTTAAATTTACCCTAAAATCCATCTTAGGGTGAATATAACAGAACGAGTCCCCAACTATACATTTCTTATATCCTTATGTAAAACGTTGAAAGCTACAAATGATGTTATCGAAAATATTATAAAAATCTACAAATTTCATATTGTTTATTGTTACAGATTATCTACAGACACTGTTATGACTCGTTTTTTGTAATACATTTTTAATTATTAATTATTAAACTCATAAATATATAAATACACACCAAAATAATGTTTGAAATTATTGTACGTGATAATAAGAGTTACAAAATTCTTAGAATATTACTTAATATTACATATCTTTTGTTAAAATGCATTATTAAAGTACACTTGATACATTAACTGCAAATAATTTATTGTACAAAAAATGAGATCGGAACAAAGTGTAGTCGTAATCGGTTTTTTTGCTAGGAGAATTTAAATAGTTTTTCTGGTATTTTATATAAAGAATTTTTTTCTATTTTACATAAGTTTATGTATATTATAGTCTACAATGACATATAAGCTGATCAAAAAATCTGAAGTAGTTCCTTAGTGAAGGCATCTATCTCTTATAATGTTCACTAGGTACCAACTTGACCACATAGCGTCGTCTGTAAGGGAAATTATAACTTGGCTTTAATACATAATAACGCATACCATGTATCCTGCATTACTAAAACTGAGCGGTTTTCACGTGACATACATAATTTCCTCTCTTTTCATATTTTCGTTTCCTTTCTTCTCAGTTACGATGATTTTAATTTTTCTTTTAATTTCATTTCTTTTTTGTTACTTTACTGAATATCTATATGATAATTAAATTTAGATGAAAATGTGGCGTATTTATTCATAGGGTAAGACAGGCAATTTACAAATATATATATATATATATATATATATATATATATGTATATATATATATATATATATATATATATATATATATATGTATATGTATATATATATATATATATATATATATATATATATATCTATATATCTTCACCACAATACCAAATTTATATAACTGGCGGTTTTTGAAAATAAAAACGACTGTGACAAATCGACTGATGGATTGAGAGGTGTGTTGTAAATTCTGGTTTATTATATAAATTTTCATCTGTTTTTTTTCCATTTTGAAGTACGGATCCCTAATGTACTTCGAATTATTATACTGGATACTTTATAAATTTAATTATAAATTAATTAACGTATTCGGTACACACAATGAACTAACATGTAAATTAAGAGTTAATATCGCCAGTTAACAAAGGACCCAATTTTAATTTAAATACATTTACGATCACGACTGAACGTAAACAGGTTTAAATTATAATTGAAATTAATTATTAACACATAGGCTAGATTGCAGTAGTCCACCCTAAAGAGGTCGCAGGCAGAACCAAATATTCTATGACGTCATTAAAAATAATTAGTGAAAAATTAATAGAAATGACGATTTTGATTCTTTTCAAATATTTATTGTGAATTGGTATCAAACGGTTTATATATCTCAATTGGTTTATTTATTATATATTTATATATATATATATATATATATATATATATATATATATTGTATCAAATTTTTATTTTTGTAAATGTTCTATAAAGTTAATAAAAACGTGTTTTGATTCTTTTTAAATATTTGTTGAGAATCCCAATCGGTTTTAAACGATTTATATATCCCTATTTGTTTATATATAAATTTTAATTCTTCTGAATGTTCTTTAAAGTTATAGAAATGTGTTTTGCATTTTTTCAAATATTTATTGTGACCCTATCGGTTTCACACGTATTTTATGATTATATGCTGATTGTATAAAATATGCTTTTTATTTACAGCATCATTATGAAATATATATATATATATATATATATATATATATATATATATATATATATATAAAGTACATTGTTGGAAGATGATTTCAAAATTTATTTTTAGCGAGTTTATTTAATGAATCTCTTTCTAAATGGATTCTGAAGTATGGGTATTATATAAGTATGTGTATTATACATGTATTATGTATGTGTATTATGTATATGAATGACATAGAGTTTACAGTTGCAATGTTATTATTATTTTTAGTTGTATAAAAAAACGGCAGCAGGAGATTACAATCAGGTTTTTAGTAAGATGGTAGTAAGTCGTACTAGAAATTAAAATTTTTTTTTCGAAAATAGGTAATGGTTTAATTACGATGTGAAAGAAAAATGTATTAAAATTTTAAATTTCCTCCTACACACTTGCAATCAAAGTATTCTGAAAACCCCTACAAGAAAAATGGATCCTGAAAAACCACGATGTTAAGTCTGTCAAGAGTTAACGTAAACGTCCTTCAATATTTACATCATTAAAAGTAAGTAACGTTAAATTATATTATTATAAATTATTCATATATATACATATATATATATATATATATATATATATATATATATGTATATATATATACATATATACATATATATATATATATATATATATATGTATATATATATATATATATATATAATGTAGCGAGATTCCGTAGGAAAACTATTTTAAATAAATAACAAATATGACCACTCCGTTATATCATAGATCAAGTTGTCGTTGCGTATTTAAATCAAGAAATATAATTTTTGATTAGACCTCTATTTGAAAATTGGATCAACATCACGCTAAAGTAAGTCGGAATAACCTATAGAGATACATGTCGACGCACGGCAGGTTTACTAGAGACGCCATCGATAATAATTTATGTGGCTACCACAAGTGAAGTTAGCGGGGAGCGGAAAAGCTAATCGTCTGTTTCGTTTTCGATCATTCTATTTGTACGTGCGTGAATAAATAAAAAGCTGGCTAAAGAATTTTTTTAATTATTTGGATTTCGTATGAGAATATATGATTAAAATTATCGCTTTCGCTGGCCACTGTGAAAGTTGCCTTGGCTTACCTTTTACAGGGGGGGGGGGGTGTTTCAGATTTCCATGTAATAAATAATATAAAAAATATATTCGATCATCGAATACGGTTTCTATTTTCAGTACTCTCGATCACCACTAGCACAAATACGGGTACTATATAAATTTTCCGTAACCAACGGCAAATCAGAAAAAGTATATGTACAGAAGTAATGGCACGTCTTTCATCAATATTGAAATCCGATACTGTTATTATTAAATATTGAGAACTTACATAAGCTTTATATAATATAAATAGTGTATCTTATGATACAATATTATTTCGTCGGACTATGTTCTTAGTCTAGCATAAATTTATACTAACATATCGGTTACCTAAAACGCTATAAATATAGTACGGAATTTATATACTATCAAAAGAAACTTATCGCTAGAAAATCCTTTTGTTACTTTAGCATGAAAATATATTTTTCTTACTTTGCTTCATAAATATGAAGAAAACCTAGAAAAATTTCCTCACCTAACAACAATTGGTTTAGGATCAGGTTTCGGCATTATAGCTAATCTGAAACAGCAAAAAAATGCTCTATTCAGTTGTGATAACAAGGATGAAAAAATTGCTCTTAAGTCGCTTAGCAGGACACATATGTGCATGCATGTCGGTAGATATATATTATATCAGCAATGTGACATCTAAATGATTAACATGTCAACTTTTGAAATAATAAAGAAGTTAATGATACATTAGTTTGCTATAGATTATTGATAAATACATTCTTACTAAGATGGACTCACGTCTATTGTCTGGACTCCTGAAAAAACTGGGAGTACGTACCTAGTTTTTTTTTAAAGAAGTCCCATTTTTTTAAAATACTAAACCTAACTGTAACGTAATAAATGCAAGAGCGTGTTTATTTATTTTTCTTATAAGTCACAACAGTTTTATACTTGGAAATAAAATAGGCTACTTTTATTTTAAAAAAATATTATCCTAAGTAATATTAAAAGTGCCTTCATTTTCCCTTCATTCACGTTGCAATGGTGCATATGTAGCGTTTCATAAATCGACCTAATTTTATGAAACGCCGCATACGCAATAGAATCACCTCTTTAATACTGAAATATTTTTGTTTTCATTGTCAATTCTATTATTACATAGTTACGAAAATAAAGGCTTAATATTTAATTTCCTTTATAATTCTAGCTGGCGCTGCGTGTTTCAATTATATCTCATACTCGTAAGTTTCTGACTATACCCATTTGAACGTAGTCGCGGGTAAAACTAGTCGCTTGTTGTATGTATCTTTGTTAATCTCATTCTATATTTGGTATGATAAATTTGATTTTCTTAGTTTTCGAAAAAGTATTACAAATGTTAAAGTAGGTATTTCTGCAGGTATTATAAATGTTAAAGTAGGTATTTCTGTAGGTATTTTCAATGTTAAAGTAGGTATTTCTTTTTTCAAGCAATGAAACGTTAACAAATTTTGCAAGCGCATCGGATCAAGACGGTAGATCAAAAATACTTTAAAACTATAGCAATTCTTTTAGGGATTTATTAGTGGTCCTATAATGAGCATAAAATAAAAGATGGTACGTTGCAGGGGGTGGGGGAGACGGATAGGGTGCTTCAGCCGTACTGCGAGTGCAGTTATTTTCAGTACCCTCAACATTTTTCAATACTGTCTACTGTCACTCACTGTCTAATCATTTTTACTTGCGAAAACTAGGTCATAGTATTCTCTGTTGCTTTATAGTCGCTCTAGTTGGGGTAAAATATATTTAAGTCATGTACGCTATAGGAAAAATAGCACCAATAGCATTTCCAATCGGGTCATAAATATTTTTTGCAGGTGACAACTTGTACCATATTTATTTGTTTTTAATTATGATTTACATTTTAATGCTTTAATAAACTGTAATGTATCGACATTTTTTTTAAAAAAGTATTAAAAATTAATTGGTTTACTTAAAAAACCAAAATATTTCATCAAATAGATGATGAATAGTATAAGGATTAATTCGGAGAAATCAGTTAAAATTTTGTTTAATAACTTTAGAGGTAATACTAATTCATTTTTATCGAAATTTAATTAGCGATAAATATAGTTATTAAGGAATTACCTATATAAAGTTATAAGGCAGCTATACTAACTAGCTATAGCAACCTTATAACTTATAATTTGATAAATAGCTATATAAAGTTTTAAATTATAAGGTTGCTTATAAGGTGAAAAGGAGCGTCCTATATTTATTTTACCGGCTGTCTATTATGAAGAATTTATATTCTTCTTCTTCTCAGTCTTTACATTCTTGGCATAAGTCAAGTATCTTGCAGATATGTGATGCGCCATAGGATATGTCTCCATTCCTCTCCAGCAGGTTTTTTCTGGGTGCACTCGTGTAGTGGAATGTCCATGGCTATCTACACTTGATCTCTCCATCTCATCATGCTTTTCCATTTGGTCTGGTACTTTTCATCTTGCCCTATTACACCAGGCCTTCAATATTATAGTTGTTACGCCGCGACACATATCCGAAGAATTTTATGATGCGGATTTGTACAATATTTAATAAACACTGTCCGATACCAAGTTCTTGGAGTATGGATGCATTAGTACGGAACTCAGTCCACGATACTCTAACCATTCCTCTCCAGCACCACATTTCCAGGACATGTATCTTTTTTCTTTCGCTTTCGCGTAACGTCCATATTCTGCGGTGTTGAGGAAAATGGGGAAAATTTATGACAGAACGAGTCATTATATTAACTTCTAGAAATTTATATTAACTCTTTAGAAATTTATATTAACTCTTTAGAAATTTATATTAACTCTTTATATTTTGAAAATCGAATTTGTGCTAAATTAAATCTCTTTAATATCGCAAAATGTTGCCACCTTTTTTCGAGTTGATGCCTCAATATGGAGGCGTCCTTATTTTCACACATTTTGGCTATGCACCAAAAGGGTCGTCCAATGTCTCGGTTTTTAGAGATGAACGACAGCTTTCTAATTTAAAATTTAATAATTTAAAATTTTGTAGCACTTAGTGTTATAAAAGGACTTTAAAATAATATAGTCTCCATTTTTTTCCACTTGAAGTCTCCATTTTTTTGAACATCCGAATTTTTCGCACACTACATCTGGCAACTAATATTAAAAGTGCCATTATTTTCCATATATATATATATATATATATATATATATACATACACGCACACGATACTACGATGTTGCCTGTTTAAAGTTTCGTTTTTGGAAAAATATTAGCTAAAAATATAACACATTTTAATATCGAGGTATGCAAATAAAAACAAATGCATAGAAAAATTAAAACAGAACGGAAAATGTTCAGTTAACACAGAATTTCCGTAGCTTTTTTTTTAATTTAATGGCGAAGGTCACCCTGGAATATCTATTGAGAAAATTAACATTTCTCTCTTTGAACCTTTTGATACAATGCTTGGCTATATTATACTTAGGAGAGTACAGGTTCACCCGTCGATATGCATATATTGCGTAGTGCTTCAATTGCTTTTTGGCTTAAAAGAAATTCTTACAGCAAAAGCATTCTAAGCTCCATATTTGGATTCTTCTTTACTCACTGAAGCTCGTTTGCCAATTGAAGAGAAGATCGAAACTACAGTCTTTGTATACCTTACCAGAGATATTCAAGACATTTTTGTAACATTCCAAAAGATGCTGGAAAAACTGACGGGTTTATTAGTTGCCAATATAATTTGCCACGTTTTGAAAACGGGCTAAAAATTAAAATTATTTATCCTCGCCACATAAAGATTGTGTAATTCGACACAGATTTATAACCCCATACATATTATCCTGGAAATTTGTGATTGTGAATTTTTAATAACTATGGAAACACTTCTAGATCTAAAATGAAAAACGTAGGGCGCATGCATTAAATAACAATGAGGTGTGTAGAGAGTGATAACTTTAGTGTACCAAATGATAATAGAAGCTAGAAAACCTGTTTTTCGCGTTGTTGTCTGCCTGTCTGTCTGTATGTTAATTAGTTCGTTAATCACGCGAAATCTATAGGACGATTTTGATGAAATTTGGTATGGTAATAATTTATACCCTAGAGCAACTTATGAGGAAAAAAATTGTAATAACTTTTTTTATTTTTTATTTTAAGCGAAGTCGACGCTTAATTAATGAAATTATTTTTTCCTGGAGAATGGTTGCTTGTAGTCTAAATATTCTTATTATAATTCTCTGTTAAATTTATAAAATTTGAAGTATTTTTCTTTCTTTATTACTTAATGAATCTGTAACTAAGCAATGAATCGCTACGTAATTTTGGCAAGAATACATTTCGTGTGGTGGAGTAATATGTAGGTTCCGAAAAGTAGGTTTGGATGTTTGTTAATCAATCACGCCTTAACAGCTGGGCAGATTTTCATGAAACTTGATGTGGCTATAGTTTAAGATTCTTGTTAACATTTAATCAACCTTTTAACTAGAGAAATAGCATAATTCTCTTAGGATGAAACTAGATGTTTTTTGACTCGGTAATAAAAATCTAGTAGAACAACTGTCGATAGATAGAATATTAAATAAATTGCTTACGTATCTGGATAGCCAAAATCTTGTACCTAAAATTCGCACAGTATAATTTCTAGGAATGTAATAATTTAAACCAGAGGTTACCAAATAGGGGAGGCAAAAGTGCCCTGCAGCCCATTTGCCTATTTCTTTCTTCGTAGCTCCCTGCCTGTTTAGTAACGAATTTTCCTAAACATATTAACATCAAATGTCATACTTGATAAGGTTATATTTTTTTGTGGAGTGGACAGTTGTAAATAAATCTGTATAATTATTAGTCAAATCTTTATTGAAAAAACTCAAAACGCAAATAAATATTTGTATTGGGAAAGAAATAAACTAAAACCTAGTGAATTTTTTATATAACGTTAAGACAAAAAAATTATGATAATGGGAAGAACGATTCTGTTCCTCTGATTACAATTGCTCATATTCATATGAGCAATTGTAATCTGAGGAACGAGAATCGCTGTTATAAAAATTTGTAAAAACCTGGATATAAACATAACATACCGTAAAGTAGATAATTTAAAAATATTATGAAATATTAAATAAGTTATTTAATAATACCTCTACGGTATGTATCATATGTGTTAGGTGTAATATATCATTTATGGAACGCCCGAATGTTAATGATGACTTGCCTAAATGGGGCTCCTTAAATTGGCTTCCACTTATATCTCGTGAACATCCATATCTTTTTCTCGCTGACCTGGACAATATAACCTACTTTGAGAATCACTGACTTAAAACATGAAACGATTAAAAACGGTTGAGTCCTGGGCACTCGTTAATGTGAATTAACTTTAATTATTCGAAGAATTTATTTAAGCCTAACTATTTTAAGAATTTTTTTTTCACAATTATGAAAAATCATAACTAATAGTCATGGCAATTTATTATTCTCGCAATGAAATTAATAACTAGCAGTCAAACTGTTAATAATAAATGACAATATTTATTACTGACAGTTTGACTGCTAGTGTCCCAGCTAATGTTTATTCCCCCAAGGTTAGAACTTCCATTCAACGACTTTATTTTCCATAGCAACCACAAGTACCGTAAACATGAAATAAATAAAAATAAAGATTAACGGTTTCCGCAAATACGACAGAACACACAGAAATAAACTCTGGGATGATAAACAGTCTTTCAAACCCCGAACCCTAGCGTGCATAAAAAATCTATACCTGATCCATAGAGAAAGACCTGTTGGCATTAAAAGTGATACAAATAGCAAAAAAATTGTCAGAAATGTGTTTTTAATAACGGTTTTCTTAGCAATTATAAGTATTTTATAAAAATGAAAATAAAAATATTAAAAAAAATATACATTTATTTTCATTACCGTTTTCATCTCGTACCTTCTGAAATTCTAATAACTTTGTGGAATTCGGCTACACTGCATGTACGTTTTGTTAAATGGCTTTTACTGTATAAAGTTCTGGTTTATTAAAGTATATATTTTGGTATATTATTCTTTGGTCTATATTAGTATCGGCTAGCCAACACACACATTTGATAAGCCTTAAATTGTGGTTAAACACATTTTTTATTCGCTCACGCAAGCCTCCAGTCATTAAAGGCCATGATCGAAAGTTTACGTAGACTTTGCATCAAACAAATTTCTTAGCAATATCGACGGGGATGCCGTGGTCACCTTACAGGTTGATCATTTTTTACATCTCAGGGCAGGTATATAAATTTTTACCAAACTTTTGCAGTGTACTTTTTGGTTTGCTTATTGTTTTTGGACTCTATTAGTATCGGGTAGCTAACACGTACATGTGATAATGCTTAAGTCGTTGTCAAACGCATTTTTTATTCGCTCACGCAAGCCTCCAGTTATTAAAGGCAGTTATAAAAAATATAGATTTTTACATGACTTGTGAACTACTTTTGGGTTTGCTTATTTTTTTGGCCTTTATTAGTCATTACAAGTACGTCTCTCGGCGTTAAAAGGTTGCGTAGACGTGAATGGCAGTCACTTTACAAGTTGTTCATTTGTTACATCTTAGCCTTTGTGTATATATATATTAGTCATTATATATATATATATATATATATATATATATATATATATATATGTATATATATATATATATAAAAGTATAGATTTTCACATAAATTTTGCGGTCTACCTTTTTAACTTAATTAGCACCGGCTAGCTGCAAGTTCACGTGATCCAGCTAAGGACACGCACGTCTCTCGGTGTTAAAAGTTTGCGTAGACGTGGACGGCGGTTACTTTACAAGTTGTTCATTTGTTACATCTTAGCTTGTGTATAAAAAAAAGTATAGGTTTTTACATAACTTTTGTAATCTGCTTTTTGTGTTGGTTAGTATTTCTTTAATGTCTGCTAGCTGCAAGTTCACGTGATCCAGCTAAGGACACGGACGTCTCTCAGTATTAAAAGTTTGCGTAGATGTGGACTGTGGACATTTTAGGTTTGATATGGCTATATTTCGCAAATGTGCTTAGTATACATTTTTTAATTCAAGTTACCAAAGGAATTAAGATATTATTTTTACGTTTAATTTGAGGTATCCCTTTATTAATATGTATCGTAGTAGCTGTATTTTTATGTTTCCGTAACTCAAAGATAAAAAACGGAACCGTTTGAGACCACCTGTCACAGTCGATTTTATTAGAAAATTTGCGAAGAAGAAACTTGAAATTTAGCTTTGTAATTCATAATATTAATACACATATTTTCCACTAGCTAACTTTTTTTAAATATCCATATAACAATTAAAGAGGGGTATATCAATTACTGAATATTTTTTTCATAATTTTAAATTGCATATTTAAAACGCGTATTTTAAAAAATATGCAAAAATAGAGCCAATCCCCCTTCCGTATATCTACAAGGTAAACTATAGCAAGGATACTATAATTTATGAAATATGTACCGTATTTTTAAGCCTATGAAAGATATAGTTTGCAATATATTTATATTTGTAAAAAGTATAATGGAAATATAATGTACTCTTAAACTTTCCAAGGTTCGTAAAACCTGACGAGAAGATTACAAGAAAACGTTGGAGATGATTCTATAATTTTTGAAATATGCACTGTATTTTTAAACCTGTGAAAGACGTAGTATATATTAAAGTTGCAAAAATTTATGTTTGTAAATTATTTAATAGAAATATTATGTATTTTTAAACGTTTATAACCTCGTAGTGCGAGTTCTACCGGTAAATAGATAAGTTTTTATTTATTTATTTACGTACATAATGTACATAATTGATACACGGGGTAGACTTATTGCTGCGAAAGAGGTCTCTCACATCTAACCAGAATATCATTCCAGCCACGCTGGACGAGCGGCTGGTAAACGAACGCGGGTACGGATGGTGCGCCGCTCCGTTAAAGTCCTTGTGCTCTACCCATTTCACCACAGCGATAACTGTTTTTATTTAGTTTGCCACTGGTACTAAATCTTAAAAGAATTCACTCTTCTGATCTCTAAATATTGAAGAAAATAAAAAAAAATGCAATAGATTTGGTGGACGTGAATGGCGGTCACTTTACCAGTTGTTCATTTGTTACATCTCAGCTTGTGTATAAAAAAAGTATAGATTTTTACATAAATTTTGCGATATACTTTTTGTGTTGCTCATTAATTTTTGTCTTTGTTAGCTCCGGCTAGCTACAAGTTCACGTAATCCAGCTAAGGACACGCACGTCTCTCACATGTAACAATGTGTAATTACAACCTTCATTTGTTTCTTTTAGATTTTATAATTAGCATGTTCGAATGTAATTCGTTTTAACTCAGACGGAGTTGCTTTTTGATCATGAAATTTTTTAATATAATAAATAATTAATAATGTATATATATATATATATATATATATATATATATATATACATATATGTGCCTTAAATCCTATGCCTTGAGCTTGCTAGAGCTGTATGCTCTTGGCTATTTGGAAAGAGAAATTCTAATTTCATTTTACCTGCCTAAGGCGAGAAGAAGTATTTTGTAGCGTTCACCTCTTTTTCGTACACTTACGTTGATTAACGCTATGTTACTAGGCATCTAGATCCGACGTGTTTTTCTGTTCCTTTGATTGCTTGAATTTAATTGTACATTGTTTAAATTATGCAGTGTACACATGCGGAAGTTATTTAGCAATTAACTTGCATACAAATGCATAAAATAGTTAACTGCATTGTGTTTTGCACAAGTTAATGTTGTTCATTTACTTCGTGAATGATTTATCAAATACAGTCTATAATCTAATTAGAAATAATTGCACAATGACTGAAAATCAAAAATATTTAAATAACACCGCGTAATATGTACAACATTGAAAAGTAAACATAGACGAAAAAAAAAACTAACCGGGCTAATTCCTCAAAACTGGCGATTTGCCAAATGTTTACGTACATGTGTACGTAACATTTCGCGTTTTGCGTAACCTCAAAACTGACGATTTGCAAAGTGTTTACGTATATGTGTGCGTAATATTTCGTATTTCGCGTAACTTCAAAACTGACGATTTGCAAAATGTTTACGTATATGTGTGCATAATATTTCGTATTTCGCGTAACCTCAAAATTGACGATTTGCAAAATGTTTACGTATATCTGTGCATAATATTTCGTATTTCGCGTAACCTCAAAACTGACGATTTGCAAAATGTTTACGTATATGTGTGCATAATATTTCATATTTAGCGTAACCTCAAAACCTCAAAATTTATGTGCACTACCAGTTTAAAAATAATTTTTCATCAATCGTTATTGTTATATTACGATTGACACTACATATAATTTTAATAATTTTACATATATGATGCAATGTTTTCTTAATGTACATATAAGAAACATTATTTTATTGGAAGACATTAACTTCAGACATTAACACTTATTAAAAGAAGACATTAACACTTATTTATCATACGTTTTATATGGTAGATTATGATGATACTAAATAAATTTTACTTTACAAATGATGTTTTATAGACTAAATACATTCGATTGAGGGTTAAGTCTATGGATTTTGAAAATTAACGTACTTTTGATTGCAAATTTTCTAAAGGTAAAAAGTTTCAGTTTACTAATATTTCTTTTTGAATTTGCTAATATTTCTATTAAAGTATTTAAAACAATAATTTTAATTTTTCACTTCGCAAATATTTTGGCTAGAAAATCTTTACCAGGTTTAAGACAAAGTACACAAAAACTATAAAAGACAACGAGTACAAATTGGACAAATATACTTCTACTCGTCGTAAACAAATCACATTCTGGTGCGACGGCGATCAGTTGGTTGAGCAATTGAATACTGGGGAAAACTGGAAAGTACTAATATTTTTCGGTTCTAGAGTGTAGTATAGCAAAAAGGTGACGATTGCGTGAGCGCAGAAAATTCTCAGGTTATATTTTTATTTTATGTATTTTAAAAGAAAGAGCAAAGCGGTGAAGGTGATCGCACACACTCGATTTTCATGTATTTTCGGATGTCATAAACTCAAAAACTTTAGAAGAATACTTTCCTTAAAACGCTTCAATGACTTATCGCCAGCATATACATGTATGCATGAAATTCTGTATGTGCTATAGATTCCTTCACCGAAAACATTTTTTGCATAATTTACACTTGACTCTGGGTTAGGGTTAGTATTTTATACCTGTGCAAGTTTCGTGCATACCGCATTTATAATTTAGAAGCAAGAAGGTGGTGACAGACACGCGGAAGAAAAACCGAGTGAGAGTAATACGGTTGAGTTTGATTCTTGTATTAGGTGTAATATTAGGGTATAGTATTAAGATTCGAGTAAAAGATTCGTAATTAATATTTAATTTAATGTGACCTAATTAAAAATACTTTTCATTACTGTATCAACTATTTTATGATCTTGTCTTGTTTTTTTTATGAACTAAGAAACTTTTAAATATTTTTAAAAATTTAGTAAAAGCATAAGTTTTAAATAATAATTAATACAATTTCTATCTAATTTCTAATTTATTAATATTCTGAAGCCAGTGGTGACGTTGTGTTTAATTTATTAGGTTAATTTTTAATTTTATAGTTATTAATTTCTTTTTTCTATGAAATAGATATTCATAATTTCTTATATGGAACATAAAATTTTGTGACAGGATTTGGATTTTCTAAAGTATTTTTTTAGTTCATTTGGATTTTCTAAAGTTATAACGACTTCTTATAGATATTTGAAAGCCACAGCAGTTATTATACTCCCAAAGAAAGTTTTTACAACCAATAAGAATTTTTAATTAACTGAATAAAAGATAATTTTCCACTCCAAGAAAATTACTCAATTCGGACTACATGTCCTCATTGAAATGAAAAATTGAGTATAGAGACTTTCATTATTGAAATTGGGGTAGTATTAATGTTATACAAAAAATGAAGTATATATTTTTCGGTTTTAATTGTTGCCCCGTTTAATTTTAACCGAAAACGAACATAAAATTTAAATGAACTGACTCCCAGAGTTTTAGTATATTTTCGATTCGGAGTTTGAATATAATTTAGCTTATGAAACAGGTTTTAGAAAATAAAAGGTTTTATACTGAAGAAATTATGAGGGAAAATTATAATTTCCCTGTTCAAAACGCGTTCTCAATTTAACTACTGAAAGGCGAGCTAAAATCTTTTATTCTGTACTCCTATATCAATCACTTACTATTTTTTGTCGTATTCCTTCGTCTTCTGAATTATCTTATTCTGTATGTCGTCCCGATTCTATGTGATTATTGAATTTATTGTTTTACAAATGAAAAGTTTTTTATTTTAGTGTAATGTAATTTGTTGCAGTAAATAGATTTGTTCAGTTTTGGTTATTAGAAAAAAAATTATTTATTTTAATACGTTCTCTTAAGACATGGTAGTCGAACGCTAATAGAAGAGACAATGCGATTTTCGCGGTAGGCAGCGAAGGTGATACTTTTTATCACTTCTCTATAAAAAATACAAATAAATCTTTTGTATTTTTTGTCCTGTTTACTCTTATGCAAAGAGAATGATGAAAGAGTGAAATAGACCAATTTTTTTCGCTACCCGCCAACTTTACCTCCACTCTAAGTGACTCGCGCGTATCCTTATAAATTATCATAGATGAGGTCTCTAGTAAGCCCGCTGTGCTCCGACAGGACGGTCACACTTTATGCCAAAATACGTCAGTATACGTTAATTTCAAATAAATAATTAATTTTTGGCACAATATTTTGTCAGCTCAGAAAATTAATTTAGTGAAATAATAATAAAATTACATTTTAAATGGGTAAGATAAAGAGATATGGGGGATATTGATAAAAACGAAAATATTTTTTTAGCAATAACATTTAATCCAGTAATAGTAAATTAGTCCAATAATAAAATTTAGTTTATGTAATACAACGTCGTTTTAAAAGTTTCACAATTAAAAATGGCTCTGTTAACAAAGGTACATTTTGAATCATGCTGTATTCGCTGCCTTGTGCTTGTATCTACATACGTAAACGCCGAAGTATCCGCTCGTAGGTTGGAAAACGAGATTACGGATACATTTTCCGACAGTTTGGAAATTTAGTTTGTAATATAACTCGGTAAAGTGGCGGGCGCCGGCGGCCGGCAGATGGGGCGGCAAGTTTCACCAGGGCAAGTTTCGGAAAAAAAATCGACTCGCCCGCGCCGGGGCACGGAATTAGGGCGCGCCGTGTCGTGAATATCCAATTATGTCGGCGCGTACGCGTGGGTCTCCCCAGGCTACGCTTTGACGGCGCAGTGTTGTGATAGATAGGTGCCGCCATAATTATGAAATCGCTTTGTGAGAAAAAAAAATGTACAAGAAAGCGAGTAGATATTTGTGGAATTAGGTGATAACGCTACGTAAGCTAGGAAATATGCTTTAGCCGAGAGAAGGTATGTACATGAAGACAGTGACAAGTTTTGTAGCTAAGTTACATTCCTCTTTTTTTAATGTCCGACCAAAAATATTATTAAAATAAGCTCGATTTTTCAAAAATCTATATGTCATATTTTTTCGGTTGCCAGTTTGTTAGTTTTTCAAGGTTTAATTTTTTTATCTTGTTTTATTTACTTTATAGTTTCTTTATGTTCCTTTCAGTATTCCATTCAAATGAATAAACTGGTTTGAGTGCAGCTTATTATTTTTCACTTAACAATATATTAAGAATACATCATATCAAATAATATGGAACATGCATGTAATTTTTTTATATTTTTAAATTCACTATTTACATCGTTATAGCGTGGTAAACATATAAATACCGTTGAAAATATTTGAACTAAATTAACAAGAAAAAAAATTTAAAACCGTCAATAAATTTAAACTGTTTAAAAACCGCTATTTTTGCGCGCCATGGATGCTGTGCTCAGCGTTTGTTTACTGTAGATGTTCTCGTTACTTTAAACATATTTCCAGTATAATAGCCATAAAAGTGGCTCAAAAGACAGTTTACAAGTACTGTATTATTGCTAGGTGCAAAAATACTATAAGAAGTGCACCTGATAATGTGTCTTTTCATATCCCGAGAGCTGCAAGAATATGAAAACCATGGTTCGAGGTTATGAATAGAGATTAAATATTTCCAATAAGTTGTTTACATTGTTGTGAAGATCGTTTTATTGCAAGTATATTTTATTTGGATAGCTAGTATGATTTCAGTTAGTCATAAATGAGTTTTTTATTTAATGTCAAGCACATAAGCAGTAAATAACTCTGTACATAAACTAGTTTACAAAAGTTTAATACTACTTTTGTTGTTTTTTTGTTTTTTAGGTTAAGAAAAACCTACGTAATATTGCCAAAATACATAAAAAGTGTCTTGATTGAAACATAATAAACTTGAGGGAACATAAATAACATTACATATAAATTAATAAAATATAGGCGGTATACAGTAATGTTTTTAAAATATTATAGGTTATGTTTACTGCTCTCTACTTGACTGTGAGAGCATTTCTGCATAAAAAAGTATATAATATATTATTATAATCAAGTGCATCTTCATGTGTCATGCGCGTGCATGACACATGAAGATGAATTTAATTATAATCATATATTATATAATCATATATCGCATGCGCATGCATTTAGTAATAACTTCTTTAAAAATAAAATGCACCTTGCATTTTATTTTTAAAGAAGTATAACTAAAATTACGGTTCTCAACATATGAATGAAGGCACTGAAAATAAAAAAAAACTGCAACTGTTTTTTTCGAGTGTCACTAAAATATGCATTAAAATGATTTTCGTTTTTTCAAAATATGTTTTTAATCCTGCATTTATTGCTGGTGAAAACATCAGTTTGCATTCTTTTCGGTATATTTTCTGTCCTTAAAGGACTCTTCAGCGTTTTTGATACATTTTAATGAAACAAAAAAAGAATAACAAAGTAAAACCTACCGAGACGTCATATATGACGTGTAATATGACCCTCCCAGGATAAGTTTGTGAACAAGTAGAATATTAAACTATGAATTGTAAATTGCACCTCATAGTTTAATATTCTACTTGTTAAACTATTATCAATAATCTGAAACGTTCACAAACGTATCCTGGGAGGGTCATATTTTATATACTTACCCGACTACACGGGCGAGAAGGGTACTGTTTTTCGGTTATTTGTGTATGGGTTTTATCATTTTAAAGCCTTAATGGCTGTATGAATTTTGATATTTAAGGCATCACTGGATTCATCATCGTATCCCGAGTGACATATGATACATGAAATTTCTCAAATTCTCATGTGCATAGCTTGTTAGCTTTAACGTCCTTGTGAACTTTTTGTATAAAGTAACGATAAAAATATAAATAATATAATATTCTTGTTATTATACACACTTAAGAAAAGAACGCCGTTATAAACTAGTTTTCTATTGAATTTTCTATAATATTACTATGACAATAGATTATTTCTATAATAATTTCATTCCTTTCATTTTAATAAATTAACCAACCACAAAATCTATTCACAATTAAATGAAACTACGTGATGTAGTATTATTTCTACTTTCTTTAAATTTCTTTAACCACGACCTAGGTTTCGTTGTATTACAACATCTTCAGGTGGGATATTGGCAAAGTGGTGTTGTAATACAACGAAACCTAGGTCGTGGTTAAAGAAATTTAAAGAAAGTAGAAATAATACTACATCACGTAGTTTCATTTAATTGTGAATAATGAATTTCTACAAAATTAACGCCAAATGTATTCAACACAAAATCTATGAAAATATTCATTGGCAGTGTTAAAATAATATGTCATTGTTCGTTGGATTCTTTACAAAATCGACTAACTAGCATTGCATTGCGCATTCACTTGATGGCAGCCTTTGGGTGTGACGTCTTCATCTTCTTTGACAAAGTCTAGGTCAGCAAGGCACACACTTGAAGAGATTTGTAGCGAGCGAAGGTCTCAAATGCGTTTTTTCGACGAGTTTTCATATTTTCAGTAAACGTTGAGAAAGTCTTAGACTTTTGCTCCTTTTTGTTCGCTTTTTACGTTAGGTTTATTTAAATTTTTTAATTCGCTTTTGAAATAAACGTTTATTGATCTAGTTTTTCATTATTAATATATATTGTTATGTCTGAATATTCACTTAATCCTTTCGATGTTCTGGTATTGTTTAAATTATTAGTGTACATAGAGTGTTATTTTAACATATTGAGTTATGTTTGCTATTTTATAATAATAAACATTCGATTCATAATTTTAAAATAACAATTGCGAAGTGTAAGGGATTTTAATATTTCCAATATTCCAAATATATTTCCAATTTTTACTTTATTTATGGCTATTGTATTTGTATTCAATATGTTGCTATAGTTTGGTACGTACAGTATACAAGTATATATAAGTGTTTGTGCGTGTATATTAGTAGTATTATTACGTAGTACTCTAAACATATTTAATTCGGACGAGATAGACATTTCTTAATTTCTATGAAATATGTTTAAATAAGAAAACTAAATTATAAGCAAATTTATCTTTGGACTTTGTTTGTGTAGGAAAATTGGATAGATTTAACGTAAATTACAGGTATTTATATAGTAGGACAATGCTAGATACTCTTCGCATTGTGTCCCAAGAAACTTGCATTTTTATACGGTCAAGTAATTACATCACCGCTAATGTGTAATATGGTATTTTATCATCACCGCTTAAGTCAGAAAGTCAGAAGTAACGTGAAGGTAAAAATGGATAAATATTTTTTGTGAGGGTTTGTCTTTACGTTAATAGGTCGAAAGTAAAAATAAACTTGTGATTTACGTGGAAATTAATTGAAATAAGAAAAAGAATGGAAGGGTTTGGTTTCACAAATATATCTAATTCATTTGTGTATTTAGTTGTTTTTTCTTATTGATCCCGTATGGCATTTTGTCACCGTCATGAGATTATATTTAAATAAGAAAATTATCTCGTATCTTATTTTTCATATTTTACTTATATGGAAAGTAAATTAAATAAAAAAAATAAGTCATGAGATAGATGAAACGTTCCAAGAATCAATTTTATTTCACTTGTGTATTTCGTTATTCTTCCTAACACATTCCACATTCTTGCGTTTAATATATTTACATAACATAAGTTGGTAATTTAAAAAGAATATCATAGAGCAAATCACTTTATCTTTGTGGTTCTCCTTATCAAGGTTTGAAGTGTGTCTTTGTGTTTGCTGCATTTATTGATCAATATAAATATCTCAGCGGAGACAATATTTGATCTCTTTGTACAGCGTTAGGTTTAAAACGTAATGTTGAGTATAGTAATTTAATTGCAAGTTCAATATTGTATATTTTATACAACAATGGGCCTACAACTTGGTTCGCATGTAATTAGGAAAAAAATTGTATTTTTTTCTCTCCTACATATTACTCCTGAGTATGTACTATTATCATACCAAATGTCATCAAAATCCTTTCTGTAGATTTTGCGTGACCCGCTCAAATTAACATACAGACAAACGACCAACATTTCTAAAAACAGTTTTTTCGGCTTCTATTATCATTCTATGCGCTAAATCAGTCATTTTTTTAAAAGTTTTTCTGTGTACAAAATATACTCTCTTATAATTTTATTATATGTATAGATTTTGAAAAATGATAACAGAATAATTTCTAACACTTGCTAAATTAAATCGTATACAAATGCTAAAGTACTTGCTGGAATACTCATTTCCATAGTTATATATATATTTCCATGAAGAGTTGATGCAAAATTTAATTTTATTAAGAAATTCCAAGAATACTAGTACATAGAATTATTCTTATATCTGTGAAACCCACGGTCTAAAAATTAAGGGAGAGGGGAAATATTGTACATCACTTTTACGCTTAATATTTCTGAAAATGGCTTAAAATTGAAAAAAAAATGGCAATAAAACTTTTCATCCTCATTTTTCATGAAGAGGGAGGCACATTCTATTTGCAAAGCAGACTGGCAGAAGTCTATATATTGTTGACCTATGAAAATAAAAATCATACTCTTAATTAGAGAAAATGAAAAAAAAACATTTCCCTTAAAATTTTATTTAAATCGACAGTCAGAAAAATGAGAAATCTTGTTATTGTTATTAAAACTTACGTTATGATAGTTTGTAAATACTATTTCTAAGGAAATCTGAAGTGGCAAGATAAAAACGTGTAGATTGTGTCCTGCTGTATCCTCCATATACAGATGGAACATTTAGTTTGTTACGTAAGAAAAATTAATTTTGACAACGGAACAGTTGTCAATGTCAGTTAACAGTTTATTTTTAAATAATTTAGGCAATGGCTACACTTAAATAAACAATCTGTATTGATTATTTTTTGTAATAATTTTTAAAAAGTTATTACATATTTCCTTAAATTGTTATTGTTATTTTTATTTCTCATTAATAATTATTGATACAGTGAAAATATAATGCATGGGTATTTATGAAAAAAATATCTTTCTTGGTTTTGTATAATGGTTACAAATTTATTTTTTTTTATTTTCCGGTTCATTAATCGCAGAATTGTTTCCTTTTTTAATTTCTAGAAAGTGTCAGTTTATTAATAATTGTATTCTACTTCTGTAACACTAGCTACATTTTCGCTGATCTCCTTTCATTTACGTAGATCTAAAAGAGCAGAAAGCTTCACAGGCTGTGATAGAGGAACGGATGGACGGAGACGTTGAATTTATAATGATAAGGAATCGTTTTACTAAGGAACTTTCAAAAGAATTATTGGATTTTATATGGTAAAACTTTATTATTATTTAAAAACAAGCAGTGTTGAAAATATTATAAGACATGAACAGGACTTATAAAAAAACTTGCTAAAATAGCCTATGTAAGTGGATGAAGCAAATAAGTCGTATCATGATTAAGGTATGCGGATATAGATGGGATTGAGTCTGTTAGAGAAAAATTGATTGACACAGTCCAAAACATACGAAACAGAGTTTGAATATAGATTGGAAAAATGTCATTGATATGAAAAAAAGGAAATTTGATTTACGTGCTTTCGTGATTCCGAAACATATTAATTCTGTCGGACATTTCCGTCGAGTAACCGGCGGAGTTTAATATTATGTCAAATGACAATGAATAATTGTCTCGCATTGGTATACCGTCACAAATATGCACACGGGTATATGTAAAAGTACGTACATGAGATTGATTGTTCTGAGTAATAGTCGATATTTATCAGTTGTGTTGTATATTCCAATCTTTCTCTCCTTTTTAAATATATTTTATGGTAAAAAAATGGTACGGTATTTGGACACATCCTTAAAAACTAAAGCTTTTAAAGCTTTCTGGAACTTTATAATACCATTGCCCAGTATCTAATTGAAGTCGCGTATATGATACTTAAATAAACACCGATGAGTGGTTTAGAGCTGAAAGAGTTATATTACATTGCTCCATAAATTTATCAATCTCCGAAAGTATAATTTTTAGAACTTTCTTTTAAAATGAACTCTTGTCTTATTATAAGAATTAGTGGTTTAAGACTATTATTATGATTTTTGTGATTAAATGTTTAATTTTTTTGAAATATTCATATATGATAAGTGTAAATAATCTATTTGATATTTAGAATTCAAAAATGGGTTAAAAATTTGGTCAGAAAAAAATGTACTTTCGATCTACCCTATTGAATTTTATTTCTGATAAGTCTTGAATTAAAAATTCTGTTAATGCGCGTTAGAGCACGCGAGAGTAGGGTGTTTAGCAATTTCACAAGAAATAAACTTTTTAATACAACATACCTCAAATAATTTTAAATGAAAATTGATCTTGTTAATTTAAAATTAAGTGATATTTTCAAAATCCGTTTTCACTTTTGTTCCGTACCTTAAAAGGAAAAAAAATAATCCTTTTATGATCATTCGCTTGTCTATCCATTTATCTGTCTGTTACAAGTGTTTATGTAGAAACTTGAAATTTAGCGTAGTGGCAGAGCATATTAACTTGCGTACATATCACAGTTAATACTCGACAAAATCTATATGCAAACTTATGATGGGGGCATTGAAGTATTCAAATATTTTTAACTTTATCTGCGGGCGTTGGGTATGAGTTAACATTCTTAGTTATTAAAACTCCAATACTATTCATTTTACGAATGAGAGCAATAAAAATATACTCGTATATATATATATATATATATGCATTATATGTGTGTATATATATATATATATATATATATATATATATATATATATACCACTCCCCCCCGATCCGGGTTTGATTCTCGGAGCGGGGCTGGACTAGTGTTTTGGTTGACTAAGAGATTGCTCTCGTCTCAATAAGTCCGCTATATGTATCAATTGTACACACTAAAGTATATAAATAAATAAAGGAATGCATGCCATCTAAAGTAGAACAAAACGTGAGGCTGCGTTAGCCGTAAAGGCGTTTACCTTTATACTATATTATTCCCACCTTCCACCCGGATTATCTTAAGGACCCGTAAAATCCCCTTCATACTAAAGGGGTGGCCTTCGAAGGTCCCCTTATTAGTGTCCCGTATCTACGACGGAGTGCTTCCACCCATCTGGGTTAATTATACTACAAAATTATGAGCCCATAGTTTGTCATTCTAGGATTGGGTGACAGCTGCTTCTAATTTCTACTATTTGTTTGTTTTGGCAGTTCACGTAGTATTGATAAAAAGGAAGATTATTATCTATCAACACATTACACTGATCATGCATAAAAATACTGTGTTGCTGTTTTATTGTTGATATTCTATTTCAATAATACTTTTTAAGTGGCCGCGATCCGCTTTCCATACACGATTTGCTAAAGATTTCTCCGTTGGCTCGTGGGAGGCCTTTTATTTTCCTCTATCCATCAGTATGCATATTCTAAGATGTTCAATTAGCAACATTTATCTTCCGCACACGAATAAGACCTCAAGGGGTTACAGGACCTTAAGAGGTTATTCCTGCATATTAATAATTTGAATATGTAACTTAAAAAGTACCTCATAGGCGAAATTATATTTTTGTTTCTTTAACTGTGACTGGAATAATGAATGCTTTTGAATGAATATAACCTGATCCTAGTGGCTCATTCACTTCAAAATGTGACCGAATTATTGTTACCTTTTCCCGACATATATGGAATTAAACCTCAGTCTTAGTTTAAAATTAATCGAACCCTAAAAAAATTATGAAAGTGTAATTAATGCTTCAACATAATAATTAAAGTAAGGAATTTGGCATAAGTTACTTCGTCGCAATTTGTACAGTTGAACTCAGTATCAATGATGAACTCTTTACTCAAATTTGCTATTACTTCTTTTCACTGTACCGGTAATTACAAAAAATCATATGTAATTTTTGTATCTTAAGCAATAAAGAAGAATGTCAGTTCTCATTAAAAGATAAAATTAAAATTGGGTTATTTTCTTGCTATGAAAATCAATAATTACTAGATTGGACTGGAACTTACGTAGGTGCATACCATATATACATATTTTAGTATAATATAAACATAATATACTCTTCATGTAAACATACTCGTATCTGTGTTATTTATAAATTCAGATTGTCTATTTTTAAATTGTCAAATCCATAAGCACTACATAATTTTTATAATGTATTGCGTAGAGATGTACTTAAGTCTCATACGTTAATTTCCACCACACGAGATCAATCGATTCGTTCGTCTAGTTGAGCCGTAGTCAAATATAAAGCTGCTCGCTCACCTGTGCTCGTATTGTGCGGCGGAGCAGGGCGCGCGGTGGGCGTCCAGCCGGGCGCGTCTAATGTTCAAAGCGCCGCCCGACAACGGCGTAGGGCGGGGCGCGTGAATAAAACCAAACAGTACCTGGTTTTAGTCTGGCTTTCATCGAGTGTAACCTTTGGGATAGTTAAGTTAGTTTGGTGATGTTTTCTATGATGCTAATTTAAGACGCGGTTGCCGGTGAAGTGACGTTCTTTATACTAATTAACTCCAGACCAAATTATACATAGTATATACATTTATTGTTTATCGTTATTTATATAAATTAACATACATATAAAATTATATATATATATATATATATATATATATATATATACATATATATACATATATATATATAACATTAACATACGAATATTTTTATATATTTAAAACTAATGGCACCATGAAAAAATATTTAAAAATTACCGTTAAGGTTTTAAAAGTCATAAATTAAAACATTGTTTGAGATTAATCCATATACTTCCAATGAGTTAGAATTTGAAACTTCAGAAAGTTATTAAACGGCAAAAATGTTAGCTGAAGGGATTATCAAGCTTAAAAAATCAAGTCATCATTCATTCAAGTCAATCATTGAAGTTAAAAAAACTAAACCCTAAAACTAAAAGAATAAATAAAAATCGATTGTTAGAAAAAATTACAATTATAACTAGACAATTTGTTTGCAGAATGATTAATAAAGCAGAAAAAATTTGAAACAAAATCCGTTAAAATGCGAGACAAACTTACATGATTAGAATTCAGGGCCAATATCAAATTACTGTAGTTAGATTTATTTTGAAAATGGATAAGGCATCTTTAAAAAATAACCATTTTATATTTTTGAGAAATAAACGCTTGATTTTGCCTAAGATTTACAGAACGTTGTCCATCCACAGATTAAATATGTAGAAAAATTGTTGAACTAATACAGTTATTTTACAGTATTTACTTTGTTAAATGTGATTTTTTTTAATATGCATCAAGCCCATGGACTTAATATATTCGTAGAATATTAAGTCTATGATCAAGCTACATATTTTTCAAATGTTCATTTCGTATATTGAATATTATGTTAAATGTACCATTCATTGCGAAGGTGATAGTCTAATATCTTATATAAGGATGTGAATCTTAAGTCTTGAGTTGTTTTTTTTCTCATAAACCGATTCATTTCAAATACGACGAAAATAAATACATTTACATTTTCTAACAAAAAAAATATATATATAAATCTAAAAACATCGTAATGCTTTCAATCAAAATGTATTTGATTTAATATTCTCTCTCACAACCAGTAATTGGGTTTGTTGTAATTGGTAAAGATAGGGCGAATTAGTAACTTTCAAAGCAACGGCTTCCTATAAATTATTTGAAAGCTATTGACCAAATATTGTTGGAAATTAATCCCTGGAGCCATATCTCCATATCTATAATATGGAGATATGGATATTGAAAAATGTATATTTATCTAACTCTAACCTATTGGTGGCGTTAGTTGCCGCGTTACTTATAAGTAACGCGTACATCCGAGGGGTTAAGCAAAATTTGAATTATTTGGTAATGATTGCTTTTGTATATTTATTTTGTTAAGGTATACGCTAGGTTGATTGCGTATCTATATTGCAATTTTATTGCATGTGGACATGATTGTCATACTGTAAAAATATATCAAATAGTGAAATAAACGAGTTTTTTTATTGATTAGTGCTTTTTTCGTTTATTATTCAAATGATATATCCTTTTTTATTATTATTCGGAATTAAATGAAACTACGTGATGTAGTATTATTTCTAGTTTCTTTAATTTCTTTACCACGACCTAGGCTTTGTTGTTTTATAACATCTTCAGGTGGACTGTTGAAGAAGCAAAGATTGAAGATGTTGCAATACAACGAAACCTAGGTCATGGTAAAGAACTTAGAGAAAGTAGAAATAATACTACATCACGTGTTTGATATAATTGTGAATAATGAATTACTACAAAATTAACGCCAAATATATTCAATATTATTACTCGGAATATAATATTTTAACATTCTCTTGAATATTAAGTGTTGTATTTTTTCAAATTTCCAGTAATCATAATAACACTCAATGTGATTTAATTATAATTAGTTAATAAGACAATTTCAAAAGTAAACAATTTTCACTAAGGCAACGGCCGATGACATCACTAGTTCAATGAAATTTAATGCTCGTTTTTTCTTCAATATTACATTTGATTTGTTTAATATATATTTAAAGTAAAAGAAAATTGGTTCTATGTGTACAGAGGAGGTATTAATTACTTTTTATTTTAATAAATATAGATTTATTATTAACATATCGATTTTAAAATTTTCTTCTTTGTTATTTATTATGTAATAAAAACCTTGTTAATTATGAGTATAAATAGCACTACGAGAATTCCGTTTATACTTAAGCACTTATGACCATTTATGTGACTATATACCAAGCCTTGCCTCTAGAATTATCCTACATAATATTAAAAAAAATGGTTTTTGAATCCTTATAACCTTTCCAATTCCGCACTTCAAAACGAAATGAGCATCCGGCAAAAAATCTAGAAAAAAACATTTTCACCAAAATAAGTGTGTAAAATGTGACCCAGTCCCAGTTTCATATTGAATCAGCTATCTCGTACTTTGTCACAAATATGGTTGGAGGATATTACATCAATAATAGCAGATTCATTCGAATTATGGCAGAAAAGACGTAACGTGACCACACTAACGGCATGAATACTATAGTTATCTTTCTCTAACGAATGCGCGCAGTTTGCCTGTAACTTTCTAGGACACGGAAAACATTCCATTTTTGCCTTTACCTCCGGAAATACTTTTCCGATTATATTATAAAAACAATAAATACAAATAGCCTGTAATTTGTATAGTTCCAATTAAATTAGTTTGTATTTAATTTTTTTGTAAAACGCAGGTTTTAAATATAAGGCCATTTTATTTTTTTTTGTTTTTCTGGGCATTATGAAATATATAACTTCATAGATAATTAGGTGCTTATTTTAGACTTTATATATCTTTGAAAGCGCTCATTCGTGCACACGTATACACATACATACACACATATCCCGGTGTGATTCGTGCTTATCTACTAATATTTTCTTTGAAAATACTTATACCCATACTTTGATTTACGCTATCCTGGATATTAACATTTTCATCGTTTTGATGAAATTACAAACCAAGATACCCTTACAAGATCCGTTGTACGTCAACCTGTCACCGCAATTCTTCTCAGAAACAATTCATGCAAATACTTGAAGTTTTGTATAGTGGTACAACATACTAACCAGCCTATATTTCAATAGTTAACGCCCAAAAAATACTCATTTGGTAATTTTAGATACGCACTCGATTTTTTTTTGTTCCAGAAATATTGTTGACACTATCCCTAAAAATATATAATCCCTTTCTCCACACTATCCCCTAAACTACTGAATTAAAAAATTATGAACAAAACCAGCGTCATTAGAAGTTTACCTCCAGTTTACCGAGCAATTATGGCGATGGTCTTAAATTGGTTACATTTTGAGATATTCACGGTATATTTAAATCTTTGAAAGATATTTTAGGCAATATATTCACGAGGCGACAAATTCTTACATATGTGTATATATATATATATATATATATATATATATATATGTATATATATATATGTATATATATATATATATATATATACACATATATATATATATATATATATATATATATATATATATATATATATATATATATATATGTATATGGGTGCTAGTTTCTTTCATATAGATCCAATTTTCTTTTAATATAAATATACATTAATCACATTAACTTTGATATTGAAGAAAATACAAACTTCTAAAATATTCAAGGACATGTTATAATATTATAATCCGAGTAATAGAAAAAAAAACTTTTTTTCACTATTTGATGTATTTTACAGTCTTGCGATTGTGTGCACATCCAAAGAAATTACAACACAGATACGCAATCTACTTAGCGTATGCCCTCAAAAAAAATATACAAAAGCGATTATCACCAACTAATTCAAATTTTGCTTAATCCCTTGGGCATACGCATTACTTATAAGTAATGCGGCGACTAACGCCACCAATACGTAATCAGGTTAGAGTTTATAAGAAGCCATTGCTTTCAAAATTACTAATTCACCCTATCTTTACTGGTTACAACAAACCCAATTACTGATTGCGTTTGATATATATTTATATATATATATATATATATATATATATATATATATATATATATATATATATACATATATATATATATATATATATATATACTTATATATATATATATATACCGATCATCTGAGTTTCCACGATTCACGAAATGTCTATTTAACAAAGTCTCTGACCATATATTCTTTGAGTCTTTTTGTTTGGATTGCCACCTGAGATCTCTCAATGAACTCTCGTTCAATCACGCTGCGGTTCTCACGTTTTCACAATTCCCAGTCACTTACCCACTCACTTGTATATTTAGTCTCTAACAGCATTGTTAAATTAACACATACTCTGAGGCGTGTTCATCTATCGGTATTTGTGAAAATAACATATTACCCTGTTGGTAAAAATAAGAAACAGTTAATTAAAGAATCTGGTTTTTCTCCATGTCAACACCCACGTACATCTCGCTGTCCAACACATAAATACACTGGTACTGTAAGTATATATGGCAGACTGTTTATTTAACGAAAGCGAAGGATATTAATTCTTATTAAATGAAGTAGAATAACGGAAAATTGTAACCGCCCTCTATAAAAATCTATTTTCCAGAGATATATAAGTAAAGTAAGTCGGATAAAAATAGAAGTTTGGGTGTCTTGTTTTAAAAACGCTGCTTAAATAATGAAAGATATATTTAATTATTATATATTTATTTATAAACACCCATTTATTGATACATTATATGTAATATATTTGTAACGATAAGAATTTAATGGTTTAATATGGTTTAAACTTTTAGACTAAACATGAATACAAAAGTATAAAAGAACTACTAAAAATAACAACGACACCTTACGATAAAATTACTTTCACTCATCATAAACAAATCGAACTCTGGTGCGATGGCGAGAGGTGGTTGACCAGCTGAATGCATTGGAGAACTAGCGAGTTCTGATATGATTCGGTTCTAGAGGGTTGTATAACAAACAGGTGATGATTGTGTGAGCGAAAGAAATTGTCAGATACGAAGAATGAAGGTTTTACTCAATAATACAGGGCATAGGATTTTTCCTTTTAATAGCTGGAAAATTAATTTCATAATCGCAATGTCTGTTCTGAGTTGTAGAGAATTGAAAATTAGTATACCCAGTATACAGATATTGGAGGAAAATCTTTGCACGCGTTCAGTCATCAAGATGTACTTGACTTCACGTGAGATCCAAATAATGGAGCTTGGTTCTTATTGGTTTTGCACTAATAAAGTGTACAGCAGGCGAAATGATGACACAAACTGAAAATTCTTTGAATTATGCAACACAAATCCAAGTTTCCTAACTGTTTTTGCTACATCCGCCATATGCCTATATATTAAAATTATATACGGAAAATTGGAAAAATCTGCAATAATATATTTGATATTGAATATATTTGGCGTTAATTTTGTAGAAATTCATTATTCACAATTAAATGAAACTACGTGATGTAGTATTATTTCTACTTTCTTTGAGTTTTTTACTACGACCTAGGTTTCGTTGTATTACAACATCTTCAGGTGGGCTATTAGCAAATATATGCTACATCACGTAGTTTCATTTAATTGTTTATATATTTGATTTCCAAAGTTTAATTGAATTTACGATTTTTTTTTATTTAAGCAATATTATTTAAATGTTTTGTTCATTGTGTCGTATCAAATTAATATGTATACCATACCATATTAAAAAAAGCATGCAAATTGCTGGTCTAACTACTACCTTATAATAATTACGTACAGAAAATTTAATGACTATCTTAAGTAAAGGAAATATAACGAACTAATGTACGTGAGATAAGTAGAAATTTATTGGTGATACGTAAAAGTCAGCCCTGAAATGTACCTGATTTCTTTATATAAGTCACAGTAACGAATTTAGACTGAAGTAGATATTAATTGCCGGATATTTAAGTAAATAATTAAAATTTTCATCGAGCGTTTATAAAAGATGTATCATTCGAGATTTGTAAGTAAAAAGTTATTTTTACAATGTTTTTCTTTTCCCAATCAAATCAATTGGTTACGACTTTTCGCTAGTCGGCTGAGATATATTTCTTACGAAATTTATATTCCTCGTATTATTGAGAAATTCTTAATTCGTCTTGAAGATCGTGCTATCGTGATCGATTACACTGAAATTATTCATTAAATTCGATTTTTTTAAAATAATTACACTAGATTATTATCTATGAACGAATAATAAAATAAACTTTTCGAGACTCGTCACTATTCAGTACGTTGAATATAAATTGTATCAAATTTAGTTTGCTAACCATTACGAAAATTGAAATACATAGGCTTTAAGTTTAATGTTTCTGTTATTGTGTACCAAAATAAATAAAATAATTTAAATACGTTATAGGATCTTACCGAGACACAATGTCTTAAAAGGATATTTGTTCCGCAAGAAACGACACCAAGATAAGGCCCATTTAACCTGTCTTTTATAAACCTCGTTGCCGATATCGTAAAGAGAAAATTATATATCTCATTCAAATCAGGCGGCGGCCGTAAATCTCAATAATTTGTATACTTCATAAGATGTCATTTCCGGCGAGCGTGAGGGAAATCCCCCATTTAATATGACGTTATCTCTTGTTTTGTCAATTTTACCACGTAATTCTTCCGATATTCCAATGGTGTACTTAAGATTCAAGGCATACTTTATTGAAGACGAGGTATATATGTGTTTATAAATATTTTATAGACATGAATTTTGGTAAATGTTTAGTGTAAACGCAAAAAAAGACTGAAATAAGTTTTATTCTGCAATAAAAAGCAACGGCGAAGAACAGAACACGATTTAAATTTCAATTGAACTAATATTCAGGAATAATAATATTATTATTCTCTTTCGTTTCTTGTTAACCTAAAGTTGCTTTAATTAATATCATAAATATAAAAATGTTTTGCTCGTATAATGTTTCAAACTAGCATGTAGCTTATTCGCGGAAAAATACACATTTACTTAAAGAACAACTTTTCTTGTTATACTATATTGTTTATACCTTTCATATTTTCACTAGATAATTCTAATCTTAAAACATTTCATTGTGCGACGATAATCATAAAAACCGGCCACATGCGAGACTGATTTGCGCACGAAGGAGTAGTATCAAACAGTGTTAACCTTATAAGTTTTATATTTCTCAAAGACACTATGAAAAAGTCAAAGTTCGGTGCCGAAAATATTCCATATTTCAAAACTACATAAAATATATAATTCAAACTACTTTTCTTGAAAGTTTATTTAAAAATTTTACTACTTTTAATTTTTTCACAATTTTATACACATTAATTAAAAAGTTAGAGAAAGGGGGCACACTTTTTAATATTTTAGAAGCGCATATCTCATCAACTATTAACCTAAAATAAAAAGTTATTTCGGAACTTGTATACCATTTTTAAAATCCAACGAATGAGACTTCACACGCCTGTGTGCACTGGATTTTTTTTCGTCCTTTAGTTACTTATATGCGGTGCCACCCCTAATAGTTTTTTTTTATAATTTCATCATTTCATTGTGTAGCGGTTCAGAGAAGGCACCTATAATTAAAATTTCATCTAATAAATGTTTCTATTCCTTGGTAAATGAAATAAAATATTGCAAAAAAGGAAAAGAAACAAAATGCATCCCTGAATAATTACCTACTACAATCAATGTAAACACATATAGGAGTACATATCCTGATATGTAAATGTCTGTTAAATAACAGATATTAATTTAAAATAATAAATATTTTGATGTCCGTTTATTCTTATATATTTAGTGATAAGTTCTAAAACACGTCTATTGGAGGCTGTTAAGAGACTGGATCTTTTTTGCTTTGCCACTAATAAGTACCAATTGAGTGGTTATTGCTTTTTGCAACTAAAAAATTAGTAAGTAGCGATTTCGTGGTTATTGCGTTTTTATAATCACGTTCCGAATTAGAAAATATTTTCAATATAAAACTTATTTAAAACAAAAAAAAATCATATAATTCACAATTGAAGACCGGATAAGATAAATAACTACGCAGTCAATGTCAGTCCGTATGTCAGTCGTACTTTTTTCCTTCGAGTAAAATAAAACAAATGTTTTGCCTTGATATGCTTAGCAGACTTTTGTAAATTTGAATTGTTGCTATCTAAATAGCGGGAAACAACTAGGACTTTATACATTTTGATTAATACCTATTTAAAGTCGTAGTTTAAATATCTTTGATCTGATATAAAAATATATTTCTTTTGATAGAAAAGGAAAGTTTTATTTATTTTTTGGCGTTAAATTTTGCTCAGAAGAACTTTTATAAATACAAAATGATACAAAATTGTTTTTGAAAAAAAATTGACAAATTTCAGTCGTTACTAATTCTATTAACTTACATAAATAAATTTATATAAGGACTGCGAAATATTATGTATTATTATTAAAATATTTACAAAATATAATATTACTGTAATCGTGTCGAAGTCAATGTTAATGAAATGTGGTCTGAATTTTAACAATTGAAATCGATTTCGTAGTTTCAAAGTTATTTGAAGTAGAATTTTTGCTTATATTAATTTTTTATTTTAATAACATTTTTAGCAAAAACATGTTTTCTCAGTAAGCTCATATTTGGCTATTTTTCACTTTTTTAAAAATTATTACTTGTTTCTTGTATTTGTTTTATTGTTAAAACATTTATAATGTGGCTAAACCATGGAAGAATTCTCTTCTTAAGACTAAAGACTGTCCTTTCCTGTATTGATGCTGAATATGTTTATTTGTCAGTTTATAATAATAACTTTTATGCAGGGTTTGACGTTTACGCATAATTATCAGATAATTATTTATAGTTAAGCTGTTGTTAAATTGGTATACCAGTCAGATATTTTTTATCGCTATTTTTATTAATTTTTTTATCACAATTAAAAGGGGATTAATTTACTGATGATAAATTTTATTCATAATTAACAAACCCTTTTTTATTAAATAAAATTATTTATTAAATTTTTTTTCAATGTTGGTGTCACTCAGCCAGTGCATCAATAACATTTATTTGCTTTCGAATTATTTCATATTTGTTTGTTTTAATTTCCCTACATTTTTCTTTGGCAGTAGAAAATGCAAGTGTTATATAATACAAATACTGAAACTCAACATTTTAAACTTACAGAATCTTTGGACCGTTGGTTTAAAATTTATACTGATTTCAATTCATATAGAAAAAGGACAAATAAAATAAGTCAAATTATTTTAACTAACGATAAAGAAGTGGATATAAAAAGCCACACCAGCCTTTCAGTATGAGTCGTCATTTATGACTTATCCCATTCGTACGATCATATTACCTACTAACGATCTCGTACGTAACGATACGAGCTCGTTAGTAGGTAATACGATGATTGAATAAAACGTGTCGAGTGTCGTTGTTTGACGCATTTTTATAAAGTATTCGACGAACGAGAATATTACGAAATATTGGCTGAAGTAATGCGTAAAGTGTGCGAGAGATTCTGTAATGAGATGTTATCAAAAACGCAAGTATGAGATGCTATCAAAGATGTAAGTACGAGATGTTATCAAAGACCCAAGTACGACATGGTATCAAAGACGCAAGTATGAGATGTTTATCAAAGACGCAAGTATAAGATTTTATCAAAGACCCAAGTACGACATGTTATCAAAGACGCAAGCATGAGATTTTATCAAAGACGTAAGTATGAGATGTTGTCAAAGACGCAAGTATGAGATATTACCAAAGACACAAGTATGAGATGTTATCAAAGACGCAAGTATGAGATGTTATCAAAGACAAAATAATTTGACTTATTTTATTTTTCCTTTTTCTGTGTGAATTAAAATCAGTATAAATTTAAAACCAAACATACAGTCTAAAAATTCTGCAAGAATGAGATGTTATCAAAGACCACGTTTAGCATTTTTCGCTGCCGCGATGACGTGCAAAATTTACTTCGTTTGCGCCGCTAAGAATCCTCATAACGGTAGAAAGAATTTTGGGAAAATCGCAACGTCATCGAAGATGAAGATAGTTTAACGGGGAAAAAATTTGAGAAAAAAGGATTTCGAGAATGGGGTTTGCAATAGGATGTTTGTGTTTAAATCAATGTCGAAGAAAAAATCTTACACTCTCATTGACCAATCAGTCAAATGAATCTCACGAAATTGAAATGTGGTGTAAAACAGAAGAAAGTGCATTTTTGAACCGAATGTACGCACATTTCTTAATGCATTTCAATAAAAACCTTTCAAATACCATTGCAACTCAAACTACGAGGAGTCCGTAGACATTTAACCAGTTATAAATACGTAAAATTACGTAGTATTTTTGTTAAACTATTTATAAATATTAATTTTTTGCAGAGTAAATATATTGCTTAGCATGTCTTTCAAAGGCCTATCTAAATCTTGGTGCATATATAAATGACATTATTTCTCACCACGTACATATACAAATATATTCCTAGTATATCTTTCACTGATTTAATAATTATACATGCTAAAACACAAAGTTAATTTTACACTTGAATTAAGTCACTTGAATTGAGTTTCTATGATTTTTTTAAAAGCTCACTACATGTCACAATTTGGTCAACTGTTATTCCTAAACTGGTAAACCCTACTCTACTATAATAATTTTCATTTTTATTTCATTATGTACACTACTATTGCGAATACTTTTAAAATATTCAAAAACAGTGGTTTTGCTCGTAGGGGTGAGGACATGAAATTCTAATATAAAATTACCACCTTAAAGCTTAATATTATTGAAGTACCCTCCTTTTTCTTTAAGATTTTATTCCATAATTTTGTAGGGGTTTAAAATATTTATAATCATGCCAATTGCCAATAGCATTGATAGTCTATGAATAAAATAGCTGTGACATATAGACGGAAAACTATACAGGCAGACATGGTGAAATTATAAGGATTGCAAGTTTGATTAGGGATCCTTTAAGAACTAATATAAACCCTAAATACTAGTACGGAACCCTACGGAAACCCTAATACGGAACCCTAAATACTAGTACGAAATTAAGCGTTTGAAAAGGATTTAACTGTTTATAGATTTAAAAAAACAATTAATTAAACCTGGTACGAATGAATGTCACTGCAGTGGTAATGTTACAAAAACGACAAGAAGTCGGAAGTGGAATGTGTTTGACAGGTCGGATACATCATGTCAAAATAAACTCTGAACAGCGGTGTATGCTATATACAGGCTTTAAGTTAGTTACCAGAGGTAGTTTTTTTTCGAATTTTTCTCGAAAATTTAAGACTACAATAATCTAAAACAGTTTTTGATTTGATTTCTTATCTTATCGCGGGAAAATAACTTATTACAAAATATTTGTTATTTTGTATACTGCTCACTATTCAATAATTGTATCGCTCACTATTAGCTTAACTAATTCACAATTAGTCTAGTTAAGTGTGAATAAGTTGTTCACTGTGTTGTGGCATATATCACTTTGATAATGCCGCGCAGCACCCGGTGTGCTTTTACTGCAGGACGCTTAAACCTTGCATTAAAATAGCTAGAGAATAGGATAAGACAAGAAAAAGTTTTTTTATAGCTATACCGATTTAACAATAATATGTAGATTTTATTTTTGTAATATTTTTGTGGGTCCTATTTTTGTTGTCATATAGATCCAAATATTGGTGGCGACAGTTTATCTGACTGTGGTCATTTTCGTTCTTATTTTTATCTTCCCTTAAAATTATTTAAGGTGACGTCTTTTTGATATTATCTAAATTTGTGACTACAATAATGTGAATTACGTTAGCTTCTTTGCTTGTATTGCCAGCAAAAGGCATATTTTGTGTTGTGACGTCATCTGATCACTACCAGATCTAGACATAAAAACAATCATTACGAAACTATATCTGATTTCAAAAAAATGTCCATAAAATTTGTATAGAGATTTAATACCATGTTTTATTAAGTTTTGCTGATATTTTAATAAATTATATTATTACGATAAAATTGGTAATAGAATTAGCTAAGTTCAAGTTACCAATTTTTTTATTTTTCATTGTCAAATATTAATTTTTTTCCCACTGTTTTAATTAGTTTCATAATTCATTCCCAAAAGCAGTGTCAAATATTTCGTTATTTTATTTAAAAACACATAGTATATATATCCTTTAGAATATCAAATTTGGACATATCGAGATATTAGGGAAAACGATAAAAAAAGAAATTAATGTAATTTGTTAGACATTATAAACAAATAACAATAACCAAAAACAATGCAATAAATACGTGGCTATTCCTTCTCAGAAGCCACATACGAATTCCAGGATCTGAAGGTTGTAACTCACTTAGAGACAACAGAGGGCAGTCAGACGGCAAAATTGTGTTTTCCTTTTGCTCGCCGAAATATCATAACGCCCTAAACACCATTAATCATTACAACGCGTCAGGCCGGCGACGTCCCAGCGTTTTAATCAAAAAGTAATTTCGCCTAAGTCCCAGATGACCGAATTCATTTAGGAAATTCGTCCGCTCCGCCCGGGTCTAAGCTGCAATAGAATAGAAAGCTTACCTGAGCGTGATGCTAAAGCCCACTGCCTCAAAGCTTCGATACTGTGTAGAGCACATGTTAATCTAGGAATATTATTATGTGTACATATTATGTATTTATAGTATGAACATCATATGAATAGAGCCACACTGTATAAGGGAATTCGGTAAAGGAATGTGTCTGCAGGGTTGTATTTGTTTATATAGCGACTGACATGTTTACCACATATCAGTGTTCAAACCGAACGTAAACATTTCCGAACTTACAAATCACCTAGCTAGTTGTATGCGTTTTGTATTGTAATCTACTGGCTATTTTAAATAACGAATCTTCAATTTAGATTGAATCTGTGAATCGTTGTATTAATACGTTCTTGGTGTCTGTGCTCATTGTTTATTTTTTAATTTTTTTAAATGTTCGTTTTGTCGAGTATGTGAGATTTTCTTTTAAAATTGAAAGAATATTATCTCGTAAATGAGGTGTGGATTTATTATGAACGTGATGAAAAGAAGAATAAACACAGTGGTTATCAAACCGTCACTAATATGGTTGATTGTCAAATCTACGGCGATGGTTTTATTTGAGATCAAGAATGACATTTATATATAAGCGTGACCCATTTTCGAGGGTACTTTTTTATATTCATAAATCAAAAATAAGATTCTTGAAAACACGTTTTTGGTTTCAGCGCAATACACGCGGCTACCAACAATTTTTGGAAAAAATAAAAATCAATAAAAAATTGAAAAAAAAACAGGTTTGAAGCTTAAAAATTACAAGTTTTCAAATCTTTTGGTTAAAATAAGTAACATACTACCAAATCAATTGTTCTTTTCGGTTATGATGATCCTAGAAAAAAAGAAAAAAAATTAGGGAAAGCTCAGAGAAATTTAATCTAAAATACTAATTATTATTAATAAAAAGTATTGGAGAATCCTCGGAGTTTTAAAAATTAAAATTTTCAATTAGAAATTCTTGTTTTCTACTTGTTTACTGTACATATTTTTATTATCGCTGATAATAATAATAAAATATTTGTGCAAGAGATGTAAAATCTAGATACTTTGCTCTTAGATATGGTTTTTGCAATTTTTTGTTTTACAACCAATTATGATGTAGATTTTGAACATTGTAAGTTTTTCACAGATTTTAATTATCGTTGATTGAAATTACTTTCTGTTGGCAGTGTAAGTAATCATATGGGTATTTGTCCATGAATATATTTATATCATGATAAGAAATTTTCCTCCCTTTATAATTAAAATTAAAAAGTTTCATATCGACTTATAAATATATTCATGAACATATATAACTATATACATATTTTAAGAAAATAATGTGTTTGCATATATATATATATATATATATATATATATACCTATATAACTGCGAATATTCTTTGATGTAAGATGATTTCTTATTTCTAAATGAATTAATTAAAAAATAAGAAAAAAATACTATTCTTCATTATTAGTTACAGCGATACACATAGTTTTTATGCAGGAAAATTTAAAGTTTATTTTGACATCTATTCATTTACTTGATTTTTAAAATTTTTTTGCCACAGTTTTAAGACAAAATTTTCATCATGATATCCATTCTATATATTTACAAACAGTAATAAGATGTTTATTAATAAAGGTACATGGTTACTATTTACATGTAATTCCTACTAATTTCATAGTTAGCTGTAATTCTCGCATTGTTACTCGGATATTTGACGTCTATACACTTTCTTGACTTTATTAAAATTTGTAACCGCAATAAGGCACAATTTTGATTGTTATTTTCATTCTAAAGATCCGCAAAGAATAATGAGATTTTTATTTACCATGATGTATGCTTACAATTTCTAAGGAATTTTAACTATTTTTATATTCGGCTGTTATTATCGTATAGCTGTAATTATCGTATAGTTGCAGAGTTTAACGTTTATACACTTTCCTGCTTTTATTTAAAATTTGCTGTCCCAGTAAGATCTAATTTTGATTATCATATTAATTCCGATAATCTGCGAAGAATTTTATTTATCAATTTTATTTTTAAGGTTTTTATTTATCAAGATAAATGCTTATGAAAAGAAAAATAATTTTACTTTTTAATTTTATTTTTTAGAAAAATAATACATAGTCAATAACTGTTATAAAGATAATACATTGGAGTTGGGTTTGACTTAATATTATAGCTTTGGATATATATAATATTATAGTTTTAAATATTCCAGGCGGGAACCAACATTCTGCTTTGCTTTCAGGTTGTCAACGCAGTTGTCTTACATCTTTTATGTGACGTTCTGTTCTGTATACGATTTGGATATTTTCTTTTGATTGATTGGCATGCTCACAGAAGTATACTTGGAGTATCTAGATGGTTCACAGAATGTTACTTCCACATCGTTGTTTCATCACTGTTATTTCATTTACACTCTGATTGCTCGTTAATGTGAGCCTAATTTTGTGCCCCCACCCTTACTTTTCGATATCCAATGTTTATTTAGCATTAAATAATTATAAAAAAAATAACAAAGTTGCGCCAATTCTAGAGGATGAGTCAATTATAAATATCCGTATAGCAATATTTTGAGAGAAAATATTAATTAATCAAAATCCATTTCGGGTTGTTTCGCGATCGAGGCTTACTTAATAAATTTAATACTCTCTACTAGCTTCGTCAAATTCATTATTTTTTTTTCTTACGGTTAAATTTATTTCTCTGACAATTTATTTTAGTATAAAATATCGCAATAATCCATATAAATTTAAAAAAGCAAAAAATTACCTGTTTTACAAAAAAATACTCCCGATCCTGCCAGCATTCGAACCTGGAATCTTCTGATCCGTAGTCAGACGCGTTATTCGTTGCACCACAGGACCGCGTTAACTTTGTAACTAAATGAATAGATAGTGTAAATAGTTCATAAATCGTCAGTGTTTCGTGCAATACCTTTTCATGACAGGTTCGGCACAGGTCACGCAATATGTATAGTACGTAATGCCTTATCAATATGTAACTGCTTAATACCGCTAGTTAGTCTTCGCTTAATTGTTGTCCGTATTGAATAAATGTATTATTACTTGTAAATTGTTTTATGTAGAACAGACTTCTGAATTTATGAAAAATATCATGACACTAAAACTGTAACTAAACAAACGGAAGGGCTAAATAGTTTTGAGGTATCACAAAAGGTGTACATCATAAAAAATAAATTGTTACGTGTTGTCTTCCTAAGTTTAAGGCCCACATGAATGTATTTTTCAAGCGAAATGAAACTTTAAAAAACCAAGATACATTCATAGAAATTTTGTTTTTCTTTGAAGTACGGAACCTTAAAAATCGACATAAAATTTAAAAAAATTACAGGAACGCCAAAAACTTTTTTCTCTACTCGAGATTATGTGTTTTACAATGTTAGAGATTGACATTACAACTGACAGTTACTTCAAATTATTGACAGGCCAAGTTAGCAATCCTTAGCACCTGACTAAATTAATACTCATATAAAAAGAATTAAGACAAAATTCGAATTAACTCCAGAATCCAGTAGCCGAGTCTAGTACTCGAATAAATGGAAGTATCGAATTTATTTGTTTTGGTAATGAGTAGCTGCGGTTCTCATTGTACTTTAATTACGTATAGTTAATTATACTTAACTACTATGATTTAAATAGGAAATATACCTAATTAGTATCTAGTAACCACTAACTTTCCGATTAAAATAATTAAAATACCAATAAAAACAAAAGCAAAATTACTGCGTAAAATTAAACTTAAGTTAAGTAACATATTAAATTATAAAGGAAAGATAAGGGCTGTGAGTGTATTAGTTAGAGCGGAAATTTCACTTCCTTTGTTTATGGACAAAGAGAAGTATTCGAATCGGAATTCAAATACTGTGAGTACTCGTGACCTTAATTTGAGAGTTGAGTAACCGAGTATAATATTCCAGTTAAGATAAAACTATATATCTCCCAGAGTAAAAAAATGGCTAACTGGAAAAGGTAATTTTGTAAATCATACCGAAATATCGAGACATTCAAGTATGTAAAAGTATTTGAGAGAGTATTTCAGTACAGTTCCAAGTCACCTTGTCCCAGCCCATCATTACTTCAAACGTTGGAACTTAAAGATAGATACATATATATTTGATATGTTATATAGCAATATTAGTCAACGAAGTTATGAATTTATTCGTGTGTAAGCACCTATGTATATATTTATAGTTCGCTCAGCTGTCAACCCATAAAAGACACAATACGACCTCGTCTGGCATCTGCTACAATGTCAAAATTAATTTGATAGAGCTGTACTCACTTAAGTTAACACATAATAGTATTTATGTAGTGGTGCTATCCTATTTTTCATCATATATCACGTAAATGAAGTCGGCTCTTCAATACAGATGGATTTTCCTTTCAATAGTTTGATGAATAATTACATATTATTTGATGTATTTAATCATTATTGTAAAATTATTTTAAAAATGTTTTAAAAAAATTACTAGCCATGCTCCGAAGGCTATTTAAGCCGGTTGTGTGATTACAAGAAATTTTCTACATAATGTGCATTTTACACAATTATATATCAAGAAAAAAAATGTATTTCCTGTAGTTCTCGATTCACAATTAAAGGCTGGATATATAAAATGGTTGAATAAATTGGATATGATTGAAGGAATCGATCAGCGAATTGGATTGCAGGGAAACAAAATTCACTGAAATATTTTTTTAGTGAACTAAGAAAGAAAAGTAACAATATAAAATTCCTTTTCTCTTCAGGACACATTTACATCTAACGTTTATGTTTTTTAAATTTCATTCGATATTAAAAATATCTATTACAAAATGAATAGAGTAACCCAAAAGCTGTCAAAACCAAAACGAATATTCACCCAAAAGCTGTCAAAATCGAGTTCATCCAAAAGCTGTCAAAACCAAAACGAATATTCAATCGAATATCAGCTACCGCCCTGTGGAGAAGAGGTGAGAGGTAGGCATAATGTTTACTTGAGACGAGTAGCGCCGCCACTGAATCTCTACACCCTGCACTTCCTCATTTTATTATCACCCCATGTCCCCTCATCTTGTCGAAACCCTCAGCGGGAGCTGTTTATGCATATCGCTTTATTTATATGGTGGCGATACGGTTTAAGTGCTTGTTTGATCGTTGGGTTGTGATTTCGGGGGTTATGTTGAGCATAAAGCGTACAGATGCAATGTAACGGATGAATGATGTGCTTTTGAAATCGAAAAAAAGAGTTCGATTTTAGGCAACATTGTAGGTAGAGTCTGGCAGTTTGATTTCTTTCTCCACAAATGAATTTTGCAACGTATTGTGGTTGTATGTTAATATGTATTCGTCTGTATTATCGGTTTTATTGATTTAACTTTTTTATTCATTTTTTTAGTTAATTACTTAGATGTAATCACTTTTTCTAAATTTATATAGATATGATAGCAGTCGTATCCCAGCATTAGTAGTAGCCTTTGCGTAATAGTATCAGTACTAAGCGCGTTTCCTGATACAATTTTTGGGATATCTGATTGTATATAAAATAGTGTCAAGCGGAAGTACATAGATAGAGAATCTCAAGACCTAATCAAAACACTCCCATGTATGTTCAGCAATGTTTACGGTTTTGCGGTTATTCAACATATGTTCAGCAATTTTTACAGTTTCGGAGTTACTAATTTGTTTGTAATGTTTTTTTGAACTTTTCGACTGAAATCAACATTTTTCCATTTGATATGAATAATTATGATGGAAACTTGATTTCCTTATCTACTAGTTGACTGACCGATCTATTCAGGATAAAAGCATTTAATTCAACATGTCTTAGCAAGGGTTAAAAAGAATTAACATAAAAACGAGATATGTGAAACACCAGATTTTGAACTTAGTTTTTGATGTCATTTTATGAAGAAATTCCACATGATTATTGTTCCAGAATCTTCTTCAAAAACCCTATTATATCATCAGCTTTTTGATTGAGCAATTTGATATTGTTTCCCTTCTGCTGTTTTATTCTAGAAATAAGCCCAAAATACACGAAGTGGAAAATTATCCTTCAGATTCTCTTGGCTTTATTTTTTTGGGCTTTCTCTTCTTTCGGCTTCGTAATTTAATCGTAATGAGAAACTACTAAGCTACACATTCTTTCTGAAATTCTTCATTAATGATAAGTATATGTTACTTAATTATAAATTGAAAAGATTATTTTAGAACAATTATTTCCGTTGAATAATTAGACTTACGAACATTTCCTGCGTAATGTAAAAAAGTATTTTTGTTTTAAATTATTGTACTATAAGTCAGTTGACGAATGATTGATATGTAAATAAGCATGCAGCATTCTCTTGTTTGGCATTTTATCTACTTTTATCATGTGAACAATTAGCTGACCATCCGTGTTTAAAGTGGGCAAAACAGAGACAAGAAATGCCTATTGTTTTAGTCGTTTTTTTCATAAAATAATTATTATATTAATCGAATGAAATAAAAAACGTATATAAGTAACAATTTCTAATAATTAGCCATGGATATCCTAGAATATATTCTAAGATGTCATTGCCATGTATAGTTCTTTCAAACGTCATGTTGTTATAGTTATGAACATTTCATTCGTTTAATTGAAAACTATTGGCAAGAAAGTAATGAAACACTTAGAAAAACTTTTAATTTTATTTATTGATTATCTCATTTAACACTTTGAATCTACAATAGTTACCATGTGCATCAATCAGTTGTGACCATATCGAGGGCAGGGGCTGGATACCATCGGATGAAAACTTTAAAGATTGGGAGAAAAAATATTTCAAGTTTGGATTAAATGTCATTATAACCGTCAAACTTTTTTGACGTAGAATGTTTTTGAGAGTTCGGAAAAAATGATAGTCTGACTGTACTAAACCTTCTGAATAAGCTGAGTGAGATAACGAATCCAAGGCACATTCTCCAGTTAAGAGCAAGAAACTGAAGCAACCTGCGGCCGAGCGTCGTCATGTAGTATGTGAACCTTGGTTCATCTCGGTCGCTTCGAATTTGTAATTGTCTTCATGTAATATGTTCCAGAGCGTTTTACAATTTTCTGGTATTATGTAAAACGTTTAAATACCCAAATGTTTCATCACTTTTTTGACAACCCAATACTTGTATCGGAAAATTTTTCCTCTGAAAAAAATATCGTAACCGACAATCTGTATTTGTTTTGACAATATTCAAAACAATATTCGACACAACGCATAGCCGAGTATTATTTAAATCTGTATTTAGGTAAAGAATTTATATTCAAATAAAAAAATCTGTATTCTAATAAATAAACTGTATTTAAATAAAGAATCTGTATTCAAATAAATAATCTTCCAGAAGCTTCGAAACAAACCGCTAAACTTGTTTACGCGCTCTTACTTGAAGACTCTTCGAATAAAACATATTTTGTTTTACATCGAATCGAATGAATAAAATTTAAACCTACCGAATTACATATTAATATTAATTATAACCCTCGAAGGTTCTAGAAGCCTCGAACTCGCTTATATATAAGGGGCATCTGTGGGTGTATGTTGTCAATTTTATTTTGAATATCGAAGTGGTAACTCTGGATATAGTTAAGATACATATATATTATATAATCAGCTACTAGTCTTACACAAGCAATCAAATCTATCGTCTGTTCTCGTCTATCGGTAGTAATTATCAAAATATATAGTTGTATGTTTTTTTTGCATTTTTTTACATCTTTTTACATTATTATGTACATATATAATAGATTAAAGTTTCACTCGAAAATTCAATAGCACACTTCTTTTCCTTTTAGTTATCACCTAGTTGATCTGGATACTACACTATATAAATTCGAAAGTTTCCATTCCTTAACCAAACTTCTCATTAAATAGAATTAATATGTTAAGAACATTGCACAGTAAGTGTATTTTCGACGACATTTAACAATATTGATAATCTATCTTGTTAAAAATGTAGTTTTTTCAACTACCTTCTAGATCCACCCACACATAACCTACATAACGCTATCAACGATTATTTGAAACAAAATATTATAATACTCAAATACCAGAATCCAGCTGTTGACACTAGTTTGGCAAAGCTGATTCTTATAACTTATAACCGGATGTAAACACATGTTTTCCCATTCACGAGAAACTGGATGGAACTAATTTTAAGCGATTTCTTGGAGGAAAACAATCACGTATTCGTGGTCGGCAACCACGTGTTAATGTGTTATGCCAGAGAGTGACTCGGTATTTTGGGGATATTTTGGTGTTTCTGAACTATTTAATTATGTCGTTTAAATAATTATCGTCGAGTCGGTCTAAACTAAAATCGAACGCTGCTTCACGCTCTGATTCTAAATCATATAATCAGAGCGTGAAGCAGGTTGGGAAATTTCAAATACTTAGATTTGTTATTGATATCAGCTATGAATTCAAAATATATTTATCGATATAAACTACTTTATGCATGCTATATTATTTTATCACAAATCAACGAATTTTGTCAGTAGAGTATTTTAGTATCAAAATAAAACATTGAGTCGGGATTTACCTATATATAACTTTATTTGCTAACTTTTATTAAACAAAGTTAATACTTATATTTGTTATCGATATCAGCTAGGGATTTAAAAGTTACTTATCGATATAAGTATTATGTATACGTTATATTATTTTATCACTAATCAACGAATTAGATGAATTTTGCCAGTAGGGCATTTAGTACGAAAATAAAACATTCAGTCGGGTTTTACCATTTTTAGAGTAAGCAGAAGATTATGTAATTTGTTTTTTGTATTTTTATTTTTCAAGATATATCGAACATGCTATTTTGATTCTATGTGTATATAATATATCGAGTTAAAAGGAATGGGTGTAGAGTTTTAGAAGATAACATGAGACCCCATCCGGAAGGGGAATTTTGTTTACTTTTTTTGCTGTCGATTTTCTCAAATTCTTTAAATATTTCAATGCTTGTTTGTAAACACACATACGGAGGCGAATTTTCTTTTCTGTTACCTATTTTCTTAAGTCTTTTACAAGTGTTTGAATGCCAGTTTATAAATTTACACGTGAAGGGAAATTATTTTTGTCCATTTTCTCAAATATACGTTTGAAAGGGAATTTTGTTTTTTTTTGTTTCTATTTTCTTAAATATTTTAAATAATAACATACAAGTGTTTGAATGCTGATTTGTAAATATATGTATTTACGAAGGTATGTAAGTGGGTACTAAAGCATTTAACATTTAATAATTTTATAATTAGTCTTTTTTCTTTTCACACTTTTCTCCTGTATCAGAACACTATCCAAATGAGATTCATTATTTGCGTTGTATATCAATTATTATTCCTTTCATTTGTTATTGTGTCTATATTTGTTTGCGAACAAATTGGATACGCCACTTATTAGGCTTATCTTAGTTACAAAGAATGGTGGCGCTTATCGCTAGGACAAATATGGGTTAATATTTAATACTAATATTTTTCCTACAAAAATATTTCTAACAATTTATTTAATTTTATTAAAAGGGAGTTGCAATTATTTCTAAAAAATTATAATGGAATGTTGCAGATTTGTTTGTCAGTAAAAAATCAAATTTATGATTATAGACTTATGAAATAATTACATTGGTCTTAAATAGATGTTTGGAAACAAATTATAAAGATCCCCTTTTTACGATTTGGTTACAATACTCTAAAAACAATTGTAATTTTAGGTGCGTATGTTTTTTTCAGGCAGTCAAATCGTATATTAATTATCAACTTTTCACTTAAATTTATCAACATTTAGTCATCCAATATCTATTCGTTGGATTAAATCCCACGTATTATGTAACGTAATTCTATTGACTATTAACCATACTTACTGTGAACTGAATATTTGCAATGATTTTTAAACTGGCCAGTTAATTATATTATGTATAGTAGCAAATAACAGGGACTGGTAATGTTCGTAGATTCTTTAAAGTGTAGCTTTGGTGAGATAATTATGCATCACATTGGATATTTCTATATTTTTAAATAACATAACGGGAAATACTGAGCTTTAATAATGACTGTGAGTTACAGATATTTTTATTTGCGTTAATTGAAATGAACAATGCTACATTATAACAATCATAAAATGTATGAAGACAGATTAGAATAGGCTTCCGAGTAAAATTGTTACACGCAATCGCGATTATTTATTCATTTTTTTATATATCCATAGTTTTTTGTTTATCCCTGTTTTTTTATTTATCCATAGTTTTTTATTTACGCCTAGTTTTTTATTTGACCCCAGCTATAAATTGCGTAACGATTATATGCAACTTATAACTAGCTATAATGCGTTGAGCAAGTTAGTATGGATTTATTTTAACAGACAATACATAGAAACAATGATAGAAATATAAAAATATATAAGACATATAAAAAGTATAATTGCATAGGAGTAGCGGACGGGTATGAATCACCCAAACGTTCCACGATCTTAATTTTAATTCGCGAATCAAACAAATGTATAAATTACAATGAGACTATGGTTCCAATACCTAGTTAATCAAATTTAACGCCTAGGTTGCCACGATGACATCGGGCATTTATACGTACATGAGGTATATGAAATTATGGACGCCTTCAAATTGGCATATAACTCTAACTCTTCTCCTTCATTGTATCTCCATTACTGGAGGGCATGCCCGCTTTCGGTGTCTTTCTAGACGAGCTGACCAGTTACTTCTATGCTACTGTCTCAAGGCGGCAGTAATATGAAGTTCTATGTTGATCTTAATCTAATCAGATCAGCGGGTTTGGATATCAACTGCAAGGTCTTTTACCCTGTACTATGCTTATAACATCCAATTTGTCTTAGTTATCTGGTTGTCTACGACCTACATGGCTAAAGTAATTGAGAACTCATTGGTAGCAGATGGTTGATTATAATTTAGTCCTATTTTAGTCGGTCGAATATGGATTAGTTGGTTTTATTTGCAGTCCATGGTATACATAGCATCATCTTTAAATACGTTTTAAAGCATTGATCTTCTCAATATTTGCATATAGAAAGGTGAAGAAAACTAGCGTCCGCCCCAGTAACTTTTTGATGACGTTCGAGTTCTTTTTGTCCTGCCTTATTATGTTGAGCTTGCTTACTGTATCTTTGAACATTTGCATATAAAAATCAGAGTGGAAAAAACAATATCAATCCAAATATCGACGATTTGCCAATATGAACAATAAATGTTTAATATATTTGGCGTTAATTTTGTGGAAATTCATTATCACTTAATTTTAATTCACAACTAAATGAAACTACGTGACGTAGTATTATTTCTACTTTATTTAAATTATTAACCAAGACCTAGGTTTCGTTCCTACCAGTTATCTCATTTGATCTGTGATTAAAGTAATGTCATACTATAGGGAACAATATATGACACGCGGATCATATCCGTGGCGCGTGCCACGCCTACTTATCATCTCTAATTATGTTTTGTCTTCTGTATTTAGTGATTGAATATTAGTTGAAGTTAAATAACTAGACATTGAAAGTAAAAAAGAATCTCTTTAGGCAAAGTAATTTCAAAGTTCAATGTAAATTGTTGCCCATGTCACGTAGTCGAAACAGGCTAGCATACTTAGAGCCTTTTTCTAAGGTAAGGTTGTAAAGTGATAAATTGTGAAAAAATTAATCATTTGCACCGCAAGATTACTGTTCCTGCTGAAAAGGGCATCAGGGCACATTTGACATAATTTATGCCTCCCAATGATAGCGGAAAAGCTTAACACCCTCCTTATTAAAAGGGTTTTCTACGGAGTACTGTGTCTTCACATATATTTCATTTCAGTATTGTCGACGCTGCTTGTTTTTGACGATGTAACAATAATTACAAGCACACGCACATACACATACACATGGAACTCTTTAAGCCTATTTATAAAATAAATAGGTAATTAGACTGTCTGCGCCCATCACTTGAAACCTAATTGTGAATTTTAATAAAACTTTGCAGTTTAATAACTTAGAGGATTATCCAACATTTACAGAAGAATTTATCATGCTGTTCTTTTTAGGTATTAGTTTTAGTCTTTTTATTTTATTAGTTTTTTAGTTAATTAATAAATTACTCTTAATTACGAGCAATCATCATACCAGTACATTTATAATTATCCATTAGGTGACAGTACTTATTTTATTTTTAATAAATCATTTTTTTTTAATAATACTCTTTTACCTACATATTAACATCATGATGTCATAATTTATCTAACTCTAGGGTCAGATAAATGATGAATTTCCACATTTTTATCCCTTAAAACTTTTCCCATTAAGTGCACATTAGAAGGGACAGTTTGAAGAGCTAGAAATGTGTAAAATAAAAAAGCACAAATTTTTCGCGCACAGAGCGGGTAGAAATAGTAGTTATAAAATTAATATACTCAAAATAGTTATGTTAAACGTTCTTGATGCATGTGTGTATCAATAAAATTTAAAAAAAACGTGTGTTTGCTTAAGAACATCTTACAGAACATTTGGACAAAGATATTTGTCCGCTCTTTCGTAAACTGCTGTCGTAGCAAGATAGCTAAATCACTAAATATTTGCCATAAACTAAAAGCAGCTTTGAGGTCTATGTAAACTGATTGGCCTTTTTATAACAGTAGCAGTAGCATGCAGTAGTTTACGGTTGTCAGAATTTAACGTCATCCAACATGTTTTTCCAGAGGTTCGATATAAATTAAACATGGCAACTGAATTTCGCATTTGTAAAATTTTTCTAAAAATATTTTACCTCATATAAAAGAGAACTGGTTAACGACGATTTAGATTAGTATGCTATAAAATTCGTATCCATTATTGGGTAATAAAGAAAAATTTCACCTTATACAACAAGAGAGTTAAAAAATGGCGTTTGTCTTTTACTATTATTTTTGTGACTAAAACGTTTTTCCCAATTAGTTTTCCAAAAATAAACATAAGTGTTGAATATATTCTAGTATTCAATTTATTTATTGGGTTTCCATTGGACTCTATTTTTAGATTTCCATTGGTTACTTAAAATTACTTATATTAAATATCCACAAGCGTTACTCTGTAAAATCAGCATTTGATCAATTTTTATTTAATACAAAAAAAAATTTTATTCTGCTTCCAAAATCTGTTTTCTTCATCACTTTTCAGAATATTTAAACTTTAATAATATCCCCATAACATTTAATATTATTACTATATTAAATATAATTTTAATATTTAAACTCTAATAACATTTCTCATAATATTTAAACTCTACACGCGAGTTTGTCAATTTTTTCTTTGTATCGTTAATGGAAGTATTATCTTGTATTAATATGAACGTATCATTAATGTAAGTGACGATTTGAAATTAGCAGACTGACGAATATTAGCAACAGATGCTTGAGCATCCGTAATTAGTACCATAATAACTCGACCTCCGAATGACCTTCGGCCGCCACGCGCCGTCACGGCTAATTGAGCGTACTGGCAAGCCATTAACACCCGCGAGCGGTGCCAGTTTGCCACGAACGTTGTTATTTTATAATTTTTTGTACTTAAAGAGGTTAAAGACTTTGCATGGACCTGAACTCGTTCCAAAAATGATTAAAAAAATTAACAAATTATTCACAAAAAACAAATACGCAAGTCTTTAGAAAATTCCCATAAAGCTAATAGGACATTATGTTTTCTATCGGCATAAAAATAAGAACTGAAGCAAAAATGCAACGAAATAACGACAGGTATAATTATGTTTTATTACTTCTCTATTCAATTATTTATTCTGAAATTATAGCCCAAACATTTTTTTCTTGAAAATACTAATTTAGTTCAAAAGAAATGGCCAAGTGGGAAGGAAATTTGTATCACTAGTAGGTTGAATTAAAAAGTAGTTTGAATTAAAGTAATTAGTAGGTTGAATTAAAGTAATTTAATACATTGAAATTTGCAAGTTTAAGTTTAGAAATACATAGCCACGTACCAAAAGCAGAAACTCCGATAGAAAATGGAAAAGCGCTATCCGTAAATAAATTACGTTATATGAAAAATTACTCAAGTAATAAATATATCTCTTACCTGACTGTGGCACGTCAAGAAGATTATTGTGTTTATTTGTATGTATGTATGTACGTATTTGAGTGTCCAGATATTATTTTATAGAACACGAACAGATAATCTAATTCATACAAATGGGCATCATAAGTATGGTCTTATTCTTCCTTGTTGTTCTTAAGAATGTGACATCACGATCCATATAATGAGAGTCAGGTGGCTGTTCAACTTTTTGAAAGTCAGTGCCTCACTTGCATTGAAATTCACGACCGATGAACTGGTACATTGTTTTGCAAAAACGGACTCTTTTGTTGACTTTGCTTTTCTTCTCAGCAACAGCTTGAGGTCCTTTTTTGAAACTGCAGCGTAATGCTCAGCATACATCACAATATTTTTGGTAGATAGTTGATAAGCAATGTTCCTTCGGAATCCCAAGGGAAGGGGGCCATTATTTTGGAAGCCAACTTTTAGATTTTGAATTTCTTCGGTGGTTTCACATCTTTTTCTATTCACTTATCGACCCTAGTTTGATTCCAGACCATTCTGTCGAATCAAAGTTTCATCTATGGTGATCATACAGGAATAAATTTCCTCAATTGTTTTTTTTAAATTTTATATGTTTTTTTAATATATATATATATATATATATATATATATATATATATATATATATATATATATATATATATATATAACATTAGAGAGAGAAATTTATCATAAATATATTTGTATCTAACAGGTGTTAAGCGAAATATATTTATTTTGTTTTTCTTTATTGTAAACTAACATTTACCCGAGGTTGAAAAGGGAAAAACGGTAGCGTAATTTACAAATATTCTAATCTAGGATGAAAAAGTATCCTATCTTCATTAACATAATACGTGCTAGATGTTTACAATAAGTTCACGCATTTTGATTCGGTAGTTCAGACATGAACGAAAGACATAGAAAGACCCAATCAAACTCACTTTCGCATTTATAATACTATTAGGACTAGCTGTACTTGAGCCTTTCTTTAAGTGGATCTTCAGGATATTATTAAGTTATAATATACGTAACATGATCTGTTATAATAATTATAAAATTAAATTTTTTTAAAGTAAGTGCACTTCTTTTGAACGTTAATTTGCCATATTATCAGTTTACTTGCGTCGGTTTGAATAAAATATCACCTATATACTATGTTAGACCCCACGAAATCCATCAGTGAAAGTTATTTCATCGAATCACTTTAGGTGTTCTTACGCGATGTGCGAATAGGTAGATTGACAGACGAATAGATAAATTCCAAAATACCATTTTTGTGTAATATTTCCTATAAATTATTTTTTCTTCAATATTCTCAATGTATAAGAAGGTCACTTCTACACTTTAATTATATGTATAAACGATATTACACGAAATTTATACGCCCTGATACTAAACCTGTCAAAGTAATTAAATTACAAATATTGATAAGAAATTAAAATTTTAGATAAATCGATAAAAACAACATCAGCTTTATACTGAATATGTACAAAATTGAAAAATATTATTCGCGGAAGACGACCGACAACGACATCTGTCCTCACGCGTCTGCCCCCAGTCGGATAGCTTACTTCAACACCTACGAGTCATTTTCATACCACAGTTCACCTCTGGCCATAGTATTTCGGTAATCTATGTCCGGGTGGAAAACTTTATCGTGCTATTTAAAATAAACGTACGCCCCATCTATGCTATGGGACACATAGGTAAATATTTGGGTAATTACTACAAGCCGAGTAGCAGGGTACTTCTTTGTTACTGTCATATCAATGTAATATAAACGATTTTTTTTAATATAAAATTAACATATCTTCCACTTCAGTGAACCACTTAATAAGTGGGGCAATGAAATGGAGTAAATGATGCTTCAAGTTAACCTTTACATTTTTCCAGTATTTATCCATATTGGGTAAATAGTTTTTACGTGATGCGTCTGCAAAGAAACACACAAACGGGAAGAAATTGTAAAAAGCTGTATTTGTGTGTTCTATTATTTTCATTATATTGCAGTAATTAATTTTAGTTTGTCTTTTTATTTATGGTAGTGCACAAAGTCAGAAGGATTGCGTTTTACATCAGTTATCCAGTTATTTTTTTTTCTAACTTCCTATTCGATATTGGAATTCTGTAAAATTTTAATTATTAAGTATTTTTACAATTTGGAAGACAATAACTGCTGTTACCTTTCGAACATTTGCTTTTAATGTATAAAAAGTGAGATATGAATTAAGTAGGTGCAACAAAAATGCTAATTTTACTGATTTTTTTAGATTATATATACATATATATATATATATATATATATATATATATATATATATATATATATGTATATATATATATATATATATATATATATATAATTAAACAAGAGAAAAATAAACATTTACAAGGTATGAGAAGGTAAATAATTATTATATTTAAATATTTATTTTGTGATATATACCTAAACTTTTTAAATCTAGATTTCATAAATCCTTTTTATTATTTTAAATTTCGCGGTTTTTGTGTTTTCGAAATTTTTTTTCATTGTTGCTAAAATGCATATATTCCCAATTATCAAATTATAAAAAAATCATCCATTGAGATATAATTGTGAGTAATTTGTTTTTACCCAATAAATTTTTCATGATGAAATAATCGCCATCGAGACTTATTTTTTTTAAATATGTCGTTTTTATGTCATTAAAACGTCAGTGAAATTTTTGTTATACTGCACTGATTTCTAAATTAAAAATAGCAATATTCATAAATAAATTATATTATTTATAACAATATTTAACAGACACCTTCAGATATTCCAATTTCTGCTACAGCGAGCACTGCGATCGATTTCGTTACCCCCGCTCTATAGTCATGCATAAAAATATTGTAAACAACTTGAAAACTTATAAAAAGTTAACCGACGTACATTGATAATTGTTACATATTGTCTGTTATGACCCGCTTTCTGATTTCAAATTAGAAAATATTCTTGATTTTTAAAAAATCCTTATAATTAAATTAAAATAATATTTAAAAGATGCATACTATATTTATGTTTACAAGTTACAAGGTGTTTTATCCTAATTATTAGAAATTGTTTCCCTAATGTTTCTTTTATGTCACTCTATCGAACGTACAGTTCTTATTAGAAAAATAGTTGAGAATATTGTTAATAAAAAAGCGTTTGGAACAAAACGCGTCAAAATTCCATTTTTGAAGGTTCGAAGTTGAGATGAGATGCTAGTAATTTATATAGAAACTGTATTGAATCCTGCTTCATTATGTGTAATTGATTTTAATTGCCACTTGATTTTCAGTTTTCCATGGGAAAATTCTAGTTTTCCATGGGAACATTTCTAAAAGGGAACACTTCTGTCCGTTGGTCCGTCGGTCACAGACAATTTTCTGGGAAACTGTTCGATATAAAAATATGAAATTTAGCAAAAAGATATGACAGCCTAATTATAGAGGTAAAGTATAAAAACTTCAGTTTTGGTTTGGGAGGATGGAGGACGGGGTTGGTGTTAAATTCAGGGTGTCAATTGGGAAAAAAGCCGAAATAATTACGTGAGGTGCCAAATGAAAACTTATTGAAGCTCGAATTTAACCTTACATATGATTTTTAATGCTTTTATTCAAAAGTTTTCTAGAAAAACGCTTAAAGTTAGCTTTATCTGGCCCTTATCACCAAATGGCTCGCTCAAAAATAATCAAAAACTTGAGAACTATGCCTAGATGGAACCATAATTTATCAGAATTGAAAAATTGTAGGGCGATTAATGGTTATTAACAATTTAATTGTTTATTTCCTTATAATTGCTGAACTATTGATTTCAGAGAAAAAGTTCCTGAACAAAATATTTCTCACGATTAAAGGGATGAATTTCTCCTTTACTCGTTTTCCAAAATTTTGATTTGGCTCAGTCGAAATGCTTCCCATCTAACTTCATCCGTACGCAACGAGACACACATTGGTGCCAGGGCGTGGGGAGCACGGTAGGTGGGCGGAGTGCATTGCTATTAATAATTAAAGTGAGTGGGAGATTGCCTGAAACACTAATTGTCCAAGTATAGCTTTCACTTGACCATTTTTCCCTTTAATTTTATTAACGCAATAGGGCCTATACGTGCTTCCTTTTAACAGAACATGTACATTCAATTTAGTAAGAGGGTATTTAATAACATTAATTTATTTGACTAATAAACACGTTTTATTCGTCACATTTTGTCCGATATGTCAACCGTCTCTTCTGTAAAACGGATAATTCAGGTTTTATCCTAAAACAATGAAGCACATCATGCGACCTTTAAAGTCCGTACCTACAATACACGAGTCAATTCACGAACCGTAACCTGTCAATCGCATTTTAAAATAATGAAAATTTATTTACGGCCAATAAAATAATTGCTTCTGACTTCGGTGTACCTCTCCAGAGAATAGTATCGCTATTCTCATGCGACATGTCAATCAAGTTAAGCGATGTCACGAACTAGTACGCAAAAATCAATGTCCTTTATTTTTACAACGTTTTGTTCATAATGAAATACCTAAGTGTGTATAAATGGTATGCCTGCTGCACTGGAGGACGTAGCAAAACGTTACTTGTACTGAAATAGAGTTTGAACGAAAACTAACAACGGAATGTAAATTATCCCTTTTTATAGCCAGAAAAGGTTTCTAGAATATTTGATAAATTTCTAGGACGACAAATGAGTTTAACGGTTGATTATTTATCACTTTATCGAACATACTAACTTTAATTTTAAATAAATAAGAATTTCCTTTTTTTGGATTTTAGGAGACTAGAGTATTCTTTACATTTTAAGCACATACAAATCGCAAAACGAGGCAGTTTAATATATAAAGATTAACTATAGCGGAACTTTGCGATGGAATTTAAGTTCCATATAAAATGTACGAAAACTACAATGGACGAGAACTAGCTTCAAAGTTGCTATCACGTCCTGGTGGAAGTTGAAGGAGACTAGGAGATCGGGAATAGCAGTGTCAGCCACTTACAATGTGACAGATATCGCACTTGAAGTTTTACGAGACGAGTCACGTCGTAATTGGATCTTTGAAAATAATGTTGGAAAACTGTTTGAAATGGAGTGCTAAATGAGAATATGTGAAATTAATATACTATTGTATATAAAGCAAGACAATTTCATGTAGTTTGAATATAAATTAGGATTACTATAGTTTCTAGGTTTTGTAATAAAAACCTGTTAAGCCTGAGTAGAACTTGAGCTACGAAGGGTCATTACATACTTAGGCAGATGTAAAAGTTTAACCATTTAAAGGTACATTGTATTTTTATTAAATTATTTTGTAAACAATTATATTATTTTCCGCCGTATAAATATATGGCCCAGTTTACCTTTCATAGGCTTAAAATCATCGCGAATTTCTCAAAAAAAATAGGGGTATAGGGGGAAAAAAAATATAAATAAAATATCATCGTTACGATTTTACATTAAGATATATATGCTTAAATACTTATGATAGTTTGAACATTTAAGGTTACATATTAATTTTGATTCACAAATAAATGAAACTACGTGACGTAGTATTATTTCTACTTTATTTAAATTCTTTATCACGGCCTAGGTTTCGTTGTATGACAACATCTTCAGGTGGGCAATTTGTAAAGACAGATCTTTACAAATTTTGGAATCTTTACAAATTACCTACCTGAAGATGTTGTCATACAACGTTGATGTAAAGATGGATCTTGACAAATTTTGGAATCTTTACAGATTGCCCACCTGGAAATCTTGTCACCTGCTTGTAATTTGTAAAGATTGATCTTTATAAGTTTTGGAATCTCTACAATGTTGTCATACAATAAAACCTAGGTTGTGGTCATGAATTGAAATAAAGTAGAAATAATACTACATCATGTAGTTTCATTTAGTTATGAATAAAAACGAAGTGATTATGAATTTCTACAAAATTAACGGCAAATATATTCAATATTTAAGATTACATATTATTTTTGTAGAATTATTTACAAATATTTATTTTATTTTTCATCATGTAAGTATATTACCCAATATATATTATGAAATTTTCCATAATTACAAGATCAAGAATAATAATTATTGATTTCCATTAAGCTATACACTCTTAAGTACTTACGAGATATTGTACATTTAAGGTTGCATACTGTTTCCGTAGAATTATTTATAAATATTTATATTATTCTTCATCATATTAATATATTGCCCAGTATATATTATGAAATTCTCAGTAACTATAAGGGAATCATCATTATTGTTTTCCATTAAGCTATATACGCTTAAGTACTTATGAGAATTAGAAAATTTAAGATTACATATTATTTCTGAAGAATTATTTATAAATATTTATATTATTTTTCGTTATATAAATATATTATGAAATTCTCAATTACTATACGATCGGGAACAATCATTATTGTTTTCTATTAAGCTGTATACGCTTAAGTACTTATGAGAATTAGAACATTTAAGGTTACATATTATTACTGTAGATTTATTTATAAATATTTATATTATTTTTCACCATGTAAATATATTGCTTAGTATATGTAATGAAATTCTCAATAACTATAAGATTTAGAAAGTTGGCTATGTACGTATACATCCAGTAAACTTTAGATAATTTTCTAATAACCTTGTTTTTTCATAGTTGAAACTTTGGTAGTTTCGAATATAAGGTAGGAAATTGTTTTTATTGAAATTTTCAAAAATGTTTTTGGAAATACCTTATAAAAAATTGTAGCTCCTTATAAATCAGTAAAATAACTTTACTGATTTATAAGGAGCTACATTTCTGTGTACATTTGAATGTTGCTTATTAAAACTATAAAAAGTATAACAATATAAATAATTAGTAGTATAACAATATAATTTGTACTATGGTTTTGAGCCATTTCAACAATAGCTTTACTGTTTTACAAGGAGCTCTGTTAATGTATACTTTGCAGCGTTGCATGTTAAAACTATAGGGAGTATAACAACATACTACAAGACTATAGGGAGTATAGTATGAATTGAGTTTTTCCTGCTGATAATCGGCAGTCTAGTGTCAAACATCAAAAACCTTGATATTACTTTTTTTTACCTACTTCATTTCATTATAGTTTTTATTATTCATTATTAAATTTTTTAATAATTCTTCTAATTATTATATGAAATGTATAAAGTCAAAAAAATTTAAATGAGTTAAAAAACTTCTCAAGTGCAAGTAGAACTCGCGTTACGGGGATTCCGTTCTCATTTAGGTACTTAAACACTTAAGAGGGTACAGTATTCTATAAAACTATCTGCAATATCAATTCTTCATGACGTAAGTATGTATATTGCTTATTATACCTCTCATAGGCGTAAAAATTGGATCATATTTAAAAAAAATATAAAATTTGGAATAATCGCTACAGCTTTCCTGTAACCTTCTAATCAGATTTTATCATTCCTATACAACTTTGAGCCACAATCAATCATCAGGACTCTATTGAGTATAATGTGGCCTCCAACTAATTGAACTGATTCCTAACATACTTCGCACTGAAAATTTGAAAGTTTCTGACGTTACGCAATACAAATCAAAGTTTTATCAATGATTTTTTACCATATCCGTGAAATAGTCATGAAACCGGATTCCCCCATTACAACATCAATTAATATATAACTGAAAGGTAATAAAAACGCAAGTACTGAGCTCCTAAGTTCTTCGGTATACTGAAGGTAGACTTGACTATATGTATTACGCAGTACCTATCTAAAAATATTCTTTACTTGATTGTTGACATGGATATTGGGACTTGCAGTGTAGGTTCGATTCTGAACGGTTATCATTAATAATTGAACTAGAAATTAGTACAAAATGGTTTAAAGTTTCTAAATATTATTGGTATTATTTTTATAATAGTTTCAATATTCAAATCATATGTTCATAACCTATTAAAAATTTGTCAATAAAATGGAATAGTTAATTGATGTAAAACATCTAATGGCGCTTTTGGATGGGAGTTAAAAAATTCTGATGGCAAGACGCGCCTTCCCATTTGGCCAGTTTCATGCATCGTCGTCTCTGTCCGGCTTAATTCGCCAGCTTCGTGTTTTATCGGTTCTTTCTAAATTAATTTGGCCAGTTTCGTGTCTTGTTTGTTTATCTGCTTTAATGTATCTAATTACATTTGTATGATATGGCGGACTTATTGGTACGAGAGTAAACTCTTGCAGCCAACCGTAATACCAGTCTAATGAACGGTCGGGAATCGAAATCGAGTTCAGCGGTACGCCGCGTCGTCAAAGACCGTATGCCGTAAAGTTTTCACAATTCGTGCAAATGTCTTTTTATGGTACCGTGACTGTATTGTAGCTCATCTGCCAATTGACAAGTCGTCGGTCGAGGATCCTCCTCAATTAGGCTTCGTGATCGGTGAAATTCAATAGGACGTTCGGTACGCGGTTCGTCCTAAAGATCGTAATCCTCATTCCCTAACTTTCTGAACCAAAACTTTGCCGTCGCGTAAGACACTCGCCCATCGCATGACATAAATTATTTGTAAAGTGATAGAATACGTATTTGATATCGATTTAAATCAATTATATTTCATGTAATTCATTTAAAGTTACGGTACTAACTATTGTTAACTGATTGCACTTTAGCCTATTTGTACCCTACAGTAAAACCTTCCAAAAGTTTCGAGAATCTTTCCATAAAAGTCCCGAAGTTGTGGCTAAAACTTACTAGGCAACTTAATATATATATATATATAAATATATATATATATATATATATACATATATATATGTATATATATATATATATATATATATATATATATATATATATATATCTATATATACTTATATAATTTGAAATAATAATTGTTATTTATTTAGTATTAGTTCATTTTTGCAGGGTACATTTTTTTTTCATTTTCTATCAAAAAAATATTTCAATATAAAAATTTAAAAATGTTCCACATTAAAAGTTCAAATGTTTCACACCTGTCAGGTGTCCTGCGAAGAATCATTTTTTTTTAATACAAGTATAGTGTAAAACCTTAGAATGTTTTATTTCGCCTCTGATAAAGTATGTAGATTTAAATGTGTTCCATCTCCCTTCAGTCATTTCATCAATATTTTCCGGTTTCTTAAATCGATTCGACATCGAAACACAACCGTTTTATTTGGCTCAATCGACAAAATAACCTGAAAAAGTATCTAAAAATAGGACATATTAATACGTTCCTGCTCTTACTCCCGCCCTAGGCCGGCTATAAGTTTTGTGACGTTAAAATATTTCGAGCACGTTTATTCGTATTTGCATAACCCTTCGGAACGTGAAGTGATGTGCTCCGCGTAGGCCTGTTTGTTCGTCTGATGGATATTCGTTGTCGCGTTTGTCACATATTGTATTAATATTTAACGTGTCGTCAGTTTATTCATAGGGCGGGGGTTCGTCTGGGCGGGCGTGACAGTAGAAGGGTAGGAGACGTGCACGGGTATGGAAACAGTTTACACCTGTGCCCGTAACTATGAGAATATATGTAAAGATGTTTCGTGCGATGAAATAATCGAATATTTAATTAATTTTATGCGCGTTATTTTGGATTACTATCCCGATTTATCATGTTCTTGGCGTTGAAAGCGGGATTGGCGATTGGCTGTTAAATACTGATATGCCTGTAAATGCAGAGTATTTGAACATTTTTTTATGCTAAATATATTATATTCACGAATATACGTTATTCACGATTTTAGCTGTATTTACTTTAAAATATTCGTTTTACAAGGTTATAATTTAAAGTGATGCAGCGCGAAATACTCGAAAATATTAAAAATGGAAATGCACAAACGCCTTAATTTAAACTTTTCATAGTCTAAAAGTAAAGCTATTTATGAAATAAAATATCAAAACTATTTATAAATACTAGATATTATAAAGAAAACAAAGCAACAAATACATAAAGACTTTATTAATTTTTAATAATTTAAAAAAATGAAATTAACAGTATTTTTCTCTTGTTTGTTCCAAATTTGATTTATATTTGGCGATAAAAACTATAGTAGGTATGCATAAAATTATGAAATTCAAAACTTTTAGTAAGAATTAGAAATGACCATTATATAACTTCACTAATTTTCCATTTTCTTTTCTAAAACAAAATCGGTTTTTCTAAGCCAATGGATTAGTTTTTTAATCTAATTGCTATTGCTATCATATGTAAATAAAATTGGTATTGCTTTTGTTATAAAACGTCATAAGTAACAAGATGACTGATGAATATAAAGAAGCCCCCTATATGTGATAATATAAATATGATATTGTCGTTAAACCGAAATAATAATTGGCAAAGGTTAATAATAAAAAAAAATTAAGTACTGTCAACGATATGCTACATAAACAAACATTTTTGAAAAGGAATGAAGCACCGTATTAAATTTCATCAAATCAATCAATAGAATTGAGTTATTTAATAAGCAATTTTCGTTGATTTCAAATTTTCAACAGATCTTGAACATGAGTTTGCGTCTAGACATATTGAATATTATATCTGTTACGAACATTGACCTTGGCCGCTATAAATGTTTATATCTGTAGCTTTCCCATATGATAAAATCTATAAAACAAACAGAATTTTCTTTTTACATGACGCTGACAATTAAAGCGATAAATACCTTGATTTAAGACAAAGTGATGTAGTTTGAACCTGAGAAAACAGCGGACCCGATATCAATTAGGGTATTGTTGAGGTTAAGTTTCTGGCGTATACCACATAAATAGGGAATTATGATTTATGGATATAGGCTCTATTGATAATCCGGAACTTGTCTTGATAGGTCTCATTTGAAGCTATCATAGCTTTTAACTTAAGTTTAAATACCAATTTTCTAGCCTTTTTATTCTTATTAGGATGCTATTCAACATTCTCTTAAAAGTTAACTCAGGCCGGTACATATCCTAAGGTACTGAAAAACGCAAGCATCTTGTAGCATTATCAGTATTATTAAAACCCCTAATGCACAATTTTAAGACACTACACACACTTAACATAAATAAAGTTCCCAATGCTGACAATGGACAAATTGATATATGACTTGACACCTGAAATATGACAAGAATACAAATTTTGGTGTCAGGATAATTCTGATCACGTTCGTTGCAGCTCATTAAAGTGGTCTTTGATTTTGATCTGTACGTATGTTTGATCTGGTTCTGAAGTTTACTCAATACTCCAGTATACAGAATAAGATGTACTATGACATAAACATGACCCATTGCCTGGCATGTGTTTCACGCAGCTGATAATCAGCAATATGTAAAAAATCCACGTCTTCCTCGACAATACTTTCTTTTTGTTTATAGTAGATGTTATTTCACCTTATACACCTACATTATTAGTATGAAAATTGAACCCATTGCTTTAAGACAATTATATTCAATGAAACTAAAGTAATTGTTAAGTTTTTCAATCAAAACCATTATATAACTTCACCAATTTTCCATTTTCTTTTCTAAAACAAAATCGGTTTATCAAAGCCAATGGGTTAGTTTTTAATCTCATTGTTATTGGTATCATATCTAAATCAAATTGGTGTTGCTTTTGTTATAAAACGTCATAAGTAACAAGATGACTGATGAATATAAAGGAACCATGCATGAAAGGAAACATACAACCATTACATGTAATAATATAAAACAAAACTAGAGCAATTTCGAGAACGGTGGGAACGTAATTTATCGTCGAATAAAAGTACTAAGAGAATTTATAATAATAAATAGGTAAATATCTGGTTTATTTATTTATTCAAAATTTTATAGAACAATAGCTGCTGTTATAATAAACAAGTGGAGCTGCAGAAATCTACTATGTATATATGAAACTTAATAAGCTTACCTATTAAGTTACAACATAAACAATACCTTTGTTTTTTTCTTTCTATTAGTGCCCTAAATACTACACATGTACCTTTCAAGTTTAATGGGTTCCGTACATTATACTAAAAAACAGAACGCTTATAAGATCACACTCGTGTCTGTCTGTGAGTTCGTCTGTCACAACAGATTTTCTCAGAAACTTTGCGGACTAGAACTTAAAATTTGACATAATAACACTTCTTATTAATTCATAAATTTTTCACTAAACTCTTTAGAATATTTGTAAAAGAATCAAAGATTTGGCAAATAAATACTTTGTTATTTGATTATTTTCTATTATGGGGCTGCCATTTGAAAAGGGCTTAGTATGACGAATACAACATATTTTTTCATTATTTTAAATTACCTATTGAAAATTATATTTTTAAAAAATATGCAAAAATATGGCATTATTACTCCCCCTAATTAACAGAAATATTGAACCATAACCATAAAAAGAGAGTAGGTATAATCTAACTGGACAATTACGGAAAAACTGTAGTGATTATCCAATATATTACAATTTTTTTAGATATGCACCATGTTTTTACGCCTAATAAATACAGTATCTAATATATTTACGTTGTGAAAAATTAATATCTTCAACTAATTTAATAGAAATACGATGAATCCTTAAATGTTTACAAATGCTTAAATGTGTACGGAGCTCCCGTAATGCTAGTTATACTCGCAATTGATCGGTTTTTATCTCCCATGGTTAATACATCTTGGTGATAAATAATTGACATAAATTTATATTTATATATATATATATATATATATATATATATATATATATATATATATATATATATATATATATCAGAAACTAATACAGATACACATTTGAAATTTTACTGTACGTTGTGATTGGGCAGGGAGACCCCTATACATATATTAAGCCCCTTGCCAAAGCTGAGTTAGGGATTTGAAAGGCAGGCAGTAAGTGTGAACTTGACTGTGCACTGCCCTGCATATAGATTTTGATTCAATATTTTTTTTATATTACACATAGACAGACTTTCATGATCTTTTTCATTCAACGTTTAATTATTATTAGTAGCTTAAGGTTACTTTAACTAGCAGGTAATGAACAACCATTTCTAGATTTTATGTTTTTATTTTTATTTGAACTCTTTCTAGAGTAGTTATATATTTAGTTTTTTGGGATCTGAACACAAATTGAAAAAAAGATGAGATCACTTCATGTCATATGTCAAAGAATTTTTTTCGAACACTTTTGACGTAAAAACGTAAATTTGACCTAATGATAAAGCAGGTTAAATCAAATTTACCTCAGTAAAACTGAAAAACATTAAAATGGAAATTTTATATGATGCAAGTAAAGTACTCGTAAAATTTCCTTTGAGTTTCCTGCGGAGTATCGTTTTAAAAAATAAGTTATAAAAATCTCAAAAATTAAATTATTTTTTAAATAATTTTATTGCAGCATATTTTTCGAAATCTGCTGAAAAACATGCAGCGCCTTCCTTCTGTTTCCGAAACTACTGGATCTAAAATTATAAAAATAATAGGCTTTTTAGAAGTTTATATTTTAGGACAATTGCAGCGATTCCAAAATTTGTGAGAAATTTGCAAAATTTACTGTACTTCATTCCTATTGAATATATTTGGCGTTAATTTTGTAGAAATTCATTATTCACAATTAAATGAAACTACGTGATGTAGTATTATTTTTACTTTCTTTAAGTTCTTTACCACGACCTAGGTTTCGTTGTATTACAACATCATCTTCAGGTGGGCTGTTAGCAAAGATGATGTTGTACTTCATTCCATTCCAAAATAGAATGTTAGTAAACAAAGCAAAATGACAGTACGGGTATTATGAACCTTTTTTGTATTCACGATAGCAATATAATATGGATTTATGTGGTATTTGTAATTAACGTGTATAACTTTTTTATTACGTAGTATACACATTTACGCTGTATAGTGTTTAATTTATTTTATTAAAAAATATTGCTATGCACATTTAAGTTATATAATATAATGCCAAAAAGTAAATAGATGATACGGAACATTGACATGAAAGTTTTTTGAAATGTTATTTTTTTAATAAATATATCTGACATTAAAAATAATTTAATCATCAAAAATAAGAGCAAAATTGTATTATTATAAAATACACTTCTGTGTACAATGTACAAAATATTTATTCTACGTTGCAAAATAATACTAATACTTATATGATAATATAATATCATAATGTTTTTTTTCACTAACCTTACGCCAAATATCTTGTACACGTATAAATATATTTATTATATAGCATCAATAACCTGTCTTGTTTACTTCTCCCGACTCGCTTAAGCTTCACTCTAGAATGGCAGTCGAATGTCGTCTATGTCAAATTTAAACTGATGAATACAAATATTTCACTTCAATACATTATAAAATACACTTATGTGTACTATGTACAAAATATGTATTCTAAGTTGCAAAATAATACTAACATTTATTTGATAATAAAATATAACAATGTTCTTTTTTCACTATCTTCACGCCAAATACGTATACGTATAAATATATTTATTATGTAGCATCAATATTCTGTCTTGTTTACTTCTTCTGACTGTCTTAAGCGTTAAGCTAGAAAGACAGTCGAATATCATCTATGTCAAGTTTAAACTGATTAATGCAAATATTTCTCTTCAATACATTATTAAATATACTTATGTGTACTATGTACAAAATATGTATTATACGTTGCAAAATAATACTAACACTTATTTGATAATAAAATATCACAATGTTCTTTTTTCACTATCTTTACGCCAAATAGCCTGTATACGTATAACGTTTATTATATAGCATCAATATTCTGTCTTGTTTACTTCTTCTGACTCGCTTAAGCGTCAAGCTAGAAAGACAGTCCAATATCGTCTATGTCAAGTTTGAACGATTAATACAGATATTTCACGTCAATACATTATAAAATAAATTATGTGTAACGAATAGGATATATGGACATGGACTCTGTATGGGCTGGAATATCGAATATTTTTCCAAAATGTTTTATACCCCTGATTGATGGCTAGGGTTTGTCCATTTTTTCCTCTAAACTTTACAATTCATGTTAGTAAAACATCCGTGTAATATTCATAATTATAATATTTAGAGTTTATTAAGTTAATATCATAATTGTAGTTTATAGTTTACATGTGAAGCAAACAGTCGTCTAATGATTGAATGTATATTTATGTCAACGATACCTCAACTTTGTTTACAAACATTCTTTTTTGGAATGGAACAGAGAATAGGTACAACATCTATATTGGGGAATATAATTCAATTACATCTGTAAATAGTTGAATATAAATACTATTTACTATTAAATGTTTATATTTATAATGTTATTTAGCGTGAGAGTTTTTAAGTTAATATCATAATTGTAGTTCATAGTTTAATAATATATATGTGAAGCGAATAGTCGTCTAATGATTGAATATGTATTTGTGTCAATCATATATTAATTGTCAAATTGGTTTGTTTACAAACATTCTCTTTTAGAATGGAATAGAGTATAGGTATAATATATACATTGGAGAATATAAACCAACTACGTCTGTAAATAGTTGAATACAAATGCTCTTTACTATTAAATGTTTATATATATAATATTATTTAGTGTGAGAGTTTTTAAGTTAATGTCATAATTGTAGTTCACAGTTTAATAATATTATATATGAAGCGAATAGTCGTCTAATGATTGAATACACATTTGCGTCAATCATAACAGTCATAATCAGGTTTGTTTACAATCATAATCAGGTTTGTTTACAAACATTCTCTTTTGGAATGGAATAGAGTATAGGTATAATATCTACATTGGGGAATATAATTCAAACGCAGATAGAAATATTATTTACTATTAAATGCTTAAACTCTTATGTTTTACCTAAGTGAGGACTTATGGGACCCTCGTATTGTGGATTCTACTTGCATTTAGTAGGTTATTTATTAACAGTTTTTTATTATGTAAGTGCAGTCTCATGACTCAGTTACCTATATTATAAGCTATTCTATTTTCTACATTATAAGTTTCTCTTGAATGGGAGAGGTCATTCATGTCATTTATGTTTAGGATAAAGCTTGTAATACTATTATCATTTGATTAAACATACACAAAACGTATCAGATGACTTGCATTGTACTGCACGTATCGTTAAATTATTTTTATATCGCTCGCTCACCAAAGTTGAAGCATTCTCGCTTGTGAGTCATATTCTTATATATATTATATAATGATTCGGAAAGAATTTATTAACAGCTCCGGGTACACTCGACTGCGCTAAATATGTTTGGCCTAAAACTCGTGAAATATCGTTGCACAGGTGGTGGGGACTGTTCGTGTAATGGGTTCGGAACGTTTTGTTGCTAAAAGTTAAACTTGGATCTTATTTGAATATTAAAATCAAACTAGTATATATATCCGTATTTGTAAACCTTTCTACATGGCTGTGATATTTTTTACTTTAAAGAACTGCGTAAGTTTGTGACTGGTATGGTTTAATTGTCTTATATGTTAACATAAGTTTATTATACATTAAAAAGATGAACTTATAAAATTTCCTTTTAAAAAAATTAAAAAAAAAATTTTAAAAATTATTAAAAACTGAATGTAATTCTTTATCCAATATTAGAAAAATATTCCTAAATATCAAAAACAAAAGAGTCCCATTCGTTCTCTTAAAAATAATGTACTTTGGATCACAGGGGCTAATTTTAATTGACTGTAGATTTTAAAAGTTAAATATAATTAAAAATTAACTTTCACTTTCGACTAAGATTTTTCACCAAGGTATCCGATGTTCAAATTGCAAACAATTTTTGTCTATTGTATAAAAATACGGAGGAAGTAAGAAGGTCAACTAAATATTTATTGAATAGTGTGTTGTTAGGAAGTCAAAATTAAACAAAATTTAAAGTATTGTGCGTTTGTTTACAAATTTATTTTGCTATTTCAACACCTATTAAATGAAAGTATGCCCCTATTCACATTTGGGTATTACTCAATAGCTTTTGAAAAATGAACCCGTTCTTACCAATAAAATATATATTGACTAACATATAATTAATTATGCTATTTCGACGCCTATTAAATGAAAGTATGCCCGTATTAATATTTGGGCATTACTCAATAGCTTTTAAAAAATGAACCCATTCGTACCAATAAAATATATATTGACTAACATATAATTAATAATGCTATTTCGACGCCTATTAAATGAAAGTATGCCCGTATTAATATTTGGGTATTACTCAATAGCTTTTAAAAAATGAACCCATTCGTACCAATAAAATATATATTGACTAACATATAATTAATTATGCTATTTCAACGCCTATTAAATGAAAGTATGCCCCTATTAATATTTGGGTATTACTCAATAGCTTTTGAAAAATTAACCCATTCTTACCAATAAAATATATATTGACTAACATAGAATAACTGTGTTTACATTACGAAAGTTATACAATTCTTAGGAATAATAAAAAATGTTTCTAAAGACGCTGCTAGCAGGTGCTGTTGCTAGTTTGGTTTAGTAGACAACTTCTTCATCAATTACTTATAATCAACAACAAGGTATCAAATTGTTGAAGGAATCTACAGACAGAAGAAATTTATTAACAAAGTCACCAAGTCTCTTGGGTAAAGAGATATATTTTTGGTAACATGTCCTTTATTTTCGTCCTATAGTGACTTGAAAATAATTTCTACAGTGCCTTAATTTAAAATTGATTTTTTTTTGATAATTTTAGGGTTTTCTTAACCAGCATAAAAATGTGAAAAACATTTTTAAATTATTCAGGTATTTTTCAGCCGATGTCTATATTAGAGGAATTCTTTTGACCCAGTGACCCGTTGCTGGCCGTAATTGCCGAAGATTCGCATGCAGAAGACGTAATGTTGGCAAAGTTGGCACACACGTGTTGGCATTCCACATTTAGATCTCGTCTGCGAGTGACAGAAGTAAACGAATTGTGTGATAATTGCAGTAGTGGATCGCATTTAATGCACGCGTACGCCTGAGTATTTAAATGAAGTGTAAAGTTGAATACTTAATTGAGGCTAAAGTACATTTACAATGAAATATTTTTAACTGCTAATACTGGTTGCGTCAGTTTTTGACTTTTTTTAATCTGTTTTTAAAGCTTTGTACCTCAAACAGACTTTGAATCCTGAAGACGTATCTATACAAATTGTTTTTTTTAATTTTCTTTTCGTTCTTACTATATGTTCTCATTGTTTTAACTACAGTATTAATTACGTACAAATTTCTTGCTATTTTTTTTAATTACTAAGTATAACATAATGGTGTTTTTGTTAAAAGTACTTATTGAAAAAGCTATCATTTCAATTGTATTTAAGTTTTTAAAATATTACTTATAAAACATAAGTAATATTTTAAAAACTTAAATACAATATGTAAGTTCACAGTCTCGGAAATATAAAAATATATGCACCGTTACTTATGTCAAAAAATCATACAGCGGTAATCTAAAGTCGTCGTTCTAAGGCACTCTTTAAATATTTAAACAATCAAATTTACAAGAATCTATGTTTATCATTCTCAGGCAACAGTCAAGATTACGCGAAAAGATTTTTTTAATACCATCTTTTATAATTTCGAAGGTGTGAATGAACAATTTATATAATACGCCTCTTTTCAAATTCTTTCTTTATTCTATCATTTACTTTTTCATATTATTTTTACACATGATGTCATGTTTTATCCAAAAAATAATACCTTTGTAAACTGGCAATGATTTTTCAGGAAATAGTTGCGTTGCTCGAAATATGTAACAATTAATTTTCCCTTCAGTTTTCTGAATGACATTGCTACAATTATATAACATATTACTGTTCCAAACTAAACTAATGTTATACTAGTGTATTATAAAACATATGCAGAAAAGTGCATAGTCTCTGCTATTTGCAATGTAATGTATAGTTAGTTTTAAAATGTTTGCAGCTGTATGCATTTTATATTTGATGTAATTAAGTTTGCACTAAATTTATTTCTTCGATATATTCATTCGATATTTTCGTGTAATTTTAAATAATTTAAAAAATTATTTTATTTACCTTTGAAGTGATTTTCAATATTCATAATATTACTGGATATTATTAAAGACTGATTATGACGCTCTTTGCGCGGGAAATTTGTGGTGTAATACCACATATATTCAGTTCTTCAAACTTGGATGCACTTCGGAATCTTAGGAAACACCGAAATGCTGGGAATTTGATAGAAACCCTCGAATCTGTTAGCCAGTGATGGTATTGCAATATGATGACATGTAATTACAAATACATTATTCGATTGAAAGTATTATGTTAAAATAAAATGAATATTTCGTCTAGTATAGAATTATAAAACTATATTAAATATATTTGGCGTTAATTTTGTAGAAATTCATTATTCACAATTAAATGAAACCACGTGATGTAGTATTATTTCTACTTTCTTTAATTTCTTTACCACGACCTAGTTTTCGTTGTTTTATAACATCTTCAGGTGGACTATTAGCAAAGATTCGATGTAATCTTTGCTAATATCCCACCTGTATTACATACAACGAAACCTAGGTCGTGGTAAAGAAATTAAAGAAAGTAGAAATAATACTACATCACGTAGTTTCATTTAATTGTGAATAAAACTATATGTTAAAGATAATAGCTTATAATTGATATTGGCGTAGTGACAACTGAAAACTTTACTAATCCAGAGGTACGCCATTTTTCTCCTTTGTCTTGGGACTATATTTCCTTATATTTCGGTCGGTAGATTTGGCAAGTTCCAAATAATCAATTGGAAACTTTTCTCTTTGTCCTTTAACCTCAATATCCAACATCCGGTCTTTATCCTAGGAACAATGACCTCACGGGTCTGTAATGACACCGCGCTCGTGACGTTACAGTCCTCCGTGTTGGCTGTAAGTCAAAACAATGGGGGCTGGACACGAGCCAAATGCGACTAGATATGTAGATCTAAAGGTGAAGTCACATTTATGGAAGCTGAAGATTTGGTGTTACCGACAGATTTGCTATCTGTAGTCGGAATATTATTACATGGTTCGAGCGTTAATTAAATTTTATATCTTATTTATAAAAGGCTTTCGCTCGTTGTTTGTTCATTTGTCTGTCATCGCTATCTAACTTTTGAACTATAAATTTTACATTCATTAAATTTACCCAGATTATATAAATTGATAACCTAAGAAATAAAAATTCAAAATCAAATAAATGTTATACCTATGTGATACTATCTCATGTATGCTGTCATATTGCCTAGGTATAGCATTTTGGAGCCATATATCGATCAATAAAAGTAATTATTGAGGTGGAAATAGTAGGAAAAAGCAGTGTAAAGAGAAGATGCATGCCATGGCCCAAAATTTAAGGCAATGGTTCAATTGCTCTTCACGTGTCGGTTTTAGAGTAGCTGTCAACAAAGTGGAGTTAATGATGTTGATTATTCACTTTGCGAGAAGACAATACCTTAAGAAGTGAAGATGAAAATTATAAAATAATGGAGCCAAGGCAAGTTTGTCAATTATCTCCGGTACACGTAAATGTGATTACGTTGTAAAAATAAACTATAAACCTTTTGAGGACGATGATTGAATGGATTGAGTACATAAAGGAGCATTACAAATTAAAGTGTCACCAAAAAACAATTTAAATATCTCCGATATTCTCGATGGTGTAGTTGAAGGGAAAGAACTGAATAAATTATTGTAAAAGTAAAAAGGATATGCCTTCGAATACATTCCTATTCACACAACGGCAATATAGTATTCCGAAATCGAAAAAAAAATTCTATTTTTTTGGAGATCCTTAAATTTTGGATACCAGTATTAAAACCGGAAAATAATTCAATTTAGTCCTTAATTTTTTTCCTCTTGCAAGTAAACAATTATATTGTTTCTCCTTAACTGCTATTATTTATTTTTTTATTATTTATTATTATTTATTTTTAATGCCTACGAAAATTTCCTCCAAAATACGCAAAAGCTTTCTTCAAATTGATATGATGGTTTTGGAAAATTTTAAAATATTCTGGGTCTATAACACACACAAAATACAACTACAATGTCGATTATAGGGTGGCTATATTTGTTCGATGTATATGCATGTGCTTAATAAGCACACACTGCGATTACGTTTTAAATCATCTGAAGTTTGGGAAGCGGGTATCATCAATTTATTTAGCTTACGACTTCGTTTATGTGAAATTCGGAATAAGCCAAGTTATTATTTTTTTCTTTTCTCCGTCTTATTTTATAAATTTATATAATATAAAATATAGTATTAAATTTCATCAAAATCCGTCCCGTAGATTTCGCGTGATTGACGAATAAATTAACATACAGATAGACAGAGAAAGATTCTAAAAGCCATTTGTCTGGATTTTATTATCATGCTTTACGCTAAATCAATCACTCTTTTTAAAAATGTTACATGTACAGAATTCACTCTGTTACAAATTGATTATATGTTTTATAGCAATAGCATCCTTACAAAAATGTTAATTGTTCTTTGGGAAACTGTGTTTATAGGTATAAAAACTGTTTATTCTATACAATAGTTTGCTATCTAAACTAATGTTTAGACCACAAGAGTTTGTTTATTTATTTTTAATCTAAGTTAATCTTTGGAATCATACATCTGATTTTAAAAAGTATTTCTCTTTTAGAAAGATTTCAGGCTATGTATCATTACGTATGCATAAACACGTTAACATACAGACAGAAAAAAATTCTAAGGGTTAGGGTAGTTTTGGGTAGTAAAGGGAAAATATTTTTTTTTGGTTTGTTTGTTCGCGCTAATTTCCGGAACCACGTATTGGATATCAAAAATTATTTTTGTATTAAAAAGCTTATACTTAAAGGGAGATTGTTAATTACATTTTATCACGCTACAATTCAAAAGGATATAGTTATAACAAAAGTAACACAAGTCATTCGCATTGGAGGCTTTTAGTGAATGATGGTGGACAATGAAGGGGGCTAGGTCGGCGTTATTAAGATAATTCTACACGCGTGAATGTTTATCGAAATAAAAAATTTAATTTTCAATTTTTGTGTTATTAATTATTAATTTATATTTCAAGCTGATGTGAAATTACTTTGCTAGATTAATTCAGTGAATATTTGAAGTGGACGATTATTCCATTTACAAAAATAACAAAGAATTTCCCCATGAAAATTAGATGGACTGTAACGTAGTGTTTATTTTGATAATTGAAGTGATTTCTAAACTTCATGTTTAACTATTTTATACTCGCAATTTTAGATAAAGTATTAACGTAATATTTTGAAATAAATTTCGTGAAAATATTTCTCATACTCTTATATTCAGAAACGCTATTTTTTAATTTCTATTTGATTATTGTCGATAAATTAAATTATTGAATAATTGGGTATTTGACTAAATTTTTTTTATTTCCTTAATCATAATTTCAAGGTACAAGCTGACGAAGAGTGAATTTTTTTTTAAATAATCTTAAAAATTGACCGAGTTATTAAAGTTTAAATTTAACCTTTAGACAAGGAAGGCAATACTGTGTTATGAGGTCATTTTTAATATTGCAAATTATATTCTACGAGAGAAAAAGAGACAGGGATATGACCAACTCTATCCGTATCTTCAAATTTAGAAACTTACAACTAGCTTATTTTTCAATAAATTTTTGAATTTTTTTCAAGACTGGTTTTTAATTAACTTATATTTCACAATATTGTACGAAAAATATCAAAATTTAGAATGAGTCAACTACCGGATTTGCGTAAAGCATGTATTTAGGAATTGTTTTAATGTGTAATAATTGAATTAGTCTTATTATAATTTCGAAGGTAATAATTCATGTTCTTTAGATTTAAATCTTGGCCACTAAGGTTATCAATCCGATATTTTTGATCCAAATTTTGGTTATTTTATGGTATAAATTTTTTTAGTAAGGTTTCGATGCACTCAAATATTCTTGTTAATATAGCCCAAGATTAATTTTAATTTTTAGGACATATTATTTTTTCACGTAAAAGTGACAGGTTGAATAGCGCAAAATATTTTTGGTACGTAATCTGATAAATTTTGAAATTATAATAACGAACCTGATAAAAGAAGCTTTGCAATTTCTGGTCCAAATAATTCTGCGTGCGCCATATCCCGCAGGGAAATTAACGACAGCCGATTGTACGCCTTTGTGTGTATATTTACAAGAAGCATTTCGAGCTACACTTTTAATTCAAAACTCATTTGATTTTAAAACTTTACTCACACAACGAAGTAATATTTACTTCAATACAATTTAAACATGAATATAACTCACACTTTAATGAAACTACGTGATGTAGTATTATTTCTACATTCTTTAAGTTCTTTACCCGATATAGGTTTCGTTGTATTACAACATCTTCAGGTGGGCTATTAGCAAATCTTTGCTAATAACCCACCTGCACATCTTTAGGTGGGTTATTAGCAAATCTTTGTTATTAACCCACTTGAAGATGTAATACAACGGAACCTAGGTCGTGGTAAAGAACTTAAAGAAAGTAGAAATAACACTACATCACGTAGTTTCATTTAAGTGTGAATAATGAATTTCTACAAAATTAACGCCAAATATATCCAATATATGAATATAACTTTCATAACTCCTGAGATATAGCTTCTTCCTCCCCCAATAAATACTAATTTTTGAACTAACTGACTCGCCCATCATCGAAACCTCTGGCCTATTTCCAGTTAACTTAGAAACTATATTAGAAGATATTTTTCACGTTTTACATATATACGAAAGAAAGTCATAAATTGGTCAAGGATGAGTCAGGTTGGATTGAGTAAGATTGGTTAGCCAGAGTTAGGTTAGCTTAGGTTAGGTTGCATTAAGTAGAGTGTTACTTATTAGGATAAATTCCGCAATTTATTGATTTTCAACAAAACCTCGTGAAATCTCATTGAAAACATAAAAGTTAAAAATGAACCAACTTCCCTTCAGATCATCAAGTGAGTTGAAAAAAGGGTTTGAAATCAAAATAACTGTCAAGTTTTGAACATTTTATTTATGTGATATTAGAATAAAGTTGTATTTAAAAAGATAAGCATAAACATTTCATAACTTTTATATTTGATTCGGCAAGTTTTTCTTTATGTAATAGTATGTTTCATGTGATTCTAAAGACTTGCCGAGTTCAAATGTAAAATTTACAAGTTTTTATAAAAAATATACATTTTTTAATTTCAACTTTAATCTCTTTATACATTAAGAAACTACTTGGAACTTGCTGTTTATTTTCCAAAAATATATGCTCCCATTTTTCAGAATTACGATTTTATTGATTATATTTTAGTTTAAAAACTTTCCATGCAAACCTACTTTGCTCGACGCGCTTAGTATTTCCTATACTAAGTATGTCGCACCAAGTCAAAAATGAAAGAAAGATATCCTGAGGATGAAGATAATGAGAATAAATAATTTTCTTTTAAAAAATCTGACATGGCAGTAAGTTAATTTGGTAATACCTTGACTTATGTCTTTCTATTTCTTTTTGTACCAATGCGTACCGGTGTTTTGATGTTGAAAGTTATTTTGGAGGTATCCACCACATTGAATTGGGGAAACTAAGCTTTTTAAGACTTTAAAAGGTGGATTTTAAGTTTCTTATTTCAATCTTATATTTGAAATGAGAAAATATCATTATACAGAAAATTACTGGTTTGAAAGGGATTTTAATGGATGTCATTTTGATCACTATCCGAGTGGTTATATATCTAAGTCATATACTATGGCAGGTATTATTTTTTTATTTGCTACACGCAAGGATATGGTTATACTTAAAATATGTTCATAGAAACACAAGTATATATTGATATGAATATTTTATTGGTGAAAAGAAGTGGAACGGGCACTGGTGAAAAAAAATAACGGTACTATACACATAAAAAGAATTACTTCTCAGTCACTGACTAATTTTGTAATAATTTAGTATGACTTGGAAATTTAAATAGACTTTTAGATAGATTATTATACAAAAAAAACGAATGTAAAAAAAAACTTAATAGTCATAATCTTTCTGAGCGAGTAAAGTCGAAATGGGCAGCTGGTGTAAAACAAAATTATGCAGGGTATAAAATGTTGAGATGACATTTTGAAAATGTTTATTTGTGGAGAACTTTATATTTCGAATACAACTCACTTTGCAACCTAACGGCACAAATTATAAGTGAGTGTTTACTTTATAAACAACAGTTTTCCTTCCATTCTTCCTCAAAATATATTATGAATATTGTGTATCCCACTAATATTATAAACATAAAAGTTCGGATGTCTAAATATTTATCATCCAGTCATGAAATAAATCTATATAAAACTCAGCACAGACATATTTCATGATTTAAATTATCGAATAGAATACTTTTAACTGCAGAAACATGCTATTTCTTGTAGGATGAAACACTATGTTATGAAATTTATTCAGTAATAAAACTTTGCTTCTAAAACCCCTCAATAGATGGCGTAACGTGTATCTTAAATCAGCGAAACGTTTAGTACTTTTATAGAAAAATGTTGCAATAACCTCATTGGGCAAAGGATATCCCCGCTGTCTAGATTGAAAATCCGCGCGAGTAAAATTGTGGGCGAAGGCTAGTTATTATACACAGCACATTGCATAATTAGCTTATAATTAACTTAGAATGAAAATTAAATAGATATAGGTCGAACGAAATTGTAACGTTTTCTCTAAACAAACGGGGTATTTTAGTAATGAGTGGAACCGATGAAGCCGGCCAAGTGCCACCGGAGAGGCTTTAATTTTTTTTCGTAGATAATTAGGTGGTTTGTATCTACTGGCAAAGCAAGGCATAAACTGCGTAAGTTGATGAATTGTCAAATTACCTTCGATAAACTTCGTTGTCATCAACTATAAAATTTCCACGAAGCCTACTAAGTGCATTAACTTGGTTGCTTATATTTACTTATCAGTGCAAGTAAGCTGAAATAATTTTGAATTAAAATACTTACTTTAATTAAAAAAAAATGTTGTTAAAAAGGGGGAAAGAGCATATAGGAGAAGGAGATACACTGCACGTCACTTAGGAGTTTCGTATGTTGCGAAATTTTAAAATATTACTAGATGCCTTCGATTCAATTTTAGAATTGCTCTTCATTCACATCCAACCGTATGGGATCCGTGAGAAGAGTTTTAAAAAGAAAGTATTTTTCTCTATTTCCATCTGTTAACGCTATTCAACTAACTTCTTTTATATTTTATTGCAATTGATCTTAAAGTGGATGCCAAATGATGCTGTGATTTATGAAAGGACAGAAAGGCATAATGGGATTAAAATTCTTCCCTTTCTACCATTTGAACCCAGAACCTTAAAAATTAAGGTTCTTGCAGTTTATCTGAGTACCGCAGTATATTTTCACCCTTACACTGTGAAATATATCATACCTACCATTTGTTCCCAATGACATGACAGTGTCCCACTGCCGCTAAAATATAACTCGGTTGAGTGTTAATGTATTTATTTGGCTCTTGAGCGACTCGGCTGTGCGGCGCTCGACTCTGATATCGTCATTTTATTTCGTGTAATTGAGCTTGTAATGGACGTCTCCTAAGGCTAAGAAAATATATGATAATAGTGAGTTATGCGAGGAAAGAAATAAACATAATTAATGACGTAATTTTTTATGACTTTTTTACTCTGAATGTGAGACGTGATCTGTTTGGCTTATTGTTTGCGCTCAAAATGTCGTTAGCAGAGGAAGAAGACAAGAAAAGTACTATTATGCTGTGGAAATTAGATCTAAGAAAAGTGAAAATTATCTGGGGACAACAAAAGAGGATATTTAAATTAAAAAAATGAAGCGAAAGAGAAAGTGTGGAGAAGTGTATATGGTTTGTGACAATGTAAGTTAATGGATATCATATAGAGAGAAAATCTAATATTTTCCCAAAACTACTTATTCGATTTTAATTAAGTAATTTCGTATAAATGTAATACCTCATCGTCAATGCCTCATTACTATTGTTTTATTTTCTAAGCTACAATTCCAGAACTCCATTAGACATACTTTTTCACATGACATACTTTCTTTTCAAGGTTATAATATCCAAATAAAACGACCTTATGAGTGATTAGAATGTAAGATGTGTTCATAAACGTTTCTTAGGTAACGAAATAGTTTTAATTTTAGGGCAACAAGTATGAAAACAAAAAATTTAAAAAAAAACAATCTGAACTTAGACAGACTTTTGTATGATGATGGATAAGATAACTTATGTACGTCGTCTTACTCAGTATTGATTATCTAAATATAATTTGCAGGTAAATTGTTTCTTTCTTGCATATATACCTGCGCATAGTGTATGACACTAATGGGGATATAGTTGATACTTCACCCAACACTCTTTTGACCTAGATAGGCTAAATAAGCCATTGGAGTAAATGTAAGCAGGATCACTTTCCTCTCCGTTCTCATCGGCGTAAGGATCCTTGTGCTCCTCGCCATCGTCAAAAATAACACGTTTCGTCTATTTTCGACTTTGCTTTGATCTGCTTTGTTTAGGTTTTTCAAAATAACACGCTTCATCTGCTTTCGAATTTTGAAGGACTTACGAGCATTATTTCCTGGCATGAGTAAATGCGATCCACCCACTTTTCTGTTTACTCTTGACTGTCCTGTAGAGACAGCTGAGTATCCACTTATTTGTCAGCAAAAGCGTTTGTCCAGCTAAAATTGTAATGCTAACCGACCGTGATTCTTTGTCGTTTTCATAGATAGTTCCCGGAACAGTTGCATCTGCTATCTAGTCTTGATAATTATTGTCCAGAGTAGTGGTGACATTTGTCTCTTCGTCATCTTCAACAGATTTTATGAAATCAGTTTCTGCGTGATCTAGTGACTAGACCATGAAAAGCTACTGGAAACCGGCCCGTCGTCGTTATTCAATACGTCTTCAATAACTTTGATGGGTCCGTAACTTGGCTGGGTTTTGTGAGTCCCATGTAATTTGAAAAAAAAAATATGTCAATTAAAGGGATAGATCCTACTTTTCTAAAAATCACACGTAATATTCCTAATATACTGAACGTAATCTGTCGTCGGCCCTGAAACTCTTAGCAAGATATTAGGATTGCTTTCTTTAAACTCTGTTAGCCAATTCCAACCAGCAATTCGTTTATTCTTATCAAGTTTGTGATCTACCCCAATTTTTCTGTATATTCATAAGCTAATTTTCTTATTTCAGTCATATTAAAGTCAAAGAGTCTACTTTCTAACTAAAATTCATATATCACTAGATCTTTTTCCACATCTGTATTGAAGGTTAGTTTAAAGCGACAAAAGTTTTCTGGAACTCTATGATAATAGCATCGAAGCATCGCTCGTGGCTCACTAAAATACTTAGAAGCTGAAAGCAAACCCATTTAGTTCTTCTTTACAACTTTTACAGCCTTAGTTATGTCTTCTTGTGACCAATTATTTCATATCGGGGTCCATTTGTAATTACCAGACATCCTGCACAGAAAAAAATATATCTGATTTTAAATTGAATAAATTAATATATGTGTCAGATGTGTCATCTCACATATACGTTTAGTATGTCATCTACTCAATAATGCATGTAAATGTAATTTATTTCTTACGACAAAAACTTTGAAGTTAGAATATAATTTTTCAATATTTAAGCCATTTGAGAATCATAGATTACATTATAAATTAGCTTAACGGAATAATTCAAACCTTTCCTACAATAAATGGAAACGTGATCATTTTTTTTTTCATATAAAAATCACGAAAGCAGTTAATCCATTGTAATACGCGTTCACTTTTAGTCATACTAAAACTTAATACTACTAGTGACACCGGCCGTCTTTTAACGGTGCGTTGTCATTACACTTTTAGGGGGAATATTTGAAAGAATATTAATGGCGTTTCATCTTATCTGGCTATGTCATCTCAGGCACAACCAAAATTGCGAAGACTGTATACGGGCCTGACAGTTTTATTCTTGTCAAAGCCCTCAATAATTGTCATATTTCTTAAAATGCATTGTAAAAATTTTAACCTTTCTTTTTTCAAAAATGATTTGTTATCATAAAATGTAAATTTAACAGGTTGTTGCGACGTATGGTACGTTGTACGATCAAAGCGAATAAATTATTAAAGTAAATTTATGAGGGTTACCACTAGTATTTTATGTGGCTTTAAACATTTTTTTCTCATATTTTAAATACTGATATTTGAGAAGTAAGTTTTATATTTATTTATATACATTCCTATACACAACTGATACATAGGGCAAACTTATTGTTACGAGAGAAATTTCATACAGCAAGCCAGATATATATCAATAGCTCTTCAAATCGTCACAGTTTTGAGTTATGAGTAAATTTAAATTTTTTTGTTTTTCAAAAAATTAAAATTATTGACATCGTAGCTTCCTTCTTTCTAGTGATTATATTATATATAAATTTTATAAAATTTGCTCTACATTTCTTCGAAAAATTTGATGTTACATTAGAATCTTGATGAAGTCTGGGATTTTTTACCACGTTTTAATTTATGTACAATTATAGCCAAGAATAGAATTTTAATAGAATTACCTAAAACATCAAGGTAATTACATGCCAGATTACACCCACTAAAATTCAAGAGATAAATTTTGTTTAGAATCTGAGTAGACACTCGTCTCGCAACTGCGTTTACGCTAACACTTATTAAGTAAATGTGTACATATATAATGTGGAGAATAAATAAATAAGCAGAAATAATTTGTTTAGAAATGTAACAAGTTAATTTAAAAGAAAATAAAATGAAAAGTTCCTACCAAACCTGACCCAAAAATGTTGTAAACTTTTATTAATAAATTAAATTATGAATGAAAAAATTCTTCATTAATAAACAAATATAAATATATGAGCAATCCCTCATAGAATATTTAATTTATTGTAAACTAGCTTTGAGTTGCGGAATTATTTGCGTGAAACAGGAAAATAATTGTGTTGTAATTTGAAGATAACATTCTTGTGAAAATATTAGATCGTATACTTGGAAATGTCTAAATTGTGTTAGATACGTAGAACCGAATAAACTGCCTGAAAATAAAGATTCTGTGTCTTACAATATATAATTATTGTAAGATTAAAACAATATTCTTTATTTGTCACGTAAATATACGTGCATATTTAAGTTTATATTCGTATACGTAAAGGAACGACTTTTTTATTACTAAAAATTTATTTTGGAATAAAAAATACTCTTTATTATACAAACGTTTTTGATCCATTAAATGGTTAAGGCATGCAAACAAGATAAATAAGAGAAAACTTATTTTTGTATTTATTATACCATATATTTAGGACTAGGATCATAATATATTATGATTATAAATGTAGAAGAAAAGTTTGGATATTATGACCTATAAGTTTAAAACTATTTAGTGCACGATGTCAACTCCAAACGAATATTAGGTCTAATTGAATATTACTGAATAAAAAAAATAAATTTAAAATTAAATTTGCTATGATTTAATAAAGAATATATGTTTACATGATTATGCTGGATTAAAATATTATATTACTTCATAAACGTATTAGGTTTACTTTTAAAACACTGCGAACCCTAAGTTAATTTCTGGCGAAAGAAAAGTGTACGTAACTATTCACGTGTCAAAACATAAATATACAAATTTTACATTTAACTGCGATTGGCGAGAATCGCGTTGGAAAATAACAAATTTAAAACTGATGAAAATATAGGTACTCGTAAATTAAATCAAAGAAAACGGTATTACAATTAGTCCTTATTACAGTTTTAACATAATAATTCAACCAATATACTCACTGTAAATAAGCGTCTTGAAAAATTTAAAAAGAAAACAAGAATACGAGTACTAATTGGAACTGTTGCAGCACAATATTATTTCCGAACAAAAATAAATTTAAAAAATTCCACTACTGATAGAAAATTTGGGAATCGATGCCAAGTTCTCTCTTTCGTATATGAACACCTTTACAAACAACATAAGTACCTTTCAACTTGGCACTGACTCCAAAAATCTTTAATAATATTAGTATTATTATCAGCAATAATATTGTACTGCAAAAGTTAAACTAAGTGCTAGTAGGTTCATTATTTGAAATGAATTAACTTTCTTTTTGTAAAATTTTATTTTTCCCTTTTTAGTGCTTATAACACCCTATTTCCCTGAATATTACGAGCTAACGATTACTTTAATTTTACCTCTTTTATTGAAATCTAAACAGTCATTTACGATATTTAGTAAAAGTTAATATAGCCAAGCATATTTACATAACTTCGTTCCTATTTATTAAATGAACATGAATATACGTACGTACATGGGCACACACATACACACACACACATATGTCTATATATATATATATATATATATTATATATATATATATATATATATATGTATATATATATATATATATATATATATATATATATTTATATATATATATATATATCTAATCTTTGTGACAAAGGATGTTTTCTTTATTAGCTAAGAGATTTTTTACCATCTACTTTCTCTACAAGAACCAGTTTGTGTAGGTTATCTGGCTGTCTATGCGTAACTTTGGTTTTATCAGTTAATCAAGATTTTAACCATCTCACCCGCGTACTCCCCTCTCTTGAACACTTCAGCGAATTCATGCTTTGATGATGCTAAAAGTGTAATGTCGCCAGCATTCTGCTAGAGTATTTCTCATAATATATTCTCCGTAGATATTAAATCACTCCTTCAGGTTTGAAAGGTTTTGAGACCACATTGCTTACACAAACCATTGATTGACCACCTCTATACAAGTTAGTGATCAGCGCTATTAAATGTACGAGAACACCCACTTGGCAAAGGATTTCTCACGGCTAGTTCCTCCATAAGCAGAAAAAGTCTTCGAATAATCAATGAAGGACATCAGATTTATCGTATTGAATGCTCGGCTTTTTCTCATATATTTTAGGATAAATTTATCTTGTTCATTCAGTATTTGGCTATGCAAGATATGATTGCAATTGCTGGCATTAGATATGATAAAATGCCACCGTTAGTAATTTCTGAAAGTCTTTTTTGATCCCTTTTTGTGATGTGGGATCGTACTTATCTAGCTACTAAAATTCTAGTTGCTTTATAGATCTTCGTATGATAAATTAATTGCTTTGTGTTTTCGTATGTACCTGTAAGTACTTATTTAATAATTGACTTCGTTACTTTCTAACGATAAGATGAGACCAAACACGACGAGTTTGCTTCCCAACGCTTAGAGTTTCCTGTCACCACTTCCCGGATCCTTAATCAGTCACCACTTATTACGTTATGACTTTTCAGAGAAGTCAGACTGGCCTAAACCTGGTGAAAAAACTGACCACTCGTGCTTTTATTTTAGCATGATTGAAGTCCCAGATTCGTGATCTATAATCATTTTAAATTTGTTACTATATCATCGATTGTATAATAAAATTTAAAGTGACTATTTTGTGTTTTTATTTTAATTATTTTATTTTTATTACGTTTATTCGATGTACTGAAATTGTACGGTAACTCGACCTTTGGCTTTGCATTTATAATTAAATATTATATGTTTTAATCGCTGAATTCAAAACAAACCAAAGTTTAAATTGGAATTCAGAGTTTAATAACAGGAATCATTCCTCGTGGCTTAGTTTACCAATTTTAAACCAGCAAATCGTCAAGTTTTATATTTTAGGCAGGTCTATGGCAAAATCTCTGTTCGAAACCCTTAATACTAATTTAAAATCAGCATATCCATAAGTCGAATAATTTAAGTAGGCAGTACCGCAAATGGAATTAGTATTGAGGAATGGAAACCTGGAGTTCAATGGCGGAGTCTCAGCTTGATACTAATTTAAACTAGTAATTCATCAAGTCTCATTATTAAAGCAGGCAGAACCCTTGCAGCGTCAGACATTGAGAATCGGAGATATAATTTATCATCATGAAATAATATCACGGGGATTAAATACGTGTGCAAAGTTTCATGGAAATCGATTAAGTGGAAGTAACTGGAAAATCGATCGAAAATTTTGAAGCAGCTACGTGTAGGACGTGAAGCTAAATAAAACAATTTAAAAATGACAACATTCACGTGTATTTTCTGATTACAATGTCAGGCATCAAACCCTCTTTAACAACAACGACAAAGCTGAAAAATAAAGCAACTGTAAAAAACAATCAATCTTTCAATCTTGAAACGAATAAAATCAAACCGACAACACCCAATCAGTTACAGCGAATTCCAATAAAGGGACGTTCGCTTGATGTCCGCCGTCCATTTCTAGCCACCCCTCCTCTTTGACTCGCATTATTCGCCATCCATTCGGGCCCCACTCAGCAATCTCGATCTCGTGTCCGTGCGCGAATCGGGCTATAATTTGCTACAATCGGCCGGGCGGCGCCGCTTCCTAACGGCGTCCGCCCGCCCAAATGGGTTTCCGCCGCGCGTCCGACCTAGGTCGGTGTTAAACTCGGATCGCTGCACGTTCATCAATGATGACCGCGCAGAGAGTTGTGTAACTATGCGGAGTAATTCGTAGTATATAGTTAGCTTTGCCAATTTACCAAGATGGATATAATCGTAAATGTAGTAATGTATTTATTTATTTAAACTATTTATCACTTATAATCGACCTTTGGTCGTGCCTTTTTAGGATTACACTTCTTTAAGTGCATATTGTATGGGATTAATCTCGACTTCAGGTACGTGGTCTCTTTTTAAACAGCTAGTAAGTAACTTATAAAAACGCTTACACTTATATTACTGGAGCTTTTTACCGTAAGTCATGAAGTATGACCCCCTTCTATTGGAGAAGCCAAGGAGACTTTTACGGTGGGCAGTAAAAGTGATCGTTTTATCACTTGGCTATACAAAATAGAAATATTTCAGTATTCAAATAACTCTTATGTCAGTTTGCATCTTATTCACGCGTGCACAAATCGAACGATGAAGAGCGAAACAGATGATTATCTTTTCCACTCCTCGCTAATATCCTTCCTCTCTAAGCTACTTATAGCACACGTATCAATTTTTGTCGATGGCGTTGCAAGTAAGCCGTGCTCTCATACCATCTAGTCATACCTCTAAGCCATAAACATACCAAGTAACCTATACAAACTCTAAGTCCGTAATAATACAAATTAACTTCTCGTATTAAAGAATTGTTATTTTAAAGTATTCAACTAGTACGTGTTTGACAAAAAATAACTAAATCGACCAAGTACAGTCTGATTCGAGTATCGATACTTAATTTCTTCGTTTGACGTTCAATTAATTTGTTTATCATAAGTCATCCCTAATATGGACATCCTGGTGCGACAAACCTAATATTAAAGGAATATATATATATATATATATATATATATATATATATATATATATATATACACATATATAATCGTAAATATCTCAAAAACTATTTACCTTACAGCCTTGCGTAGGCTTCTAAATACCTTTTTTTTATAATTTTAGGTCCAGTAGTCCCGGAAATAAGGGGAACGGTTAACGGGGAAGGGAACTTATAGTTACTTATAGTTATAGCTTATAGTTACCAAGTGAGGTTAACACCTAAGTAATTATGTTAATTTGTTCATTTTCGGGGTTCTGTAACTAAAAAGTAAAAACAGAATCCCTATAAGATCATCCATTTGTCTGTCTGCCCGTCTGTCACAGTCGTTTTTGTCATGTACGAATGATGTAAAAACTTAACAGAAACTTGATAGTCATGAATATTTAGGAATGCAAATTACATAATTAAAAAAATTACGTTCCACATAAGTATAGTATGGGATACTGCTTGAAATTGCTAGTTATAAGATTCTTCTAATGCTTAATATCCTCTAGACATATTATAGTTACACAACATTGATACTGTAGAGCATTAAAATTTGTTACAGCCGGTTCACACATCTTAGGAGACACATTACAAAAGAAAACAAAAAAGAAGATATGTCAGATGCCCTTGCTATTGTATAAATATATTACTGAGAAAAAACATCCATTTAATTTATTACCAACACTAAAATGTAAATTGTATAACTTACGAAAATATAATAAAAACTACACCGCCCCTTACCGTAATCTCACTAACATAAGCAGTGGGAAAACCTGCTTAAACCCTGCTTCCGGTATTGTTTTATATAATGTTTAAATACTGTTGGAAGTTTCTAGGAGTCAGTCTTAACAAATTGCCCACTTGAAAATGTTGTAATACTTATAATTATTAGAAATAATACTACATCACGTAGTTTCATTTAGTTGTGAAAAATTAAATTATAATGAATTTCTACAAAATTAATGCCAAATATATTCAATTAAAACAGACTTTAATTTCCTATTTTGGGAGCAGTTAAGTAGTTTATTTCAGAAATCCATATCTTTAATCAAAATATATTCGGGTAAAAACTAATTTAATTTACTAAGTACTTTTTAATGACTAATATTATAGGTAATTTTTAAGTTACGTTTTTTCATCATATTTATTATGCAAATACTATGAAAGGTTAGAGTTTCATCTTAAATACCGTTTTAAAAGCATAGCCAAGAACTAAGCTCGGTTTAAAATGCGCGTAATATCGCCGAAGATTAAAGAAGATAATGACAATAATCTACATACAGATGCAGTGGTAATTGATAATTTTGAAAATAATTATGTGGATATTATAGATAAACAGTTATGCAAGAAAACAATACATTTAATATAAACAATCGACGATTTCATATAATTTTTTGTACACTTCAATTTTTATTTTAATTGTATTAGTTTATGTACGTCAACGAAATTATAAATCGTCTCCTTTTCCGTCTTTGTTTATCAGTCACTAAGTATATAAATTTAACTAGCTGTCTGTCCCGACTTGCAAGGACAAAAAGCCGCCATGTCAAATCATAATACAAGTCGATTTTAGTTTTTTTTTTTCAATAAATTTGGACATTAAATCCTTTCATTTAAGGATCAGAAAATAAATTTCATTAATGTAAATTCTCTTCTGTGCTGCAATGTATGGTAACTTACTGGCATATCCAAAAGAAAATCGGTGGGAAGTAAAGAAGGGAAGTGACCATATTGTGTTATGCACAATTAGTGAAAGACTATTTTTTGGAAACATTTAATCATAAAGTGGTATTTAGTTTCATATGCGCTCTAAATGATAGAGCTGACTGTTAAACTTAATGATAAATCACAACAATTAAAATACCTTAAACACGTTATTTTGGTTTCAGAAAATGTCAGTTGATTTTCTGTCTCATAATACAAATTTGAAAGTATATTGTGGTAAATTGGCATTTGAGATATGTACGAAAAAGTGTTTCATAGTTAGATCTACGAAATATATATTGGACAATATATTTATGTAAAGAAAAATAATATTAATATTTATAAATAGTTCAGTAGAAATACTGTGTCTTTAAAAGTATATGCATTCAAAGTAAAATTATATACATTCCTATTTGTGGTCGGAACCTTCGTAGTAACATTTTTGTTCGTTTATAAAAGGAACGTAGTAAGAGTTTTTTTTTATATTATTCAAACACCTCACATCTTTGGTATGAATTACAATACATTTTATTAAACTGATTGACTTGTATAAAAAGTATACTTCTTTTTTTCCAGATGCCTTGTGACACAACTATGCTGGCAGGGAATATCGGAAGTGATAAATTGATATTACATAAAATAAAATATTCTATTCTCTGAATATTCTAAATTAAAACTTACCTACACCAGTTCATAGCGGACATAGTTTGTACGTAAACTAACAAATATTAAATATCTTAATATTTTTATGCGATATTGAAAAAAATTACTCGAATTGTATTAAATTTACATTTAAATTATAATAATTTATGAAATTTCGTTTTTATGAATTGTGTATACGATTTAATGAATATTTTTAAATATTAGTTAGTGATGTTTTAAGTTCCAGTGTTAACCATATTAATTAGTATTACGATTTAAATATAAAATAAATTTATAAATTAAACGAAATTTTCTCGGTGTCAAGTTTAATTTTTCCTTTATCATAATAATAAAATAGATTTTAAATAAACGTGACATTGACCTACGATTCAAATAAAAAATATGCTTACCTGAATTTAAATAACCAATCTAATCATCAGTGTTTAAACAAAATAAAAAGTTCAATCCGGTTTTTTATTTAATAAATTGAATCTTTAAGTTCACACGACACAACTGTTCTCAAAAATTTCCATTAGTTTCAATCATGTCCACTCGTACTTCCGGGACGGGTGGCGGTGGAAGGGGGACCATGGGGGCATCGTCTGTGGCCACCAGTCAGCGTAAGCATAGATCCAGGTCCACACCACGATACGCCGATTTAGAGAAGCCGAAGAAGAAGAAACACTTGAGTGGCACCACCAGTCTGGTGTCCATACCGAACACCATCAAGCTGAGTATGCTGAATAGTGGTCTCATATCATTTGGTGAGTTTTTGTTGGATATTTAGCAAATTCTTATGTTAAGTTGGAAAACAGTTGAGACATGCATTCGCTTGTTATTTAACGATGTAAAGAACTTAAAATATTATAAATTTGTCCAGATAAAAACTACAAATGAAAGAATATACATAAGAAATGACGTACTTAAAAAAATTAAGGCTCAGTGAAGATTATTTAATAAAAAAAAACTAATTTGAAAAATGTTTCTTCCATGAAGAAACGGCTGTCAGTTGGCTATCGAACATAAATTTTATAACCTCTCTTTATGCGATCTTCTTTGTGCATTTTATTATTTTTATTTTTTGGGTTCGTTTTTTTTTCAATTCTTTATATTTGCAAAATCAGTGTTTAGTGTTATTAAGAATTATAAAAAAAATTATTATAAATAATTATAAAAAAAATCGAAAAACTTATAACTTATACTTACTTGACAAAGTGCATTTATGTATGAGAACTTTTTCAATTCACTTTTTTTAATAAAATAATCGCGATCGAGCCCTACTTTTGGTTAATACTTCGTTTTTTACCTATATTATTTCATTTAAAACAAAAGGAAAATAAAAAATTCACATTTTCCCTAAACTGAATTTGTTCCAATTAATGAATCATTATTAAATCGTTAATTCATTCACAATTTGCACATAAGAAATCTACGTTTAAATATCTATATTTGCAAGTTAAAATTATGTCGTACGAATGATTTGTTCACATGAATAATTTACGTAGTAATTCCTACCCTCCATTCGTTTAACAAGAGCGGTCATTGATCCGATTCGATTGCATGTAACGGTCTCCGTTGACTCTTGTATTCGGCTTTAGGTCTGAAAAGGATAGCATATTCCAAAGGGTTGTATTTCAAACCATTAGTCTTTATACATGTGTAATCATATGAGCAATCGGGATATTGATGTCTCTTTCACGCTTTTATCGACCAATAAATTCAAAAGGTGTTTCGAAATCAAACAGCTCAATTATGCAGCTTGAAAATATTAGAAAATTGTCGGAAAATGTGATGCGTGTAATTGCATCGTATTGTGTAGTGATATTTGTAAATATTTGGTTAAGTATTAGTAATATATGTATACTAATAAGGTTTAAAGTAGTTTCTTTTAATTGTTGGTAATATACATTTACGAAAAAAGAAATAAAATGCATTTGTAATAATAAATGAAAATTATAACAGAAAATAGAGAGAGAAAATTCAAATAAAATTGAGAAATTATTGAAAATGTTAAAAAATAATTTATGAATTGATAAGACTTCATTTACATTTGTAAAAAAAGAAGAAACCTCAGAAACTCTCGTGCAAAATAAACATTAAAAGGAATTTAAATAGTTTATAATTAATTATAAAAATATGAGGCCGTTTATTTTTCGAGTTACATGAGCAACTAGCAAAGGTGAAATCTTTACGATTTGGTTACTCTATGTTAATCTGCAGTCGCGACTCATAGCACTATAAAATTTGGATTTTAACACCGATAGTATGTTTTTACAAAATTCTACAAAAAGATATGATTAAATTTTGTGAGTACATAAAAAAAAACAAAAAAAAGGGAGTGGAATTAATTCTGGTAGCGTAAGTTTCCAAATCGACTAACTTGCTGGCTCACTTACCATGGAGTGCGGAATACAATGCAGACATCGTGCAAAGCGAAGATCCAATATTCAACGATTAGCAATAAAATGCATTTTTGAAAGTTATTTTGATAATATAGCATTTACAATTTTGTCGTCCGCCCTGGTGTATTGAATTAATCACATGACATAAGGGCCTTTGAAGGTGCAGAGCAGCGCGGCGGAGCCGAGTTCGATTCCCCGCCTCTCGTCTAGCAGGCCTGGACTAGTATTCTGGTATAAGATTGCTCTCATACCAATAAGTCTGCTATATGTATGAATTGTATACATTGAAGTAAGTAAATAAATAAATAAACCAAGTAACCAAGGCTGATACTATGGAACACAAAAGAAAAGGCAATTATTAAGCCCTATTGTGTAGACTACGTAATAGATATTAGTGACAGAATGTCTGAATATTCTAAAGCGTGAAAAGAATAAAACTAAGTCTATCTGTACAGGATAATCTCAGTGATTGCTGAAAAGATTTTATTCTGATCCGTTAGGTAATTTATATATATATATATATATATATTTATATATATATATATATATATATATATGTATGTATATATATATATATATATATATATATATATATCAAATAGAGAAAGGCGAACTCTAAAGTAGTACTACTATCAGTAAAAAAAAGAAAAATCAACTATGAAATTGAATCGCGGTTTTCTCAGAACTTTATTTTTTGGAATGATTTTCATGACAATTCGTCTATGGGTCAATTTCTATGCAAAATATTCATTTTATTCATAATTAAATTCTCTATCGTATGAAGCGATAACAACATTTATTAAATATTTCTGTTTTTGACCGTGTAAAGAATAATTTGCAACTTATTTGTATTTAAGTGGCCACCATTTTTTTTCCACCAATTTTTAAATACGCACATTTTATATTATAATGGCATCTTTGCTGATTAATTATATCCACTATTTTTTTATTTTAGGTACTAGCGTGACCCGTGCGAAGTCTTCGCATTATATCAATTTGCGTGGTAGATTATAAATATTTACACATGAGAAAATGAACTCACAGCTGTCGTATTAGTTACAACAGAGTGTTTAGAGTCAATTTAATAAATCAAAATTGATTGCAGGTATTCAATTCATTTCTAATTTTGCACACTGCTTATTACGTTTTTATTCCATTATGAAGCTCAGATGACAGATCAAACAAATATTTTACTAAAATGGACATATAGAGGCGCAAGTATCAAAAGCATTGAGCTAAAGCGCCACTTTATTTATACGTGAGTGGATTTGAAATTAAACAAAAATTTTACCGACCGTCAATCATATTGACGTTGAGCCGTTAGATGGCAGCATTGCTGTTTTGTGTATATAATTTTAATAATTAATTAATTTGCAAAAACAATAGCAATAATACATTTTTTAGTTGTGGATGCCGGTAGAGCAAGCAATTATCTATAAAATGATATATAATTTATGTGGATTAGTTGTGAGGTTTTTTCTAAAAAGGGAGAGTAACATCTTAACCTTAGCGTATTAATATATATGATGATATAATGATGATGATGATGATGATATATAAATAAAGATATTAAATAAATTATTGGGAGCGCCACTTGCGCCAGAGGTTGAAATCTAAAATTAAAACTTTTATATTTTTACAAAAATGGTATACGATGTTTTTTAGAAATCAATAAATCGAAAAAAAATAAGCGACGTTTTCGCCATAAAAACTAAGAATATCCCTAATTAAATAATAATAAAAAAGATAAAATTATTGCCTTCTTATATAGCATATTTAATTTGTCAAGTTTTCACACGAGTAGTTTATTTATAATATAACACAAGATAACTTGCAAAGTAAAAAAAATTAATATTAATAAAGCATTAATTTTTCTGTAAATATAAAGAAGGATTGATTAATTGCTTTATTGCGGTTACTGTTATGCGCGTCTCTCATCTTTATAACTTCGAGCCGTCGTCGGCGTTCTAATTTGGTTATTTGATTAATTTTTTTTATTCACATAATCAAAGTTTCAAGGTACATGAGGATTTTAACAACCTTTGATAAAAATTTGACAAAGATTTAAGGTCAAAACATTAGACAAGGGCAGAAATATGAGATCGTGGCGTTATACTTAATAATAACCGTTCCACAAATATTCCGCACGAGCCAATGCGATACCTTTACAATTTTCACACCATTAATTTAGGACGTACTTAATTATTTTTAAATAAAATAAACGTTCACTTTTTTCAGAATTGGTGTTTAGCTAATCAATATTCTTTCACACAAAAAAGTTAATACAGGATTCAGTAGTCAGCTATCCAATTATACGTCATTTCAGACACGCAAATAAAGTTTATAATTGAAAAAATGATTTTTGATAAATTTAATGGTTACGTTTGTAAATTACGAAGTTGTCAAGCAATTTTAAATGTCGTCTATTATTATAAACAAACAATTCACAGAGAAAAGTAGCAAAGTCCTAACAAAAGCTGAACTAAATCTATTTCTCTTATTTGATAGTAGAAAAAGACATAGGCAATATTTCCTTCAATACTAAAAAAATGTATATATATACACACACACACACACACACACACATATATATATATATATATATATATATATTAGCGTAAAATCAAAAAGATTATGAGGAATAATCTTAGAGTATACATCCTATGCTCTAAGGGAATAATATTTTTAAAATTATTTCTTTGAATCACAAATTTACTTTAGTAATTTGTCTTTGAAAAATAAATAATACAGTTTATTATTATTAATTGATTACTAAGAAACTATTTAATTAGGGGTAGTTTTCCAAATAGACCATAAAATATCTAATGCAAAACGGCACGCGCTTTATATATAAATAAAGATTTCACCTGCAGAAAATGTATGAGGGCGGAAAAGTAAGACAAAGTACTATTTCCGCATCGATAATGGCGGTTCCGTGAATATATCGTCGATGGGAAGCCGTTGCGATAGATCCTCTTTTGGCCCGTCAGCGCGACCGTCCTTTCTCACAATACAAGTTTGTATTTACCATTTATAATATAGAGAGAAATTGATATAAATGTATCGATAAAGGCTCGAGAGAGACGAAACAGAAGACAGTTCTATTGACGGTGAGCGGTTCTAAGAAATGTACCTTAAGAATTTCGTAAATAACGTAACCGTTACTTTAGTAACCGCGAAGAAACTTACTTCTTTCATCTTAGTTTCATAAATAACGTAAAATGAAAAAGAACAAAATTTGTGATTTATTGAATTCTTTACGGCAGCGTTTGATATCATTCCGAGTCTATTTTGGCCCATTTGTCATGTACTACAAGGCACAGCTTCGACGCTGTTAGGAGAGACGGTCGACATTAAAACTTTGAGAGTACAATGCAATTTTTGAATCTGGTAAGCTGGTGAATGCATGACGAGAGCGCTACGAAAAGTGTGATCGGGCGAGGCGAATGGAAGTTGAGAGGCTATCTTTCTGTCTTCACTAACTTATATCTCAGTTAGTGAAGACAGAAAGAGAGAGAGAGTTACGTTTCATATATTACTGTAGGGACAAGAGAGAGAGAGAGGTACGAGCACACTTTCTCTCTTTCTCTCATAGTCGGTGCATGAAATATATATAAATATATATATATATATATATATATATATATATATATATATATATATATATATGTATATATATATCTATATATATGCGAGTTTGCTAGCGTTACGCGAACGGTGATTTTTTTATTATTTCGTAATTTCATTCCGTTCTTGAACAATTTTATAAATTATTATTTTGTTCAATACATTAAATATTCTACGTTTAAAGTTAATAAAATTGTAAATTAATTTTGAAGTTCATATTTTGTGAATTTGAAGTTTTACTTCAGTCGTGTGGTCTAAAGCTCACTCGTTTTTTCAGCTGCCATGGAATCATTATCTTTTATCAATAATACTTGTCAATTATTTTCATTATTTATTTTTCAAAATACAGGCTATAAAATAAGAATACTGAACAAAATTGTCCATATGACGTCATAAAAAATAAATACCATTTTGCCATGAAAAGTAGTCCTTATTTAGAAATGTTGGAAAAAGTAAGTATTAATGGTAGAATAATTTTGTGTATGTATAAAAAATTACATTTTATTGTATAATACATATTATTGCATAAAAAATTATATACATAATTTTAATATAATAGAACTGGTTAAACAAAGCATGGAGAAATGGTTAAACAAAGCATGGAGCCCAATTGGAAGAGCTTATGATGGAATTTCCAGAATTTTGAAAAATTACTGAAATAAATAAAAATCGCTTATTTTCATAATTTGTAAACATGTATGATTAATTCCAATAATAAGAAAATGTAAAAAGATTTCAGAAAAAGAAATTATCGATAAATTTGAAATATATATCTTTTAATTCCAGTTTACTTTATACATGGACTGTCACCCTCTACTCGTCTCCCCAGATTCCATTTTCAGTTCTTCCTAATAAACGATTGCTCGAAGATAGTATAGTTCTTATTTATACTTAATAGTACCATATTATGATTTTACAATTGGCAATGTAATAGTATATTCACTTTGTACATGTATAACATCGACGGTTCATTCAATACATATCTCAACAACTCGCGGAGTAAACAAACGTTGAGCCATGGGAAAAACCTAATGGAATTTGTTAACGCCTCGTACCCTGTGGTGAGTTAAGATGCGGCGCCGTGATTTTGAGTGGTGGCTTGAAATTTAGCAGATCATAACGTAACAGTATTTAATCTAGATTTATATAGAGTACAAATATAAAGTGAAAATTCTATTATTTTTTGTTCCCAATCTCATAAACTTATATGAGAATAAACTAGCTGTGCCCGCGACTTTGTACACGCATACTAATAAAATCGTACCAATGATATTTTTTATAAGAATACTTCCATATTTCAGTTCCAGCTATGCCCATTTCGCCAAAGCATAGTCAGGTGGAGAATTTTATTGCGCGATTTAAAATGTACGCAGCACCATCTATTGATGCACTATATATTTATGTAATTACTACCCGTAAAGAAGCTAAGCGTAAATGTAAATTAATGTAATTTAAATTAATGTAAATTAATGTCCAAAAAATATTAAATTGGTATGTCTTCTGAAAGATATAAAAATTAAATACTAGAACAGGTTATCCGCCATATTTTCTAAAACAAATTGCCCTAATTGGATTAGTAGTTTTTAAGTGATGAGTATACAAACAAACACACAAATGGACAAAAATTCTAAAAGTCACCTTAAGGCATTCTATGGTTTCTCCTTCGTTGTATCAATAATTTTTTACAAGTGTTTTCAAAGTACAGGCATGCAAAGTTTAAATTTTTATTATATATATATATATATATATATATATATATATATATATATATATATATATATGTGTGTGTGTGTGTGTGTGTGTGTGTGTGTGTGTATGTATATATACACCACTAGATGCATTGTTGAAAATACTGATTTAGGTTGTATTTAACTATTGTAATTCAAAAATCCTGTCATCTGGACAAACAAACTGATAAAATCGTGACTAAGTTTTGTTTGAAATGAGCGGATGTGTAGAAGATAAATTGTGCTTATACTTTCCTGTATTTCCTTTACATATAGGGATATAGTCAGCCCGTCTCGCGAATCCTGACCCCGTCTACTTTTACGTAAACAAATCAAACACAAAGATACGAGACTGCCTTCATCCGCTTGGACGATTCATTATTTCGATATCTCAGAATAGCTTTCAGGATATTAAATGAACAAACAGATTCGGTTTCGATGATAAATTGCTGACGGCTCCGGGCGATAATTCATCAGTTACCTAGCGTTGTATACTTTCGGCTCAGTTGGCTTGGAATGGGGCGTTGAAGAAAGATGGGTATAGTCTTATGCGATTCGCTTTAGATACCCTTGTCGGATATTGGAAGTGTGAATGAGATTGGATGTGCTGTAGAGGACATCTGGATGACATATATGAAGTTTTACGACGTCTTGTTTGTTCTAGAATTTATGGGAAATTGTTATGGAAAACGGTACGCTTCTGTTACTACCTGATGTTTTAAATTGAAAATGAATTTTTAAGTTTTAAGTTTTCTTTTTCACAACGTAACTAAAATATATTAGTTTATAATACGGTGTATGAGAAGCGCAGTAGAAAAATATCCTTTTATCTGATTCGATGTAAAGTTTCTATGAATCATAATTTTCAAAAATGCCTCACAAAATATTGTCTGACGAAATTGATTTATGTTAGGAATATACGTTTTATTAGCAAAAGTAATACGTAAAATATTGACGTCTATTTAAAAAAAAATAATACAATTAAATATTAATTTAAATTCTGCAAAAATTTAAACCACATTCTTTTCATCACAATTAATGTTTGTTACGTTAATTAAAACTATATCGACCGCAACTTTAAAATTACTCTTAACAAAGCAACAAAGTGCTAACGAAATAATATAATCAAATTTTGGAATTCATTTAAATAACGTGTATAAATTTCTTTTTTATTTTCACTACTTACTTTGCTTCGGTCAACGAAATTAAGTTTATGTAATAACCTCGAGTAATAATATATAATAATCGGTAAACGAAAATAAGTTAAACCTTTTTGTCCCCGAGTAATAGTACATAATAATATCTTTAACTAGCTACTTGGCTCGGTTTTTCCCGGGCAAAAAACAGACCATGACTTTATTTGGTTTCACATTTATCCTTAAATTATTAACATTATTTTTTTACGGTTTAGTTATATATACCGTCCCTTCATCGAGTGTATGCTGTATTCCATAATCTTGTAACATAGAAATGCTTATGATAAAATAAACTACTTTATCCAATTTTTAGTAACTTTCAAATTATTTAAAATGTTTTCATAAATTAGAATTTAAAAAATGCATCGGACACGCATTGACATCCTTCATTAAAATCGTTACACACACACACACACATACACACATACACTCACATACACAAATATATATATATATATATATATATATATATATATATATATATATATATAACATATGGATTTGTCCTTTCAATTAAATGAACACCCAGCAATTATTGTCGTAAATACTACAAAATGTAAAATAAGATTTACACTAAAAATAAAAATATTTATTTTTAAACGCATTAACTAGCATTTTAATGTAAACAGAAGGTAAACACCATTTGCAATGTTTATATTGTTGACCTTAGCAAAACAGCAACGGCACGCGGTGGTTTTTTACGACACCGGTAGCAAAGCAGCGCGGCTCGTTTGAAATTATATATACATCGTGTTTGAAATTATAAACCACTTAAAACTATATCTGTGACTAAAATACTGAATTTTGTTAATTATACTTTAGTGTACGGTTGAAAAACACAATATTGCTAAAAAGTAAATAAATAAAACTTTTCTTTTGATAATATGATTATAATTGTTATGCAATGAACGGCTTTATCCAGGCTTTACGTAATATAGTTGTTTAAACTAATTGTTATTCAGATAAAAATATTATCCAACAAATTATTTGAAAAGTAACAAAATAAATATTCTGCTGTGATTAATCTAATTAAAGACGATTTTAATGTAATTTTATTATACGCGATTACCCAACCTTTATCACAAACAAAAGAAAAAAAAAGAGAAGATGTATTGTACGGCTAGCAATATAGTCCATAGACTAAATAAGTTATAGACTATCGATTAGTTATCATGGACGTAATGAAAGCCATTTTAATATAATCTAATTTAAAAGAAAATCTTTTCTAATTTAAAAGATAATTCCTTTCTAATAAAAAGGAAATTATATCTAATTTGTATTTATATTTAGAATTACAAGTTTTTTCATGTTTCGGTTATAACTTGCCTATTGCCTAGAATAATAAAAGCTCAAATGAAAGTTGTAAGTGTTTTAGTAATAACTTTATTCAATTTTATTTTGAATATTTTTCTCGAATTTCATATTTTGTGAGTTTCGTACCCGAAGGGTCAGAATAATACCTTATTAGTCTCGTTCGCTTGTATTTTCATCTGTTACGGTTTTTTGCTTTTTAAAATCTATCTGATGTGTGCATAAAATTTTATAAAATTATCTAAAATTATATAACCTTATGTATAATTATGCAAAAATACGCAAAATCATAAATTTAAATGAATACAAGTTTGGCCTTTTTTAAAGAGTTGATTTTTTAGTATTTTAATTGGAAATTTTTGATTCGCAGTTTAAGCTCGTGGCACACAAATATTGTGAAAAGTTGAGTTCCCCTTCCTATATATTCTATAACACATGACATAAAACTCCACAAAATCTATATATTATTAGCCCTTATATAAAATTATATAATATTACATAAACTTATGTACAATTATGCATAAATATGCAAAATGATAAATTTCAATGAATACAAGTTTGGAAATTTTTTAAAGAGTTTATTTTTTAGTATTTTGATCGGAAATTGTTTATTCGCAGTTTAAGCTTGTGGCACCCAAATATTGTGAAAAGTTGAGTTTCCCTTCCTGTATATTCTATAACACATGATACAAAACTACACAAAATTTATATATTATTAGCCCATTTTGGAAATAAAAACAACGACAAACAAATTTTGAAAGAGAAAGCGTTTTTTATTGTTTGTGTATAATATTTTCCTTGTATTGTAATATTATATCTGAGTTATAACTATATCTTGATCCATTTCGTTTAAAATAATGAAACAGTTGCCAACGAAATAATAGAATACACTAATATATAATAGCGTTACTAATAAGGAAAGAAATAGTACGTACCGTATATTTCAGTACATAGATAATACAGCATATAATGTCTATTCTATGTATTGTAATATTATATCTTATTTGTAATTATCTCTAACTCGATCCATTAAAAATAATGATACAATTACCGACGAAGTGAAAGGATGCTCCAATACCTAATTGTGTTACGAATAAGGAATATTTCATTATGTGATAAATGTTCAAGTGTATAGTTGTTTTTCCCGTATTGTAATATTATTTGCGATTAATTATATCTTAACCCGTTTTATTAAAAATAATGAAACGATTGTCGACGAAGTGATAAGACGATCTAATATCTAATTGTGTTACGAATAAGGAATATTTCATTATATAATAAACGGTCAAGTATATATTGTGTTTTCTCTATATTGTAATATTATATGCGATTTGTAATTATATCTTAACATCGTTTCATTAAAAATAATGAAATAATTGTCGACGAAGTGAGAGAATGCTCCAATAGTGTTACAAATAAGGACTGGAAACGCAGTCCATTTAACCCCTTCCGTCCATTATGAAGACCTTATTTAATAAAGAAGCCACAGCAGCGGGGTGAGAAAGGTTTGTCCAATCCGTTTTATTTAGGGAAGATAATTGTCACTTCTAACAGATCTTTGATTTCATTGTTAGTTATGTCATTTACTACCATTGAAGATATCTGGTAAATAAAGTTCGTTAAACAATTTTATTCTTATAAAATAAAAAATTATATCAAATAAATAATATTAACGATAATCAAATAATAACAAAGTGAAACCTTTTAAGTACCAGTACGCTCTCTGTATATACGTAGCGGTGTATTTAAGGTTATATTTTTATTTAATCAATATATATTATATAAGTAAGTGTACAATGTGCGTGCCGCTAAAATTCAGAAACGAGTCCCAGTACGATCAAGAGAGTTATATGGGGTGGTGGCTCCATATCCCCCATGCATGAAGAAGGTTTCCGTTTTTATCTGAAGGGCGTGGTTAAGGCCTGGAAATTTCTTCCTCTAGAAATTTCTAAAACAGTCTAAAACATTCGATAATATTTGAGAGCATCCCACAAAAATTCAGAATATTCCGGAACATTATGGAATGTTGTGGCATGTTTGAGAATAGTCTGGAACGTTCAGGAATATCTCCTAATATCTCAGATCATTGTGAACCATTACATAATACTCTCTCTAGAATGTTGTCGAATGTTCTGGAACATTGTGGACCATTCGAAGCCTTTTTTGTATGGGTTGCGCTACCCAGTGGTAGGGGTATATAAAGTAAGATCCATCGTGGGTTAGTTTCTTATCAGTGAAGTGCAGTGAGTGAATAAAAACAAACAGTGAAGTATGAGTAGTCAAAGTAATAGAATGAGTGAATACAAATAAAAAATTAAGTATGGAAAGTGTACTTAGTGTATTTTTTTATAACAAAATTGATGTGGTTTACAGTTTATACAATGCTCAAACGTAAAGTAGGAGGAAATCTTGCCAATTCTGAAGCAAAACGGCGAAAACAAAAAGAACAGCGAAAAAATTAAACAGTCGAAGAGCGTCGAGAAGCCCGTTTACGTTCCCAACGAACAAGAACGAGCACCGAGAGAAGCAGAGAAACCGAAGAACAACGAATTGAAGAATCAAGAATTGCGATACAATCTTATAATAAAATGTCACCACCCATGGGAATATCACCCTAGGAGAAGAGCAGACGAGGACAAGTAAACAGTACAACCATTCCACTACGACCCAATGAAAAACTATAATAAACACAACCACGCCGTAATAGGAAACATGGATAATGTCTGCCAATTTTGCAACGCGAAAAAATTCAGTGGAGAAACACGAGGAATCTGTTGTATGAATGGAAAAATTCGATTACCAATATTAGAAGCAGCTCCGCAGGAATTTCTACATTACATGGCCGGGAACACTTTCTTCAAAATAGAGAAGCACACAATACCTGCTTCCAAATGACTTCATTTGGTATCGCTTCGATCAACACTAACAGATATGAAATCGATTATATTTTTTTCATCCGAGGACAAATCTATCATAAAGTGGGATCATTGCTACCACTACCCAACGAAGACCATAAATTTCTGCAAGTATATTTCATCGGAAATGAAGAAATAAAAATTGAACAACGATGCACAAACGTCAGTGGATTGAGACGAGAAACATATAAACGTATTTGTGTAAGATTCTCTATACATTATGTATAAAGAATCTTACACAACTACAATCAACTCATTCACATATTCAAAATAGCACTAGACCGAATGATTTCTGATGAATATAAAGTTATAATTCGAGCCGACAAGAAACCACCTGGAGAACACGTAAGTCGATTTAATGCACCTCAGATAGACGAAGTCTATCTGAGGTGTATTAACCCAAGCCGTGATATAATTGTACAAGAAAAAAAGAAGAAAAGAAATACAATGCATTGCAGAGACACACCGTTCATATGATGCCCTCCAATATACATTAATCTTTCTGCACGGAGAGGACGGATATCATTTTGATGTGAAAAATCCAACCGAAACATGCGTAGAAACAAAAAGAAAGTCACTTCCAAGAAGTTCCATGCTTACCGCTTAATGAGCAGAGACAATGAATACAATATACAATCACATTCTCAACACTCGCCATTTATTCCAACAATTCCTGCTAGATATGTATACAAAAATAGAGGCGGAACGGATGCTTTACATAAAACTGAATCAGAAGAAACTACGCACGGATAAATACATTCATCTTCGAGACGCGATCATAAATGTCAAAAACATTGACGACATTGGAACAATGATAATCTTACCCTCATCATGCATAGAAACTCCAAGACACAAGACTCCATGATCTACGTAAGAAAGTTTGGACGACCTGACCTCTTCGTAATATTCATATGCAATTTATTGTGGCCTGAAGTAAGATACCTAAGATACCGACAAGCCCCCATGAATCGACGCGAAATAATTGCCGGAATATTTCGACAGAAACAAATGATATTTATTGAAGTCATCACAAAATACTACGTCTTTGGAACCGTTAGATGCTGAATGTACACAATCGAAAGGCAAAAACGAGGACACACAATCTCATATGGCTACACGACAGAATTCATCACACTTATATCGACAAAATCATCCAAGCTAAATTTCTTAATCCACACGAAGACGTACGTAAGAGAATCGTACGGCTTCGACGACATGGTTGTGAGAAACATGACTCACGGACCATGTCATTAAACCCCAATTCATCATGTATGAGTGATGGAAAATGTACAAAAAAAATACCCAAAACCATACTTGAACGACACATAACTCAGAGATGATGGGTATTACAAATACAGAAGACGATCACCCAAAATAGTAGCTTCAAAGTAAAAATACGAATATGAGGCAAAAACGAACTGAAAATAAAAAACCAATGGGTAGTACAATATAACCAAATATTCCAAGTACACATAAACGTAGAATACTGCAATTCAGTGAAATCCACTATATATGTCTATAAGTATGTGAACAAAGGCAGTATTTAAACAATATGGCAGACATAGGCATTCAAACAACATGGCAGTTATTTGAACATGACAGTATTACAAATAGCCAAAGACAGCGAACTACAAAACTGAAACGATGAGATCCTCATGTACCAAATATATAAACAGTATACATAAACAGTAACGAAGCAGCGGATTTTCGGCTTTCCCATACACGAACACGAACCAACTGTGCAATATCTAGCAGTACATTTTGGAATGGACAGAGAGTTTACTTCACAAAAAACACCACCACCTAAGAACACAACATTAAGCAGCTCTTTTCCAAATATGCCAAACGGATCCATTCGCAAAAACATTACTATATGTCAACGTCCCTACCTATACGTGGAACACAATAAGGAAAATCGTTCAACGACGAAGAAAAGGAATTCCAGTAGAGGATCATCCAGGAATAATGAAAACTAACGCACTAGGCCGAGTATAGACAGATTTGTGTTTCATTAAAGCGGCTTCAGAAAAATTTAATATAGAAAAGTTAGTTCTCTTTAGAAAAATTCTTTTTAGAAGTTGAAATATTACGCTTGCATCGCCATTCCACAGGTTTATTATTAATTAGTTATTAAGGGGATTCTTTCACATGGGATTAGCATTTCTTGAATTTTAATAACATAAGTTATATGGACGTCAAATTTATTGAAAATCAGCTCAATATTAAGGTTACGAAATATTTAAACTCATTCATGGGTTTATTATTTTCACATTTATTATATTGGTTAGGATATGTGCATAATCAACATATATCTTGAAAATTATATTTATTACAAAGATTACTACAGAATACAGTTCTGATATGATGATGAGCTGATCATACGAGTGTGGGAAGTCACCATTTTTTACTTTGAGTGATAAATCTAAAGACTGACTAGCGAAAACATTATCCGTTACATTCATTCTGATATTTTTGGAGAGTTTATGATTGATGATTCTTGACCATAGATAAAATCTATTAGAATCATTTTTTGGATTTATTTGTTGTTATTTCTGTAGGAACTACTAGTCACAGCGACGTTATAATCACCCTATTATTATCACTCCTATCTTTAATTCTTGTATTCAGAATATCAATACCCCTTTCAAGTGTTTAATATTTGTTACTCAATTTTATTTTTTGACTATGGTTTAACATTTTTATTTTTTCTTAATATTGGATCGAAATATATAATATTGAATGGTTATAGAATTCATTAAACCTTAATATATGTAATAAAATCACATTTCAGATCTTTCATTTCGAATTTACAGACAATTACTAAGTTTACTTAGTATTATGTATTAATAATGATTATAGATTAGCAATAATTTAATTACGGATAACTCCAGCCAGAAAATTAGAATAAAAGAATAAATATTAAATGAAATATATAAAAGCAAGAGTATATAAACAATAAAGGCCAGATTATTACTATAATAACTTTAGAAATAAATTCTCCTAAATATCCATGTTAAGGAGAAAAATATGTCATTTATAGGTCGTTTGTAAAGATGGGAACCGATTTTTTTCCAAATAATAACTCAAATTAATGAAAATAAAGAGCGAACAGTTTGATAGGGCATTTACGAAAGTTGTAGATTTAGTTAATACTTTTATTTATCTAAATAAATTTATTTAAATGTAGAACCGCTTTACGTTAAAATTTTCTATCTATATATATTGAAATCTAGATGGCCTATCGTTAACGTAACCGCTTGTGTTTGAAATTTCTTAATTGAGCAGGAAATACTGAGTTAAATATTAAGCACGTTTCAGCTGTTACCTCATTAATATAATTCCGAACTTGCAATTACGTCTAAATTAATTTTGTTTTAAGTAATAAAACAATTACTAAGAAAATAAGCGTATATTGTGGAATTAATCTAATATTATTTACAAGAGATAGAGATTCAATTGATTTAGTTTCTTAATTTTGTAATCTTTTAATTAAATATAACATTAATAAACGTTAGGTTTAATTAAAATTTTACCTGGGCAAAATAGGAGGATATTTGAAGTATGTTTAAAAAATCAACTATCTTTTTTTGACTTAGAGACTTTAATATTTCGCATTATAATTAATGAGGTTAAAGAGCATAATTTATTTCGAAATGTTTTCCGTTCTAAAATTATTCTATCAATCGCTAGATTGAAACCTTGAGAATAATTTTAAATTAAATGAGAACTTTACCCAAGTTCTTTAAGATTATTAAATATGATTTTAATAGAGAAAAAATATGAGTATGGTAAGGCGCTCAGTATTCTTGTGACATTCTGATTACAATTTAAACAATGCATCTATTGCGTAACCTGCTTAATAAACTTCTTATTAACTAAATAAACGACTTCTTCAAAATGCCTAAGCCAAAACCAAATACATTTTAAATTCTTCGTAAATTAAGTAAGAAACTAATTTCATTCCTTGCATCATTTTTGTTTCTCTTGCATCAACACGTTTCACGTTTTTTTGTGCTAAGGATAATTTAAAATGTTTCGTTTATAGATACTATAGATAAATCGAAAGTACTCAACAATTCTCAAATTATGTGAAAAGTAATTAACGACTACTGCCAAAAAGCCATCACTCAATTGCTCCCAAGGGCTCTTATTGGCTAAAAGCGTCCTCCTCTATCTGTCTACGTCATTTGTTAGTCCATTGACGTCATTGGAGCTAGCGCGATTAGTTACTTGGAGAGATCACCTTTAAAATCATCTTAAAGAAAATTTTAACTACTAATGATTGATATGAGTTCTTGAATTAGATATTATAAATTATGTAGATAATTTAAGCAATTTTACATATATAGTTAATAAAAAGATATAATATCTATATTTATCATTTAAATATTTTTTTTATTCTCAGTATAAGTGATTATAGGTTGTATTATATTATAAATCATTGTCACTTTTCAGATCTAGACATAACCGACTAAAAAATCGTTTTTACGAGATGTAATTAACACATAAATTGTAATATATTAGAGATGAAATTAGTATTTATGGATCATTTTTTAATTGCTAGCCGCGCGTCTTTGCTGGAAAAATAAAGTCTACATTTTTAATTGTTTTTTCATAAAAAAACTTAACGACGTTTTAATAGTTTAGTTCTTTATTGTAATCTTCAGAATTACAGGTTCAGCGTTGTAACATAAAAATTCTTATAAGCTAATCGTATGTCATAATGTTTTTGTAGACTCTGTTATCATTTGCAATTCTTAGAAATGTTATTTTGAAATAGTTATAACACTTTAATTTATGTAAAACAAAAATATGGTCCAATTTCGTAACAAAAAGGGGATCAAAAAGAAAATTTGCTATAATTAATATTATGTAACGTTAAACTTTTTTGTAGCTATAATGGCTTAAAGTTTAACTCAAACATACAGTCAGCATATTTCGACTTGCCTCATATGAATTATTATTCCAGACGTAAAATTCTCAGTTTTTATTGATTCATATATTTATACATATATATATATATATATATATATATATAAATATATTTATTTTTTTTTTCTTTTAATTTTTTTTAAAATTTTTTATATTTATTTATTTATTTCCTTCATTTTTTCATGTACTTATATTTATATGTGTGTTTGGGCTGAACCAATTTGAAGAGTACTGTAGAATCAATGTTGTCTAATTATGTTATGTCTAGAAGATATTAAGTATGGGTAATGATATTATATTTAGTTGTTCATTTAATATATTAATCTTGGTGTCTTTTTATGTTTGTTTATTTCTAATGTTTCTAGGATATTAAGTTTATTACCTTTTGTATTTATTTGTAATATATAGGGGGCATTATAAGTAAGAGGGTGATGATTATTTTCAATGAGATGTTTAGCAAAGTGAGATGTTATTTCGCCAGCTGGCGATGTGTTCTTTATATCTTGTAGTAAAATCTCTTCCTGTTTGATCTATGTATACACTATTACGATCATTACATTTAAGTTTATAGATACCACTCTTTTTATGTTTATCTATTTTTTCTTTATTATTAATAAGGGTTTTACACAAGTTATTTAAAGTACTATAAGCACATGTTGTATTATTTATATTTTTATTATTAGTTAAGAGTTTTTCTAATTTGAGTGATACGTTACCTATGTATGGGATAGATTTATATTAAATATTATTATTATTTGGTACGACCGGGTATATTTCTTGTATTAGTATTTTTCTTAATTTTTTATGGTACAGTTTTGGGACAATTGATGGGTTATAAATATTGTTTACTGCGATTTGTTTTGTAGTTTCTAGTTATTTCCATAAATTAGGTTTTTCCTGAAGATGTTGTAATACAACGAAACCTAGGTCGTGGTAAAGAACTTGAAGAAAGTAGAAATAATACTACATAACGTAGTTTCATTTAATTGTGAATAATGAATTTCTACAAAATTAACGCCAAATATATTCAATAACCTATCGTGTAAGTTTAATATCTTATTCGCTATCTTGTTATAGTTGTAATGTGATTCTTTTGTTTTAACAATTTTGCACGATCCGTATTCAATTATATACGAAAAAGAAATTCTAAACTTAATAATTTTTATAATGTAAGCATACCCATAAAATGTCATTGATATTTTTTTATTATTTCACGTTATCACGTATGATATTATTTTATTATTACACGTTATCACGTATGATATTATTTTATTATTACACGTTATCACGTATGATATTATTTTATTATTACACGTTTAGGCGTAATTATTTATTTATTTACTTCTTGAGAACCCCATGGCCAACTTACAGATTTACCCAAAGCGTTGGGAATGACTAAGACCATAAGAGTTATTTTTTTTAAAAAGCAATGAGGAATCAGAAAGAAAAGTAACAACAATAACGACTAAGACAAAAACAAATTTAAATTCAAATAAATATCATCTAGTGGTCAGTTGTGATCTACCAAGCAACTCCATAACTCCATTCCTGAAGCAGTCAATGTAGCAGACAAAATATGCAGTCTGGGTGCATCTCGCAATAATGCGTTGAACAATTTTAGTGCACGAAAGGTGGTTGAATACTGTAGGATATTCCTGGGCGCTATAAGCAGGTGAAATGAACTACAATATTGTCCTCTCATTAGTAACCAGGAGCATAAAGGGTTACTAAACTCAAAATCGCAGAGTTACCAACGTAATGGCTTGCTGATTAAAAAAAATGACTAATCAAAAATAATTTCCGTCGGAGTTGAAGAAAATTACATCCGGCCATGCCCATTATATAATCTGAGGGAAGTAAATACGGACAATATCCATATATGTTGTGATATAAAAACCTATTGAACTTTTTTAGTACTTTCTTCAACATGAGGAAATAAGTAGCTTACTAGTATATGAAAACCAGATGACTGCATTTGTTTCAAGATTACTACGGACTAAACAGTCAAATAAAGTAACGGTACGTTAGATGTCATAAAAATCGTGCGAATGCCATTTGACAAATTTTAGTACCTTGTAGACTTTCTGAAGGATTTCATCTATATGACTGTGAAATGTGAGTGATACTTCAATAGAGAGTTGATTTATTATAATATTGAAATATCTTAAAATAGTTTTCAGGATAATAAACACACAAACAGATTCGATGTCAATGATAAATCTCTGGTGGTTTAGGGTAATTATTCACCAGTTACACAGCGTCGTATATATTCGTCCGGCTGGTGCAAGAAGGACGCTCGGCGATGAAGAGTTGAAGTACGACAAGCCTAGGCGGTTAGCCCTCTAAGCCTCTGTCAGTTTTCATGCGGGCGTGCGGGGCCAGGCGGCGAAAATATATACATATTTCCGTGTGTTTCCCGAAACCACCAGCGATTTACATGATAAATCTCTGGTGGTTATATGTATTGGAAATATGTATTTTACAATAATTTTTTTACGAACTTATGTCATATTTTATTCGGGACTTATGGTAAAAAGATGGTCGAAGATTCCAGATTTGTTATTGCAAGATGCGAATAAAATGAAGTACGTTCGGTTAACGACGGTTGGTACATTATTTCAAAGAAAATGGATTAAAATCAATATTTAGTTCGGACTCTTCTACTTAATGAATTAATGTTTGCCTACAATTATTGTCAACCTAATTTCAATTGGCTGAAGCAATAAGTATCTAGTGATAAGAAGTGGGCTACCTACGTTTACAAAACACACAAACCTCAAGAACATAGTGCAGGAGTGTCGGTTGGTAGAATACCACATTGAGGTTGGTAGAATATAAAGAGATATATTCGTCAGGTGTTGTTTTTCGAGAGATATACAGTGAAAGTAAAGATATACTACCAGCAAGTAGATCGGCTAGCTGACCAGCTAAATAGTCGAGGGAACTGGCTAGTTACTATCAAATGGGGCCACCATTTGATTGTTGAAAGCTCTAAGTAATAATTTACATAATAAGAAAACTCTAACATAATAAGGAAACAACTGGATAGTATAAAAGACCTTTAAAAAGGCTTCAACAAGTCATCAGATATTTATGTGGAAGGTATATTGTCGTAAGGCACAGATGAGGCGGTGTAAATGTGACGACTATATAGTTTAATTAGTTATTCAGTTAATAACTTAGATCATGAGCTTAACAGTGTCATTTAACCATCGGCCTAAATGATGTCCAGCCACCATATTTAATCTAATATTTAATGAACGGGCTGGCTAATGCATAATCACCAGGATGTAATGGCTGAGCTTGCGTCCTCTTATATAATTATACAAAAATGAACACATGTTTGAATAAATACTATGTTCGAAAATATTGAAAACTTTATGAAATTTCAATAATTTTTTTGTAAATATTTTATTTTTATTTAATAAATAGAATTATCAATGAAACTAAAATAATTGTTTTTGTAGTTTCATATTAAATTACTCGAACAACTTACGTACTAGGAACCACGAGATTATTTCTATGAGATAACAATTGGCTAAAGAGAAGTTATCTGTGACCAATTTTGGTGTAAAACTGAATACAGTAGCAATTTAACACTATTTTTATAAGAATTACGACAGTTCGCATCGAGGTGGATATTCATTTATTCATCTTATGGTTTTTTAAATATAACTTGTAAAGAAAGTTCGAGAACTAAATTCTTTGGTGAAACTGGTATTAAGTAATAAAGTCTATGAGGTAATCAATTTAGAAACAAACATTTGTGTTTTGATCGGGCATATCTGTATCGAGTTGTTCTTCTAGTAAAGTTTTCAATTGTTCCTCGGCTTCGGTGGCCGAAAGTAATGAGTTCGGGACGTTAATTCCAATTTTACGATCGCACAAGAAGCAACCGACGGACCATCTGGTAGTAACATTTTTAATCATTCAGGATCGTAACATACTCTCAATGCCCTAGCTACCGTCGACACTGTATTATCTAGGTATAACAGCCACCATTAGCCCTGCTGTAGTCAGTCTTTTAAAGATTGAGTAATCTTCACTTGCAATAGTCATTACGTCATGATTACCCATCCAATATACTCCTTGGGTATCCGATAGACCGTTAACTAATCTAGACATAAATATAATAAAAGCCGAATATGTTTTCAATCGATAATAGTAATTATACCAAAAAGTTGCGTAAGATTAAACTCGACTGTTCAATTCAAGAACATAAGGATTTAATATTTTCTACATTAGAAAAAGCTTTTAAATTTATTTCTGTTTAAATTTTATTATAATATTAAATTTAGATTATATACTTTACATATCAGGGTTTATAGAGCACCAAGTCTAAAGTTTCTATATTCATTCACTTTATATACATATCCTATTACCACACGCATATTATGTAAAGGAAAGGTTTACGTCACTATTATTTGAGTGAAATAAAATACGAGTATATTTTCGCATAGATTTGCAGTGTAAAATTTGTGTTGAGAAAAAGAAAAAAATGACCGAAATTAAAAAAAAATTATTGTGGAAAAGTTAGATCTTAGCATTGGAAATGACTAAGTAGTTTGAGATGTTCACAATCGAAGAAATGGCGTGAAAAGTACCTGTACCTTGCAATAGGTAGCCGTAGGCAGATACATAACTGTGATGTGTTTATACTCTTATCTTTAACAGGATTGGAGAAAGAAATCCTATTTAGGAATAAATGTGTATTCTACCCTTATTTCCGTGGTATAGACTATATATACACAAAATTTCTTAAAGATTGGTTGAGTAGCTGAAGCGTAACAATGGAACCAATAAACAAACTCGCATTCGGATTTATAATATTAGTTAGGAAAGTGTTTACCGTATTAAATTAGTGCTTACAGGACTCTACTATAACGCTTATTTAAAGGACAGATGAAAGATCGGTAGTATGATTCTGGAAATTGGCTGCAAAATCTTAAGAAAAATATTAGTAAAGAAGTATTCATTTAAGAAATTATGCATCACTGAAATAAAAACCCCAAGATGTACAGATAATTTTGAATTTTAATTTTTTATAATACAATTATTGTTAAAACGTATCGAATGTCAATAAAATTTCTATTAATTTTTTTAGTCATAATAAAATGCAAAATCAGTATTAATTAATCTATTTTAAAGTACTCACTATTATATTGTAAGATAAACAAAAAATAAACTTCTTAACTACAAGTATATTTACATTAACAAGGGTTTTATTCACACTTACGGACACACGAAAGTGCATATAAATTCAAACATATACGATACATCTTATGTATGTTAAACAATATAACTATTAATGTTTTCACTATGCAAGTTGTTCAAACTTTTTTGCTTACGTACTTACTAAATCGAAATATCCTGATTTATCATTTTTACAAGTACTTAATTTAAATATTGAGGGGAAGGGATTGTTGAGAGGCTGCAGAATAATTTAGAAACTTGCATCTCTCGAATGAGGAAAAGGAGACGTTTCATAAAAATATTCCATTTTCAATTACATTATACAAGTCCCCTCGGTGACATCTTACTTGATGGCTCTTCTTGATAATGAAATTTTATCCCGAAATTCTATGTATGGGCGAAGTGTGCTTCAGAAATTGTTCTCTGTTTTAATAAATTCGCGTCATTTCAGAAATTTCATCACAACAGGTCTTAAAATGTTGATGATACCATAACCTAAAGACGAGTAAAAATATTTTCAAAATGAAAAATAATATTAATAATATTCATAAATATTTTAATAGAACTACTGTGTACTAAACCCCCATAGAACAAGCTTTATCTATGCTTAGCAGTTTTATGTTGATTTAACAAATTGTTATAGTAGCACCGGATTATAAACATTTTAAAACACATAATTCAACACTTAAATCGGCAAAAAGCTAACCATGTTTCAATGGGTTTCTCTTTAATATTAAATTCGACTTCAAATTATATTTTAATTCATTTCATTCGAAATAATAAAATAATTACTAACGAAATAAAAGAATTCTGTAATATCAAACGACATTACGGGCAAGAAGCAAACTCTCGGTCCATTTCGCCTCTCGTGTCCATTATCAAGACTTTATTTATTAACGAATCGAGGCGAGCGCAGGCTGAGAAATTGGCTTGTTCAATTCGCTTTATTAAGAAATTCAATTGTCACTCCTAGTTAGACCTGGACCTCATCATCCGTAGTCGTCGACGAGATTGGATAATTGTGATTGCTTTTGGAAAAATATTTGATAATAAAATATGTTTTGGTGTAAGCTTCTCTAAATGAAGAATTTGATTTATTTAATGTTAGAAAATTATAATAATTAATATATATTTAAATAAAGGAACTTAACCCATGAATGAAAATTACATGGAAAAGATAAAACTATGATGGGAATGAAATATATAGTTGACTGATTCTTCAGCTTGATTCCAATATTGAAATCACTTACCTATATTTAACAGGTGATTGAAATGTGTGTTAAGTTCAGTATAAAATTGAATGGAATTAATTTATGGAATATGATATTTATTATTACGCGGAAAATATATTCAGAGGCATAATTTATTAATAAACCTTTAAGTATTCCAAAACGTAATGCATCTCCCGATTGGGAAATTAATCTATTGAGATCATCACTATGGCCACATCATCATATAAAAAAGCAGAGAAACTTCAAAGATGCAAGGAATATTTCTCTTGTTTGCAGAAAATATAAGGTAATGAGTGAAAATAATACATCTGTTATCTAGATTAAAGATGCAGGGAACTTCAAAGATGCAGGAGATATTCTCTCTCTCTCTCAACTGGATATGTAACTCAAGTTAGCGACATGTAGCTAAGTTATTTGCATCAAATATGCAGTTAACTTCAAATTTGAATAGGTTATTTTCTACGCTAGCTGGAACTATAAGTTGAGTGATCAGAAGAAAGAAACATATAGCTGGGTTAAGTTCATAAAAGATACAGGGAAACTTCAAAGCCGGAGAGAATCTTTTCTCTTTTCTCTAGAACCGTGGGCAGAAGTAAGAGACATGTAGATAGGTTAAATGGATTAAAGATGCAGAATAACTTTGAACTGGCAGTGGATGTTCATTCTGTTTGCAGGAACTATAAGTTCATTGAGCGGAAATAAGAGACATTTAAATAGATTAAGTACATTAAAGATGCTGGGTAACTTTCAAGTAGCAGGGAATAATAACTTTGTTTACGGGAACTCTAAGTCAAGTGAGAGAAACTCAGAGATATTTAGCTGAGTTACGTGCATTAAAGATGCAGGGACATTTCAATGATGCAGGAGATGTTCTCTCTGTCCGCTGGAATTGTAAGTTAAGTGAGCTGAAATAATACATGTAATTAGGCTAAGTGCATTAAAGATATAAGCAAACTATTAGGTTGTAGGCAATATTCTCTCTATTCACTGAAATGTCAGTTAAGTGAGCGGAAGTAAGAGATATATAGTTAATGCGCGGTATATTCTCACTATTCGCTGTTAGCGGAATTAGGAAATGTGTGTGTAGCTAGGTTAAGTATACAAAAGATCAAGGATGTAGGGAATGTTCATTCTGTTCGATAAAACTGTATATTAAGTAAATTGAGTTAAGCGGTTGTAATGACGTTTTAATTATACAGAGTACGAAATTTGACGGAGGATTTTGTGAAATTGATAAAGGTCAATAACAATCAAGGATCAATAACAATCTAGGTTAATAATAATCAGGACGCTATTACAGCGGATACATAATGCAAATGGTGGAAGAAATAATATCTGAAGTGGTGTTCCGCTTTTGTTTTAAATATACATGTCAGACTTAGCTTACTACTGCCTTATTTTGAAGCCAAGCCCCGAGCGATCTGCTGTCATTAGATATTCAGGGAATTACACGATGACCCAAGAAATAAATAACATGTGCTAGATTAAAATAGGCATAACAGTAATTTTCACAATTAACTTCGATATAATTTAAAAACTTCCAATAAAAACATGGTTATATTGATAAAATAATGGTGGATTTCAATGACTGAATTATTTCAGCGATTGAATGGAAGAGAACTATGTTACTTAAAAGAATAATTGAAACAAATTTTCTATAATATGATTAAATATTACGTAATTTATGATTGGGACAAATTAATCGCATAAACACATGATGATGATTGAAAAATTTCATTTGATTTATTTTCGTTAAGCAGTTTTTATAATTCCCTTAATAATAACTTAATGAAAAATTAAAACATGGTCATCGGTGTTAGAAAGTTGTTAATTTCTTCATTCTTATTATCGCGGGCAGCTATTCGGCAATATATTTTATATTTTGTTATAAGATTTTCTTTATCTAATATTATAGAAGAATTACCAGCAAAGTAATTCGGCAATAAAAATAATAACATCAATCCGATTATCGAAAAAGCTTCACATAACAGCAGTTAGCAACGATTGAATATTATAACGGATAACTCCTCAGTAAAAGATTAAATCGGAACTTGAGTTAATGTAATTTTCGCTTACCTAACATACTCGTAAGTTATTACATTTTGGGTATATGGATTATACAATAATCTTGCATAATCTTATAAATGTGTTACATTTCTTTATATTACGTGATGAATAATTACGTTCGTAAGTATAGGAAAGATGTATAATGGTTTTACCTATAATAAAATAAAACACACATTCTTAATCAAAAGTTCTGAGTTTGTGAGTTATCTGATATAAAAATATAGTAAGTAGATCAAAGACCTGTTTTCCAAATCCTTACATAATATAAAACAAAGTCGCTTCCCGCATCCGTCTGTCAATCTGTAAGCTTACATCTTTTAAACTACGCAGCGGATTTTGATGCGGTTTTCATTCATAATTCAGATAATTTCTTCCGGATGGTTTATAGGCAAAATACATTCATGTTACATTTACAGGAAATATAAAAAAAGTCAATATTTCGTAAAAAAGTAGATTTTAGGCGCTTTCATTGCTAATGCTGACTAAACTTTACGAGATATATTAAAACGTTGTACTGTAGAATTGTGTATTTCAATAATATCTACAAAAAAATCCTGGACGGCATATATCGATATCCTACGGATAACCCATAGTGACCAGTTTTATTAATTGCGGAGGGGGGGGGGGGTTGTACTTTCGAAGTTATTTTGATCAATATTATATTAATCTTTATTTAATTAAACGAGTTGGTTTTATTGGGGATTTAATGTAGATAAAATTTAAGTCATTATCATTAAGATTTTAGAAGATGAATGACAGTAATATTATTAATTGCTCAGTAATTACACCACATTAGTACCTATATTGCACCCATGCGAAGCCAAGACGGGTCGCTAGTATGAATCAAATGAATTTTGTAAGTTTCTACGAAATATTTTTTTAGTCTGTGTAATTTTCTCTATAAGTGATTCCGTAATTTTCATAGTTAATATTAATAGTTATAGGAAATGTGTTAAATTATTCAGTGTTATTAAATTTATCGAAATGATTCAGTGCGAAAAATGCTTATTTACTATGAATGCCTTTTTGTTTATTTGCACTACATAATGTTGTACGAATATTTTGATTTTACCGAATATAATTGGTTGATAAATAAATTGCGTTCCCAAAATTATTAGGAAAAGATTACTCAAATTTCGGCATATCAAATATTCTTTTATATATTAAATAAGGTTAGTAATAATTTGTCTTTAATATTTCTTAATATAGATTAAATTTTTAATAAATGCTAGCAGACGGAATTAATTTGATCTTTCATTTTGAAAAAGAAAGTATAAATCAAATGAATTTCCAATCACAAAACTGGTAAAAGTTTTAAAGATAATTATGCCAAATGTTATTTTAACTTTTAGTTATCCGCTGTTAACGCGGTTCTATTTCCACTGTTCGAATGTAGGTTACATTAGGAAATATTGAAAACAATCTATCTGAATAATTTTGGGAACGCAATAAATTTATCGGTCAGTTATATTCGATAAAATGAAATACTCGTAAAAATAAATTAAAAATCAATACTGTAACCTATATTCGAGTAGATTCGAGTAGTTTTTAAGTTACAAGATTCGCCCATAGAATACTGTATTCGAACCACAGAAGAAATAACTAAAATAATTGAAAATAATATTAATAAATTAACCCTAAATATTTATTAAGTACTTAAAAAAGTACCTAAAAAATAAGGATATTTTCCTTTTTTAACCGTAGCAAAGCCAACCAAAGGCAGTGTTAAAAAGAGACAAAAAAATCTTTTCACAAAGTGATGCCGTTTTATTAAAAAATTTTGAAATTAGGAATTTTCTAAAATCTAAAATAGATCCATAATTATTATTCACTTACTTAAATTAATTCGATGTTTCATTAAAACCGTCAAAACCCATTGAGAGCACGTACTAAAACAGAAATTTCAAATCTCTTATATCTTAATTGAGACAGTAAGACTAAATTTAGCGTCGAGCACTTTTCATCGAGCTCCTTATTAATATAATTTCAAAGTTGCAATTATGCCTAAATTCATTTCATTCAGTAATAAAACAATTACAGAGATATTAAGGGGATGTTTTAGAATATAATGGTATCACGAACAAGGGAGCGAGCCTCAGTTCATTTAGCTCCGTCCGTCCATTATTGAAGTTACATTTAATGAAAAAATCGCGTGATGGGAAGGATGTTTGAAACATGTTTGAAAGAAATATTACTTTTCTTATTGGACTCAGGTTTAAGAATTAAATGATATTATCAAGCTGACTGGAAGATGATAATCTATTCGAGCGTTGCATTGCAATTTTTCAAAAATATGAATTTGAATTTTTAATGAAATAGGTTATATTATATAATAGAGTATTGCGCGTATTTGTAAGCCTGTGGGTACAGTTATTTCCAACAGACAAGGCTAGTATGATGTAAGTAATTGTTGAAGTGAAAACTATTTTGGTTGATCTTGTCCAGAGTTATTTGAAGAGGAAAAAATGTACACTTCGGGTGTACTCGGCGGTAGGCTGAAAATACTTAACGGTTTTTGCGCTCTTCGGCTAAACTCGGCGCTAGGTGGAGTACAGTCGAACCGACCAGCCTAGTTATTAAGTGTATTTTTTTGCGTCACATTACCCGGTGGCACAGTGGTAAAGTACTGAATTACGTCTTCTCTTCAGTTTTCTCTTCAGACAGATATATTTATTTGTCATTTTGTATGTAATTGCAAAACTTTTTATAATATAATTTATTAATAAAATTCAAATAAACCTCCCTCTCTCTCGCGTTCGGAGTATACTCAACTTATAAGGTACACATTTATAATGAAGTCTTCTCTTCAATTTTCTCTTCAGACAGATGTATTTATTTGTCATTTTGTATGTTATTGCAAAACTTTTATAAATTAATTAAGTTTATTTATATGCGATGGTATACTATATTTATTCCGATATTATTTGGTGTCAAAGTATATTAAGTGTATTCAGTTTAACGTGCATACAGCGTTATTATGGTTTGTTTACGTGTACCCATGAATGTGTGGGTACTACACCACTATTATCAATGTTAATTATTAGTTTTTCTTTTTAAATTACCTTATTCAAAATTTCCAATATATGCAGTACAATTATATTTTTTTTCTAAGTTTTCACTTCTACAATGTGGTCTTAAGCACATAATTTTTTAGGATAAAATGTTCGTGGAGCAACCCACATTATTATTATTTAATATAATCGCTACAATGGAACATAATCATTTATCAATCGAAAAAGAGTTGATTTTTTATCTTGAGGCATGCTCGAAAGACAAATAATGCCTAAATAGGTATTTGGAAATATAAAAATGATTTAAAATAATTTATAAAAATTATGAATGTGGAATGAAAGTATGAATATATTTTAATAAGTTTTGGTTTTAGTTTGTATTGAAACTAATTTTATTTTATTATTATTATTTGAAAGTAAATTAACTTTTCCGTCGGTCTTATTTTTTTAAATCTTGAAATTAATGGTCTCTTAAATTTTCAAAAGGATTTTTGTACTTTATTTCATTTTAGAATGAGTGCTCTTTGCCTGCAAACGTAGATTTCATTTTATGTTTCATTTGTTTACCTTTTCCTATATTTGTTGTCAAAAAATCATAATAAAAGTATTACATAATAAAATTAAAGAAAAAACAACCAACCACAATTTTTGCAGGCTACTGAATTTTGCACGATTTTTTAATTAAGAGCTGTGTTTACATTATAAGATGCATTGGGACATATGCGATGTGGGCCTTGATGTATTTGACCAAGATGTTTAAGTTCTCATCCTTAAAAGCTAAAAAATCATGTAGTGGTATTTCATCTCTGGTCTTTTCGTTAAGACATACTTCTATTAATGTGAGAATAAATTCGGGTTTTGCTAATTTATAAATATCGTTAGTACAAACTTTGCGAAAGCGATGTAAACTAAAATATATGAAATCGAATCTTATGTTTTGTGTATTTTCTCCTTTGAGTTTTTTTCATGTTTTTTTTTAAATTATTTATTAATAAAATTCAAATAAAAGTCCCTCTCTCCCGCATTCGGAGTATACTCAATGATTGCGAAAATATGACATTTGTTCTGGCACCCTGTGCTCATTTCATCGCATTTCAGCAAATAGAAAAAAAAATGACAAATGCATTTAGAAGGTAGTGAATATAAAAATAAAATATTATAATATTTTATTCATAAATTATCGAGTATAAAAGACGATATTTGTCGAATACATCAAAATAAAAAAAAATAGAACTGAAATGAATACTGGATTTTTATTGGTCTTTGAGATTAAGTCGGTAGAATGAGGGTATCATCTTCTCTCGGGTCCTCGTCCTCTTCAAATTTATGGGAAACTAACTCTTAAGAAAGAAATATCTACTTCGCAGATTGTCTGTTGGTTTTGGCTTTATAACCGTATATCGTAAAGTGACGATACCGAATACATCATTTGAGTGACATCCGTCGAACTTTTCTAACATTTCGCGATACTAACGCGCGACACGACCATGTTTTTGAGCTAGAGTCAAATCATGGGGTATCCACCGAGCGCAGGTTCCTTAACGATTAAATATGTATGTAGAATTTTCTGTACATAACTCATACCGATACCTAAACTTGTTCGAATCTGCTGAAAAGTTACTCTCTTGCTAGTCTTTATCATGAACCACACAGGATTGACTTTATTTTCGGTTGTCACTGCTGAGGGGCGTCTCTCACACAGATTATAACTAAGATTGGTACGACAACGCTTGAACTCATTAAATCCATTATACACTGAGCTCGTTAAATCCATTACCACTAGTGTAAGATGGGGCTTCACCATAAATTGCCACTCGAATTCGACTCTAACTTTCTTGCCGATTGAGACCACAATGGCGAGCATAAAAATCACTGAATGAAAATTTCCTCGTATTAAAGTCATCTTGATTTGATACACACAAGTTTCAAATTGCCACCAGTTTGTAAAAACAAATAAAAAATTCAAGCAAAATACCCTAATGGATCACTAAAGAGTTCGATGGTCGAAATTTCAATTTATTATTAGAAATTTTCAGTTCATAAAAACTTTCAGTGATACTCTCGCGTACACTTATAATTATATATAAATATATATGTATATATATATATATATATATATATATATATATATATATATATATATATATATATATATATATAACACGTGGATTTGACAGCTTGAAAACCCAATCATTACTAGTTGTCATAAATACTTTCAATCAGTGAAGTAAATATTACGCAATAAGCATTTTAATGCATGCAAAACGTCGGTCGCGATAGAATAAAATAAAATTACACATTCATAATTCAAACTTTGTTCGAATAACTAAATCGAAACAATCTTTCACGGGGAACTCTTATCCCATTATGACTCTTATGACACAGGCATTAGAATTATTTTTGTATTTCCTGTAATTAAGGAATAAAATAACCTTATGCGAAGATATCGATTTGGTGACGTATATTGGCCTAACGAATTCTTAATGAAAATACATCATGTTTGAAATTACAAACTGCTTAAAACTATCTCTGTCACTGTATGAAAATTCAGTAATGGAATTAGAATTAATTTTGTTAAATGATTTTTGGTGTACGGTTGAGAAACGCCATCTAATATACGTGGAGACATTTAATGTCCAACGGTTATATCCATATTGTATATATATATATATATATATATATATATATATGTGTGTGTGTGTGTGTACATGTGTGTGTATTTATATATATATATTTATATATATATATATATATATATATATATATATATATATATATATATATATATGATTTTGTCATTGCCACCTGATTTTTTCTGTTTTATCTGATTATACAAAAGAGATATGAAACCTCATGGTGCGAGTTTCACTTGCAACCTATCGCCTTTCTAGTTTTTAAATCTCGAATCATAATACAACATTAAAATTATTTGTAACGATATTTCAAGTGTTTTGTTAGATCACGCACTTATTTCAGTACAATATATAATACGTATTATTGAATTTTCCGTAAAGTAGAATGTTTGTAGCATCAATATTTGCGGTTGTCGATGGTATTTCCAAGAGAATAAATACCCTCCAGTCATGTGACTAATTGCATTTTACATTTCACTAGCGAACCGCCCCGCCTTTTACAAGTACAATTAAAGTATTTGATTAAGGTTTTTTGATATATATTTATTCTTTCGTTAAGGTAGTCCCGCATTTTATTTTAATTAACAAAAATATGATGATTTAGCGCAACATTATGCGGCTGTAATATTCCCGCAACAAGGGTGCACATCACCGTATTATTTATGTTAATTAGGATTAATAAATTGACCAGAATTTCTCCCATCTTTTGGCCTGACCTCAATTTACTTATTTTTTCCATGCACTTTAAATTAAATTTTTTAAGCTGACTCATAAAATATCGATAAACGCTGCCCTAGACTTTTCTTTAGATCTTTTTAAGACCTAAATTTTCCCGTAAATACTATTAGTGAATTTTTAATAGTTTTGCCAGCATTCGTAACAAAAGCGCTAAGGCTGGCAACTTTCTCTCCGATTACCTTGACATTATTAATTATATTTTGAAAATAATGGAACATTTGTATATAATATATAATTTATGGTAATAGGAAACGATAAGCTATCCATATTTCTATCTATATATTACTATATATAAGCTATCTATATATTCCGATCCATATTGATATAGTTGTATGTTAATCGGATTAGCAGTTTTGTGTGAATTAAAAAAAACCAACAATTTATTTGTTGATTTACTTTCACATTTATTATACTAATATGAGAAACAAGACTAGTTTTTATGGTTCGGTACCTCAGAAAGCAGAAACGGAATACTTGCGGGATTACTCTGTTTTCTGTCTATGTCTGTCTGCTTGTTTGTCCATCAAGATTATTAGGAACGGTTCCAAAGGTCAGTTTGGAATTGTTATAGAATAATATACAATAATAAAAGTCTTTGGAATGTCATGTGCTTCATTTAATATTGACTCACTCATATTTTCCGTCAACCTAGAATCTTGAAATATGGGAAAAAAGGATGACATTATAGCATAAATAAAGGAAAACAATCTTGAAATATTGGTATTATTTCTGTATTATGAAGCTAGTTTAATTTTTTGGTTTCTGGTTTTCTTCACACATTGTCTCATAACTATTTTCATCACTTGTAGATCTGAACAAATTTTAATTGTAGGTACTATCAAGACTATAATAATAAAAACAAAAATGGATCCATTTTAAGACACCTGACAGATGTGGAACATTTTAATTTTTTTATATTGAAATATTTTTATTTCAACGAAGTGAAAACGAAAAAAATCAAATTTAACCCTGCAAAGGTAAACAACTACTAAATAAACAATAATAATCATTGAAATATATATTTTTAAATTTAATTATTGACATTATTACAAATTATATAATGCTGTTAACGTTTTAAGACAGTTTAATACAATATAAACGAGTAAAGCTGTAAGCATTAGTAAGTAAGAAACAATGCTGATCCGAATTAAGTCGGAAAGAGACGACAAGTCGTGAGGCTGGCCCAATGGAAAGGTGCGTCCTGCCACCAGAATATTTTAATTTCTATACGAACCATTAGATATTTCATATTAATAATAATATTGGACATAGCTCTGTTTTGCATATATAGACTAGGCCACTTGGTGATGTCACATTAGCATGCGTGCAAGGATAGAATGGTGTATGATATGGCCGTTTAAATCAAATTCTATATACATCCTAATGTTTGTAGGTGTCTAAGTGCGCGTGGAACTCTCGTAGCGTGAGTTCTACTCGTACTTAACATATTTATATTATAACACTTATCAAAAAGTTTGAAGTACAGATAATGTTCACATATACAGTTGTAGTACCATTTTTTACATAAAAAAGAAAGCGTACCCTATGAAATTAGGCATATTAAATCCCATAAGGCAGTAGGAGATATGGTTGACGTTTATCGAACGTGACGTTTGTTAAACGAAGAGCTTGTTTAATTTTTAGTGTATTTTATTGCTGTGGTCTTTGCATGAGTAAATAGGTATCCCAGGAGTAAAATGATGTTTGTTGAAAATATAAATATTTTCCCAATATACTTTATTCCATTTATTAATTTACTTTCTCTGCAGGATAGAAAGATAAATCGTGTGACAAATTTAGTTGGACTACGGTTGTCTGGTCGTAGTTGTAAGCTCATTAAACATAGTGTGGTTTTCAAACTTTTAAAATTGGAATATTATTTTAATCATAGTCAAATAAATTATGATTTCTGTTATCTTTCACAGTTGGAATGCAGAAATGGAGATAAATTAATAAAAACATATTTTTAAGTTTAATGAGAAATAAATAATTTGGTGCTTTTTTAGAGGTATACAACTTTAAAATGGAAAAGAAAACAAATAAAAATCATGATAACTGGACCACTTCGAAGACAACATTCGCTACCTTGTTGCTAATACACGACCCCAACTGCTCGAAAGTGGTTTTAAATTAGACGTATTGCCCTTCATTTGAGCTAGCGAAAAGAGCTAGTGAAATCGTATTTAAACACAAACGGCATAAAATTATTTTTTCGAAAAAGTCAGTACCACGACCATTATCATGATTTTTATTTGTTTTTCTTTCATTTTAAAGTTGTATACCTTTAAAAACACCTATAGTTTAGACTTATCTTTCATGAAATTTAATATATCCATGAGAACAGTTATATAATAAAAAAGAAATAATATTACTAATATGACTTCTAGAAAGTATTAGAAATAATATATATATATATATATATATATATATATATATATCCAATAGGAAATACTACAAGCCGCAATATCAATTTAAATTCAAAATTAGCCCTTGATACACTATTAAATAACAGATTATCGATTCACATAGAAGAGTTATCTTATATATACATTTTATGTTATATGTAACTTAGAAAGACGTCTTACAAATTTCAATCTCAATCTGAGAACCGAAAGGAGGAATTTGAAAGTCTTGATTAATGCATACGTTATACAGTAACAATAGTCGTAAATTATAGAAACTGCAACTGTGTTGAACGTGTTAAAAGTGCAAAGAAGCTCTACGTTTTCTGTAATATAGCTCGTCAAAATTGTAAGACAAATATAATAATTATAGAAAAATATTAAGGGTTTAATTTATATATTATAATTATATTAAAATAATACAACGAAAGTCTTAATTAAGATGTACGTTTTAGAACTCAGCAATGTTGAAACTATGGCAACATATACGGCAAGACGCAAAGCTCTATGTACTAAATGATATAGTTCGACCAATTGAAGTATATTTATAAATATATATATATATATATATATATATATATATATATATATATATATATATATATATAATAAATTATATATTTAAATCATACACGATACTATCATTTCCATAGAAAAGTGGACTCGAAAGTCTAAATTATGTATGTTTTACACTATATGTTTTACAACTTCAACAGTTGAGAGTGATACAACCACAACTGCGATCGTATTAAAGGCGCAAACTATACTATGCTCAGAGTTGGAAGGCATATAGAATTGTAGGGATATGTTAAGAAGTTTGTATATTCATTATAATTATGTTAAAATTATACACCATAGTATCAATTAAAGTTATAATTGACACGTCCGTTTTCAGCTGTTCAAAATGATTGAAACTACAACTGTGTTGGTTGTATTTAAAGTGCGTATAAGTTCTGTGTCCTCTATAATATAGGTCATCAGAATTCTAGGATCATTATATATATTAATACGCTAAGGTTAATATGTTACTCTCCCTTTTTAGAAAAAACCTCACAACTAATCCACATAAATTATATATCATTTTATAGATAATTGCTTGCTCTACCGGCATCCACAACGAAAAAATTTATTATTGCTATTGTTTTTGCAAATTAATTAATTATTAAAATTATATACGCAAAATAGCAATGCTGCCATCTAACGGCTCAACGTCAATATGATTGACGGTCGGTAAAATTTTTGTTTAATTTCAAATCCACTCACGTATAAATAAAGTGGCGCTTTAGCTCAATGCTTTTGATACTTGCGCCTCTATATGTCCATTTTAGTAAAATATTTGTTTGATCTGTCATCTGAGCTTCATAATGGAATAAATAATGCGAAGACTTCGCACGGGTCACGCTAGTACATATAATAATTGTAGAAACATATTAAGAGAATAGTCTATTTATTATAATTATACACTAAAGTAGATAGATAATAATTTCGGTTTCCCTATTCTAGTATATTCAAAGTCACTTCACGAGCTATAATTATCCTCTATCTCGGATCTTCGGATCTCGGATATATATATATATATATATATATATATATATATATATATATATATATATATATATAACTGTGTAGCGTAATATGACATCGCCGGCATTCACTTCGCCCAGTGGTAGAACGAGGCGGGGATAAACATAGTTTTCTGACGAAGTCGGCTACAAGAAAATTGTTTCGTTCGGATTCGGCCAAAAATATGCGTGGCCATATTTGGCCGTTGAAACTACGTTACGAATATGGCCAACTGCCAGTAACACATTCGTCGCGAATGATCTACATATGACGGGACCTGACGTTGATCTAAGAAAACATAGATAGAAAATAAACTGTTACGAAATAAAGCGAGTGATTCAAAAAATTTTGCTGTGTTTATGATTATGTATCTTGTATAATTGTTGTATTCTAAGTGTCAGTTTTGATTAAGTCATGCTATATAATATTTATACCTGATATTTTTGTCTTTTGTCCTTCTGTCTTTTATCCAATGGTTAGATAATGATCTAAACAAGTATTATACCAAGTTAACGAAAGGTTCGGAGAGTATTGTTGGTAAACGAATACAATCCAGCCTAATGATCTATGAATTTGCCTCGTGTCTTCATAAATATATGGTGGTCGAACGTAGTCATGGAGAAAATTCCTTATTTTGAAAGCACGTGGCACTCAATTAAATTCATAACTGGATACCATTTTTAAGATTCCGAAAATCAGAATCTCAAAAGGGAAAACAGAACCCTTCAAAATTCACTCACGCATCCGTCAGTCCACCGTCACAACTTCTTTTTCAGAAATCGCTTGAAGGAGAAACTTCAAATTTAGCATAATAGTATAATTTGTTAATTAATAGTTAAAAATATGTACATGAAAATTTTAGGGAGTTAAATTAAATAATATTGACGTTTTTCTTCACATAAGTGGTTAAAAGGTTTTGAAGAGCGAGTACTGAAAATCGCTTTGGAGGTTCATCTTTCTAAGGAGGCCTTGTATCAGAAAACATAACAATCCCTTTTTAATTGTATTTAAAAGAAAATCCATAATAATACTCCACTCCATGGGGTCTATGTGATAAGTCCTATATACGGGGATATCTTTAAAAGTTTTAAAAATATCTTATCTTTTATTATTTTTACTTCAAAATTAAATTCCTTGTGCTTTATGATAAGATTAGCTGCTCAACTCGGTTTTGTTCGGAGAAAAAGGGAACGTGATTAAACATTGTTTTAATCATTTTTTCACACAAATAATTATTTACGTTAAATATATTTAATCTGTGCTTTATACGCGTACAAAACTCTGCTGTACAATCTTTGCAACAATTGTAAAAACACATGCAATTTATAATATTATATTGTAAATATACATGCAATTTATAATAATTAGCCAATTTAGGGAGAAGTAGGATTTTTTTATAGGTTTTATATTATCGTGTTTAATTATTCCACACATTTTTTTATGTGGCTGTAACAATTTAGTTAATCAAATTTAAAATAGAAAATAGTTTATAATAGACTACCTAAAATAATTAACATTACATCCCGTTAAACCTCTTTTATTACTGTTATGCTGTTATAATGGTTTAAATGTTTAACTCAAATATCTATCCAGCATACTTCCACTTTCTTCCCTTAAATCGTTGTTACTCGTCATCCACATATTACAAAAATATATTATATACACCGTGTTCATTTGGACCAATAGATTATATGATGGTAAAAGTTTTATGTCAATCGGATAAGCTATTTTTGCGCTAAACTCTAAAAAACAAACAAAACTTACCTATTTGTAAAATCAGCACGATTTGTTGGGTCAAATGATGGGTAAGGTTAAGTTTGACAAAAGTTGAACCGCCAAATTATTTTGAAATTAATACAATAGTAGTACAAACCTTTGTAGACAGACCCTTAGTTAACAATACTTTTATTTAATTTCATAAAATGTTATCTTTTTAAAATTATATCCGGATAGAAAATATATTCGAACGAGACCAAGATGGCGATTGGACCGGATGGATGAAACGAAGCGGAATTTATTCATAAGTGGGGTGGCATCGGGATGAATGATATATTAAAGGGTTGATGTGTGTATTTTCGAGCACGTCAGCCTTGCACGGGTGAAACGTAAAATACGTGGTTTATTTTATATACGTAGTAATATATGATATTGGCAGTATTATCTTTTTTCACGATATATCTTAGTAAATATTTCTTGAAAAACGATGGGAAATATGCAGAATTCAATTATATTTATGCTCATCTTGAAGATTCAAGAGGCAGATTCTGATACAAAATCGTTTTTCTTTTTTTTCTTTATGGACACGATTCTTAAAAATCTTTGGTAGATAACAATGAAGTCTTCTGATTAAATGTACATTTTATATAGAAAATATGCTTCCAGTAAATAGTTGTTTCGAGATGAAAATGGAATGTTCTTTTCCTTTACTTATATATATATATATATATATATATATATATATATATATATATACATATAAATAAATATATATATATATATATACATATAAATATATATATATATATATATATATATATATATATATATATATATATATATATATATATATATATATGTATGTATATAAACACACGCGCGCATTCGTCCGCTACCGCCTCTGATAAGCCTGAAAACGGCATTCAAGGTATAATAGTTGAAAATGTGTCTCAATAATTGTATCGTAGGCACATAAAACAATAAAGTTTCGACTTAATTAGTTAACTATAACTTTCATCGTCACCAAGAAAATTGAACCCTTGCTTAACTAAAAATACTATAATATCCATTCAACTTTTTAAATTATTCGTATTTCTACCTACTTTTTCATTATTTTCCCGATTTGCAATAGCTGGTTGTCCTTCTATACAAATTTCTATATGCGATGAACTAACATTTTGTAGTTTTACTGTGCACGATAAATGTTTTTCTGAATTAACATATTTTTTAACCAGAATTTGTCGAATTACCTAGACTATCAAAACTACCTTTATTCCATTTACCATATTCAGTTTCGAATAATAACAAATGCCAGCAAAACAATTTATTTAGAATGCAACTCTCATTTAGCCATCTATACTAATCGTAAAAATTACCGTGAAAATGCCGTGCACTAGATTTATCAGAAACGTTCAGTTTTAAAATTGGCTTGGATCTCCCATTTTAAAATATACTATTTTCTTCACTAAAAAATAAATTGAAAAATGCTACATTAAAGTATGATTTTATATGCATATAATAAATACAGCAACATTCGATAGTCTCTGTTGTTTCTTTACTTTCACGACGAAAGTACACGCTCAAAAAATAAACTAATAAAATATTTATTTTAATGCACAGTATTATTTAGTTTAATGCACACGAGTGTTTCACTGACAACATGAAAAAAAAACAAGTTTTTAAATCCAGAAAACTAAAATCCAATAAAATAAAATTATCTTACGAACAATGTAATTACGAGAATGAGAGCAAACACTTACTGACAGCATTATAATAACACTATGATTCTTTGTTTGCGTGTGTAATAAACAAAGTATTGTTTAGTCTGAATATTGCTAAAGTAGTCTCGTAAACTCCAGCTTAACTTAGGATTATGAACTGATGGCCAACATATAGGTTGATAGCAACAATGTTCTTTTCATATGGACCTATTCCCAGTCAAAAAGTTTCTGTAATTTGATAGGAATGAAGTTTGTACATTTTACCTAAAATTACATGTAATGTTCGCTTTGTATTGCAAATTCACGAGGAAGGTTCTTTCTTGAAAATTAGGCAATGTGAGTGGCGGGATCTACCTAAATCGTTAAATATGCATAGAAATAATGAATTTTTCTTTTCAAAAAGCTGTATAATGAAGTCTGTGAGGGTGTATACACATGCACCCTCACGGACTTATAATACATATAGTAAAATTATAACAGAGTGAATCCTGTAAATGAAAAATATTTTAAAACCATTACTTAATTTATCATGCAGAATGATAATACAAGACAGAAAATTTTCTAAAATTGTTGTCTGTCTCTGTGTTTGTTTGTGAGTTAATTTGTTTTTCAATCACACGAAATGGATACTGGATGGATTTTGATGAAATTTAGTATGGTAATAGTACATACGCTAGAGCAACGTATAGGATACTTTTATCTGGATATTGTAGAATTTAAACACAAAAACCCTGACTTGGTGGATATTACGATATTGGTTTATTAGCGTTTATAGTAACTACTATTATATTAATATACGGTACTGCCAACGCCATCAATTAACATTTTGAGTTAATTTTTTGCTAATAGATATTTTAAAAATAAAAATAAAATCCACAATTCAATGAAACTACGTAATGTAGTATTATTTCTACTTTCTTTAAGTTCTTTACCACGACCTAGGTTTCGTTGTATTACAATATCTTCAGGTGGGCTATTAGCAAAGATATAGGTTTGTGGCAACAATGACCACTTTGATGAATATTTATAAAATTAACGCCAAATATATTCAATATTTAAAAAATATAATAATAGTGATGGTAATAATAATAAATATTGTCATAATAGTTTAGACAGTTCAGCTGAATCAGCCGTGGTGTAATGGTTAGCGCGTTGGCACGGTACGCCGAAAGTTTAGGTGCAATTCTCACTGGCCGATCTACTTTTATTTGTGTGGTTTTCAATAGTGTTTACTGAACTTATGTTATTTTTAAATAAATTTTTTGATCTGGTTTTTGACTTATTATATTATCTAAGTAAATGTACAGTTAAAACTATCTATTATCGATATTTGTAAATTTGACGCTCATAGAAAATAAAATTTGTACTATGATTTTGTAAACAAATCTATGTTGTGTTGTTGTTTATCGATTCATCTTTCATTTATGTATAGCGCTTACTATTTTTACGTATAGCGGTTATTCTAAACAATAACCATTAGTGAATTTCATGGAAACGAAGTCGTATCTAGTACGTTTTATTGTTAAAAAAAATATTTTTCATTTCAGTTTTGTAGGCCTTACAACTATCTTAATATGTGTCAAACTAAATTTTATAGGGATCGCCCTCAACTTATATAAATATGTATTATATTATATATTGTATTACTATATAGATCAAACAAATATTTCTTGTATATAGTAATTTCCAATAACTAGTTTAAAAGTTATAGCAGTATTTTTATGTGAGCAAAATTATACGCACGCGGTGTTAATTTCTTCTAAACAATATGCAAAATAAATCAGGGAAGCTTTTTAAATAAACATAAAATAAAAAGAGTCATATTTGTAACTAGTTTTATAGAAACAATACGCAACTTTGAATGTTTAACCAGGTATACATACCTAAATTTGTAAACATTTGTACATACCTTAATGTTTTAAATACTCTCACATTTGTAATCATACTAACAAGTGTATTGAGTACTAGAAACGATTTTGTATCCTATATTATTTTTTGATTAAAATTGTAAATTTAAAAAGTTTAATTTTGAGGTTCTGTTTTAAGATATTAGGAACAGTTTTAGAAAATAAAATAGTAAACAAAGTATTAGTTTTCATATAAGCTGAAATCAGATTGATGAAAAGCTAAAATTGAATTTCTTTTATTTAAGTTTATTCCAAAGTAGTTAAATGAGAATAGCCTAGATCACACAATCTAGTCAGCAGGCCCTAAGATCAAGTTTAGTGGTAATGTAAAAGAAAAATTTAACATTAATAAAATATTGTGAATATATTATATTACAATAGAATTATTGCATTATCTATCATAAATTAATACATTTGCAATTATTGCATTATCTATCATAAATTAATACATTAATACATTAATACATTTTAAAATGCAAGTAATTTACATTACAATTTTCATGTTGTTTAGTTCCTTTTAATTTAAATGGTCTTTTTAAACAAACATTATCTTTTATTTCATGTACAGGATACGTAATATATTCCTTTTAATTTAGATGGCCTTTTTAAACAAACATTATCTTTTATTTCATGTACAGGATACGTAATATATTCCTTTTAATTTAGATGGTCTTTTTAAACAAACATTATCTTTTATTTCATGTACAGGATACGTAATATATTCCTTTTAATTTAGATGGTCTTTTTAAACAAACATTATCTTTTATTTCATGTACAGGATACGTAATATATTCCTTTTAATTTAGATGGTCTTTTTAAACAAACATTATCTTTTATTTCATGTACAGGATACGTAATATATTCCTTTTAATTTAGATGGTCTTTTTAAACAAACATTATCTTTTATATCATGTACAGGATACGTAATATATTCCTTTTAATTTAGATGGTCTTTTTAAACAAACATTATCTTTTATTTCATGTACAGGATACGTAATATATTCCTTTTAATTTAGATGGTCTTTTTAAACAAACATTATCTTTTATTTCATGTACAGGATACGTAATATATTCCTTTTAATTTAGATGGTCTTTTTAAACAAACATTATCTTTTATATCATGTACAGGATACGTAATATATTCCTTTTAATTTAGATGGTCTTTTTAAACAAACATTATCTTTTATTTCATGTACAGGATACGTAATATATTCCTTTTAATTTAGATGGTCTTTTTAAACAAACATTATCTTTTATATCATGTACAGGATACGTAATATATTCCTTTTAATTTAGATGGTCTTTTTAAATAAATATTATCTTTTATTTCATGTACAGGATATGTAATATATTTATTTCAGAATTTTGAAAATAATAATGTTGGCGATGTCACAAAATTGCTATGAGATGTGCGAGTGGACGAACGAAAAGGCGTAACTGGTTGATTATTTTGTCATTTATCAAGTGCAAGGTAATTTATTCTCTCTATAAGCGGAAAATTGTATCATACAATATAAAATATGAATATTAATACCACAAAATATATTTTGCGTTTTCGTAAAGTTCAAGATTTTAACTAGCACTCTGTACATAGACTAAGCTTCAGTATTTACCTAAGATAAAAGACGGTTAGTTAAGCGATACATCGTGATAATCGTCAGTATAAATCGTGTGCAGGTACACGTATCTACGTCAGTTTCTTATGGCAGCCGTTGCAGAACGGTGGTGTGTCAACCTAGAATTCTTCGATAAAATATAGGTCGTAGGAGCCAATAAAAATACATGCTCATTCTGGAAGTGTACAAAAACACCAGCCGTAATAGAAATAAATTCAAAAAAATACATTCTACACGTAAGTTCAGCATATTTAAAAAATAGTAATTATTGAGAAATCATTGTGTGTTTTTAACTTTTACAAATTAGAAACACTATGACATATCTTGAGTGTGAGAGAGACGAATAAGTTAAATAGCTTAGATCTAACATATCACTATTGTTAAAAAAAGAGACAGCAATGTACTTACATACGTACATATGTTTTAGTATTTTGATAACTCTTGTTATTAAGGCGTAAATAGAAAGGCATTATTCAATTGAAAACATTTATTACACTTAATATATAGAAACGTCCTTCAGTAGAAAGTTATAAAATTACACATTCATGAAAGTTGTGTAAAATTTATTTTCAACTACGTAATCTGTTAATTAATTATGCGTCAGTGGAGTTGAATAATAATTTTGATGATATCTATTGCCGACATTAATCAAGCCTCTAGGGTATAAAACAGCCAAGGTTCATTAAAATCCGTCGAGTGGTTTTTGCGTGATGCGTACACAGACATGGCCTTATTGCCTTTTACTATATGTTTGGAAATGTATATCATTTAGGAATTATTAAAAAACGTATAATTTAAACTACGCTAAAAATGGGTGAGTGAGAGAATGAGGTTGAATGAGTGAGTGAATGAGATCTTGTGTTTTAGCAAAAATTTGCAAAGTTTGTGTGTTTTATGGACATGAAACAAAAAATTAAGAGACATTTTATGGAATAATCTTAAAAATAGAAAAAAATAATTTGGTAATGCCATAAAAATCACTTTACGTTCATTCAATCAAAACATTATGGTTGCGTCCATTGGTTTAAATAATACGTAGGCTTGGAACGTGTCCAAACACAGTGTTTATGTGGGTGTCATTAATCACTCACACTGAACCATAAGTACTTGTATGAAAATATAAAACACGCAGGTTATGTCACACATAGGTATGTCATTCTCTGTCATATGCGAGATATTTCATTTTGTTTCTATTTTTTTCCATTTTTTGAACGTTAAAGTCATAAAATTATTTCTTAATAATTAGATTTATTCAATATGTTGAACTTATGAGGGGCGTGTCACGCTTTGGACTTGTATTTTTGTAGTTCCAGAATTTGTATGAAATTATATTTGAACCAATGAACTATGTTTTCTCTAAAAAAACCTTTGTTGATACGCTCTTTCGCAACGGTTGTCGTAAGCAATTGTCACTAATATGTGTGCCTGCATAGGATCTATTGTGAATGTCCAACTGTGTGCTTTGTGTAGATAGGGCATGTCTAATAACTATATATTATATTTTATTAGAGTGTTTAATGGAATGTTAGTTTATTTTGTTGGACCTATATTCGCGTTCGTTTTAGAATACAGCATTGATTTTAAACCAACAAAAAATATAAAACATTATAAATTAACAGAAAGAAACGGAATAAAGTACAGTAGAACCTTTCTTCCTCAGGACGACCCCTATGTATTCTCGGCTAGACAAACAATGGTATATTTTTCTACAAGGGATGTAAAAATTAGAATATGCACCGACTTCATACCATGGAATTTCTATTTTGTCCCTTGAATAAAAGACGAAATGCGGTAAACTTTATTCCGGATCACATTCTTCATCTTCAGTTGGGCAATTAGACAATCTTTGCTAATAGCCCACCTGAATATGTTGTAATACAACGAAACCTAGATCATGGTAAGGAACTTAAATAAAGTAGGAATAATGCTACATCAAGTAGTTTTATTTAATTGTGAATAATTAAATTCCACAAAATTAGCGCCAAATATATTCAATACTAAAGCTGAAATAGAACAAAAAAGCAAGAATATGATTAAGGGTTGTTTTGTATAATAATGTTTTTTCGTATTTAAATAGTAACAGTATATTATCGACAGAATGATAAATAGCAGCCACCTATATTTACATACAAAAATACAATTCAGTTTCTCTGAAAAACAAAATGTATAACGACGTTTTTAAGGCATTTTTCCTTATGCTTAGTAAAATATTTTGTATAACTCTTGACTGGGTTATTGTTACTAAGAAGTATATAATAAATGTATTAATTTCGGTTGTTATTACAGGCACTTTAAGTCTGCCTACTCATAAACAGCAAATAGAAACAAATAAACCATCTTCTCGACCATTTTAACGTTGTATCGATACCAAACAAGAGTTTCCAACGTGGCAAGTAGGTGAGGTTATGTCGTTAAAAGCCAGATCACTTTTAGCCGCAAGCACTGTTGAGAGCGATATCAATATCAGTCCCCCCGAGGGAGGATACTCGGTTCCATCTCGCGAATAAACAGCATGATCCCGGCTACTGGTCGCAGGGCACGGAGGGCAAATACTTGAATATGGTGGCCCGGCGGCTTTGACCTCGACTTGTGGCCAAATGCGGCTTCGTTTCATCTAATGGCGTAAGTTAGAGCTGTGAGGTGTGTGGAAATATAAAACAAGTCATGTAAAGAAAAAAAATTATTTGAAATGTTTTTAGATGGTAATCCTATCTCGTCAAATCCTGTCAATTTTACCTTGGGTCGATCCTACGTTATATTAAAAATAGTTAAAATTTTTAAGTAATCTCATATTCTGGCCGTTCATAGTTACCATAAATAAACATCTGAGTACTGTATTGGAAAAAAAATAATTGAAATGAACACATGAAAAATGTTCTGAAATTATTTAGAATATGAAATATATTATTAAACGACTTCAAGTATTGTTTGTTTCTTAGGAAATATAGTCGTCTATGATAGCAGTGATAGATATGATCCTCATAAAATTAAAATTTTACTTATGTACGATATTGCTTCTGTCATTATGCGATCCTTCGAATAATTTTTGGTAATACACTACTCAAAAAAATTAATAAAAGCTAAACGTTTTTAAAATTATCTTTAATTTAAAAAAAAAACTGGTGTAAAAATGATCGACAAAAAATATATAAATTATATTTTAGCTTAAATCTCCTAGTTTCGAAAAACTTTTAACAGACAATTTTATCTTTTACGGTTCAAAAGATATTGAAGGATATTCAGTGATAAAAAAAACCGAAAACTTTTAGAAACTATAATAATTCCATGGGGTAAAATAGTAATTTTTGTATACTGAAATTTTTTCTAATTAATTTTAAAAATGAATCAATTAAAAATTCGTTTTTTCTTCGATATAACTGGCAAATAAAGGAATAATGTTGGAAGATGTATAAAGGTCATTTCCAGTTCAGATTTCCTGATTTTACTCATGAAAACAGATGACACGGTTAAAGAAAACGAAAAAAGGAAATAATTTAATCCAACAAATGTTAGTTTTAGATTTAACATAGAGCACATCAAATGGGTAAACAAAAATATTTTTTTTTTATTTGTTTAAATAATTGGAAAATAGGAATTGACTATATATGACTGCACACCGATATTACAAAAAAGTTGAATTAACCTCAAATACAGAAAATAATTATAAATAATGCAGAGCTCCTAATACTTTTTTTTATCCATAAACTATGATCAAGATCAGTCGATCCTGTTAAATTATATTTAATTTATCACGAAATAATTAATTAAGAAAATGACGAACAATTTCTTCAATATTGTAACCTTATTCGTAATAGCCTACTCAACTGAAAAAATGCCTAAATTGTTATTGAAACTAATAAATTTAGTACTCTCATTGAGATTTACTTTCATTTTATTTATTCAAAGGATACAAATGTTCAGTCTTATTCATATTTAATTGCCTCCTCATTACTAACAATTGTGACCCACGGTGATAGGTACGATCTTGGTGTAAATTGTTTGAAGCTAGTCGAACTTCATTAGTCTTATGGTTTTTTGGATGGCCAATTGTAGGGCACTTATGATCCGATCAGTCCATGGAGCTGACTTTCAGCCACGAGGTCACGTTCCCTCAATCCTTTGTTAGAGGACATTTCGCTATGTTTTTCAGGGATTTGTTTCTAAATTATGGCTGTAGTATCTGAAGGCACTACTGGCAATTGTAGAGGGCAGTATGTTGTGGCTGTCGATTTCTTTGATGGTGAACTCATTGGTCCTTTGAACAATCCAAGAAATCAAGAGCATGCGTTGCGTCTCGAAAGCGTTAATGCGTTTTTATGTATACCTTTTATGGTCCAGGAATAGTAAGTTAGGACCGAAGAAGAATATTAAGTTAATTACTAAAGTTAGTACAAGATTAATATCGATCCCTCGCTGTATATTTCTAGCTTTGCTAGTTGTTACCTAACTTTCTTTACAGTGGTGAAGAATAATTTTTTTTTGCGATTTTCATCTGTAGTTATCAGGAACTTAAAAACTCTTCGACGATTTTAATATCTCTCAGGACGCCGTATTTGCCAAGTATTCCTGATCTATCCACAAATATGACTTTCATCTTGGTTGGTTTATAGAAAATACTAATTCTTTACTGACAGTCTTAGTACAAACAAGAAAAACATATTCAATACAAACAAAAAAATAGATCTTCGGTAATTTAAACTTCTTCCAAAATTCATAATTTAGTAAATATGAAGGATAGTTTTGGCACATATGTCAACGTATTTTAATGTCCTAGTTTAAGAAAAGGTATAGCGGACAAAATGACAAGTTTTTATTAAATTTTGAAATAAATTACATGTAGAGGATTAGTTTACGAAAAATAAATATTATATTATTATTATTAAAGAAAAAAATTGTAAAAAGATTTGTTAACATTTTGGGGGTACTATGGCAGTTAATACTATTTTGTTTGAAGCTTATACGTTCATACCTTATTTAAAACCATAAAAACTTATTAGAGGTTATGTAACATTAATTTTTTTTCTCTTCTATGGATTCCAGATATTTCAATTAATATAAGCTAAAGTGTTGTCTACTTATTTGTTTGTATAATTATTTCTTTCATGTTTAAAACCTCAACGGTTTTTAATGTAAAATTGTAAATTGATAAATTGATTATGGACGCTAAGTGAAATTAACTTGACGCACAAAAAATTAACTGAGCTATATTAAAATAATTATTTAAAGGAAGGGCACATATTTCATTGTATGGATAAATTATAGAACGTTATTTTAATTCAAACTAACGTGGAACAATTCTTGCCATGCACCGTACTGCACAACAATGATTGTTAAACGTCAAATCCGGACCAATAAAAAAAGACCAATCCGGAACCAAATTATGTTCGAAATAATACTTCTTAATGAAAGAACTTGCTTCATTGAAAACTATATACATTTCTTTAAAAACAATTTGTCTTCATTTTCCCAATACAAGCAGGTGAAATCGCGGGCAAATCTAGTTAATTATAACTTGGACATGATAAAAAAACCGGTTGCGATTAGAACTAGATAATTCAGGCTTATAAGAGAATCAATTTCAGCATATTGTACTATTCTTTTATTTACTGTCCTTCATCACAAGTTTGGCAAAGTCTTCCAAATATGTGAAAAGTTTTCATTTTAGTCCTTTTAAAGTTGTTATGATTATTGCTTAAAAGTAACTTCAAAAGTTATACTTCTTTAGACGTGTTATAAAAAAATTATGGGAGTGAAACTTTACGATGGGTGCACACGCATGCACGACGTAACAAAAATCGACAAGATGAAGTTGGTGGCGACGCGCGTGCATGATACAACAAAAATCGATAGGATGAAATTGCTCACTAAACATATATTATTGAGTAATGAATTTTAAAAAAATGAGATCACTTGCAAGCATTGTCTAACATAATGTTTCCTCGTCTCCTTATTTTAATGCTTACAACTACATTAAGCGGCGACAACTGAAAGCTGAGTCGCGTTATCCGTAATTTATAACTACATTTACGGTATACGTGCCGAGATCTACGAAGGGGGTACAGGTGGTTGAGACAACGTAAAAGGGCGCCCCATGCAATATGATAGGCAGTCGGAAATTTTCATGGACTTGCTCGAATCGGAGTGCGCAATTTTTCATCGGATGACGCACCGAGTCAAGTTTATGGAATTTTCATGAACTACTTGTGTAGGGACGAATTGTAATTTTGCGCTTTTGGAAATGTTGAGATGGTTTACAATTTCACTTTTAAACGGAGCCTTCTAAAATCGCTTACAAGTCTGTCCGTCTGTCACAATATTTTTTCTTAGAAGTTGTTTAATATAGAATTTAGCTTTGTAACAAAACATCTAATCTACATATATTTCGATACTTATAACTCAAAAATATTCATAAAGGAATTTTAAAAGTCGCATTATAAGTCTTTCAATTGATATCCCACACTACTCGATCTTTAAAAATTTCGTTTCTCGTATCCCACACGAGAAAAAAATGTCATAAAAATCGAATTGTTAGTTTTATTTCCCGTGTGGGATATCGATTGAAAGACGATGATATGAACTCTTAGCACATTGAAGTGCTTTCATAAAACTGATGTGCTTTTATATAATTTTACATAATTTATGTGCTTTTATAATATTGATGTACTTTTAACGCATATAATTAACGTGCTTTTATATAATTGGTGTGCTTTTAACGCATATAATTAACGTGCTTTTATATAATTGGTGTGCTTTTAACGCATGTAATTAATGTGCTTTTATATAATTGGTGTACTTTTAATGCAAATATAAAACCATAATTAATGATTTTAATATCTCTATTGTACTCTGATGAAGATTGGATTTTTGATTTCGATAAAAAAATATGCGAGCCAATTAAGCAAAAGCTTTTTCTTTTGAAACCGAAATGAGACTGTTATTTCCCAACCATGCAAATTGATTCACTTTGATAGGGTCGGGATCAGAGAGTAAGTCTCCCATCATTATTCCTTTGTACTCGGTAGACTGCCAACTTAAACTCGATGGTGAACCTAATTTAATATTCGTTTGTTCGTTACTTAAATATTGAATGAAATTATTTACATGTCAATATTTCTGAAGATACAACGTACTAAAATTTTTAAAAAGGCAATTGTCGAGAAATAGTTATAGAGGCGATTTTTGGTAAATCTAGATAGCATTTGGTTGTTTGAGCTTTTTGGAAAATATCTCACTTTTGGATTATCTTATTTAGATTCAAAGTAATTTAATCGTAGGAACAAAAGTAATTTTTAAACAAGTTTATCAAAAATTATAATTATTGTACAAACGTTAGTTTAATTTTAAAAAGGATTCTTACAGGAAAATATTATCTATACTCCTTCTGTATGCCACAACAACAAAGTTTTAAATTTTAAATTTGAATCTGATTGAATTGAATTTTAACAAAATTTAAAATTCAAAAAGGACTATCCAATACATATTAAATATTTAATAGAGTTTCCTTTTTCCCAAAATATTATTTTTACTAATTGATCTTAAATCTAAAACTTTAAAGCTTCTAAAGTGGATCAAACCGAGACAATTTAAAGAAAATATTTTGACGTCTGGAATTGCTAGTGATCATAAAATTTGGGAAAAAGAGTCAGAGGCAAGAACATAAATATTAGGAAAACTGTTTAAATTACCTAATTTTTATCATTCTCATGAAACATATGTGTATTTATCAATTTAATTAAATTGTGTACAATTGTTGATACCATCATATACATTTATATACAGTTTACAAAACTATTCTTTGTTGCGTCTAAATAGTATTTTTACGTATATCATAGGGAACATATTAAAAAAATATTGTATTTATTAGAAAATGTCTTGCATTGCTTTATATTACAATTCAAATTTAAAAACACATAAAATGAATGTAGTTTTTCAATAGCCTTTTTGGCCTGAAAAAATTAAATTAAATTTATTATTATTGTTGAATTATAGATATTTCGTGTTTTATATTTTTTTCATTGACATGTTAATTTAATTAGTTTACCACCGTAGGACGATATTTTCCCAATTATTCGCAAAAAATCGACAAGAAAGGGTAGTATTGCATAATAAATATAAGAAGTTACATAATAAATGTAGGAATTCATTACAAAATAACAAAAAAAATAAGAAAGATAAATAAAAAAAGGCTTATGGTAAATAGATAAAAAATTTGAATTTACAGGTACGTTTTATTTTAATGCGAAGTATTACTTCTATATTTTAAATATACTGAGAACTATGTCTACAGTCGTGTTCGTGGTGATGCCAAAGTTTTAATTTACTATATTTTTCTTTAAATTCCATTCCGTTGTTCCATTCCTTATTCCAGCGGTACGGACGCGTCGCGAAAATCAGACTACGTATAGAAACGTTGTAACGCACGTTCACGTTTCCACCCACCCGGCTTCCGACATTTCCACTTAAGCCTCGCGAATGTTTGACGAAAAACATTTTCATTTGCGCAAGCTTGCCCTACAATGGAATTATAAATTGTTGCGTAAGCGGCATACGATTATGTGGACGACCTGCCGGAGCGATGTTTGTGGGGGGCGGGCGGGAGCCTGGATCGTGACGTGGACACCGTGAGACGTAGGCGCTGTCACCGACGGCCGAGGATCCGTTTCAAAAGTACAAAAGCGGCATTCGGACAAAAAAAAAACCACTATGTATTATATACGAGTTCAGATTTTATTTTGTTTGCAATTTTGTTCACATTGGTATGACATTTGTTCGCATCGTGAATGATTATTCAAAAAATATTAGCGATTAGTCAATGTGTAATGTACCGTTGCAGTGAATAATACTAAATTGTTTTTAAAGTTTCAAATCTTTTCTTTTCCTTTGGTTACAAGATATTGTTATTTATATAACGTTGCAACGAATAATACTAAATTGTTTTTAAAGTTTCAAATCTTTTCTTTTTCTTTAGTTACAAGATATTGTTATTTATGTAACGTTGCAACGAATAATAATAGATTGTTTTTAAAGTTTCAAAGGTTTATTTTCTTTGATTACAAGATATTTTTATTTATGTACCGTTGCAGGGAATAATACTAAATTGTTTTTAAAGTTTCAAATCTTTTTTTTTTCTTTGGTTACAAGATATTGTTATTTATGTACCATTGCAGTAAATAATACTATATTGTTTTTATAGTTTCAAAGCTATTATTTTTCTTTGATTACAAGATATTGTTATTTATGTACCGTGGCAACGAATAATACTAAATTGTTATTAAAGTTTCAAAGCTTATCTTTTTCTTTGGTTACAAGATATTGTTATTTCGTTTTATTTATTCATGTATTACTGGCTTTTTATGCCAAAAATTTTCAGAATATCTTAGTGAAATTAACTTAGGGTAATATGTAAGATGAATCTAAATTCTGATATAAAGTGATAAATTGAAAAGTCAGCAATCTTTCCTTGCCGATAAATAAAAAAAATGTTTTGTTTTTGATGTCTTATATTTTAGCTTAGATTTAATTAAGTTAAACATTAATTAGCAGAGAAGCCATATAGGAAACTTACATTCTGAGGAAATAGGACGTTCACAAATCATGCATTTTCATATATTCTATTTAAGTGACGCTTATTTATTATTATAATTCTTTGTGATTACTTCACTAGAAAGCAACGAAGATTCAAAATATACGCTTTTCTATTAATCATTTGAATTATTAACAAATTGTAACTACGGTTACAATTCTATAAAACTAAGCTAATTTAGCGAAATCGGATAATTTAAATTAAATAATCTCTTAGATTAGCGAATTTTTTATTATTTCAATTTTTACATATATTTAAAAGCATTTTGTAAAAATGTTATAACGTATTTTGTTATAAATATTATAACGTGTTAATAAACCACATTGTTTCTCCATATAAATTATCAAAATGAATTGAAATTAATTTTACTGTAATATAATAATATGGCAACATAGTTATTGAATTAATAGGGTTCCATAATGAAAATTAGAATTCCGTTAATTTCTTTATGACTTCCTTCCGTTTTTTCATCTGTCATAGTCCCTAAGTTTCTAAAGTTTTAAACCTATGTTCAAGAAATTTGCATGGATATATCCGATGAAGATTTCAAATAATATGTTAATGATTGTTTTTAATATCCCATAGGTTTAAAATGAGAGAAAAATACTTTTTTCGCAGTACGTTATTATTAAAATAGTGTTCCAAAATTGAAATGAAGTTTCCGAATAAAATTTACCATTTTTGCTTTTAATTTCACCTTCGTTTAATTCTTCAACCGCGAATTCGAAAGATCAAAAAAAACTTTCACATTAGCATTTGCTTAGAGCTTAAAAAGGATATTTGCAAATATAGACGAATTCCCATTTGAACGAATGACTAAGTTAGTCCCATTTGCGGCGTTTTATTTGGTACTCGGTGGGAATTTCCTTGCATTATTCTAAAGAGTCTTGCTTAGATATTTTCCCGACAGTATTTGAAGAAAACTTGGAGTCGCCATGCTTTCCATGTCTCGCACTCATATGGCAGATTTTGACCTCGAACTGGAACATTCTAAGTTTCTCTCTCCGTGCCAATTACTGCTATTGTGGGATGGAGTTGCACGAAGGTCATCCTTGTTTTGTTCCATTTATTAACAGATATCCTCTTCATTTTCTCCCATCTCTGATACGATAATTCGAATCTAGCAGAGACGGTGTTGTGTTCTTCACATTACACCTCGTTTCACGCGTCTTCCGCGTCTTGATTTTGAGCCCAGTTTGTTGCCACTTTTCACAAGTCTTACAACTTGGCTTGTATACACAAGCCAAGTTGTAAGACTTGTGAAAATGATTATGATTCAGCAACTACTTTTAGGCTTAATATATTACAAATGAGATTCAGAAATGGAAAATAGTAAATAAAACTATTATATTATATATATATATATATATATATATATATATATATATATATATATATATATATATATATATAAACTAAATATATTACAAATGAGATTCAGAAATGGAAAACAGAAATGGAATATAGTAAATAAAATAATAATACCCCACTGCACGGAAAAAAATTTTCACCTGGATGAGGCAAATATTATAAAAGTATTATCTAAACATTTACTGCAAAATATCACACACATTGATTAAAAAGTGGTGAATGTACGAGGCCATGATAAAGAAGACGCCATGATAGATAGCTTCTTAGTTTTAATAAAGAATTCTGACTTTGAAGCCGTAACAAAGTGACTACTTCTTTGTTTTAAATAAATAATTCTATCTATGAAGCCGTGACAAAGATACGACTTCTTTGTTTTAATAAGGAACTCTGTCTATGAGACCATGACAAAGATACGACTTCTTTGTTTTAATAAGAAGCTCTGTCTATGATGCCATGACAAAGATACGACTTTTTTTGTTTTAATGAGAAATTCTATTTACGAGGCCATGAAAAACACGACTTCTTTTTTTAATAAGGAATTCTATCTAGAGATGTGACTTCTTTAATTTAATAAGAAATTCTATTTATGAGGCCGTGACAAAGATACAACTTCTTTGTTTTAATAAGAATTTATATCTATGAGGCCGTAACAAAGCTATGACTTCCTTGTTTTAACAAGGAATTCTATCTATGAGTACGTAATAAAGCTACGACTTTTTTATTTTAATAAGGAATTCTGTCTATGAAGCCAGGACAGAGATACGACTTCTTGGTTTTAATGAGAAATTCTATTCACGAGGCCATGAAAAAGACCATTTTTTATGAGGAATTCTATCTATGAGGCCGCGACTATGAGATGACCTCTTTGTTTTAATAAGTAATTCTATCTATGAGGTCATAACAAAGATATGACTTCTTTGTTTTAATAAGAAATTCTATCTATGAGACCGTGACAAAAATACAACTTCTTTGTTTTAATAAGGAATTATATCTATGAGGTCGTAACAAAGCTATGACTTCTTTGTTTTAATAAGAAATTCTATCTATGAGTCCGTAACAAAGCTACGACTTTTTTGTTTTAATAAGGAATTCTGTCTATGATGACATGACAAAGATACGACTTCTTGGTTTTAATGAGAAATCCTATTTACGAGGCCAGGAAAAAAACATGACTTCTTTTTTTAATGAGGCGTTCTATCTATGAAGCCGTAACAAAGTTACGACTTCTTTATTGTAATAAAAAATTCTGTCCATAAGTTAACGCGCAAAAAAGCTACATTCTTTTGTTTTAGTAAGGAATTCCGTCTAAGAGGTCGTGACAAAGATACGACTTCTTTGTTTTAATGATAAATTCTATTTATGAGGCTATGAAAAAGATACTTGCCCTTTTTTAAAAGGAATTCTATCTATGAGGCCGTGAAAAAAATACGACTTCTTTGTTTAATAAGTCATCCTGAAATAAGAATTTGTATGCATGAATCCATAGACTTATCCAAGTTCCGTTTTACTGCTCCGCCTTTATAAAGGCATACGTCAAAGCGAGTTTCGAGAGAAAGAGAAATATGCAGGTGAGGGGAGGAATTATAAAACACAAGTTTGTTTTAATTAATTGTTGTTCCGTTCGTCCCCACTTCCTCCCTCGCTATCATTCCTAACGCTGTTCTGCTGTCGACGAATTAAATCTACGTGTTTGCAAGTCGAGTCTTAGACTTGCAAAGTTGGGAATTGAAAGTAAGGAAGAACACCATTTAAGTTCAAGAAGTCAATATGCGAATTACACGGTCTAGGGGGAGACGGAAAAGATAAATGTGAAGTACGTGGGAAGGATGGCTATAACGCAAAATTGGTTTATAGTTTGAAATTGGAATACTGGTACAAAATTTAAAAAAAAACGATGTTTTTGTTGTATTATGGAAAACCAAAGTTTTTTGACGGCATATTAAAATCATACTAATTAATTTGTCATCAGTTTTGTTGACAAATTTTGTTTTATTAATTTTCTTTTTCCAAAATACTATGGAAATCATATTAAGACAGCAGACAGCTGTCTTTATTAACGCCATTGTCATTCGATATTATGTTTGTGTTGTCTTTTGGTACCCTGTATGAATATGATTTATGTAAAAACTAAGTATTATCCGCGGCTTCTGTTTATAGTTACAAATTTATAGGGTGAAATTTAAATACACACGGCAATCCAGAATGATTAAGCGAAATACGTTAAGTTTTTATGTTCAACCAAAAAAATTAAAAAACCAAAATATTTCCCACTAAATTAGAGTTTAAGGGGGAGTTTCTGTCATTCCGTTATATTACGTATGTAGTATTTCAAAAAATCACGTCGATCCGTTGCTCCATTGTGACATTGCCTTTTTATTCTGTTTGTTTACTTTTTCAATTTTAAATACAATTTTTTCCGAAGGAATGGGATATTTCTCTGTAATTAGGAAACCTCTATCATTTAATACACACACACACATATATATATATATATATATATATATATATATATGTATATATATATGTATATATATACATATATATATATATATATATATATATATATATGTATATATATATACATATATATATATATATATACAATAGGCTAAGATTTCCCGTACCACGTGACGAAATAAAATAAGGGCAAACAAACAGACTTCCGCATTTATAATATTAGATAGGATTCAAGAAGAAGTATTAATAACGTAATTCTGTATTGAATATATTTGGCGTTAATTTTGGAGAAATTCATTATTCACACTTAAATGAAACAACGTGATGTAGTATTATTTCTACTTTCTTTAATTTCTTTACCACGACCTAGGTTTCATTGCATTACAACATCTTCAGGTGGGCTATTAGCAAAGGTTGTTTGTGTGTTGTCGATCTTTGCTAATATCCCACCTGAAGATATTGTAATACAACAAAACCTAGGTCGTGGTAAAGAAATTAAAGAAAGTAGAAATAATACTACATCACGTTGTTTCATTTAAGTGTGGACGTAATTCTGGTAAATAAGTGGATTTAATAACCCGGTAGGTACTGATAAGTAAATAAGGACAATGTGAAGTTAATATATTTTAATAGATAGATATTTAAGGATTATATTAATTTCATTCTTTCCCATACGAAGTTATTAATAAGTAGTAATAAATAATTAATAAGGGATTTTAATTACCATTCATAATAATAGCCTTGTTTGAAAAGCTCTGGACTTAAACTAGTAATACAATTTAGCTGCTAACTTTTCCGACATTCTGTTTTAATTTGCGACTTTAAAACTCTAGGTGAACTACGATATTATTACGATTACAGGCACAACACCATGACATCTTGACCACTTTATTGCTTAAAGCTGATATCTTGTTTAAATTTTTGAAAATTTGAAAATTTACCAACTACAAAACGCCATTTATAGAAAAATTCAAGATTTTCGTTACCAGTGTCAGTTAAATTTCCACAGAGGTTTCAGTAATATTAGCTCTTGGCTTTTCCGGCTCTAGTTTAATTCTTGGGTTATATAATGTATATACGATTTTTATAATATAATGGAAATATAGAGATTCATTTGAATCTTTTCATACAAACACCAATCTCCGGAACGCCAGTTCCTAAATTTGTTTTTCTCTGGAAAAAATATACGCCCTTTAAAATATAGGATCACAAAAGGCTTTATAAAATATCTCTAAGTATGTGTTAATTTTATTTAAATGCGACATTTTACAAAAGAATAAGTAGTAAGGATTATCTTCTTCATGACACTAGTCTGCACGACCCTGTTCGAAAATTTTATATTAAAAAAAAAAATTATTGTCAAAACAAGTTATACACAAAAATATTTTTAACAATATGACGGTAAAACGGAAGTTCGAGTGGTACTCAGTTCTGTACAATGAATCATAATTTATTTTAAATGAATATCAATAAATCACTATAATAATCTACAATTTGTTAACTGAAAACAAGGGACTCTCCCTTATAGAATTAAATATTTAGTTAGAACGTATATACGGCCGCTTTTTACGTTATTACAAATGTTCACACAGCTCACATCGTACCATTACCCACCCGAATTTCTGAAACGATACTTTTATTGCGCACTTGAGCTAAAGAGCTCAAACCTGACTGCCTGGGTGTGGAACTAAAAGCTTAAATTTATTGACATAATAAGGGCAAGTTGACAAGAAGGGTTAAGCGGCGAACACAATCCTCGCTTCGGTTTCCATTTAGGAATTGGATGCCTTACGCCCGTCCACGTGAGAGCGGGCACAAAAAGTCAGTTTTCATTCTTGTTATTATATGAAAGGTGAAATAAGTTTGCAGTGCTACCGAAAGGGTTTTGGGATCAAAAAGCGGCAGTACTTTTACGGATATTATTGACGTTATATTTGGATAGTGTTGTGAAAATTGCTTGTTAAATTGCAACGCTGTGTATCGAAAGGCGCCAATGTCTTCATTAATGTATCGAGATATCGTCAATTTTTTATGAATTTAAATGATTAAATTAATTTAATGAAATTTTCAAAAATAAGGTAGATTATTTCGTTTGAATTTGGAAATAAAATAAGATAAATATTCGTATATTCTTCCATATGTGTTTAAGTTAATTGAACATTAAAAATAAGTGCAAGAAGTGCACTAGTATAGGACAATGAACTTTATGAAGTTTCTCTTTATCCGTAATCCAACTTCTTTCATTTCGTATCTTATTTGATTTATTAGCTTATTCCAAGTGATTTATTTAACCTTTGACTTTGATTACCATATGATTGATCAATACTAAAATAAAAATATAAAAATCCCTATTATAGTACTAAGTTAACTCGCATTAATACTATAATATATCTTAATATTATATTATTAAGTTAACTGGCATTAATACTATAATATATCTTAATATTATAATATTAAGTTAATTCGCATTTACGTTAGATTTCTAAGTAAAAACTTTCGTTTTTGTTCTTTTCTGCCTGCGTTCGTATAAATTTCAAAGAACTTTGTATTTGCACGTGTATCACATCAGAAATATTTAGATGCATGTATATCATCAGAAATATTTAGGTGCATGTATTTAATAATAATAATCTAAAAAAACAGAAACAAAGTTATCATTGAAAGGCAATATATTAAATTTAAATTCAATGGATATTCTGGGTTCCGTAATATTCCGGACAAGAAAGCTTTATAATATATATACATCTAATTTATACGTTCCTCAATCTGTCCAACAGTCTCATAATTTATACAGTTTTAAGTCTATGAGGTCGCAGTTGCCAGTAGATGCTTAATTAAATAGTACCAAAATTACATTTTTTCTAATGTATCTCCTTATAAGTAGGGAAAGAGGTTTTCTTATCATCAAGTAATTTTGCAAAGTATTAAGTGATGTGCTTCAAAGTGCAAAAGATTAGCTTCAAAGTAAAGTGCAATGTGTCATGTGTAAAGTGAATTTTATTTTTTTTTAATATAAAACTTTTTTTAAAAAATATCGTACTGACTTTAAATTGTATAATGTGCCACACGCAACATGTCAAAAATGTGTATAAAAAGTGTATTTAATATATCATATGCCACGTGTCAAAAAATGTGTTTATAAAATATATAAATTATAATTTGTATCGTGCAACGTGTCAAAAATGTGTATAACGTGTCAAGTGTAACGTGTCAAATATGTGTACACTGGCATTTGATTAGAAATTGGGCTTATATTTCAAATAGTTATAATATAAGCCAGAATTTCCATGGTTATTTTAAAATGAATTGGGAGAAGTTATAATATAATCAGGAAAAGACCAATTAACCACCAGGCCAGTCGTATAATCACTTAAAATTCTAGAAAAAATCAAAGCAGACTATTAAGTTTATAAGAGTAGAATTTATTTTCGTTCAATCCTTAACAAAAACAAAATACTTGCAAGCTAGTCAGTAAGGTAAATTTGGCCGAGTTTTTGATTACACATTTTGTCTGTATTGTCAATAAAAAATTATTAATGTTGAACAATGTACAAGAGGCAAATGCAATTAAGCCACATCTCCTAGTCTTCTGTATAATTTAAAACTTAATTGGCGGTTACTTTTCTTTTATGGCGTTATGTAGCTTTATAGTTTAGAGGGCGTAATTAAGTTTTTATTCTGGTTAATGAATGCAATAAACTATAAAATGAAATGAAAGTAAATTCCATCATTCTCAAAAAATATTTAAAAAAATGAAATGATGATGTATGGAGATAGCCCCACACACGCACGCATGGCTGCACATGCGCGCGCACGCGAGGATGCACGCACTCTAACACACATATGCTCAAAAATTATCCTGTAAATATTTTTAAATATAATTTTAAATTATCTATTACTTTGTAAAATTTTAAGTCTCCAGGTCACACCGTTTCTGACGAAATCGATCGCTACCGACAGATAAAACTGTAAATGATCTTAAAAAGTTAAAATTTTTCTTTTTGAAATGTGGAACTCTAGAAATTAATAAAAAAATATTTAGTTCAAACCAAACTTTCACTATGAGTCTTCTGTACACAATTTGATACCTAAACATATTATAATGCGGCTTAGTATTTTTATTAAACTATTTAAAAAGATTAAAATAAATTGTCATGCAAATATATTGGTAAACAAACAGATTACAGACGGATTTTTAGGGTATCCTTCTTTTTCTTTTGCGGTACGGAATTCTAAAAATGTTAAAAGGACCATCGATTTTATTTTCAAAGGCCAATGCAATGACATCCTATTCAATGGGATGCGGTAAAGAAGAATATCTCAAACGAAATGTAATTAAATATAAATAATCTAAAAAGAAAAGTGTGTGATGTACATACTTCCCCTTTTATGTTTAAGTTGATCGGTGGCACTGGCAGCGGCTTCAAAAATAAGTAACTTAATGATTTATTGTAATAAATTATTTTGAGTTATGACATTTTTAGTTAATTATATTTTCCTTTTTAGTACCACTTTTTTGAAGTAATTTTTTTGAGACATTTTATTTTAGAATTTTTAGTTATTAATAATTATATTACTCATCACGATGTAACTAATATTCAATTACTTTCTTTCTTAACATACTGTACAATTATTAAAAATTACGGGCAAAATTAGTATATACATAATTTTCTCTTTGTCTAAGGTCAGTTGTCAAGAATACACAGAAATGAAATGATAGTAGTAGCCAGCAGTGGTTAGTTGTTCGTCTTTGAAGATTTTTAATCTCCACATTCGAAGGCCAATATCAGATTTTGTAAAGTAATAACTACCACTTGAGGAGTTTCTTTCCCCATATTCAAAATTCAATGTCAGATTTTGAAAAGTTATAACTAAAGTAATAAGTAACCATAACCAAATGTATTGAATAAAGATTGATTTACTACCATCCATTAAGGAGCATTGTCATCTTCAGATTGTATTTTCATTTCCAGAACTCATCACCAAACCCTGACCTGGTCGATGGTGCAATTATTTTGTAAAGTAAAAACTATCAGTAGCAAAAATCTTGAATTAAATCTGATTTACTACCATCTGATAAGAAGTTCCATTGTTCATCTCCAGAACGCATCATCAGACTCTGATATGATTAATGGGGTAGTCATTTTGCAAAGTAACAACTACTACCAGCAAATATCTTTAATAACGGTTGATTTATTAACATCCGTTAAAGAGTTCCATTGTTCATCTCCAGAACTTATCATCAGATCCTGACCTGGTAAGTGGTGTAGTTATTTTCCAAAGTAACAACTACGTACTTACCAAACCTATGTCATGCTTTTAAAGTACTTATGCACGTAAACCTACATATATGAATACACTTATATACACAATGGATACAGGCACACAATAAATAATAAAATACGAGTTCACTATGGGTTGACCTACAATAGGCATTCAAACTAGATCGGATTTAGATCGGGCTAGGTAAAAGTAGGTTATTGAAAAGCCATCGTGAACTATTTTATAGATTCTTGCGATACTATCTTCTTCCTGCCGCAAAGTATGCCAACTTTTCTATTGTATTTTCTTTACCCATGTTACCTGTAAAATATTATCAATAGGAAACCCTATTGATACGAGAGTAATGTTCTGAGAATCAATATTTTTTGTTACTTACTCAACAATACTGTTGAAAGTTTTTAGATTTATGCAATTTTTGAGAACTTCTGATTGTTTACACGCAATTTTAAAATAACATGAAATTTTATGTATTTTTGGATAAATAAAAATGGTGTAGAATGTTTCTAGCATAATGTGTAGTGTTTTGAGTGTAAAATTAATATTTATGTAAGTTTTATTTCCACAACTAGCCACACATCGTAAAGTAAATATAGTCTATATTAAATGTTTTAAATTTAAATGTAACTTTTAAATTTTAACAATCCGAGATGGAAAAGACTTGGTTACGCATGGGTATAAAGATTATTTAATTATTATATAATTGTATATTAAGCTATTTAAACTATAAATTTAATTACAGAAAAGATAGCTTTATTAATAAATAATAAATAAAACTCAAGATCTATTTCTTCGTCATAAAGTACATTACCCAGCTTATTATTAAAAAGCTTTCAATGTCCGCGTTTCCCGACGACTTGACAGACGTCGCCGCGACCCTTTTGGGCGCCCACAGCTAACACCCTCCAACACTCCGCACCAAGGCTACCCGTCACTCATGACCAGACAGAATACATGTATGACACGTATTGTTTTGCCACTCCAAACAAACCTACTGTCTGTCAGACTAGATTTTGCAAATCTCGCGTGATGTTATAAATGTCGTATGTTCGCACGTGATGATGTCAGCCGGGTCTGGCTCAATTGTATTCATTATTCAATTGTTTAGGCTGTGTTAGGTTGCAACAATGTAAAATCCCCTCTAGCGTTTTGACCAACAAAAGTGTTTTTGATTTAAGAATCCTTTCAAAGGGTTCTAAAAAATAAATAACAATTTCATAAACGTATTTTAATTGCTAGAATATGATAAGATTTAGGTATAAGATACATTTTGGATATGAGAAGATATGTAGCAATGTGAAAGGTGCAAGACTTAAATTCTGCTTAAGAAATACATTATGCCCTAATTTAGAAGCTTGCGTTTTAAACAACTCTTTGAAGTCGACTGCATTTTATTCAATTGGTTATGAAATTCCATGAGTTGATAATTATTAACGTAAATTCATGCTCTTACATAATGGTTTCAATTAAGCAGAATTGACATCTCTATTTTTTAAAATCGATCTACTTAAGCGCAAGAAGATATCTAATAGTTAATTACTTTTTAATACATGCCCACAAAATATTCTCAACCTTTCGTGTGGTCAGGTAAAAGTTAACTAACTCTTAATTAAGGCACAAGTGAGGAGGTGTCGACACGATATTGCTCGGATCAAACCTCGCTCCGATAAAATGTTCAATGACATCGCCTCGATCGAGGCCGTTTTATTAAATTGGCTCATAATCAATTTTTTAATCTATTCTAGTTCACTGATGTTTTAACGAAATACCTGAATATTAATTATCTGTTCCGCAGTGGTAATTCTAAGAGAATAGATTGCTATCGATTCTCAAAGCCTAGGTCCCATTTTTGTTGAAGGAAGGTGGATTGAACGTTTTGTTTTATTTTGCTGATCGAAACATTTGAATTTGGACACGCGTAATCAGGAAAGATGATTCTTTTTGTTAATAGCTTTAACATTACAAAGTTGTTTTAGGTCGATCCATTTCCATCGATTCCATTTACATTTAAGAATGGTTACATTTGTCGAATTTGGTGAATTTAAGAAACAAATAAAGAAGGCAAAATGGAAACTTTTGACTTTTCTCGGCTATATATCTTAATAGACAGATTAGTTTATTAAAATCTGTAATTCTTTTTTTTTGTAATTCTTTAATTAATATATGAACTATTCTTTAACCTGAGAACTAGCTTGATTCTTATAGGATAAACCCTATATTTTTTATCAAAGAACGACAATTGCCTACTACAACACAATATTATCTAATAATTAACAACATTTTTGTTCGCTTGTTTAAAGAGCTTAAAATCTGTGCATTTTTTGCAGAGATTTTGATGATAATTATCTAATTAAGTTAAAGGCAAATCCCGCCTCCTTAATAAAAAAATCACCCAGACTAAGATGCTGGCAATTGTTAACTTAATTTGGTTTGGATAAACTTTTCCTTTACTTAAATTAAACCATTGTTCGACTATTTGTGCTGTTAAGATCATACACTATAGTAGCATAGTAGATTTTTTTTTAAATTTAGTATAAATATTTATTACCGTTTAATTTAATTACGCTTTAATAAAAAGCTAATTTTATTGTTCCTGTTCGGACAAGTAATATGTCGCTCATAGTCGCAAAACAATATTTAACTTATAGTCTAACCAAAACTCTATTTAAATCTATATTAAATTCAAAATCTAACATATTTTGTTTTCCATCGAATCGAATGAATAATATTTAAACCTGTCAAATCACGTTTTAAATAAATGATTATAACTTTCCAACATTAACATAATTACAAGATCGATACAAAAGTTGTGGCGCAGCAGGCGTAAAGTGTTAGATATATTTAAAACACGGAAGTGATAACTCTGGATATAAATCAAGAAATATAATTAATTACCTACCAATAATCTATCTATCAAGTCATATAATTAGCTAATTCACCAGGCACTTTTTTGATTTAGTGGCCTGCACAATCTCTCTTCGTTTACAATAATATAATCTCATCCAAATATCCGAATCTATCGTTAGTTCTTATCTAAAAGTTTGGTAGATGACATAATATTTTTTTAGTTTATCCGGATGAAAAAGATTCACGAATTGGGGTTCTGAAACAAAAAACCCTTATGATTTTGCCACGTCCGTTCGTCAATCTGTCACGGTTTCTACTGTTTTGAATGTGCATGCATGGAATTTCGCAAGATAATACTTCATATATTACATAAGATTTAAATTAATATACTGTTATATAATAAAAATAAATTGACATTCTCTCTACACACATAAAGTAGAGCGACCATACCATCTGCATTTCCCATCGAGTGGGATATTATTAGAAAGGTCTTTCAAAACGAAATTGGAGTTTAATTTATTTCCCTTTTCAATTTTAGATCTATGTTTCTTAATTATTAAACTTTACGATAATGTGCCGACTTATCCTCCTCTAATTTTCCAACCACATGTAGGAAAAATCCTAAAAAAAGTTAGACACCAGCATTTAATGAGAACTGTCAAATAAAATTATTTAGGTTAACCTGCTTTGACAACTTGCTTGTAAAAGACATTAATAACCAACCATCCCTATTTTATGTGGTTTTCTTACACAAACCTGGTCGGTTCGTTTTTTATTTATTCTGCCATTGGTTTCTTCTAATTCCTTGATTATATTATGATTAGCGTTTTTCAACCTTTTTTTCTTTACAAACTTTGTGAAAATCAGTTAAAATAATCTTTCAAACAGTAATATTTAAATTTAGCAGTATATAATTGTTCGACACATTAGCAGTTACAGTAAGTTAGCGTGCAAGTAAACGGACGTGTTATCATGTGAATTCTTTAAGTTAGAAAATAATTAAATTTCACGAAAGTTTTTTGTTCCACAAAAATAACTTTGTAATTATGGAGCATTAGATAATATCGGGTACAAATATTATTGTGGTTTGTAATACTGATACAGTATTTGGGGGTCTTTGTAATTATCAAACATTAAATAATCCTGGGTATTACCATCATACAGCGAGAATATCTTTTTAATTAAGAAGCATTGTATAACGGCGGATACAAACATTGAAATGAAGCGGGAATGTCTTTGTAAATATCAAGCATTAAATAATACCGAGTACAACTGCTATTGTAGTCTATTAAACTACAGCGGGAACATCTTGAAATTAAATAAATCGTATCCTAATGGAAAGGGATGCTTTTGCTACTTTTCATATTTTACAAAAAAAATGGATGCCTTCGCCTTGAAACTGAACGTCATATTATGTACAGAAATCTAAAAGTGTTATTATATCTTCGTCCAGCATGAGAGTAGCCAGAGCTTCTTAGGGAGGGGCGTACAAATAAGATTAAGGATTTGATTAATTGGTTAAATTTTAAAACTTTAAAGAACCTTATTGATTATAGATAAAAGCACAAACGGAAACAAATAGTTCAAAATTCTGTGAGGAAATCGATCATCGCCTTAAATATCCTGCACATCCTTTGAAGGGCATTTTATAATTTATATGCTATTTAAAAACTCATTTCCTATACACGTTCTGTATGAACACAAACGTGTTTTATAAAACCTATTTAATCTTATTTTGATCATTAGTCAGTAGTACATTGATATCAAACGCGACATATAAAAACCTTTCAATAATGTTTGAGTTACAAGGCCTTAATAGAGAAATAGCAATTACTTTGGTTTAAGCTGGACATAATGTTTCTGAATTAAGGATGCGTAGCTCAAAAGAAGAAAAAAAGAATCCTTATAAGATCAATCACGTGTCTTTCCGTCTCTTCGTCTATCGTAGCCTTTTTGTCAAATACTGTTTGGCATAGTAATTTGAAATCTGTCAATATAAAGTATATTGGTCAATATACTTCATCACTGTCCCAATGATAAAGTACCTTGACCTGAATATATTTCAAAAGTTAACACTCCAATTTACTCACGTAAAAGTGTTACAAGGGACAAATAATGTCAACGAATTCTTTTGATGTTTGATTCTTCTGATGTTGACTGCTTTTCTATATTTAATTTTGTTTTTTGTTTTTCTATATATACTTCTTTTGATGTTGACTGTTTTTCTATATCATATGTGATATAAATTGAATCAAATATTTTTAGTATTCTATGTAACATAGCTCTAGAGACATTGTTAAAAATATTCATGAAAAATATGTTTCGTTCTACTTCATCCATGTTTAAAATCAAAATTATAACAAAAAACATCGTTATTTGAAATTCATCAGAAAGTTACACCAGTGATTCTAAATATCAAAAATTTTGATAAATTCACAAAATTGCTAAGCTCAGAAAGATATGCATTTTACATCTAAATATGGTTAAAAAATAATACTAATGTTTGCAAATAGTTTAATGGAAGTACTGTGCACCCTTAAATGGTTATATGTGTCTAATTGTGCACGGTACCATCAAAGTTTTCCTTATTAAAAAAATGGAATTTTGCGTAAAATTATCAAAAAAAAAGTTCAATTTTTACTTGCACTTGAACAAATTTTATTTTTTGACAATTTTACGCGAAATTCCTTCTTTTTAATTATCTTATAGAGGAAATTCACGAAAACTGATTTTGTAAAGGGTAGACATAGAAAAATAAACTAAGTTGCAAGTTTTCTTCATTCGCGTCGAGATTGTGACCATATTCGACTCACTTGGATTTGGTCAAGTTGAAATAAGATTTAAATATCTAGTTTTAAAGATTAATTATTTATAGAAAACATATAATATTATGTAACACAATTGGGGTTTGGAATAACTCAACCGATCAGGAACTCGTAGTTGAAGTTGTGCCCGCTGTAACATCTGCTACTATATAAAATTTATGTCATTTATAACATATGAAAAGTCTAAGTTCACGCATCGATCCGAAAACGATTCCGATACAGTGAGCCCTTACGTTAGTTAAACTGTCGGATTAATCTGCTCGTAACTGATTTGTGTGAGACTTAATCCTACAATTTTCCTTTTTTCTCCCTTAACCCTTCCGCGTGGTCGCCGATAATGGCCTTCCGATGAGCCCATTCGCCTTCGGCTGCTCGCAGGACGAGGAAGCGGATGCCCTTCGTCGATGCGATCGACTGATATTAAAAATCGTTTAATAATGTTCTGCATGAGTAGGTTGTAATATCTTTTAGTAATATTGCAGTATTGTAACGGAATTTGGAAGTTATTTTATATGGTATGTTTTTATTATTTTTTAAAATCTTATAGTTACTAGCTTTCATCTGTGGTTTTGCTCGCGTATTTATACTTAAAACCCATGGGAAGAAATTAAAATATGCAGCGCCAACTAGAACATTTAAGGGAAATTAAATACTAAGTGTTTATTTTCGTGACTTTATAATACATATTACAATAAAAGTAAAAATATTTACTTCTAAGTTAGAAACTAAACGGAGTGATTATGTTTCTTCTCTATATGAAGAATGTAGAATTAAAAAAAATCACCTCGTTCCATTGCTCCGTTGCTTCGATGTTCCGTGTGTATTTTTTAAAAAAATAAAAGAACTTTTTCATTAGCCGGCTACCAACTATCTCTGTGGAACTAATCACTTTGGGAGTGATATATATATATATATATATATATATATATATATATATATATATACAAAATCTTTTGAACCATTCGCTTTATTTCATAACAATATGTGTGCAAGTGTCGTTGATAGCAAGATATACGGCCGTTGAGTGCGCGGCGCACCGCGGGGACCTGGGTTCAATTCCCAGCCGCTCATCAAGCGGGAATGGAGAAGTTCAACCTTTCGAGGTTCTGGCAACCATTTTTCCATATAAGATCTTCTTGATTTCATGTGGACACGACAACATCAACAACAACAACATGTGTGCAGTTTATTTTCTACAACTGCTTTTCTTAGACAGGCCCCGTCATATGTAGATCATTCTCGAGAAATGTGTTGTTGGCAATTGGCCATATTAGTAATGTAGTTTCAACGGCCAAATATGGCCACGCATATTTTTGGCCGAATCCGCACGAAACAATTTTCTTCCAATCGACTTCGTCAAAAATCAGAAAAGTATGTTTATCCTCGCGTCGTCACTCAACTCATATATATATATATATATATATATATATATATATATATATATATATATATATATATATATATATATATATATATATATATATATATATATATATATATATATATATATATATATATATATATATATGTATATTTTTATTTATTAGGTTTAGTGATAGTGATCAAAATCGATTAAACTATTTACGAACGAAAATATTTAAATTGTTTTTTTAGGATTTCGTAACTCAAAAAGAAAAAAAAGAAACCCTTACATTGTCACTTCGTTGTCCGTCTGTCGGATTGTTAAAACTCTTTTTCTCAGGAACGCGTGGAGGTATCAAGTTGAAATTAATATCAAATACTTAGGCCTACGGCTCCTTGGAGCTTTAGAAAAAGTTCTAAGTTCACGCAATCGAGAAGGATTCTAAAAATACAGATGCGTTTATGCCGCATATTTTGACACTCGCAAATAAATTAAAACCTATAGGGTACCCGTTGACCTAGAATAATAATATTTGGTAGGAAGCAAGGTCTTATAGCACAAGTAGAAGAACAATTTTCTAATTTGTAGTTATATCGCATAACATTTTTTTTTAAATATGCGCCTGTGAAAGATATAGCAGGCAATATATTTTCGTCCTAAATTTTGTTAATAATTTAATAGAAATATTATATGCCATTAAATGTTTATAAATACCTAAATGTATACGGAGATATATACATATATATCTATACATATATATATATATACATATATATATATATATATACATACACTTTTTTACACACTCATTACATATATATATACATATATATATATATATATATACATACACTTTTTTTCTAATAGAAGGTAACTTGATTATTTGGTAAACACTTGCGAATGGAATTCCTATTACCAGGTCTCCGTATACATTTAGGTATTTATAAACATTTAATGGCATATAATATTTCTATTAAACTATTAACAAAATTTAGGACGAAAATATATTGCCTGCTATATCTTTCACAGGCGCATATTTAAAAAAAAATGTTATGCGATATAACTACAAATTAGAAAATTGTTCTTCTACTTGTGCTATAAGACCTTGCTTCCTACTAAATATTATTATTCTAGGTCAACGGGTACCCTATAGGTTTTAATTTATTTGCGAGTGTCAAAATATGCGGCATAAACGTATCTGTATTTTTAGGAACCTTCTCGATTGGGTGTACTTAGAACTTTTTCTAAAGCTCCAAGCAGCCATAGACTTAAGTATTTGATATTAATTTCAACTTGATACCTCCACGCGTTCCTGAGAAAAAGAGTTTTAACAATCCGACAGATGAACAACGAAGTGACAATGTAAGGGTTTCTTTTTTTCTTTTTGAGTTACGAAATCCTAAAAAAACAATTTAAATATTTTCGTTCGTAAATAGTTTAATCGATTTTGATCACTATCACTAAACCTACAAATGTCTAACAATCTGCAAAGATTTTATAGTTTAAAAACTATTAATTAACATTCTTCGTTACCAAAGTCGCGTATCGAAGTTAAAACAACACAAATATTTACATCCGCAAAACGTAATAGTGTTCAGCTTTCACTTCGATAGAAAAATGCGACCTCGATTCTGGGAACCGATAGCAATCTGTTCTCGAGACATTAGCATACCGGAGTAGCTCACGCCATTCGAAGTATGATTAATGTTCAGATATTTTGTTAAATTTTGAACAGATTCCACAAAAAAGCCCAAGTCGAGGCGAGGCAATTAAACAGTTTAGTGGAACGCGGTTTACTTGCGATAGTAGTGCCTCCTCTACTCACTTATACGTACTTGAATTTTACTTTATCTACACGAAGTGATAGAATATAAAAGTAGATAAATAGATGACCTTGTTCAAAGTCATCCAAGGCAAGGATTTTGACTAGTTAGGACATCTAAATAGAATTAAAACAAATTGTGTGTGCAGAATTGTTCCATTAGAATTTATGTTGAGAGTAGTTTGACTATTATATACTTCATTTAATGTAAGTATTGCGACGGATACTTATACCTGTGCTTCTTGAGTCGATACTGTAGTGTGTTGCGTTGACCACTGAGGCTATGACCTTGGCAGTGCAACGCATGCTTGGGTTTCTGGGTTCGATTCCCGGCCGCTCGTCCAGCGGATCTGGAGTGATGTTTATAATCGTGTAGCTAAATGTCACAGACTAATAATGAAGGGCAGTGCCATTGGTGCGAGAAGCTACGCACTGCGATTACCAACCCGTATGACCAGCGTGAGGCTTATGTGCTTTATCTCCATTGTAGTGGTCTATGTCCAGCAGTGGACTGAAATTAGCTATTGACTATGGATCATAGTGTCGATACTTTTCTATTATATTTTACAAATCTCTTAAGTTTACTATTGCCCTTGGCGAATAATATTTAGAGTAACGTGAAATAGGTTGATTTGCGTACATCAATCCTGTAGGTGTCAAAGGAATGAAGGTAGTTTCAATTTACCCAAGCCGAAATATTTGTGTTTCAATGTATGTGAATTGTGTATTTTAATCCATCAAGCTACTATTATTTGTGTGTTTTTTAATGATTTTTGTTTTCATGATTAATTTTTTCAGTAATGGGTTATTTACATGATATTGTAATGCATAATTTATGTATTAAACAGTTGTCTAGAATACTTACATTTAACGGCAAGTCCTATAAAAATCTGTTAAGTCACTTTTACTTGATGTGAACCTAAATACATCAGTTAAACAGCGCACGGCTATTAAAATATGAATAAAACTAGCTAATAACATAGCGTGGGAAAAGTTATGCTATATAAAACGTTTGTAGGTCTTCAAACTTTTCTTTTTTGCAAGTCCAAATGCTGATTACCGAATTTATTTTCGGGTGAACCTAGAAAGAGGCACTAAAGCCTTAGAGATAGTGACGATATTGCAATTGCTAATGAAGATACTGAAATCATTAAATTAAAAATATTACAAACAAAAAATTAAAAAATACCATCATCTAGTGAAGGATTATAAAACTACACACCTAGAACAGTTGTAAATAAAACCAACAAATCTCACTAATAATTCAGTAATAACATGTTAGTTAAGTTTAACTAACAATAGATTTGAGTTATAATATTGACAACATCTGTTTCTGATGTTAAGGAAGCTACTGAGGTATATATATTTGAAGGTCATCTGCATCCCTGTATAGATGATCTTCAGATAATATACGTATCAATATACGTATACATACATATTGACTCTAGTAATATTTTTACAGCTACGAATTCCTTAAATGCATAAAATAAATCTGATCAATCACTGGCTTCGTAATATGGGTCTTCGAATTTATCTCATTAACTTTTAAGCTATTGTTATTGGAAGCATGAAATTCCATTCTATGAATAGCATACGTGATCTGCCATAACTGTCACTAAACGGTGCATTTACTCTGTTTTATTCAACTATTAAAGACTTGAATCTATTCATTGATCAATTTATTAATTTTCTGCCCCAGGTTAATGACACCAGCCGTTAAGGCAGCATCATACATTATCTCTAAAGGTATCTCTAAATCTTGTTGCAAGATTTACAGGTCTTTCTGTCCACTATATGAGCTTTGAGAAACTTTTTATGATCCTTATCTCCGAATATAATACCTCTTTCTATGAGTATTCGTTTACTTTTTATGCTAATAAGATATGAAATAAACTCAATTGCGATACCAGACTTTTATCATTCCTTCAATTATTCATAAGTAATCTGAAAAAAATATACCTCCTCTAATCCTCTCCTCTTTCCATATTCCTCTGCCTTAACCCTTCTCCTTTCTTTTCCTAACTCTTAAGTCTTATCCAAATCCCTTTCTGATACATGAAAACTATATTTTTTTCTTTTGTTTTTTCTCAAAAAATTACTTTTTCTACATGTCTTACTTTTTCTACATATTTACTTTCTCTACATGTCCTGTAACTTAATAAGTGCATTCTAATTCTGGTTGAGTTGAAGAGATTGCAATAACTTCGCCACATGATTAGTCTACAATGAAATAAAGTTTAAAACTGTAGATTCATTGAAATCCTTCTATTCATTTCTGCATGATGATTGCACAGATGCGGTGTTGTCACTATTTTATTATGTAAATTGGTTCAGTCAGTCGATTACAGATGATTAGATGAAGGAATAGGATGAAAGCAAAAAAAAAATAGTAAAGAAGAATAATTTATGACTCTATGGATTAAAACCGTGTAACTGAAAGGAATGTTTCCCGTGGTAAAAACCCTAAAATTAACATACAGCCATTGTGTTCTTAAGCTAATTGAGTTGCTTGTCTTGACTACTCTTTTGCTACGGCGGTCATTATGAAGGTACCACGTAAAGGTTTGGTTAAACCTTCATAGAATTAGAATATTATTTAGTTAATTTAACCTATAAATACCGATGAATGTGTGCGTGGGTTCGTCTAAAAATTATATTTTATAAAAGTCTGAACTATGCAGAAAAGCTAACTAAGCGCCATTAAAGACTTTAGTTTATATATTTAAAGCTAGTATAAAACTTTACAAATATACTGTATGTTTTAAGCTATTAAGACTTTAAATGAAAAATTAATAAAAGCTATGCATTATTAGCTACGATAATAGCTCTTAATAAACATTAGAGAATAAGGAAAGAAACATTAAGCAAAAGTATTGATATTTTGTGACGTGAAACATAAAATATTAACTAAATTCGTTAAACTTTAATTTGTAATTAAATCTGATAGACGCTCTTAATTACGAAAACCTACCAGTGAATAAATTTTAATTTGCCAATTTAAATATTATTAGGGTTCTACAGTAAAACACGAACCATTAGAATATCGACATATTGGTCCAATCTTGCGTTTATAGGTCTGTCCTTCTTTCACAGTCTCAAAATTTATAAAGATTTAGAAGAATATTGGAAGTATATGCTTCATATGAATATCTTAATTTATGTGTCATCATCACTATCTACTGTTATGATAGCGTTTGTGGTCCACGGCCATCTTTTGGAGTCTGGACGAGACAAATTTCTTTTTGATTATAGAGCGCCTAAGAAAATTTGGTACAAGAAAAAGGTTTTTCTTTTTATTAAATGACATTTTAATGTATTATTTTTTCGAGTAATGTGTATAAAAATGTTAATAAAATTAATGTACCTATAAAGTAAGGCGAGATAAGTACCTATAAAGTAAGGCGGGATAAAGTAACGTGGGAAATGTTGTTTTCCGCGCATACAAACGAATGCTTTCTTATTGGAAAGATGTTTTACAATGAAACTGTGGGTTCATTTTCTATTTTCCATTTTTAAATCTGAGTAACAGTGGGGTCATAAAATATAAATAAATTTTAGGTACCGTGATTTGATTAATAGCTTTAAACGAAGCTAATAATTTTATTTTTGTTAATTTAATGAACAATTTGAATAAACATAGATAACTGCGATACCCCACTTTATACATGTTACTTTATATTAATTGCCAGCTTGAACGATAATTTATTATTAGTGGAATTATGGAAAAGTAAATTATTATTTGATAGTAATGTCTACTCGGCTGTCGATCAAATTTTTCGCTCAATTTACATGAACTATTTTATAAAATAAAAATTGTTTAAAAAACCGGAATTTTAGAAAATATTTGGAATAATCTACATAAAAACAGGTTGCTAAATTAGATGTAATTATATAAATACGACTAATATCTAGATTAGAGCGTTTAATTAATTGTGCGAAATAAGATTCCTTCACTCACAATAATAAACAAACTAGTCGTATGTTAATTAAATGATGTTCTACTCGGGACACTCGCATACTACGAATTTAGTTGCGAATTATTTTTAAGAAAAATAAAAATAATTTTCTACTCTTCGTTTGCAAAATCAATTTCGATACAACTGTACTCTCATCATAATTTATGTTCCAGTTCAAGGAACTATCTGGAAGTTCCACTTAAGCGATTTAATAACATTTATTTGCCGCAGTTAAAGCAGGCTTAAAATAAATAAGCAGACTTTCAAATAATTTTGCAAGTCCAAATGCTGATTACCGAATTTATCGTAACACTATTTAACTCTTGAATCCACAGAATACTTGAAATGAATACAATCATCTTGTCTCCATATGAAACTACTTACATCCTTATGCTGGGGAAAATAATAAAAAAGTTTAATAGGTTTTTGTACTATATAATGTATGGATATACTCCTTATCTATTTCCTGCACGTTTCTAATGGGTATGGTCTGTTCAACTCGACGGGAAATGCCTTTGTTCATGTATTTTTTTAAATTATTAAATCATCCCGTAGACCTCGAGTTTAGTGACCCTTTATGCTCCTGGCTGAAAAATATCATTGACATATTTCATTCTCAATCAGGATGGTTGTATCCACCATAAAATTTTTCTTTATTCGATTGATCAATATAAATAGAACGCAATTTTTCATTTACCAACCTCAGAAACATTGAAAATTATTAATATTGTGATAATGTAACGTTTTAGTGAACAGCAAGAAGGTAACTTTAAAATTTGAAATTGTCAATTCAAATTTTGTACTGATTCGAGATTCGGAATAGTTTCAGAATAAATGTCACAAAAATAATAAATAAATCAAGTAGCGAATAATTCACAACATATGTTTATCAATAACGATTTGTATAAATAACAATTTAGCCTCACATCTTTACATTTATAAACCGTATTCTAGTCAGTAAAGAGCAGACTCACTTTAGTAATTATTTGATGGGAGATAAATTTAATTCTCGTCAATTCAGAGACAACCCACCAGGATTTGATGCAGTTGTGCGTACATTGTTCCCTGCTATAATCCTTTTTCGTGGTGACTGAACTCAAACGCCAATTTTATACGTACAATCTCCATTTAACTACTGTCGGGGTGGCGCGATTTATTTCCCTTCTTATCCTGCCGACATTGTTGTGTGTGATTTATTCGGTGAAATTTGTGTCAACATTTTCCTATCGTGATTATATGAAATGTGCATAAAAATGGTTTTAATTTTTATAATGTACGATATTGCCATGTTGAATTTTGGAGAATATCTGTAGCAATGCCCTATTCTTCTCTCTATATTGTGTGTGTGTGTGTGCGTATGTGCGCGTGTGCGTGCGTGCGTGCGTGCGTGAGTGCGTGCGTGCGTGCGTGCGCGCGCGCTTGCGTGTGCATGCGTGCGTGTGCGTGTGCGTGTGTGCGTGTGCGTGTGTGCTCGTGTGTGTGTGTGTGTGTAGAATAATATCTTATAGCTATCTTAATAAAAAGTATTAAATCAATTTTTCTAGCCAGTACCTAAAATTTGAGTGGTTGCAAGCTTTACATGAATTCACATACGTTTAACCAAAAACCATTTATTCCATTATTAATAAATTTTATAAAAACAATTAATTTTTTAACTTTTAAAAAAAAAGTAAAAAATTAATTGTTTTTAAGTTTCTCATAAAACATTTTGGCGCGAAATTATTGTTTTCGATATTTTATTTTAAGTTCATAAAGATATAACAAACACCAAATTTCTTAAATTTTATTTTTAGCCTAAAAGTAAAAGATCACCTCCACTTCGAAATTTTGACATTTCAGTAGTTTTTTTCTGAGCCTGCTGTGTGTAGATGCGTTCGTAACTGTTCGTGTATGTGCATTCGTACGTGCTTGTATATGTGCATTCGTACGTGCTCATGTATGTGCGTTCGTAAGTATTTGCGTATGTGCGTTCGTACGTGGTCGTAGCTCAAATTTGTCCAATTTGAGTACTCTTGCCTAAAATGACACCAAAGTTATCTCAAATATGCTTCATCAGGTTAAAATCAGGGTTAATTCTTAGATGTTGATTAGCAATACGATTTAGCTCAAAAATATGTTAATTGTACCATAGGTACGTTGCTCGTAGTGAATGAGAATAAATCGATTCCTGATCTGCTGAGAGAAAATGCTGTTGGATGTAAAACTTTCTCCCTGTAGCAGTTAATCGATCGTGTGAAACAGTTTTTATAAAGGACTACTAGTGGCGTTAATGAAAATCGTGAATGTTCGACCCAGGCTATCACTGTCTATCATAACCAAATTATTGTGGATCGGATCATAAAACCGACCGTAATGACATTAGGCTTGTGAGATTTTCACGTTATTGCAAAGAGAAAAGCACGATCCATTGGTAGAACGGATGATTTTCTTAGTCTTTTACCTATTACGGCCGCAAACTAACTCGAAGAATTGATGCCTGAAATTTCCATCAGATTCGGTTATAGTTGAAATGGATAGACATTGGCAAAGGTTCGTATAATTGTGCTATCATCCTTGGAGGTTGTCGCACGTCTGCGACCTTGAACCTGTTTATTAAATGTTCTCACTTTTGTACTCACTTTTCTGCTGAAACCGATCAAATGTATATAAGTCTTTATATGGACGTTTCATTAGCGTTCTGAAAGTGACCCTTAAAAATTTAGGTACTTTGTCTCAATGTCAATAAGACTATCTCTTTTGTGTACGCGCGATTGTGGACTGTCTATTTCTTTCTTTGTAGTTCGCATGTGGTAAAATTTGGGTGTTTATTTATTGTTTCTTTTACATTATACCCATATATATATATATATATATATATATATATATATATATATATATATATATATATATATAATGTACCTATTGAATATAACGTCATGAATTAGTGTCATACTTTTTATTCTAATATCTTTCCAAAAGAACGGCAAGGCGAACAATTTCGAGGTCTTTACAGTGACGTCAGTTTATAGTAATTCTAATAACACAAACGGCAGTGATTGTGGAATTAGGATAAAGAAGACACCAGGTTTGGTGAAAGAATATAAAACAGATTAGAATATATAAATCTACAAAATTAGTGAAGCTAAGACAACTGTTTCGTCGGGAATACTTAATTTGTGTAGTAATACCCATTTAATCATATTTTTCATACTTTTTCGATATGAATATATCTTGTAAATCAGAACGTCAGTTTTGAAAGTGGACTATGGTGAAAACAATAAACTTTTTAAAATATTATAAATTGTTAAGTATGCGTAATAAAGCCAAATTATGTAAATATCTACATTGGACACCACCTATATTATAGAACTAATCTACTGGTGGATGTAAGTAATGATGTGGATGAGCCTATGGATACAGACGCACCCAATTAGTTGCAGGTTGTTCATATTATCGCCAGCTATGCGTTTTTATAAAAGTTGTCACTGGACAAGTTGTGGGAAGCGAGACAGGCAATAACTAAAACTACGGTTTACTGACAACAAGTTACAAATAAAAAAGGAAATGGTAAAGTTTGACCATATTCTGTTTTATAGAGACTCATTTGGCCATAATCAATTCGTATTAACATTTATTTCTAAGTTAATTATAATTATAATATTTTATTACATAAAGAATATAATTTTTTTTTAAATTTAAGTAGAACTTGGAGTCACTAAACTAACCATGGACTCGTAGTTAGAATTGCGTTCGCTGCATCATCTGCTATTATATAACATTTATATCATTTATGACATATGAAAAGTCTCAGTTCACGTGTCGATTCGAATGCGATTCCGATAAAGTAAGACCGTTACGTCAGATTAAAATGATTTGTAAGAGACTTAATCCCACATATTTCCCTTTCTCCCTTAACCCTTCGACATGGCCGCCGATAAAGACCTTCCGATGAGCCGTTTGCCTTAGATTGGTCGATGGACGTCAGAGGAAATCTCCTTCGTTGATGCGAACCACTAATACAGGTCACAATATAGTAACTTTCTGCATGAATATATGGTAATACCTTTTGGTGTTTATACGGATATCGTTAAAAAATTAGAAATTATCTACTATGGTGTAATTTTATTAATTTTAGTCACTATCACCATTATGGAGATACTAAAATGGAATGAACTGTTTTAGTTTGCGTAAGGTTTTTCTGCAAAAATGATAATAGTCTATTCTATAATATTTTACAGTGTATACTTGTAGAGTTGTATACTTGTATACTGATCGATCAGTATACTGATCGATGTAGAGTTGTTGCTTTCCAGTAAAACTGTAACAAAATTTTGAGTTACTCTCGTTATTCCTTTAATGAAAAAAAAATCGCATGCACTTAAATATATATACTAATTAAATATTTAAGAGTAAATAGTATACCTCCTAAATATTGCCTTTCACAGACTTGAAAGTATTTTATTTGTAATATTTTTTACTCATAAATTATCTCACGTATTATAATGCTTAGTTTGTTCTGGTTTATATACATTTTTTACTTTGTGATGATCTGTGTAGTCTTGGAAAAAAATGATGGCTTCCTAGATATAGCCCTCTTTAAAACAGATCTCTTAAAAAATGAAAGTGGAAAATCAACCAATTTTGTAGTCTTATAAACTGTTACATTTTCGTTAAATAATTTAAAAAATACGTTGTATTCTCCTGAAAGAACTTGCTTTAATGATAATCATATGCAGAGGGGAAGAAATAGAAATAAATACAGAATTAGTTACTTATAAAGAATGATTAACAAGGAATGATGTGACTACTTGCTTTATATATATTCACAAATTGATACACATATCTATGTATTTAAATCTTTATTTTGTATTTAATTTTATTTAAATCCTCAAATATTTAATAACTAAATTTGTATCTGTTCCATTATACAACTATTTGATGGTAACTGGTCTGAAATTCGTGTCATTAAGGTTTCGTATCCAACACGAAAAACCACATGAATAAAATGGTATATTTAAATTTTGTATTGATTACTCATGTTAACTATATATTTATGTAAAAAGGTACATCACTGATTATAAATATTTCGGTGCTCAGTTACATTGGACATATTGATAAAATAATAACAATTTGATTGTCCAATAAAAAATAATTTTGAATGAGTGTCGTCTTCGTGGTGTGTTGGGTTGATCACAAGGCGTACGGTCTTTGACCAGGGTTCGATTCCCGGCCGCTCGTCGAGCCGGGCTAGACTAGTATTTTGCTTGGCTGTAAGATATTCCTCTTGTAGCGTTAAATCCACCATATGTATCAATTAGATACACTGAAGTACATAAATAAATAAATTTCTTCAATGAGCTTACAATTTTTTAAGTTATTCGATTAAACTGAACGCAAATTAAAAAAGGCAATACAGGAGACTAGTAATAGTTTACAAATGTATCCACCGCCATTTTTTACAAATATGAAAAGTAAATGTAGCCAAAGAACGAAGTTGATTTGAAATTTAATAATAATTTTACAAATTTATGAATGGTCACTAGGTATTATCAGAAAATTCTTTTAAATGCTGTGTAAACATCAGAAAATTCAATTTAATAATTAGAAAACACGCTTCTCTTCTAACAAAAGAGAATTTCATTGCTTGGTAAAAAAGGGAATTTTCAGTATTTTTTTTCGTAAATACATTCATAGATTTTGTTCAGCTAAGCCTAGCATTACAATTGTCTAACAATCCATAACGATTTCATAGTGTAAAAATTATTAACAAAAAAATCTTCCTTACCAAAGTCGCGTATCAAAGTTAAGACAGGGAAAATATTTCCATCTGCAAAACGTAATAAAGTCTTCAGCCTTCACTTTGCGAGAAAAATGGGATCTCGATTCTGGGAACCGATAGCAGCAATCTGTTCTGGCGGCATTAACGTACCGGAGTAGCTCACGCCATTCGAAGCATGATTAATGTTGAGAGAGATATTTTGTTAAATTTTCAGCAGATTCAACAAAACAAGCCCAAGCCGAAGCGAGGAAATTAAACAGTTTAGTGGAAAGCGGTTTGGTTGCGACAGTAGCGCCTCGTCTACTCACTTATACGTACGTGAATTTTAGTTTAACTATACGAAGGGTTGGAATATAAAAGTACATAAATACATGACTTTGTTTACGTCTACTCACTCATACATTCTTGAACTTTATCTAGATGAAGGGTAGAACTACGTTTTTGTGTGTCTTCCAGAGCACTGATTTTGGCAAAGAGAGAACGTCTAAATAGAATTCATATAAATGTTGTGTGCAGAGTTTTTTGGCTAAATTTATGTCATTAATAGTTAAACTAATGTATTTCATATTGCATTTAATAATATGAACTACATGTGTATCACGATGGATACTTATACGTGCGCTACTTTATTCGGAGCCGCGGTGTGTGGCATTCACCACAAAACTTACGGCCTTGAAGGTGCAATGCACACTTCGTGAGTTCGATTCCTGGCCATCGTTGAGTGGGGCTGGGATGCTGTTTATAATTGCATAGCTAAATTCCTTTATAATATCGATCTCCTAGTCTATCCTGCGAAGTTTAAGACTCTTTCTTGTTATTGCTAAATATCAAGAAAAAGTCTTAGACTTCGCTTGGTTGTGGCAGTATCGTTTTATTCTCGTTTATATCTACTTATATGTACATGAATTTTACTTTAACTCTACGAAGGGCTGGAATGTGAAATTGATAAATACATGATTTTGTTTTATACGCCCTTGACTTTTATTTGAATTACACGAAAAGCAGCACCACGTTTTTGTGCGTCTTCCAGATCACGGATTTCAGAGAAGGGAGAACATCCAAATTGCATCCGTACAAATTGTGTGTGCAGAGTTATTCGGCTAAATTTGTGTCATTAATAGTTGAATACAATAGGTATTTCTTATTTTATTAATAATATGCACTGAACACACGTATCGAGACGAATTTCGCTACTATACGCGCTATTTGATTCGGCACCGCGGTTTGTTGCATTGACCACTAAGCTTACGGCCTTGACGATGCAGTGCACGCTTCGTGAGTTCGATTCCTATCCTCTCGTCGAGCGGGGCTGGAGTGATGCTTATAATTGCATAGCTAAATTCCTTTGTGTGCGAATCTAAGTCCTATCGATCGATTGACTCGGAATATGGGTCTACTAGTCAATCCTACGAAGTCTAAGGCTATTTATTGTCATTGGTAACAAGAAACTCTATTCTAGTATCAGTAGTCCTGTTTTATCATAACTGTTGCTAAATGGTGCAGTTATATCATTGTCTTCATCAGCAAAAAACTTTGGTCTAGTAATTTATAAATTTCTTAATTGTCAGCGCCAGGGTTAATAATTCACAGTAGAATAAGCTCTCTCTCTCTCTGAAATGTCATCAGCATTTCATTTTCTTGAAACTAAAGTTCACATATGTCAAACACTGCTATTGTCTCTGCTAGACTATGGAAACGTGCCTACCCTGAGATTTCAGAATAATTGCCTAACAAACTTCAACGCCTTCAATGTTTATGTATTCGTTACATTTTCAGTCTCAGGAAATTTGATAACCTCTTTGAATTTAGGTCGCGGTTCAAGTGAAAATTTTAATTATCTTAAAAATCATCACAGTCCCTCTGATCTAGTTGTAACATTCGTGACTCTTTTCATCCATTGCTTAAGTCGACATTCTGAGAAAATTCTCAAGTTTCTTATATCCAAAAGAACTTCCCTCTTTTTGTGAGCATTTATTTACTCTTCACGCTGCCAATTTCATGGTCCATTCAAGTATTCAAGAAATCATGTGTAAAAATAATACCTCCCCTAATTTTATATTCGACGTTTCTTCTCACTTAATTCTTCTTCTTTATTTTCCACCTACCCTTCAATCCTGGTCCGAAGACAAAAAATAATCAAATTTTTACATGCCAGAGCATATCTAATTTTGATTGTGTTTTTCTTTATTTTCTCCATAATTTACTTATCTTATTTTGTTGCTAGCTGTATATTATTTATACTCAATGTATTATATTTATAATAACTTTATGGATTAAAACATTATAATTAATAGGTATAGTTTTTGTAATATAAGCTCCAAAATTAACATGAACTATCCATTGTATTCTCAGGCAAATAGAGTTGCCTTGTCTTGATTAATCCTTCGCTGGGGCGGTCATTAGAAAGGTAACACGTAAATGTTTCAGTTAAACCTTCGCTAGAATATTATTTAGTTAATTTAACTTGTAAACACAGGATGGTATGTATGCGGGTTCATCTAACTGTTAATTTTGATAATAGTCTGAACTTACACATAAAGGTGAGCGCGGTTAAAGACTTAAGTTCATATGTTTAAAGGGAGTGAAAAACTTGAAAAATGTATTGTATGTTTTAAGCCAATAAGAGTTTGAACGTAAAATTAAAAAAAGGTATGCATTATTAGCTACGATTATCGTGTTAATAAACTTTATATATAAGGGAAAAAAACACTGTGAAGAAGTATTGATATTCCGAAAGTTTTATATCGACGATTAATTAATTTATTAAACATTAATTGCAATTAAATCTAATAAGACACTAATCATTACGAAAACTTGCTAGTTATTCAAGGGCTCAATGTTAAAACAAGGCACTGTTTATAATATTGTGGTATTCGTCCATTCGTCCCCTTATCGGTCAGTCCTTCTGTCACAGCCTCAAAATTCCTAAAGGTTTATGAATATGTTCATGAAGTTTTATAAATATGTGCTTTATATGAGTATCTACTATTGAATATATTTGGCGTTAATTTTGTAGAAATTCATTATTCACAATTACAGTAAACTACGTGACATAGTATTATTTCTACATTCTTTCAGTTCTTTACCACGACCTAGGTTTTGTTGTATTACAACATCTTCAGGTGGGCTATTAGCAAAGCCATTTTTTTGTATTACATCTTCAGGTGGGCTTTGCTTATAATAGCCCACCTGAAGATGTAATACGACGAAACCTAAGCCGTGGTAAATAACTTAAAGTAAGTAGAAATAATACTACATCAAGTAGTTTTATTTAATTGTGAATGAGTACCTACATTAATGTAGTATTATCACTATCTAATGTCATGACAAGCGTAGTGGGTCAGGACATTATTTTGGAGTCTGGACAGGACAAATCTCTCCTTGTCTGTAGATCACCTAATAAGAGTTTTACGCAAGAGAAATGTTTTTTTATTAAATGCGATTTTAAGAAGTTTTTTTCAATTAATGTGCAGCATAATATTAAAAAAAAAATAACGGACCTGTAAAGAGAGGTGAGACATGCCTAATGCAACAAACATTGTATTTCACTCATAGAAATGAATGTTACATCATTGGAAGGGTCTTTTAAAATGAAACTGAGTTTATTGTCCATTTTCCGTTTTGGAGTCCTGTTTGCGAAATATTAAGCTTTCTAGCAACGTGTAATGTTTCCTGTTTCTCGCGCCGTTTAATGTTTCAGCCGTGCGTTTACAAAATATGAATGAATTCTAGGTTATAGAATATGATTAACTTTTTCAAAGACGTTGAAATATTTTATTTCCTTTAATTTCCATAAACATTTTAAAGAAATACACAACTACGAATCTCTACGTTGTGCGTGTTCTAACATTGATCATTCATTATTTAGCTTGAACCTATGTACACATAAATAATAATATAAGTATTTGTGTGTGTGTATATATATTTGTAAATATACACATATATGAAAAATATATAAATTATAGTGTTTAATTAAATGTAAAAAGTTAAAAGTAATTCGCAAGCCTCTAAATCAAATTTAAAATAAAAATCTTGTCTGACAATGTTTTGTTCTTAGCAAAATTGTTTTCTCGACATTTTAAAGTCAAGTTTACGTAATTTTATAGTTTATGTGATAAGTTTGTACAAGAATGCGACATCTCGTCAAAAGCAGTTATGTTGTCACTACCTAAGTACAAGATTGAGGTACGTAATAAATAAAAGTGATGTTCATATAGCTTGATGTTTTTCTTAAATACAAGTGATGGTATGGAATCTGTAAGCCAACTCAATAATTTGTCTTAATAATAATAGCTTCTCTTCATTATAAGTATATACGTTCATTTTATATTAGCATTTGCTTACATAATGGTTCCATTTAATTTTTCTTAACTCTTTAAAGCATGAATTAAAGTTACTGAAAATCATTAATTACAATTAAATTTAACCACCATTTTATAAATATACTTCTTGCATACTCTCCTCATAATTTATGTTCCAGTTAAAAAAACATCTAGAAGTTTGACTTAAGAGTTTTAATACTGATACCATCTAATTCTTTACCGCTTGTACCAAAAAATGTTCTTTATTTATTTATTAAACGAAATTATAGAAGAATGAAACCTTATACCGCTTGCTTAAATTTCACTGATATAAGTACTAGTTTTGATCCGATTTCTATCTTTAAGTTATTTCCTAAACTGACTTTACGAGTGATGCCTTCGAGGCAGATTTATTTATAGTATTTAGATTCGGAACTTATGTTTATGTAATCTCAGTTAGGTCTTATTCAAAAAAATAGTTTATGACATCGTTTGGTTCTACAAACAAAATATTTCGCACATTCTGAGATCGGAGTTTTTTTCCACTGTACCTGCTTTTCTCCAACCTTTTTTTCTTTAAACTGCCATCTCTGGTATGTCTCAACTTTTAACATTGAATATCATCGATCTCTTGAAGGATATTTTGTTTAGAGACTGAAGGGTTGGAATGTTAGATGTTAACTTCGTTGACAAATTCGAGTTCTATGTATTTCAAAACATATTTTTCCCACTATAGATTTTCGAGGCATAAAATATTTTTTAATGCATATTTGGAAGGATTCAATTCGCGTGTAAAATTGTTTTTTATACATAAATATATCGAAACTGCTAGAAAACCATTAAACCATTAAATAAAATCATTCACATACTTCATTCTAAAACCTTTGCACAGCATTTTGTTAACGAAATATTTTTTCTTTATACAATTGTATTTAATCACTATTAGCATCTGGTAATTTTTTGTTTATCAGTCTCAATAATGTTAAAAACCATTAATATTTGGTGAAATTTTAGAAAAAAATAAGTACTAATGTACAAAATAAGAAATTTATTTAAAAAATATGTAATTTAGAATATTTGAAAGAATCAGTTCTATTTTTTTTCATTTTCGAGATTCATAATAGTTTCAGAATAAATATCACTAAAATAATAAATAAGTCAAGGAGCAAATAATTTACTACATATGTTTAATAATAAAGATTTGCATAAAACTTTAGACCCACGTCTTTATATTTAAAAACTATAATCTATTTAGTAGACAGCAGACTCACTTTAGTAATTATATGATGAGAGATACATTTAATTCTGGTCGATTCAGTGACGACCCGCTAGGATTTGGTGGGATTCTGCGTACATCGTTCCCTGCTGTAATCCTTTTTTGAGGTGACTGAACTCTAACGCTTATCTTACACGTACACTGTCCATTCAACTACTGTCGGGGTGGTGTGATTTATTTCCTCTCTCATCCTGCCGGTATTGTCGTATGATGATTGTTTTTAAATTTGTTTCGAAATTTTCATACCGTGACTACATGAAATGAGTATTATAGTGAATATTTTTTAATGTCGGATATTGCCATGTGGATATTTGGGCACTATGTGGAACATTATTCTTTTTCTCTCTCTCGTAGTCGATTAAAATCCCAGTTAAGAGGTAAATCTTTTTATGAGACAAAACATATTTCCAATGACAAAAAACACCTAAAATTTATGTTGTAGCAAGCTTTGCACGAATTCGTATACGGTTATGCAAATATTATTTTTCTCTTTTGATATACTTAAGTATAACATAATTTTTTTACAAAACAGAATGTTTAACAAACACATAATTGACCAGATGTTACCATCTAAAACTAGAAGAGCATCTTCACCATACAATTTTAATATTTCAATAGTTTTCTTTTTTCTGGAGCTACTGTATATACGTGCTTCTATGAGTACATTCGTACATGCTCGTGGCGAATATATTTTATCAGGTTAGAATCAGCTCTCGTTACTTCATGTTCATCAGCAATATGATATAACACAAAAATGTATTGTGTTTACTTCACCTTCACTTTAACATTAACTTTGTGGGGACATTGCTTATCATGCATGAGACTGAAACTATTCCCGATCTGCTGACCAAGAGGAAACATTATTGGACGTAAGACTTTCTCTGTGTAGTATCAGTTAATCCATCAAATGTCGTCACCGTGGTGTGTTGGGTTGATCGCGAGACATACGGCCGTTGAGTGCGCGGCACATCGCGGGGACCCAGGTTCGATTCTCGGCCGCTTGACTGGAGAAGTTAAACCGTTCGAGCCTCTGGTAGCTATTTTTCCTTATGAGATCTTCTTCATCTCATGTGGACACGACAGCAAAGATCAATCAATCGGAAATACTACTAGAGATGCCTATTAAATGGTTAAATTCCGGTCCAGGCCATCAAGGATCCACCATTAACCAACTTATTGTAGATCAAATCATAACGCTGGCCGTAACGACATCAGACAAGTGCGCGTTTATTGTTATTGTAAAGACAGACACAGTTCATTGAAGGAAAGTACGCTTTTCCATTGTCTTCGATCCTTTGCCATCTCAAACGAACTTCCGAGAATTGACGCCTGACAATTTCGTCAATGCCCTCATATTAGACTTGTCAATGAGATGAATAATATAACTTTCGCATAATTGCCCTATCGTTCTTGGACATTGTCGTACGTCTGCGACCTTGACCTGTTTATCAATGGTACTCACCTATCTACTGAAACCGATTAACCTCTCGGTTTGTCACAAATAAACTTATTTTAAAGACATTATATGGATATGACATTAATATTCTGAAAGTGACCCTTAAAACTTAAAGTACTTTATCTCAATGTCAATAAGACTATTTCTTTTATATACGCGCAATTGTGATCTGTCTATTTCTTTCATTGTTCACATGCGTTAAAATTTGGATGTTTATTTATTATTTTTTATATGGGTATGATGTACCCATTGAATATAACTTCATCATTTAGCATCATGCCTTTCACTCTAATATCTTTCCAAAAAATAGGAAGGCGAATAATTTCAGTGACGTCAGTTTACAGTAATTCTAATAACCAAAGCGATTGTGGAATTAGGATAAATAAGACACCAGGTTTATTGAAAGAATATAAAAATTACACACATAATATAAAAATTACACACAGAAGAATATACGTATATAAATCTACGAAATTCGTGAAGCTATTGTAGACTACTGCTTCGTCGAGGACACTTAATTTTTTCTGACGAACATAGTCATGTTTGAAGACGGTTCTAATAGAAACTTTTTTTTGCAATCATAAACTATTTACACAAATTTATTTCTTTTTCATGATATATGATTTGGTTGATTTCGTTATGTGGTATTATTTTCAGGTATTACCAAAAAAATTGAGTTAGAATAATTGAGTTTCTCTTATAATTGGGGGGAAGGTGGGAGTTGTGGTAAGTACCCTATTTACTTTACCTTGGCTATGTACATAGAAAAAAGTTGATTGATAAAAAAAACGTTGTTCGGTTTTATAGGTGGTGGCAAAATTTTGACCATATTATATTTAGTTTTGTTATGAATATGTTTTGTTCTAAAACTAGAAAATGACGAACTTCTAAAATTTTTATGTACTTCAGAAATAATCTTATGTCAAATGTATTTTTTCCTTCATCGAGCATTTCAACTTCAAATTGTTTATATGTCAGTCCAATATAGGTGGAACATGTATATTGTATGTGTTTAAATATTAATCTGATAACAACATCTATCGCACACTATTTATCACGCTAATTATATTCATATACATGATGTTAAAGGATAATTCTTATTTAATAATCTTTTTAATATTTTTTCAATATGAATACATCTTATAAATCAGGACGTTAGTTTCGAAAGTGGAGTATGGTGAAAACAATAAACGTTTTAAAATATTATTTAATGTTAAGCACGTACAATAAAGCCCAATTGTGTTAACATCGATATAGGACGCCACCTATATTATAGACCGTGACCTACTGGCAGGATGATGTGTGTATTGATACGTTCGAGTGATGAGCCTATGGATACAGACACACCCAAAGAGTTGCTGGTTCGTCAGTCATGTGTTTTTAGCAAAGTTGTCACTGGACAAGTTGTGAGAAGCAAGATGGAATAAAAGCAAAAGTCTCTTCAAAAAGATTTTTACTAACAAGTTTTTACTGGACCATAACATAAGCAGGTGGTGTCAAAATTTGACCATATTCTATTTTATAGAGAATCATTTCGTATCAAGTCGTATTAGGACTGAAATTTCTAGGTTTAATTACGTAAAGAATGTTATTTTTTATAATTTAAGTAGGACTTGGAGTCACTAAGAGTTGTGTTTGCTTCATCGTCTGCTATTATATAACATTTATAACAAATGAAAATTCTCGGTTCACGTGTCGATCCGAATACGATTCCGTTACGAAAAGTGTGAACCTTACGTCAGCTTAACTGTCAGATTAAAATGATTTGTAAGAGACTTAATTCCACATATTTCCCTTTCTCGCTTAACCCTTCCGCATGGCCGCCGATAATGACCTTCCGATGAGCCCCTCGCCTTCGATTGATCGAAAGACGCCAGAGGAGATATCCTTCGTTGATACGAACCACTAATATTGAATATTATATAGTAACATTTTGCATGAATATGTGTGTAATACTTTTTGGAGTATATACAGATATCGCAAAAAAATTGGAAGTTATCTGCTTTTATGTAACTTTATTTACTTTTGTTACTATTAAAATTATGGAGGTACTAAAACGGAATGAACCGTTTTGGTTTCTCTAAATTTTTGGGTAAAAATGAAAATGGTCTACTCTGTAATAGATATGTCAATACGCTGGTCAATATGGAGTGTTTGTTTCTCATTAGAACTGTAACATAATTTTGAGTTGCTCTAGTTATTCTTTTAATTAACAAAATTCGCACACACTTAAGTATATATTAACATTTTAATGGTAAATGGTATTCCTAATAAATACTATCTTACTTAGACTTAAAGTATTTTGTTTGTCCATAATTAAATGCGACTATAAACTAAGATTACCTTTCATAATTAAATGAAACTACGTGATGTAGCATTATTTCAACTTCCTTTCAGTTCTTTACCACGATCTAGGTTTCGTTGTATTACAACATCTTCAGGTGAGCTATTAGCAATTATCTTTGCTAATAGCCCACCTGAAGATGTTGTAATATAACGAAACATAGGTCATGGTAAAGAACTTACAGAAAGTAGAAATAATACTACATCACGTAGTTTCATTTAATTGTGAATAATGAATTTCTACGAAATTAACACCAAATATATTCAATATTTCGTTTGTAATATTGTTTACTTATAAATTATTTCACGTGTTATAATTCTTAGGTGTTGATTTTATATACATGTAATTCTAATATTTTGATAATGTGTGTAATCTTGGAACTAAATTACAGCTTCCTAGGTATTGTCATTTTCAAAATAGATAATACATAAAAAGATGTGGTAAACTAACCATTTTTGTATTATCCAAAATTGTTATATTTTGGTTGGAACATTTAAATAATGCATTTCAACTAAAAGATATTTTATTTAACGGTAAACATATTACGAGGAGGAAAAATATGATAACTACAGGATTATTTATTTATAAAGACTGATTGACAAGGAAAGATGTGACTATTTGCTTTATATATTTACATGTACGTAATTTGAATTTTTTTAGTAAACGGATAAATAAAAAAGTTAATTTTTTGAATCCACATATATATATATATATATATATATATATATATATATATATACATATATATTGACTAAATATTAACAATTTTTATTGTAGAATAAAAGAATACTTTCTTCAACGAGGTTCCAACTTTTTAAATTACGCAAAAAAGCGGAACCCAATCTAATGAAGGCAATAGAGATTAATAGTAGTTTTAATAGCACAAGAAGATAACCTTTTAATTACATCAGAAGAACGAAATTGATTTGAAATATAATTGTATTTACATAAATTGACGAAAAATTACCAATTATAATCAGATTTCAAATGTTATATAAATATCAGAAAATTAAGTTTAATAATAAGACAATACACTTTTCTTCGAACAGAAGAGAACTTCATTGTTTGGTAAAAAAGGAAATTTTCAATATTTTTTTTGTACATATAATACATGTAATACATTCTTAGATTCTGATCACCAATATAAGTCTAGGCATAACATTAGTCTAATAATTCGATTTCACAGTGTAAAAAATATTAACAGAAAAAAATTCGTTACCAAAGTAGCGTATCAAAGTTAAGACAGCGAAAATATTTCCATCTGCGAAATGCAATAAAGCTTTTAGCCTTAACTTCGCAAGAAAAACGAGACCTCGATTCTGGGAACCGATAGCAATCTGTTCTCGCGATAATACCGTACCGAAGTAGCACACGCCACTCGAAGCATGATTAATGTTGGGATATTTTGTTAAAATTTAAGCAGATTCAACAAAACAAGCCCAAGCCGAGGGGAGGCAATTAAATAGTTTAGTGGAACGCGGTTTGGTTGTGGCAGTAGCGCCTCGTCTATATCCACCTCTATATCTACTTATATGTACGTGAATTTTACTTTAACTTTACGAAGGGCTGGAAAATAAAAGTGATAAATACATGACTTTGTTTACATATGCTCACTCATACGCCCTTGAATTTTATTTTAATTACACGAAGTGAAACACTAGGTTTTTGTGCATTTTCCTGAGCACGGATTTTAGCGAAGGGAGAGCCTCTAAATACAATCCGTACGAACTGTGTGTGCAGAGTTGTTCGACTAAATTTGTATCATTAATAGTTAAATACAATAGGTATTTCTTATTTTATTAATAATATGCACTGAACATACGTATCACGTTGTATTTCGCTACTATAGGCGCTATTTTTTGATTCGGCACCGCGGTTTGTTACATTGACCACTAGGCTTACGGCCTTGACGGTGCAGCGCACACTTCGTGAGTTTGATTCCTATCCTCTCGTCGAGCGGGATTGGAGTGATGTTTATAATTGCATAGCTAAATTACTTTGTGTGCGAATCTATGTCTGATCGATCGATTGGCTCGTAATATGCGTCTACTAGTCAATCCTACGAAGTCTAAGGCGATTTATTGTTATTGGTAACAAGAAACTGTGTTCTAGAAATAGTACGCCTGATTAATCATAATTGTTGCTAAAAGTTGTAGTTATCGCATTCTTTTAATCAGTAAAAGACTAGTCTAGTAATTGAACAATTTCTTAATTGTCCGCCGCAGGGTTAATAATAGATTGAGCCTCCAACAGAATACAGTCCCTCTGAAATGTCTGAAACTAAAGTTCACATATGTCTAACATTGTTATTGTCTTTACTAGACTATGGAAACGTGTACTGTCCTGATATTTCAGAACAATTGCTTAACAAACTTCAATGTTTATATGTTCGTTACATTTTCAGTTTCACAAAATTTGATGACTTCTCCGAGTTTAGGTCGCGGTTCAAGTGAAAATTATAATATCTTATAATCCCATAGTCCCTCTGATCTTGTAAGATTTGTAACTCTTTTTATCCATTGCTTAAGTCGACGTTCTGAGAAAATTCTCAAGTTCCTTATATCCAAAAGTACTTATATCTTTTTGTGAGCGTTCATTTACTCTTCACGCTGCCATGTTAACGCCCCATTCAAGTATTCAAGGAGTCATGTAAAACAATAATACCTCCTAGCTTTGCTTTCGACATTCCATTTTCACTTAATCCCTCTCTTTTTTTCTCCCAACTGCCCAGTTCTGGTCCGAAGTCAAAAAATAATTAAATTTTGATATGCCAGAGCATATAAATGATATGCCAGAGCATATAAAAATTGGATTATTTTCATATTTTTTCTGTTTTTTTTCCCAAATTTACTTACCATATTTTTATTGCCATTTTTTTATATGTATCTGTCCTATAACTTTAAGAGATTGTATCAGTAGTAATAAGTTGGCCAGATGATTGTTCATAAAATAAATAATTAAATAAAGTTTAAAACTACAAAGACTCATTAAAATCCGTCCAGTAGGTGATGCTCGTGTAGAATTATGTGGGAATTATGGCGGTTATGGCTAATCAAAGAGGACTGTATGAAGAAATAGGATGAAAGGACATAAGCCCAAAATAAGAATTATGAATTGTGGAAAGATGTTAAGAAATAATAAATTATCGAATTCTTCAGAAAAATATGAAAGATATTAGGGTTCTTAAACATACTGTACATTATTTATACTTGGTGTGTTATATTTATAATGACTCTATGGATTAAAACCTTATAATTAGTAGGGATGTTTCCCGTGGTATAAGCTCCAAAATTAACATACACGTTGTCCATTGTGTTCTTAGGCAAATTGAGTTGCCTTGTCTTGACAAATCCTTCGTTAGGGCAGTCATTATGAAGGTAACACGTAAAGGTTTAGTTAAACCCTCACAAAATTAGAATATTATTTAGTTAATTTAACTTGTAAACACAGGACGGTATGTGTGTGGTAGGGTAGGGTTAATTTTGATAGTAGTCTGAGTATATACAGAAAGGTAAGCGCCATTAAAGTCTTAAGTTTAAATGTTTAAAGCGAGTGAAAAAGTTAACAATGTGATGTGTGTTTTAAGCTAACAATAGTTTAAATTAACATTTTAAAAAGCTATGCATGACTGACTGTGATTGTCGCTGTTAATAAATTGTATATATAAAAGGAGGAAATAATATGAATTCTTCATATTATTTCTTCATGAATTCTTCATATTATTTTATCATGAAGTAGTATTGATGTTTCGTAAAGTTAACATCGAGTAATTAAATTCCTTCAACGTTAACTTGTAATTAAATCCAAGAGACGCTCATAATTACGAAAACTTACCAGTGCGTAAATTTGAATTTCCAGTTTAAATTTAATTAAGGTTTAATGATAAAAGAAGGAACTATTATAATATAGTGTAGTGTCTGTCCATTTGTCAGCTTGCCAATCCGTTCTTTTTTCATAACGTCGCAATTTTCAAAGGAATCGTACTTTGTTTAAATACAGCTTCCTTTTTTTAAATTTACCTTTGGTTATTTGAGCAAATGGCATTAAATTAAGCAAACATCATGCCCGTTATCATAATTAAATGTCCAAAAAGATATGTTTTTTTGTTAAATAGCGACAGTAAATCTATTACTTATACAATAAGTAAATTATAATTTTTTTCATACTCATATAATTCGCACGAATTTACTTGCACAAGTATGTAACAATTTTTCCATGCAAAATCCAATTTAATGTAAAAACTTTGACTGACAATTTTATGTCGTGGACAAAACCATTATCTCAAAATTTTAAAGTCTGCGTCAATTTTGTGTTCTATATAATAACTTTGTACGAGAAGGCGATCTCTCGTCAAAATAGGGTATGCCATTACTGCTTACTAGATTGCAGTAAGTAATAGATAAACCTGTTGTCTTGATAATAATAGCTTCGCTTTGTCATGATAAGTACATGTGTTCATTTTATATTAGCGTTGGTCCCATTTAATTTTCCTTAACTCTTTAAAGCATAAATTAAACTTTCTGAAAATTATTCATTACAATTAGGCTTAACCACTGTTCTATAAATAAGTATATCCCACATCCTTACTTCATTATTTAATTGGTTTAATATTGATACCGTTTAATTCCTTCCCGTTGTAAAAACAGGTATTCTTTATTATAAACGAAATTACAGAATATAAAACCTCATGTCATTTGCTTATATTTCATTGTTAAAAGTAATAGCTTTGATCCGGTTTCTTTCTTTAATATTTCTTAACTGATTTTACGAGTGGTGGAAAATCTAAATGTCCATACCTTCGAGGCAGATTTGTTTTCAATATTTCTATTCGGAACTGGCGATGATGCAATTTCAATTAGGTCTTGTTAAAAATGCAGTTTATGATATTGTTTGCGTTTACAAACATAATTTTTTTCCACTATACCTGCTTTCTCCAAACTTTTTTTCTTTAAACTGCCATCTTTAGTATGGATCAACTTTTTAATATTAAATAATTAGCTTAATATGTCATCGATCTCTTGAAGAATGCTTGATTTAGAGGGCGAAGTGTTCGAATATTATATGTAATTTCGTTGGCCAAGTCGAGCTCTATGCATTTCAAAACATATTTTTCGCACTGTATATTTTCAAGGTGCAAAATATTTCTTAATCCATATTAGGACGGGCTTAATTAAATGTATCTTAACTGCTAGAAAACTATTCAAAAGTCAAATAAAATCATTGACATACTTCATTCTCAAGTCTGGAGGTTAGCATTCTGTTAACGAAATAATCTCATTATACAATTGTATTTAATCACAATAAGCAGCTTGCATTTTTTATCCATCTATCTCAATGATGTTGAAAATCATTAATATTTGATGACGTTTTAAAAAACATTAAGTACGTAATTTAGAAGATTTGAAAGCTCAATTAAATTTGTTTAGTTTGCCAGATAATGGTTTCAAAATAAATATCACTAAAGTAATAAATAAGTCAAGAAGCAAATAATTTTCTATGTATGTTTATTAATAAGGGTTTGTTTTACAATTTAAACTTGCACCTTTATATATATAAACGATATTCTAGTTAGTAGACAGGAGACTCACTATAGTAATTATTTGATGAGAGATAAATTTAATTCTCGTCGACAACCTGTCAGAATTTTGTGGGATTCTGCATACATCATTCCCTGTTGTAATCCTTTTTTGAGGTGACTGAACTCTAACGCCTATATTACACATACAACCTCCATTTAACTACTGTCGGACTGGCGTGATTTATTTCCTGTCTCATCCTACCGGTATTGTTATGTGAAGATTTATTTGGTAAAATTTGTGTCAAAATTTTCACATCGCAGTTATATGATATAGAAATGAATATTAAGTCAATATTTTTTTAATGTAGAATATTGCCACATATTTCGAGACTATCTGAAATAATATCCTTTTTCTCACATTTATAGCCAATTAAAATCCCAATTAAAAGGTATATGTTTTAATAAAAGAAAAGAGATTTATAATCACAGAAAACACCTAACATTTGAGTTGCAGCAGCTTTTTACGGATGCATCTACTATTTTTTTTTCTTTTAATAAAGTTTATTAAAAATTAAAGTTTATATAACTATAATGTTTATGTTGGCGCGAAAACATCGAGTTGTTGATGTTTTGGTTTCAAGTTTTAAATACCCACAAAATGACCATGTTATTATCTAAAACTAGAAGAATATCTCCACCTTAAAATTTTAACGTTTCTGAGGCTACTGTACGTACGTGCTTTTGCTTAAAATTTTTCATAAAACATGGCGCGAAATTATAAAATTATAAATACCCGCAACATTTTTAACAAACACCTATTCATCATATGTTATTACTTAAAACTTGAAGAGGGCCTTCAACTTAAAATTTTAATATTTCCATAGTTTCTTTTTCTTGGGCTCTTGTACGTACTTGCTGTTTGCTTGCTTTCGTTCATGCCCGTGGCGCAAATTTAACAAACATAGTTACTTTTGTCTAAAATGACACCAAAAATTGTTTAAAATATGCTTCATCAGTCAATATGGTTTCATTACTTGATGTTCACCAGCAATACGATTTAACGCAAAAATGTATTGTATTCATTTTACCATGGGGACGTTGTGTATCAAGCATGAGTTTAAAATTATTCCCGATTTTCTGACCGAGGGGAAATATTATTGGACGTAACACTGTCTCTGTGCAATGAGTAGCAGTTAATCCATCACGTGGAAATACTACTAGAGAAGCCCATTAAAATGGTGAAATTCCGATCCAGGCTATCACGGATCCACCATTAACCAACTTATTTAGATCGGATTATAACGCTAACCGTAACGACGTTAGGCATGTGAGCATTTGTCTTTATCGTGAAGACAGACGCAATTCATTGATGAAAAGGATGCTTTTCCATTGTCTTCGACCCATTACGATCGCAAACTAACTTTAAGGATCGGGTCGGGCAATTTCCGCAGATGTCGGATTAGAAGATTTTCGCCGAGACGAATAGATCTCGGTAAACGTGTAGCTTAACTGTCTTATCATCCTTGGAGTTTACCACACGTCTGCGACCTTGACCTGTTGGTTTATTGTATTCATCTTATTAAATCCGTGTACAAAGCTCGGTTTACCACAGCTTAAGCTTACATCTAATATATTGGCAACAATAACACTATAATATAAATATGCCATTGGCGATCTAAAAGTGTTCCTCAAAAATTTTGGAGATTTATCTCAATTTCAATAAGGTAATCTCTTTTATATAAATTATTATCTACCTCCCTTGTCCTTGCTCGCAAGTCGCACTTTTTTCTAACACATGTTTTTATTAATTTGACATATGTATAACGTACTTAATGAGTACGTCGTTGGTGGGCAACATGTCTTTCACAAGAGTAATGAGACGAACTTTTGTGAAATCGTTAAGACGACGTAAGCTTGTAATTATTTCCTATATCGAATCCAGTAAGTGTGAATCAGGATAATAAAAGAAGACATTGGGTTCAGAAAGATTATTAATAATTTTCAAAAAAAGTATTAAAATAGATTAGAATGTGGAGTAAGGAACAACTCTAGGCTACTCTGCGTTGTGAATGTTTTTCAGTTCTGTTTGCCCAACAGCCTTAGCCGTCGTCGAAGATACGTTAAAGCATAGTGTTTTTATTTCCATTGACAACCTTGCATGTTAGATCCTTGACGAATAATTTGGTTCCTATTTAAGGCGTATGCCAATAAAATTATAAATTATTTTATCTATGGTCTCACTAGCTCTTGTATGCGACTTTTTGAAGTGAAAATTTCTTTAGGCGCGTTGAGCGATTATTCGAGGATGCTATTTAATTTTAATCAATCGTTTTGGGAAAAGCATAATAGTAACGTTTAGTAATATTTACGGTAAATTCAATATATATTATAGAAATTCAATAGGTTTTATAGAAAAACCGGCTTTATTCTTTAACATTACCATGGAGATGTAAACCAAATATTCCACCGATCTTACTTAAACTGCCGGACAATTAAATCATTACATTGGATCCCTTTATGAATAATATATAGTTATTTCTATTATAAAAACAGGACATAAACATTTTATTATCTTCCACAACTATTACACGACAGACTGCAAACCATCATTAAAAACAAACAATAATTCAAATAGCTTGAAAAATTTCTATCATATGTCTCCTAATTAGTCAATGATGCATATTAACTAATTACGAGACATAGATAACAAGACAAATAAGACGAGCTTAGCTAAACAATATCAAATCGGTTTTCCACTGAGATTTGGAAAAAAGGCCATATAAATAAAATGGCAAACCAACCATTTGGCAATGACTAGATTAGTACTAGTGTAAAGGTAGTGGAGTGATAGCCTCATCTCCTATGAAAACTGAACCTTTGAAATATGATGCCACAAGAAAGAAATAAAGTGTTTCGTCGTTACTGTATGCTATATCTTTGTATACGAGATAGATAGATAGTACGAGAGTAGAATCAACAAGACAGAAATATATATTTTAAGGTTGTGGTCATCATCATCTTTTCCATCCATCTATCACAAGCAGTTAAAATCAGTCTTTATTTAGAATTAAAACTTCGATAATTATTTCAATCTCGTTTATAAGATTATACTCCTCTTTCTGATTTATTTTCGAATTTTCACTCTTTATTGAATTTCCATTTCCTTACCAAAAGAATTTTACCGATATTCTTTGACAAAATTTCTACCTTTTCGCTATAATTGATCACTTGCAGTAAATCGCGTTCGCCGGAAACATATTTTTAGGTTCAACTGCTCTTGGATAGCAGCCAATATATACAGATTTGCCTAATGTAGTTAATGATGTTGGATCGAATCATATTATCACTGGCCATGTAGGATCAGTAAATTTTGCCACTAGATACAATTTTAATTAGGGTACTTGATATATACACACTTGTCTAATATAGTTAATGATGTTGGATCGAATAATATTATCGCTGGCCATGTAGGATCAGTAAATTTTGCCACTAGATAACATTTTAATTAGGGTACTTGATATCTACAGATTTGTCTAATGTAATTAATGATGTTGGATCGAATAATATTATCGCTGGCCATATAGGATCAGTAAATTTTGCCACTAGATAACATTTTAATTAGGGTACTTGATATATACAGATTTGTCTAATGTAGTTAATGATGTTGTATCGAATCATATCATTGTTGGCCATATAGGATCAGTAAATTTTGCCACTAGATAAAATTTTAATTAGGGTACTTGTTATATACAAATTTGTCTAATGTAATTAATGATGTTGGATCGAATAATATTATCGCTGGCCATGTAGGATCAGTAAATTTTGTCACTAGATAAAATTTTAATTAGGGTACTTGATATATACAGATTTGTCCAATGTAGTTAATGATATTGGATCGAATCATATTATCGTTGGCCATGTAGGATCAGTAAATTTTGCCACTAGACAAAATTTTAATTAGGGTACTCATCAGCATTTTCACGTTTGTCATGAAAACAAGGCAAAATATTTTATTCGAGTAATTGAAGCTCAATTAGAAATTGTTATTAGAAATAAACTCAATAAGAAATTGTTGGATTATAAATTGTTGATAATATGTTAAAAATAATCGAAACTTAACTAAATACATATATTATGAAAACAAATATATTAAACTTAATGTGACCCAAAAAATTGAGAAGAAACACGTTCGCGTATTTTCTTAACATATAATTTGTCGCACTGTACTGGTTCTAATCAGTAAATGCTCGCTGAGGACGAATTATTTCCACCTTATGTCTAAACGTCAGCATTTGTTTCGTCACAAATATTTTTAAAATACTCATTAATTCAGCGTTAGGGAAAAAGTTTTCTAAACAGCTTCTTTTCGTCTTTATAAATAACTGCCATTCTATACCATTTTCAACAAAACTTAATTCTCCATATATTTCATCGATTTAACGATAGCCAGCATTCAGCGAATCTGCGCTATCGTCTGCGACAATACCTTTTTAGGGTAAACGAACTCTTCGAGATATCTTTTAGGCACAATATCATCTCAACTTTCGTCTGAGCACAATTTGTATTTTCTTTCTCGTCCTGCTTGTGTCTGCGTGAAGATTTATTAGGTAAAACTCGTGTTGGTGTTCTCACACTATGTTCATATCGAAAGAACATTCAAAACAAATATTTTGTGTATACGATACAAACCATTTTGTATCGATCCAGTATAATATCGTTCTATGTGCAATTAAGAATAATACGTTTTAATTTTAATTACGTAATCCTTTATAATACTGTCTCCATGCGTAACTAATTAAATGGTATGTTCTAATGTAAAGTAGCTGTTCCAGTGTTATATTGTTTATATATTTTTATAATAATAGTACGTTCTAAATAGTTGATCCAGTGTAACACTGACTTTGTATAATATTGATATGTAATATTGATTTTCTATATATACTTATAATAATAATACGTTCAAAATAGCTGATCAACAATTTAAAATAATATAGGACGTTGTAATTCCAAGTAGCTGATCCAGTGTAATATTGTCTATACGTACTTATAATAATAGTACGTTCTAATTCTATGTGGCTGGTCCTAGGTAATATTTTCTTTTGTGCAATTAATGGTAATGGTACGTGTTAATTGAAAGTGGCAGTTCCTGTGTTACATTGTCTTTCTGCACAATTAATGATAACAAGACGTACCAATTGTAAGTGAAGATACGAAGTTATATAAGCTTGTGAAAGTTAGTGTAAAGGTATGTATGAATAAAAGCAGAAAATTAAAACAATTAAACAATTTTTGTTAGTAGAACTTAAGGAGAAACTCACAGAAGTTAGCATAATTTACATTATATGTGTAAAAAACACACCATTTAACTGGGAAATCACTTTTGAATTTGTATTTTTCTCCATTTTATACAATTTTCGGTAATATGCTTACTTATTTCTGTCCATCTCATATATATAAGTTTCTATACACCCTCGTAATCTCTATATCACATCACATCATACATAAAAGACTAATGCAAAATAAATCACTTGATGCATTGATGTAAAACATTCGTATTAAATAACTTTGACATGAGAATTTACTTAGCTTCGCCGTTTTCATGTTTTTCACTTTTTTATTTGAAATTTTTCCATTCCCTCACTACGAAAAACACCTACCGATTATTGTAAACCGCTGTTAGGGCCACCTGGGTCATTCTCGTTGCAGGTAGCACCGCTAAACTCATAAACCCATAATATTCACGTGCAATGTATTATAAAAGTTTCAATAAAGTAATTTTATTATTCACAAAACTTTTATCATGCACTTTATGTGGAAAGAAAAATCTGAAAATTGACAATAACCTGAATATTAAAAATATATATGGAAGTACGGACAGTAAAAATATAGCAGTATTAAAACTTGCGTAGCGTAGGCACATAGGAGCATATAAAGGTTAAAACATTCGGAAGATTTATTTATTTTTTTTTAAATATTACAAATATTTATGATATCTTTTACCGCCTTCCACAAAACCTTTAAATTGATTCAGCCGTTTCAGCCGAGGCGTGGCTCTTTTAATTCAATGAAACTATTGATGCGGAATAGATTTGACTTTTTTAAGGTTTAATTAAAGAAAAATCATTGCGGTGCTTTAATTCTACATATACCGTGTATTATTTCTTACGACATATTTGTATAGGGGTGAACCTGCCCGTTATTATAAATAATAAAAGAAAGAAAAAAGTCAAATGACTTGATTATACCGGCAATGAAGCTTTTGAATAAACCATCATGTCAATATCCGCAAACTTTCAGCTGAGCTTATTAGATACATTTGATTTCGAAAACGGTTTCCTGATAGATTTTTAAATTTTATTACACCAATAATAGTACATAGCAGAATTTAATGTAATAAACGCATTGAATTGATTTTGAGCAAAACATATTTTTTTTTATTTTTAACTTTTGAAGGTAATTTATCTCAGAAACAATTTGTTTTTTGTTTGTATTCACCACAAACATTTCACCTTCATAATGCTGAGAAGATTTACCCGTGAAAATGTGTCATTAGAAAGAATACAACCTGTATTACATTATTATTAAAAACGTTACTGCACAAAAATTAAAATATAACATTATCTAGAGATATCACTTTTTATTCTAGAGATATCACTTTTTATACCTTAACCGTATCTAGAGTGTTTCAGTATGACATTTTTATTACAAAAAGATCAATTTCTACGTTAATCAGTTATCGAAGCCCGCTACTACATCCATACACATTTTTTTATTTTCAAACGAACTCTCACAAGGACACAACTTAAGAGTGATAACTGTCGTCAGTCAGGTTTTTCCGTACATAATTAATTCGTGGATCACGTGCGCCGGAGGCACGTTCTCACACCCAGTTGCTCTGACGACGCATTGTGACAGATGTTCATTGATTTAAATTTATCAAACGATTGATGCGACGATATTGATATAAATTCCTTTCATCTCCATTCGGATGAATAACAAATCTCATATGACAAGAAATTATTCGGAAATATATTCAAGAAAAATATTTTTTCCCAAGCAAGTCTTCCTATCTAAGCGATTTTCCTGACTTTATAAACTTGTTTCAAATATAAAAGTTATGTTAAGTACTTAAAATATTTGTGTGCACCTTTTAAATTTCAATTATTTTCTTATTTCCCACAAACATTTACTTGGGAGCACGATTATTTGATTGTCTTCGACTTTCGAAAGAGAAATTATAGACGTGCTATTACTCCTTCACATAATTATGTTAAGGACATAAAATGCTTGAATGCTGTCAAATTTGGCTATGATATCGTTTTTAAAATAACGTTAGCAGAAATGCCATGATCCTATAAATGTTGGTGTAATTGTGTTAGTCGATTTTATTATTTGTAAAAATACATTTATGGATTTCGCATATAATTAGTAAGGTGTTACGTATGTAAATGAGTTTTCCGCGTTCCGGTTTGCGCGTTGGAGTTAAATACAATTTTCCAACACGGCATCATTTTTGGGAGACTGGATATTCCATTTGAAATTCAAATGGTGAAAATTTATAAATTTGTGGATGAAATTGTGGAGGGCGGCTCTTGAGGTATTTTCCTCTTCAAACCAATGACGAGATCTGTTGGAGGTTTTTGGATTAATATAATATTAATATAAGCCTAATTGGAGACAAAATTTGCAATATTAGTGGCAAAAATATTATGGGCCAGGAACTTCGAAAATTTTGGATGTTGCATATTTTAAATAAATGAATTGTGTCAATTCGTTTGACGATGCAAATTTTAAGGTTACTTTAATCAAAGATGACTTGTTTGACTTATTTTAGCACAACTATGGATGGAAGTTTCATATATTACGTTGGAAATTAACATAGGTGGTCGCCTTGGATGAGAATTGTCTGAGAGATTAAAATTTCCTTTCTTTAATCTGTGGAACCGATTCTCGTCTATGTTAGGGTCAAGCACATCTTCTTCGCTCATTAAGCATATATTTCATATTCATAAATCACTATAAGCTTTCTTCGTGAATTTTTTACGCGCTAAGACTCAATTGCAGACTGAATAGAATATCAAACGATGTGCTCTTTACATACCATACAAGAAATGTTGGAGCAGTTTCTATAGAATTTCTCATTGAAAAAAAAGAGGTGTACTTATTTATTTATTTACCAGCGTAATATATATATATATATATATATATATATATATATATATATATATATATATATATATATATATATATATTACCAGCAAACTTGCAGAGTTTGCAGAGTGCACACTCTCGCATAGAGTCAGCATTGTCCAGGCAGAGTCGGCTTCGGGTAGAACTGACAGGCAATGGATTCTTAATGGGCTTTGCGTAGTATGTAGAAATAACGGGTAGTGTCAATATTGCTAAACTAGCAGTGGGCAAAGTTGAATTCATCCATCTACGTGCGTAGTTTGTCTAACTTCAAGTGGGTATTAATAATATATATGTAATCAACTGAATTATAATGAATTAAAAATATAAGACATTTGTTTTGAGTTAAACTTTTGGTGATAAAATTTAATGTCAAGCACATTAAGTTTAACTTGTTTTAGTTGTACTTATGAACAATAATTTATATACAATTAAATGAAACTACGTAATGTAGTATTATTTCTACTTTCTTTAAGTTCTTTACCCCCCATTAGCTAGGTTTCGTTGTATTACAACATCTTCAGGTGGGCTGTTAGCAAAGAACTTAAAGAAAGTAGAAATAATACTACATCACGTAGTTTCATTTAATTGTGAATAATGAATTTCTATAAAATTAACGCCAAATATATTCAATAACTTATATTTCTAAATGTATTGAAACAACTGTATTTTGTAATAATAGGAAAACAAACACATATTTAAGATCTTACGTAAAAATATCTTCAAAATATTAATTAAAATTGAATTCTATGGTTTACGACTAAAACGGATGTTTTTAGTTAACAACTACGGATTAATAACAAATAAACACTTTACGAGTATAGAGAGAGCATATAAATAAAATGCTACTTTGATAGCAAACTTCTAAAACTTTGCTTCATTGCCTTCTAATATAGCATTCATTATATTTCTAGCATAACCTTTATTATAATGAATATTTGGCAATAAAATTGTAACAAGGCTTATAATTTTTACGATTGGAAACCAATTTTACTAAGATATAATTATTATTTTTGTATTATTTTTGGTTTCCCTTGAATACTTTTCATCGCTCTATCTTTATTCAAATTCATATCCCATTGGTACAATACCCACACAATAGCTTCGAAGGTAGATTTTCCCCTTTTCCGAATCATGTATTAATAAATATATCGCATTTCGTACATTGAATTATTTCCCTATTGTTATTATCAAAAAACCCACCTTTTACCTTAAATTAATCCACACTATGGGTTTAATTTTTATCGAGCAGTTTTTCGATACCTGTAATCGCTGTTATACAAATGTATACATACACACACATGTAATATATATATATATATATATATATATATATATATATATATATATATATATATATATATATATATGCACGTGAGCAATACTAAATGACAAATGGTGACGAGGAAGTAATGATAGTTTTTGTAAACGTAAGAGACAGAGTCCGTAGGATTTTGTCCGCAACATAATATATACAACTTCACCTATTTTCTGCGAATTCGTTCTTGAAATTACAACTGTTTAGTAAAAACACTAAAATAAAAAGTAATTAATGATTTGATATTTTGAAGGTAAAAGAAAGCCAAGAGAAAGGTTTTTACACCTCAGAAAATTCTATATCTTGCGATATTCTTCTGTGATAAATTTTCTTCCAAATATTAGTTTGTAAAATGTTCTGCTAGTGTACAAAATTTGAAAGCATCTGTTTATTTTTCTCTAAGGAACTATATAGTAATAGAAAATGTATAAAAATACTATTACGCTCATATTATCAGCAAACATTACTTTAATGAGGAATGAAGAAAATTACTCATTTTGCACAAAGAAAAGCCAAAACATTTATCATTAACATCGATGTCAACTTTTTACTTATACACCAACTCTCAAAAAATATCGGACTGATACATAGCTCCAGTCAGCTTTTACCGTTTAATCACGTACAATTGAGTCACATTCAGACTAGACATTTGCTCGGGTTCAATTACCCCGGTGACATATTATGACAGCCGCCGATTGGCTTGGACTAGTCAAATAAGGCCGGCGGCTGAATTGACGGCAGCGGATTGAACAAAATTTATGAGCGTCACATAAATAACAGTGATTTTCATCATTTTATAAATGTATTGTATTTTCATTACACTTCAGTGTTCATTTTCTGTAAAAGGCAATAAAAAAATTGCTTTAAAATATGTGCATTGTTTAAAATGATTTAATTTAGATATTCATGAAATAATCATAATCCATTTCTAAAGTATATATATATATATATATATATATATATATATATATATATATATATATATATATATATATACATATATAAATATATATTTATATATATATATATATATATATATATAATATATATATATATATATAAATATATATATATATATATATATATATATATATAAAGAAAGAGAGAGGGAGAGAGATAAGTTATTGAAAATGGTAAAGGATCAGAATGAGATTGTACGCTGAAAATGTGTCAAAAATGGTAGTAATAAAATAACGCAACACGCTGGTCTTCTGAGTAACTCGTATTTTGCCTGAAATTTGACTGATAGGATCGATATTTCATCTCGAGTCATTTGAATCATTTGATTCATTCATCGTTTTGAAAAAATTAAAATCTATCATATTGAATTAAATCTATCATAAAACATTAAATCCATCAGTGGAAATAGATTTAAAATTATCCTTTTTTCATTCATTCTCTTCAAAAACTTGATAAAGGTCAATTCAAAGGAATGTTCTTTATGACAATTTTGCAATAATACTTTTCATACTTACATAGTATAAAATAAAGTTGCTTCCCACGTCCGCTTAGATCTTTTAAACTACGCAACGGATTTTGATGCAAATTTGTTGGAAAGATTCTCACTTGCGTAACTTGTATTGTATACTTGCAAAGTAATAACCTATTTGAAATGGTCAGAATTCTCCATTTAGTATTATATCAAAATTCCTCATTTGTTCGCGCTATACAGTTTCTGATGTGAAACATCTATAGGCGCAGGTATAAACCGGATAGTTGGCGTGGCGACGCTTGCCGTGGCGACGGGTCGCCACGCTATACTAAGATATATATCTATATGTATCTATATGTACTATATGTACTAGAGTGTACGGTATGACGACGTGTCGCCACGCGCAACCGACTACGCGACCCCCTCCTCATTCAGTTCGACACTGTTGTTTACAAGTCATCATTTTCTGTAAGAAATTCGTAATACTTTATTGATGTGAAACATCTATAGGTGCAGGTATAAACCGGATCGTTGGCGTGGCGACGCTTGCTGTGGCGACGGGTCACCACGCATTACTAAGGTATATATATATAATCTATATACAGTAGATTGTACGGTATGGCGACGTGTCGTCGTGAGCAACCGACTACGCGACCCCCTCCTCACTCAGTTCGACGCTGTTGTTTACTACGGTACACATAACCTGTGCTTTATTATTTTTGTATTAATTGTAAATAAATATTTATTAAATAAAGTCACCATTTTCTGTTAGAAATTCGTAATACTTTATTTCTTCATTATGCTGTATTTAGTTCCGGTAATAATCTTGTCTTTTATGCATATTACTTGTACGAACACGATGTTTCACATCTGCCAGGCGTCCCGTGACGGCTCACTGTTTTTTTTTTTAATAATCTGATCACGGTTGAATCAGAATATAATTTGTTTGTGATAAATGAGGACAAACATTCTAAAATATTTCATCATTACAAATTGTAGAGTCATTAAATTTACTAAATATTGTATTTATCATAAACTTAATTCGGCCGATAATATTGAAAAGACAGATGCAAAACTCTAATATTTCTGTAATTATATGAAAATAAAATGATTAAACAGAAAGGTCTTCAATTGTTTTTCGTTTAAGTAGTTTTTTTTTTATAATAATATTGTCCTTAAAACCAAATTGTCAATTTTATGTTAAAGATTTACCTTGAGATTAGGAACGTAATAATGATTCCCAAATAGCGTCTACCAAATATCACAAGGGAAATTACCTCTCAATACCTAATTAATTATACACTCGATCTTATTTATCGCATAAGGATATTTCCGGACCTCGCACCCATGTAGCAAGGTGTACACAGCAGACATATAAGTGGGTGTTCCGTATTCAACATTGGATTTAAATAAAATATGTCCACACAGCATCGTTTTGGGAGGCGGGATATCGCATTTGCAATTCAAATGGTGGAAACTTGCGAATGTGAGCGCATGCGGGAAGGCTCTTAAGAGGCATTCTTCCCTAAAGCGCGGTTGGACTCACTGAAAGTTTCGGTATAATAATCGGTTAATTGAATAAATATTTATTATTAATTGAAAGCAGTTTTAGTTTGGTGAGATGTGAATGTTGAGTGAACGAACCTGATCAATGTAGATGACGCCAAATGTTTTGTATGAGTCAAATATTTTGTATGAATGTCTATTTAGATAGGATGAAAAATATGTAAATATAAAATCGAGTTCAAGCTTCAAAAATGTAAAAAAATTACATGACTTATTGAATATATTTGGCGTTAATTTTGTAGAAATTTATTATCGACAATTAAATGAAACTACGTGATGTAGTATTATTTCTACTTTCTTTAAGTTCTTTACCACGACTTAAGTATCTTTGCTAATAGCCCACCTGAAGACGTTGTAATACAACGAAACCTAGGTCGTGGTAAAGAACTTGAAGAAAGTAGAAATAATACTACATCACGTAGTTTCATTTAATTGTCAATTACATGACTGTAAGAAGAGAGTGAAAACATATAAATTATTAACAGCGTGTAGAAATACGATGTCCATTACCTTCTTATATTTGCTTTTACTTAATCAACAGATGTTGCTATGTTCCAATCCTGGAGATAATCCCTTGCAGGCAGATTACATGTATACATTGGACACATTTCATCTAAATCACCCCCACCGATATCATATTATGAAAGCAGTCAATAGACGCTGAGCGTCAACCGAATTTCACTGAAACATGAATTGAAGATACATGTGTCAAATATACATGCAATTGTAAATTTGCCAATTATTCACACGTAATTTTAAATCACATTTATTCTATATAGGAAATAACAGCAAGTTTAAGGGTTCGGCGAAAATTTTTCCTGAATTATTAAAATATTTTCATAGTAAGATAAAGGTAATAGTTTTTTTTATATATGTCTGCCATGCGTGCAATAAAATCTATATTCTCGGGCAATTTGGAACAAGTAAGTGAAAAAGTTGAACTTGTTAGGTAAAGCAATGATAATATTTGGGCATTAGGTTTTTGTCAATTCGGGCGAGTCTAAAAAGTAAAATAAATACTTTAAAATAAATCTTTCAATGATGGTTCCAACACAGATAAATATTTCGGTTGTAGTTCTTTGAGACATTTGAAATAACTCCTTTCAAATCGTTGAATGAAACGTTAGTGGAAAGCGGTAAAAGAGAGGAATGAATGAGACTTTTTTGCAGCAAGTACACGGAATGCTCTTACCAATGGAACTACTACAATACTTAAACATCATCGACTGTGAGAAATAAGTCGCACTGCCTGACCTTTGACTACATCAATGGCCCCATGTTCTAAGCTAATACCTTGCGAAGGAAATACTTTGCGAACTTCGGAATCAAATTGCATTGTAGAGGATCTTTTAAGTCTGCTTTTGCCATTCCATGCTCCAAATGTCTTACTTAAGACGTGGTGTTCAAGTAATACTGTTTATCAATTTGACTAAGGTTAATTTCCTACGATTTTCTAAGGAGTAAGGACCACATCCATATTCTGCTTTAATATTATTGATTGAAGAAACAGCAATCATTTTGGAGGCCCTTTATTAGACTATATCGATCTTTTCTTTTACGGAAGGGGCGGATGGTGCCCATATAGGTGCAGCATATTCAAGAATGAGCCTTACACTTGAGGTGTATGTATTCAGAAGAGTTTTGGGTTGCAATCCCCAAGATATACCACAAAGTCTCTTTAAAATCTTAAGTCTTTTTAAGGCTTTATTCGAAGTTTGTTCAAGGTAGTTGGAGAATCTCAACTCTGGGTCGAAAGTGACACTGAGGTACTTAACATGATGTTTCATTGTTGCTGATTATTCTGTCACGATGAAGAATAGCGTGTAAGTAAGAAAATGGAAGAAGAAATAATCAAATTATTATGTCTACTTTCATTTTTTAAAGAGATTAGATAAGATTCTTCTTCTTTCATCCCTAGATGATATCTAGTTGAGGCTGTCCTCAAAATCAATATACCAGTTTGGATTTATAGCTTGTTCCATAATGACTCTCCATTATTTTCGGTGCGTAGCGCTTGCCCTCGCTAGTATCATATTCAACCATTGCTACTCCAAGTTTTCTTATATTTTCTTGTGAAGCCTTGCTGAAGTCTTCCTGAGTACTTGCACCATATATTAAAAAGAAACTGCAGTATTTACGTTATTTATTTCCACAGGCACCATTTAAGTTATGCAAATGTAGCCGCTACATGAATAATTCTGGAATATGTATCTGCAGAGGACGTAACTTTCTCTTCTTGCACCAGCGATCTGACGTACTTGAATACCTGCATCTACTCCAGTTGGACTCCATAGAGATGAACAATAACTAGTAACTCATGTGATATGAGCATTGTAGTCTTCTCTGTGCCAATTTTTAGGCTATATGCGACAGCGGTTCGGGTGATTTCTTAAAGAATATAAATACCTTCTGAATCATCTTTTGTTATCACGTTGTTATCTTAGGTAAACTTGCAAGTGGTAAGCTTGCGTTACGCAAACTACATCTTTTCATAATTTAGGATTTAATTTGTACTCAGCATACATTTCGTTATGTCAGTAAATACAGTGCTACTAATCGATTATACAACTACAAGTTACTTTGTCCCTTTTCGTAATTTTTTGTTAAAAAACAGTGATTTCCTCGATTTCCTTATTTTATTGTATTAATATTTACACATAATACTATCTCAGTAACAGTACGACTTACATTTAAAAAAAAATCAATATTTAAACAGTTTTATAAACATTCAAATTCAAAAATTACACAGTACAAGAACTATATTAATATTTATATTATTATACAAGCGTGTAAACAACAAAAAGAATTACTAACTTTTGCGATAAAATACTAAATAGAGAAAATATTGCAATATATAAAATAATATGAAAGAAGAAATGAAAGTAGTAGTGTATATATTGAACGTGTACTACTCGTACATTTCCCAGAAACGGTAAACACCGTCTAGTGGGATGCATGTTCTTTAACCGTAAGCCTGTGCTGCTCCAATCTCATTCACGTGGTCCCTTTGCACAGAGGTATTGAGGATATTATCTCCTTAAGCTTGCCTGAGCTCTCCTGAGATTACATTCTTGATAACATCTATAAAACGCCGCTTAGCAGATATCCCAAAGGAAATTTTTCTTGAATTTCTTTTTAATTATGTACCTGATTTTGTTAGGTACACAACAGGTATTGCGGAAATTGTATTTATGGATCAAGATATACAAGTAGTAAACACCACTTGTGTGACTAGGTGTTTCACCTGTTATGTAGAACTAAAATAAAATATATCCATCCGAATTATGTTTAGAAAAAAGGCAAAGATAGAAGTATTAATGGAGAATTTTTGAAATGTGTAGATAAGAAATAATGGCGTTTCTCTTTAAGTGTAACGAGGTAATTTGGGCACTAGTGAATGGAATTTAATTAAACATGTGCATACGTCATATAAATAGAAAGTTATGTTGATGTGGTTCGACAAATGAGGTGGTATCGACAATGTGGTATCAACAAATGAATTTAGTACTCGGCGCGAGTATATATGATAAATCATTAATGGTCAGATTCTATTTTATCGTTATTTAAGTGGTAAAAATGTTTATGTCATTTAATAAAAATAATATTTAGTTAGGGAAAAATGAGTATACACTTTAAAAAATCAGAATATGATTTGGTAACAAACGAAAAAAATGTTAACGCTATTTTATAAAAATTATATTTACGCAGGGGAAAACAAGTGTAAACTTCAAGAATTCAGAATATGATCTGATAATAAATGTAACAATGTTGACGCCGTTTGATAATAATATTTGGGAAGGAGAAATTGAATGCATACTCCAAGAATTCAGAATACCATCTGGTAACAAATGAAACAATAATATTTGGGAAGGAGAAATTGAATGTATACTCCAAGAATTCAGAATATGATGTAGTAATAAATGAAACAATTAACTTGAATGTTTTTTAATAGTTAACTCTAAGAAAATTCTATAGGAATTCTAAAGAGAGCATAATTTACTCGATTATTTTATTTAATTTTATTTATCGTGTGAAATATTTATCGAAACAGTGTTATCTTCAAATTTTATGTAAAATAACTCCGGAAATATTTATTGAAAAAGACTACAAACATTTTATCATAAATTGTTTTAGGTAAAACAATTTAAACTTTAAATTTTTTATGATGTTAAACCGTATTATCCCGTACATATTTCAATAGTGCAGTTAAAAAAAAAACAATTGGACATTTTATAAAGATGTTCTGTGAAATTTCCATATGATAAAGCAATTTTCTTTAATTTTTGTATCGTGTGGGATATCAACCGAAAGAAAAAAGTATAAGGCTTACAAAACTGCATTTTTTTCAGAATTTTATATAAAGTAACTATAAGTTCACCTTGAGTCAACCGGAAAACCATAGCAGTGATTCTAAAAAGAGTTTATGAAAAATTCGCTGTGGAATTTAAGTTAGGCAATATGTTTCCACATGAAAAACAATATTAATATTTATAGATAGTCTAATAAAAATAATAAATAAACTTAAATGCGTTTATGTACTCAAATATGTGCAAAAGTGTAAATTCCTGAGTGTGCTTTTGGTTGGTTGAAGTTTATCATGTATTCAGCAAATATGATAGAAGATAGAATTAAAATACCATTTCAAACCTATAATGCATTTTTATGCAGGTTGCATACACATGTTAAAATGACATCAAACCACTACTGTCAAAACGACGTATATTTCAATCTAATTAAAATTCACTTCATTTACTGGTCTTCTTTATATCGTGAAATCCAAATCTAAGGTGTTTAGTTTAACATAGCCATACTTATATTGTCACACATATTAATGTTAATGTGGCGGTATTCAACCTTGATAATGCTTCACCAAGTTAGGTCACGGTGTGGCTAAAACTTTGGCTCTTTCCCAAATGCACCGCGTTTACTTCTTAAAATTTGGCTAAGAGTCAAATATCAAGTAAGTAATTTGGTTACATGCGCTGATTCTGGGTCTCAATATCATAATAGTCGGTTCCTTTATGAGTCTATCCTTGAAAATAACTCTTAGACTCTTGGAGTATAGTAAGCTTATTTTTATTGTACCAGTCAATAATTTTGGTGATAGAGTTTGCCCCTATTATTGTCGATTTCTTTTTAACCCGTTTTTTTCAGGATCAGTTTGGCCAAAGCTTCCAGATTTAAGGAAACGGAATCGTGCGTAGACAACCTTTACAGATGTTTAAGATTCCAGGCATTATAGCTTTTATTAAACTTAATTAGTCATTTTTAATATTAACAGTATCTGGGATTCATATCAATTGTTTTAACAGTATTATCTGATTCCAACTGATGACACTCTGGATCAGAGCAAAAAAATATGCAAAAATGGTAGGTTTTTGCTCCTTGGTGATATCTAGGTCTCCTGGAAAAGGGTAATCAGGTTTTCCTTTACGCGCTACAACCTTCAGCAAATTTCGCCAGACTTGCGAGCACCGTGTATATATTTACAAGAAACAATTCAAGCCAATTTGATACCCTAACTTAATACCTATTTGGTAAATAAAGTCACTTCTTAACTTCATATCAGTAAAGATAATAAACACTAGCTTATCAAATTTATTACATGCGTCGATTCTGTGTCTCAATATTTTGATTTGAATATAACTTATTAACTTCCAGAGATATAGACAATGAAAGTTGCAAATTTTGACCCTGACTGACTTGCTGCTCATTATAACCTCTTGCTACTTCTAATTAACCTAGAAATTTAAAAGTTAGCATGTAACTGGGGTTTCACATATATATGAAAGAAAAAGTCAGAATATGGTCAAGGCTAAGTTAGATTCTTTGTCAAGTTAGTAGTATAATTAATAGTCCAGTGGTAGTTTAACTGTGTGTTTTGAGTAGGAAGCGATTTCATTCCCGGAATGATTAGGAACCATTTCATTGGGAGTATAAAATTCCTCTATTCTATATCTATTCCCTCTCTTTAGTCCCATTTTTTACGAAATGGGTGTGTATAGTGTTCTCTTTTATATCTCGATAATCATAAGTTCGGGAAATCTTTTACTGAAAAGTTTTTTGCAGGAAATTAAATTATCTACAATCGTTGGTAATTTTTTCATATAAGATTATTAAATAAAATTTTAATAGCCAAAATAAGTAAAACATTTGCGTTAAAAACTTTTAAGACGTTATAAAGTCTTTATTCCGAACTATGTGAAAGAAATACATGAGCGCTTTTTTGTAAAATATTTCATTGCAAAAATTTTAACATACTTAATTCTTCAATTATCTGTATTTTTATTAATTTTCAAAGAGGGAAAAAATAAAGATTTTGCACAATTGTGGTAAAAAATCTGGGTAAATTTATCTTAATTATTTTAATATTTCAAATTTATGGTTGGAGATGTAGAATCAAGTTTTCGGGATGCCAATTTTTTCTCTAAAACACTAAATGTATTTTTTTTTATCTTAGACACGCGTATACGTGATATATAATTTTGATGGTTTTGACTTGTCATCAAGATCTTCTGTCATCATCATCTGATTATCATCAAGAAGACTTGTCATAAGATTTTGCTTATAATTTTGTATTTTTGAAGGCATTTTAGGCGACAAAACTTTATGTCTGTTATAGATTGGTTAGGACATATTTAGTTATTTCTCAACTATCAGAAAAAATCGTGAATCCATTTTGTTCCTGCAGTATGTTTTATTTGATTTTAAAAACTTGCTGAGTATAAATATACAAGTTATGTTTAAATAATAAAAACATTTAAGGGTACTTTTTAAATTACGGTTTTATTCTAAGTGAATATAAAGAGACTACTTTGAACTTGAGGATTATGTTGATGTCAAATTATCTAACAGCTAACACGATGATCCACAAAGAAATTGTCACGTTTTCCATTTACGTTTTTGACGGAATTATCTAGTTCACTTTTATGCCATCTGAAAAGTCTACTTTAATATTTACTTTGGTGTGATGTGCCTCTTATTGTGCATAGAGTCACTCCCATTTTCCTAACTCTTCGTAGAGATTTCAAGTTCCGAGCAAACATTACTGGGCTATAAAACCAATACCGGTTTTTCATTTACGCACGTACTGCTACAAGAACACATGAGTGATAAATTATACTCAACCATCTCTTCCAGGCAGATAAGCTGATCACGTGTAGGCGGGCTACACCCACTGAAAATATATGTTCCGCTTCAGTCACCATGGTGAAGTATTGTGATAAATGTGAATTGACTGGTCCGGATTTAGCACGTTTTTCTTTGTTCAAATAATAACAAAGTCCTTCAACGTTCAAAAGAAGCTCTGCCTGAATATTAGAATATATTTTCGTTGTGGAATGAAAAGAGATTTCCTCGAAACAGCTCTTCAGATTGAAATTTTCTAACAATTGAATCAGTGATATAACGGACAACTTATAATGTGGCGTCAATATTTTTATGGTATAAATTGTTCTTCTGAAAATCTGTATTTTTGAGAGATGAAGGTGTAAGAAGTTTAAAAACCATTTACGAGTAAGAATAAAACATTGAGGTGTATTAATTTTTTTATAGGATTCATAGTAATTCTATTCAAGTATTTTATAATATTAATGATTATTTTTTACTATCTACATATATTTATAGCTTTAAAAGAAAGGAAAAATATTCTTTTAAGACCCATTGAATATTAAAATGAAACCTATTTGTCGTTGTTAAGTCGAAAAAATTAATCATATATACTTTTCAGCTTTTAAAGTGGGAAAATTAGGTGTCACTTTCTCTCTCTCTTTAGTGAGAGAGGAAATGACACCTAATTTTTCCACATTGTCAAGTATATAATATGAAAAGTGAAAAATTTTTAAAAATTCTAACTTTTTTAAAAAAGATTTTTCCTCATGCGTACTCACATACACATTAAAATTTTATTTTTTTCTTATCTATTTATTTATTTATATAATGTATAGAATTAATACATATGGCGGACTTATTGCTACAGAAGCAATCTCTTACAGCCAACCAGAATACCGATGGACGAGCGGCCAGGAATCGAACCCGGACCTCCGCGGTGTGCTGTTCCGTCAAAGACTTGCATTGTCAAAGATGTGCCTTGTGATCAATCTAACACACCATGGCTATGACTTTTCTTCACTTGCTTACACTAGATCCTCCTCCAAAATGTTATTTCCCATATTTTAATTCTGCCTTGGGATATAATTTTACATAATCCGTGCAAATTTTAGCCTATCTCTAAGAATAGAAGAATGTACATGAAAGCATAACGGAGAATGCAAGGGAAGGATTATGGCACTATGCATTGCTGTGTACCATGTCTAGGAGGGACACAGTCTAAAGGTAGATAGATTAATATCAATAGTTCATCATGTATTGTTATGAAAAAAAATCAGAAAAATTGGTTCTGAAATATACGAAGGAAAACGACCGTTAAACATTTTCGTTGTGCTTTGTAAATTTTCTTAGGAATCTTTTAACAATCCATGTCATGTTTAAATGAACTTAAACCACAAGATCCCAATTTGGAAATTGTTTCTAATTATATGCATTATAACTGAAGAATTACAATACGATTACAATATCTTTTTAAAAATCCTCGACTTACTTTACCTCAAAACATGAAACTTTTAAATAAGCAAATTGTAAATAATAAGAAAATTCAGGAATATAGATAATAAGAGAATTTCTCCTGCGAAGAGTCACCACTTTTAAGAAGAGATCTCTCAAATTATTTTTCATGACACTTGCGCAGTTTAATAAATGTATACTGAATCCATTTGTAACATGTAATCGGTCTTTTAGAAATGTTGCGCTGTGTTTTTATAGTTATAATCGTATATCTTAAAACGAATGGTAGAATATTTTCGAATTTATAAAGAAACTAGCTGTACCTTTAGAAAATGTTGTTGTGTTAACTTTATGAGCAATAGACGGCATCTATTATAATAATTATAAATATAAATTTTATTTTGTCACGTCAAAATTTTAGCTACGCTCGATTGCGATTGTATACGATATTAACTTCAGCTGATCCTTATATTCTTCTAAAACTCTATCCACATTGGTTCTGTAGGTTTTACGTGAGGTGTTCACAAACAAACCCACAAACGGACAAAAATGATTTTTTGTGTTGTATTAATTCTGTTATGCTCTCCTAGATAAATTTTTCGTGAATACCTTTAATACATAGACAGACAAATTCTGCAGTTATATTATATGCATAGATAATCGTGTAAAAATTGTAGGACAAATATTGGATCTATTTATGGAGAAAATCACGTTTTCAGGTTTTTAGGATTCCATACTTCAAAAGAAAAAAACGCAGCCCTTATAAGACCACTCAGGTGTCTGTTGGTTTGTCCGTAATAGCAATTTTTCACAGAAATTGCTAGATAGAAACTTGAAATTTGCATATATATATATATATATATATATACACATATACATATATATTTATATATATATATATATATATATATATATATATATATATATAATAATAAAATATATTAACAAAATCTAAACTCTAAAGTAGCTATGAATAAAAATTCGAGAAGTGTTTAATTAAATATTCGAAATAACTTTTTTAATTCAATATTTAGCATAGGATTTAGTTTGAAAGAGCTAGTCACGAGAGTCCCAGAAATATATTTTTTTAGAAAATTGTTTCCCAATTTTTATTTAATTACGTATTTCATAATATTGACCACTTAAAGTACTTATAGATCTCATGTAGCGAGGTTCAGTAAATTTCGACAATATGTAAATGTATATTTCGGATTTGATTTAAATGAAATGTACTCATATTTCATACTTTTCGAGAAAGGGAACCTTGTATTTGCAATTCAAATGGTGTAAATTTGTGAATACATGGACAAAAGCATGGCGGACTGCAGTGAGTGGTGGATTCTCTCTAAATTGGGGAGAAGTTTGTTAAATGTTTTGGTATATATTGGAATAAGTACTTTTTTTATTTAAAAGTTATATGGCTATGGTAGAATGTGAATGATATCGTGTGGGCTTGGCAATTTAATATGACGCTGTATATTTTGAATGAGAGGAATTATATTATGATCAATCACTTTTACTCTGACTTTAGTTTGAAAAAAATAAAGTTAAATCAAAATTAAGTGGAAGCTTTAAGAATTTTGAATATTATCTTACTGAACAAATAAAGTGAAGTTACATAAACTATGCAAGTGAACGGTAAGGCTTTACTGCTCTTAATAAGATGGAGATGTACCCTCGAGGTCAGTCACCTCGATGACGTATTGCGACAGCCATCGACGGACGCAGACATGCCAAACATCGTCGATGGCTTAGCTGGAGATATTGGATTGAATCACATTTATCTCCGTCCAGGCAATAACAGTAACTTTCGCCCGTCGAAGAAAGTTCAATCGGAATATTGAGAAATATTTTCATTGTGAGATAAAGGAAAATATTCTTTGAGGAATTTTTTTGTTAAACTTTTCCATGAGTTTTATGTTATCTTATATATGACAAAAAGGTTTCGAGATATTTGGTTTATGGAGCAAGAAATTTTAGTAATTTACGCTAGATATAAATTAATTCGCACCCGAATCATCGAAATAACGAAATCTACTTATTTCTATAATATTACATCCTTTTCTGAAAGTGATTTAAGATTTGGGTGATTCAGGATGATCATAATTTGTTTCAATGTGGTGTAAGGAAATACCAGCTGCTGCCCAAGAATCTGCTCGCGTGATATCAGGAAAATGAAAAAAATTTCAAAGAAAGTTTGTCCAGGCCCGTCATGTAGTTACGTGATTTTATTTTGAAAGTAATTTGCCACAGCCCATTTTTAAAATTTGTCGTGATGCTGTTCGGCATATTGCGCGATTTATGCAGCGGTGGTCTGGCTAAAAATACCGTGCAGTAGTTAGCTGGCAAATTCAACATATTAAATGGATAATGTTCCACCACTTTTGAAGATCACATTAATAGCAGCGCATGCGCTTTTTCGTACGCGGTCATAATTATTCATACATTATGTTCATTAATCTCGTCCTGTAAGTGATACCATGATTATAAATAGCATTGTTTAATTTAAGAGTATGTTAACTCCACAATATATATATATATATATATATATATATATATATATATATATATATATATACATATATATATACATATGTATGATACCTTTTTTTCTTTTGAGGTGCAAAACTTAAAAACAGAAAATATATCGTTAAAAGAAAAACAGATCTAAGTAGGAAACCAATATTAAAATTCAGACTATATATTTTGAAATATCTCTAATTTTCCAATATTTGATATGAATATCAAGAAGAGAAATTATTTTGTCGCCGTTCAAAATATTTTCTTTTTGCCATATGAAATATATTAAAGTTTAACTGAATACCCAAAAATTAAATTCTAAATGGCCTTGAGATTTTTCCGATAGACTGGTTACATTATTAAAAAACTAAACTTTATGTAAATAAATTAATTGACACTGCATTCACAATATAGAAATTTTACTTCAAACATGGCTTTTACTTAAACTATTTTTCAAAAGTCAGCCAATCGGTGTTTTCTATAAAAAAATTGAAGACATGAATGAAGTTTTATCGACCTTCATGAACCAAATAGTAATATCATTGAATAATCTTTGACCGACAGTACTTGTAAAGTTACAACAATAAAAAACGTATGACAAAATTGACTGTTTTTGATTCCAGAGTTAATATAATTATGGGGGTAAATCGTAAGTAAAATTAAAATTAAATAAGAACAAGAAACTAAATTGTTTTTCTCATTTCAAACTTGTTGAAACGCTCAAACTTTGCTAAGCTGATTTGCTTTATAAAACTTATAACGATGCTGATATATCACATATGAGCAACTCTTGCTAACTTAGTCTGATGTTTTAATAAAACTAGTCTCATAAATCACTTGAAATGGTCTTTAAATTGGAGCAAACTTTATTCACGCCAAAAAACAATTACGCTATGCCAACACGAGCTAAAACAAATAAAACGACTGTCAAATTCGAATTCTCAGGTCACGGGTCTGATTCATAATTAAATATTTTAAGTACGCGTATAAAACGACTGTCAAATTCGAATTTTCAGGTCACGGGTCTGATTCATAATTAAATATTTTAAGTACGCGTATAAAACGTCTGTCAAATTCGAATTCTCAGGTCACGGGTCTGATTCATAATTAAATATTTTAAGTACGCGTATAAAACGACTGTCAAATTCGAATTCTCAGGTCACGGGTCTGATTCATAATTAAATATTTTAAGTACGCGTATAAAACGACTGTCAAATTCGAATTCTCAGGTCACGGGTCTGATTCATAATTAAATATTTTAAGTACGCGTATAAAACGACTGTCAAATTCGAATTTTCAGGTCACGGGTCTGATTCATAATTAAATATTTTAAGTACGCGTATTAAACGACTGTCAAATTCGAATTCTCAGGTCACGGGTCTGATTCATAATTAAATATTTTAAGTACGCGTATAAAACGTCTGTCAAATTCGAATTCTCAGGTCACGGGTCTGATTCATAATTAAATATTTTAAGTACGCATATAAAACGTCTGTCAAATTCGAATTCTCAGGTCACGGGTCTGATTCATAATTAAATATTTTAAGTACGCGTATAAAACGACTGTCAAATTCGAATTCTCAGGTCACGGGTCTGATTCATAATTAAATATTTTAAGTACGCGTATAAAACGACTGTCAAATTCGAATTCTTAGATAACGGGTCCGATTTATAATAAAATCTTTTAAGTTCACGTAGAGGTCATACGTGAAGGTCATATGAGAGTTTCTTACACACGAGGTAATATATGCACATATATTTTAAGGTCTAGTACTTTTTTTCGTAATTTACGATTATAATATTATGCCTGTGAAATACGTATGTAGTGAACTGCATACTTACGTAGTGATAAATATTATTACCCATTTTAAATAGTTTAATTTAATGCTATGTAGCTTCAAATGTTTAAACATTCATATATATTTCATGCTCGTAATCATATTAGCTTCATTGCAGTTATTGCAATGAAGCTGAGAACTGGATCAAGGAATTTTGAATATATTTAGCGTTAATTTTGTCGTAAATTCATTATTCACAATTAAATGAAACTACGTGATGTAGTATTATTTTTTAAGGTTTTTGCTTACATCCCACCTGAAGATGTTGTAATACAATGAAACCTAAGTCGTGGTAAAGAACTTAAAGAAAGTAGAAATAATACTACATCACATAGTTTCATTTAATTGTGGATCAAGGAACATGGGTTTAATAACCTTTTACAAATTTCGTATTTCTTTGAAGTAAGTCCACAGCCTAAACAACCTGACGCTACATTAAACCACAGTATTAGAGCGCTTTACTCAGTCACCACAGGAAAAGCATACGCCGAGACGAAAGCATGGAATAGACGAGGACGAAATGAAAAGTTCCAGTACATTACTAGACGCGTTCCGTGTGACAGGATTATGGAGCGGAAACGGTGGTCGGCGCACGCTCATCCGCCCGTGACAGCCTTTACGGAACCAGCCGGCGTTTTCCGGCAGAGACTGCTTCCGGGTGAGGTAGAATGCTATTAATGGACAGAGCGTTGCGAAAGCGTTTTAAAAGCGATGCAGTAATCATTACCAGATTATGAATGAAGGAAGCTTTCTTACGTTTGTAGATGGACTAGATAAACATGAAAATGCGTCAGTGAATTTTCTTTATTCGTCGAATTTTAACTCGTCAAAAATTAGAATAGGCAAGAAACGAATCATACCTTCGTGCGCTTTATTTACATTTTTGAAATATTAATTGTTTACCATTAATTTATTAGCAACATTTTCAACACTTTACTCATTTATTCGTATTTTATACGATCCAGTCTTCTGGCGTAAAGCACTTCCAACAAATAATCGACAATAATTGTCAGCGATATAAATACTAAAACTTTTTGTAGATTTCTTTCAAATATTATTTTTACGTTACTTTAGTTTAAATCACATTTAGTTTAAATAAAATATAATTCTGTGATTCAATTTTCCAACGGGAAACGAGCAGATATAACAGACAACCTTATCAATTACCATTGTAAAATATATGTAATGGTTTAAACGTTTACCTCAAACATGCACCCGGTATACTTCTAACTTTTAAAAAAAAACTTGAAACTAAGTTATTAGCTACTAAAGTCATTGTTGCTTATTACCCATGTTTTGAAACTGTGCTATATGTCGATCTGGAAACCATAAGCTACACGATTATAAAAAAGTACATGTTAAACGGATGAGCCGTATCTGTGTCAAATTCTACAAACAAATAAACAAACGAAACATTTTCTTTCTATAAAATTAGTAAGATAATAACAATTATTGACAGATGCATGAGAATATTGTCAATATGCAAGTAGTTTATTTTATAGAAATATGGTAAAAACATCGACTTATTTATATTTTTTATTTAGTAGCGATCAATGCGTTTCAGAATGGATGCCCGCCACAGAGTCCATTAATCAGCATCATAATTAATATTTTGATTGAATTATGATGACAGATTATAATAAATACGCTGAAAAACAACTTACAATCAATTTAAGTAGAAAGTAAATCATGAACTAGAAGACAATGTCGCGTGTGTTGTATATTTAGTTCACTTACTTATCGAGTTTCGGTCCACTGACCCAGGTATTCAGTTTTCCTGATATTCCAAGATGATACTTGTTATATAAATTGTTTAGATTAAAATTTACAGGATACGACCAAGAGTAGTATTCATAACGCGGAAAGTTATACAAATGCCAGCAAAGCAGTGGGTCTGAGCTAATATTAACACTACGCTCTCCTGTGAAACCACGTTAGTATCACGGAGACTAACACTTGTGACATAATAAAATAATCAAGTATCTCACGTTTATTTATATACGTATACACTTTGAAAATTCCGCAAAAATACTATTCAGGTTTTCATGTTTTGTACTCTCCCGAAAATTTCCCATGAAAGCGAAAGGCTCTACGTGAAACCTACCTCGGCCAGACAAATATATATTTGTCACATGCATAGTTATGAAACCGTTAAAAATACTCGTAATTTTACAAACTCGCTGATCGTTATGTTGGTAAAAAATATTTAATACCCCACGGGCAACACGAGACCTGAATAGTGCTTGAGAGCTGCCACCCCTCAACCCCGGGAATTTTATCCACAAACATTTGCGACATTCAGGCATTTAAATTGCTAATGCGTTCTCTCGACTCCTCCGGAAATGATGTGACGTGCACATATTCTATTTAATTTCAACACAGTGCGTGGAATTTTGACGTATTTTTGAGTGTGGCTTGTGGCGTATTAGGCTTTATTTTTGTATTAGACATGGACGAGAATCTGTTTTTAATTTGTAAAACGATACGCTAATTTAATTTCTTATCTTTCTTTTTTTTAAAACAATATGCTAATTTACCTCTTATTTACCTTTTTTATTATCATATGTTGGTAATAAATTATATAGGTTGTAATAAATTATATATTCAGTGTATTAGACATGGCCGGTAATCTGTTTTTAATTTGTGTCCATGTGTTAAGTTCATGATAAGACAATACGCTAATTTACCTCTTATTTACCTTTTTTTTATTATCATATGTTGGTAATAAATTATATATCAATAGGCATTGTACAAGTAAATAATATTCTGTCAATATTACGGAAACATTATTCTCTGTCAACTAGGGACAATCAGAAATTAGTATTCTTTATTTTTAAAATGTAGTATTCTTAACAATTTAGTTAGTTGTTATCTGCTAATTTTTTATTAGTATTTTTACAATTTAGTATTCTTAACAATTTAGTTAGTTGTTATCTGCTAATTTTTTATTAGTATTTTTACAATTTAGTATTCTTAACAATTTAATTACTTGTTATCTGCTTTTGTTAAATGCAGAGCTGTTCGGTTCAATTTTTTAACGTAAAAATGCATCTAACCATGGAACTACGAACATCATTCTAATGGAGAGACCGAAACGACATTTACGGTGAGCAGTGAAAGTGATACTTTTTATCACTTCTCATACGAAATACAAATAATTCTTATCACATTTTTTGTCTTATTCACACAATAATCAGTAGGAAGATACAGAGCGAAACAGATGATTATCTTTTCAGTTCTCTTTTAATTCTATATTGAACTATTACCGATATTAAACTAATTTAATTGATTGAATTTATGTTACAAATGGAACAAAGTAATTTTATTTTTGTAACATGCTTATCTGTTTTCTTAAAACGTCAAAATATTTCAAAAAGCGTTTTGGGATTCTATACCTCACAAAGGTAATTACTTATCTCGTAAAAAGACAGAAATATAATACTGCCTAAATCGCTTTAAATATTTAGAAATGAAATAATACCTAGTTTTAGCAACAGAACTTGAAAATATACTTAAAACAATCCTTTACAGAAATCTGTCCATCATTGAAATAATATCAAGTTTCAGATTACTTTAGTCTTTAATAAATATACATTTTAAAAATTCGACAAGAAACATTCTTAATTTCAGTACGAAATCTGTAAACCAAGCAGTATTAAGAAAACAAATATTTTGCTTTTAAAACGACTACATTCCACTTTTTACGTTTGTTTTAATATACATTTGAATTATTTTTATTAACGATACTAATGATTCGCGTTTTTTTTTTACTTTTGCATAGTTGTAGGTTATTTCGCTTTATCTTTGAATTATATTTCGTAAAGTTGATTCTTTGGGTAAAATTTCTAAATATTGTAATCCTTGAGTAATATTGAGTTTCTTAAGTCAAATATCTTAAAATTGAATGTTTTGATCCAAATTTCATAATATTGAAATAGGCAACATACGAAGATTACCACTTCCGAATAATTTAATTTGTCTGGGGATCTGTTATTCAATTGAATTTGTCGAAGAAACGCAATTGTACTCCAATTGCACGATTAAATTAATTTCATTTGGCTTATATTCGTACCATAAAAATTTATTAATCAAACGTAATGGAATTAAATTAAATTGAATTTCCATCATCAGCGACACAATTTAATAACGTTAAGTGCAGCCAACGCGACCCTCTGCAGTGTACATCGAGCTATACCGGTTAGGTAAATTATTATATCGATCAAAATGGCATTATTCCAGTTATTACTAGCTCAAAATGCATTTATTCGTTCGAGTGAGCTTATAGTATTTAGTTAAGTTTTTTTTAAATTAAATTTAAAATTTTAATTTAGGATAGTTTAAATAAAAGGGCTGGTGTGGTATAACATCAAATGGCGTTACAAAAGTTAAGCTTATACTATAATTTAAGCTTTTACATAAATTAATTTTAGTCAAATTTCATAATATTGATGATCTCAGGAAAAATAATATCGACTCAGTATTTTAAGGACGTTTGAGCAAATAGTTACATTTGAATGTGAAAAAATGTACTATTGATGCCTAATTACAAGGTAAATGGAAGGACCCTCAAAAGAGACCACGGTCTGGTTGGCCATGCCGCCGGAAAGCGAGACTCGTAGTACAAAACGCTCATAGAATAGAGATGGTTTAATTTGACTTTTATTATCTAGTAATAATAAAAACGAACTTGTTAATTAAAATAAAATGATCGATAAAAATTGCCATTTTATGAGAAAATTTAGTTATTTTTCTATGTATATATATATATATGTATATATATATAATATATATATATTTATATATACATATATATATATATATATATACATATATATATATATATAAATATACATATATTAATACTATATTATTTATTTAAATAGGTATCCCATTATGGTAATTTCTTTAATTTTAAAACTATACATGAAAAAATATGCTCTAATAAACAGACGGATGGACGGACGAATAAACAGCGAGTGCGTGTAAAACTCGCAGTACAAGGATTCTGTACACATTTAGCCACTTATAAATATTTATGTGTGCATAGTGTTTCTATTAAACTATTTATCAATATTAATTTTTTGCACAAAAATAAATATACATTTTAGAACATAAAAAACATTTTTACAGTTGATTTAAGTCACATGTATGCAGTTTCTATGAACATTTTACGAAATATGTGTATAATAAGCAGCAATCAATTTTTCTTTTACTCATTACGTTATTTAGCTTTTTCAGATTTAAAACACAACGGAAACTGCACGTTCATTATTTCTCGAAATTTCTAAATTTACCCGAAGCAGATGAAAATAATACGGCTTAAATGTTGAAATAATGTATTTATTAGCGTCGGTATTAAACGTCAGTTTTAATGTTTGAAGAAAAAAAAGAAAATAAATTTAGTTTATGGTAAAATATATGAGATCATAAAAGCGAGTGTAACAATTACGGGGCAAATGAAATAAAATTACTGCAATTTCATTTGACTTTTGGTTGCAGCTACAAATAAGCCCAATAACCATTGTCATTTACATCACTAGAAAATAAGCCCAATAACCATTGTCATTTACATCACTAAAATACTAAATAAGAAATGTTACCTATATTGTTATGCCCTGTACAGTGCTTACCAACCTCAGTTCATGGAGCAGTCAAAATCTTCGTATCTATTTTAACTTATATCTTTGATAGTAGTAAAGGACAGATTAATAATAAACCCTTTGCAGCTCATTGACCTTAATAAAGTTGGAATTTGAGTATTTAGGTGTCTCAACTTTTTGGTTATCGGCAAACCAGCGACAGCGGCGGGTGGTAATCGAAACATCTGGAACATTATTTTAAAACATAGATCACTTTTCATTCTGTGTTTTATTTAAAATATAAATTTTAAAACAATCACAATCTGAAATGCACTGCGATCACAGCTTGCGCGTGTGTTTTTTTCTTCTCGCATCTTTGATTGAATATTATGTGACGTTGATATATGTAATTTGTAGCATCAGTATTCCTGACTAGCATTGTAAAAATAGTCTCACATTGGTCTCACATTGGGTGGGTTGGTCGATTGTTATTCGTTATTAGTTTACGAGAACCTACTTAGCTATGATGATTTCCCTTTTAGTTTCGTTACATTTATACTAGTATTGAGAATTTCCAGATATTCAAAAGTAAAAAAAGAAGTAAATGTAATCAATTTCATTTAACTCTGGTATTTCAATCTCTTATGCATTCAAATTTCGTTCTAGGTAAGGCTTTCCTAAATAAATCTTGTCTCTACATAGATGATTCAATTCTATAGCGTTTTCAGGTAATTTTTCTGTAACAAATTTATATTTTATGGCTATTTGTTTAGCTTTTGAGAAACTCACTATTTCTTAGGTCACACAGTAACTGTTTCTCGCGTTTGCGCTGAACCTGTCTGTTTATTTCTTGGTCTCAGAATCATGTTGAAAGATGTCGTACCCATCATTCTCATATTTGGTGATTATGAACTCTTGCATGATGAGGACTTGTTCCCAGATGTATATTTGTTATCAGAATCGCAGTATATAGCTATACCTTCGACTAATGTATTTTGGGAGCTTTCCGAAGCGAAAGATGTACTTGACTCGCACTTTGACTCCGCGAGATTTACTGAAACTTGATTTATTTTAAGGGAATACTAATTTTTCCAAGAATACCGTCTCGTCTTTTTATTATAGTTCTTGAATTGGGTATTATGAATCTATCTAATGAATAATCTATCCCATTTTGGTTTTTACAATATCCGATAAAAATGACCTTCCTTGCACTGTGATCTCATTTCTTTACCTTTTCTTTTGGGAGATGAATCATAGCTTCACACATCAATGCTCCAAGATGACTAATGTTTGGTTTTTTTCCTCACCACGTCTCTTCTGGAGTTCTTTTTACCAGTGTTCGTGTTAAAGTTCGATTAGTAAAATAGGTGGCCGTATGCACTCTGTGCATACTGCGATGTAGCCCGTTACAGCTCTGGGAAATTAGCATCGAACAGCAAGCATTTTTATTTTTCAACCAGTATTCGGTTCATTCGTTTTGCTACTCTGTTTTGTTCGGATGTGTACTGGTGGTAATTTTTTGCGTGATCCCAGCCTTTTTTATGAACTCAGAAAATTCTTCATTTGTGTATATATGTGCTCGTAGTCTATGTGAATACATTTAATAATGCTATTAAATTGAGTTTCAACTCGGTTTTAAATTCTTTGAAATTTTATATTATCTCGCTTCAACAAGTGATGTAGTTTCCATCAGACTACAAACATTCGAGTGCACTAAGTCCAACACTTGTGTTTTATAAACCTTTACATTTAAGAGGCAATCGGATTAGTTCGTCTTCTAGATATGTTACGCATACAAGTCCGTTATCCTTAATGGATAAATGCATACCGTCAGCATTTTCTACAATTTTTCTAGGTCGTTGCAATTTAGATAACCCAGATGCTGGTACCACAGAAAAATATCCGATTTCTTAACATCCAATATATACGCTACATTATTATATCCAGTATATTCAATCAGTACATATTGTTGATTAAAACTAGCAGTAGCTAACTTCATTACTTCTGTTTGTTATATGGCAACCTTTTTATTAAATATTACTTTACTACCTTGTTTAATGTCTTGGCTAAACAATATACACCTAACATGATTTTAGTTTACTGACATTCATCATTTCAGTCATCAAGGCTCACTTAATCAAAGCCTTTTACCGAAAGTGGGTTTTCATCTGCCACTTTTATCGTCTTAATAGGCAATGCCATACCTGCCACTGAGTTGCGGTGGCTATTCGTGCTCTCGTGAGAAAAACGGTTGGGTTTTAATGTACATAGAGGTACTATACCTATCTCGGTATCATTAGATGAGTCGGTGAAAGCAATAGAGTAAATTAAATCCTCGTTTTTTCAATTCTTCTTTCGTTTTTGATTGGATCTGATTTCTGTTCTTACGTAACGGAATCTGTTAAAGTTGAAGCACTGGAGTTATTTCTGAAGACGGTTTTTGTGTTTTTTCTCTCTTTGAAATACTAATAATAATAGGATTGTATGATTCTGGTGGACCATAGGATAGCATTGTTGCTAGTCACACATGGTCCATCGTAAACCCGATGTTTAGAAGTATATGTGCCGTGGTTAATATTCTGCTCACGTAGTATTCTGAAATTTTCACATTCTGGAAGAGTTGTATACATATATTTAAGCAAATCCACTCGGCGTTATATCCCGACATCGAGGAAAGTACAACCCAGACTTCTTTTTCAGGCCGAGTTTCTTGAATGTGAACGTGAAACAATGTGTCAATTGACAAAATTATTTTTGTACTTGCCGTTAAATCTTCTTTAGAATCAATTAATTCACTATTTTCGGCAAAGTTTCACAATTCTTCATGTTTAAGGTACATTTTCACGTCGAACTCCCACGTGGAATAATTATTGTGACTAGTCAACCTCTCAATTAAAAATAGTGAATTATTTGAAGATATTTATACCTTGCTTAGTTGGTGGTAGTTGGACAGTTTACAATTTCGTGAATTATATAATTATGGCAGCTTCTTTGGTTTTTAAATCTTGAACTATTTTGACGCTACGGCTATTGGGCCCATAACCTGTGACATCAATGTTGAGTTGGTGGAACCTGGTTTATGATTATTCTATAATCCTTGTAGTCTATAGTGGAAGGTATATAAACCGTAATACAGTCACTACATTTCCTTTCTCTGCTCGGTGACGCCGCAATTCTTGATGTCACCGAGTAGAGAAAGGAAATGTAGAGACGGTTTTACGGTCTATATACCTCCCACTATAGACTACAAAGATTATACAGGAAGTAGCGACATTACTATGGACTAAATATTTAAACGTTTGCATTTATAATATTCTATTTCAGGATAAAAAGTACTTCAGGATAAAAATCACTAATCCAACTGATTTCTGTAAAACTTAGAATACACATAGCTTGTACACTTACATAATACAAACTATGTGTATTCAAAGTTTTACAGAAATCGATTGGATTAGTCAGGCTTGAAAGGAAGACAAATAAATAATGTCATTTTTGCACGTATAAAATTACTAATTGGGTATTTGACTATTTTTTTTTTATTTCGTTAATTATAATTTCGAGGTACAAACTGATAAAGAGTGAAAATTTTTTTAATAATCTTAAAAATTTATCAAGTTATAAAAGTTTAAATTTAACCTTTAGATAAGGACGGCAATACTGTGTTGTGAGATCATTTTGAATATTGCACATTATATTCTACAAGAGGAAAAGAGACAGGGATATAACCAGCTCTATCCGTATCTTCAAATTTAGAAGCTTACAACTGGCTTATTTTTCAATAAATTTTTGAATTTTTTTTAAGATAAGGTTTTTAATTAACTTATATTTCACAATATTCAAAATTTAGAATGCGCCAATTACTGTATTAGGATAGTAGTAATGTTCCTATATCATCTCGTATTCAATATAAGTTTTTCCAATAAAATTTATAATATGAGATATCGACTTTAATTTACTTCATTTCCACACGAGAAGAGCGTTAAGTTAACGCGAAATTTGATTTATCGTTTTCTTACTAATAATAGCCTGGAGCTTTATCGTACCTGCGGGTGTATACTTCCTTTATTATCGACTAACGCGCCAGCCGCGAGTTTTGACAATAGATATAATTACAACTTGGATAATTTTACAAATAATCGACATTTAATATAGCTTTTTGAAATATTTATTATAATCCAAACTTGCATTTGGAAAATGAAATGCATCTCCGTCCATTGGTCTAAACGTACATACGAAAGTGCCCATTTCGCGTTTTTTTATTAATATTACTTAAATATCAAATATTTTTTTCGCATATTGATATATCTAAGTAACCCTATAAATTTACATTAGTTAGTTATAACTAATCAAACGTTATGTACCGTTTGTACGCATCACACACTATAGGTAGTACATACCAAAGGTTGCCATTTGTTGACCGATTTTAGTAATTATTTTCCATCAATTGGAACGCTTATAAGGTTACTAATTTTCATTTATTGACAAATAGATAATCAAATAATTTGACAAATAGATTAATTTTCGTAGACAATTTTCTACAGAAATTCCTTTTTTCATACTCGGAGACTTTTTTCGGCAGAATAAGCTAATCATCTTGCTCTTTTCTTGATTTTTTGCTCTCTGCTGGTTTTTTATTAGGTACATTACCAAAAAATGAAATACCTTATTAATTTTCACTTATTTATTGGTTATAAATAACTAATGTAAATTTATATGGCTACTTAGATATTCAATAAGCAAAAAAAATATTCAATATTTAAATAATGTTAATAAAAAATGCGGATTGTGCTTTTTTGGTATTACCAGAGATTATTTGAAAAAATATATAATTCCTAAGAAAAATAACCTTTCAAGGATCAAAAGGGATTAATTGATTGGGACTTAGTACGTTTTAATTTCTTTAGCAGTTTTAATAAAATAAACATCAATAATTCAAATTAGAGTCATTTTGTATCCTAGAGTAATGTTATATCTTTCTGAAACTTCTTATCTCATGTCTTCGTGTAAATAAATTTAAATATCGTCACGAAATTGCGTGACGAAAGCAACGAGGCCAAAGTGGGAATAATGCTCTAGTCTACAGTCGAGATTTATATAAATACCTTTCCAAGTGACGTCTTTTCTCTAAAACACTGCTTAGTGCGTAAACTAGAAAACTGTTTAGTGCGTAAACTTGTTTATTTTAAAATTATCAATGAAAAGAAAAATAATAAAAAACATTAAGAGTATAAGTCCCAAAAGTAACGTTATTAATCTTAATCTCAGTTGCTAATATTAAAATAAAAGTATTCAATCAAACAAATACATTCTTAAATTCAATCACATTAATTCATGTATTTTGTAACACACACATACACAAGAGCGCGCACGCGCACACACACACACACATATATATTCGATTGGCTAATAACTTTTTAACTCCGAGTTGCTGTCAATAACTTTTATTAAAAATTGTATATATTACACTAAATTATTATCTATTATTTATCGCCATCTAGTTGGCAGTGTTGATATGCCTTTCTTGTAAAATTCTTTTCATTCAAAAAACTGTGCGAAGTCGTTTTATAGATATTTTTAACGCCGAATTTTCTTCATGTAAATGGTTACTTAGGACCCTGAATAAATGGTAATTAGAGGGCGCAATGTCCGGCGAATATGGTAGATAAGTGAGTAGAATCCGGCCGAGCTCCTCTAATTTATCACGAGTATATTTTACCCCATGTAGTTTAGCATTATATGTGGAAAATAAACTCGATCCTGTTGACTACTCAATTTATTAGCTAATCGGTCCAATCGTTTAGATATCTGAATTAATTGTAATCCTCTGGAAACAACTCCCAACGAATAATGCTCTTGACATTCCACTAGCAGCTTAGCATCTCTTTTTGGCACTTATTTCAGCAGTAGGTATCCACACACCATATTTTGAAATTTTTCCCACTTCGTCAAAATGTGTTTTTATAGTATCATGACTGCAGTGTAGCTCATCTGCCAATTGACGAGTCGTCAGTCAAGGATCTTCCTCAATTAGGCGGCGTATTCGTTGAACGGCGTCGTGACCCAAACGAAATTCGTAAACTAATAGAATCCGTATTTTATATCGATTTAAATCCATTATCTTTTATGTAATTCACTTAAAGCTTCGGCGCAGACTGTGGCCTACTTATATACCCAACAGTAAAACCTCCTAAAAGTTTCGAGAATCTTTCTAAAAAAGTCCCGAAGTTGTGGTTAAAAACTTACGAATTGCTTAAAGAGGGGTCCATAATTAAATATTCTTGCTATAATGTACGTAAATAAGATAATATATTTGTCGGTATGTTCGTTATTTAACAAACCTAAAACCTCGCAAAAAGGGAATAATGTTATGTATTTCATCGATGTGTAGTGATTAATGAAGTAGTAATAATAAATATTAAAGTAGTTTACTATAGTTTGCCAAATTATCAAAATAGTAAAGTCTGCATATTTCTATAGGTCTTGATACTTCTAGTAAAAATAAATCAAGAAAAGAACAATAGTGCAGCCACTTATTTAATTTATAAAATAGCCTTTACGAGTTCGAGACATAATTTAAATCATGTTAAAATAAACAAAAAATTATAATAAACATAATTTAAATCAATTTAGCAACATCTAATTTAGTATACGTAAAAGAATCACTATTTTTGGGAAATAATATACTACAAAGCGACTCAGAATTTGTGAGTAAAAATATCTTAAAAAACCTTTAAATATTAAGTTAAAAAAGGTGAGCATAATAGGTTTTGAAATTTTGAAATTTTGAAAACAAAACATTGATTGAATATATTTGGCGTTAATTTTGTAGAAATTCATTATTCACAATTAAATGAAACTACGTGATGTAGTATTATTTCTAACTTCTTTAATTTCTTTAACCATGACCTAGGTTTCGTTGTATCACAACATCTTGAGGTGGCAAAGATCCCACTTTTGAAACTTTTGAATATGTTGAGAAATATTTATAAAAGAAATAGTGAGCAAAAAGGACTTTTAATAATTTCAACCTTCATTCAAACATATTTAAAATTACTTGAACCTTAAATAACCAACAATTTAACACACCTCATTTGCGAAGGATCAATTACGATTATTGGGATTAAATTTAAACTACCATATTTTTAGCGCGACATAAAATGGCTCGTTTATGTTGTAGCCAACAAAAAAATTAATCATGCATTTTTGCAGGTGTTGAGAACATTGAATCGCAGTTTAAATAATTTATTACTGGACTACTTGAGTTATATTTTCATATTTTTTTCTAATTAATTGTACCAAAAAAGCGCTTAGGGTAGGTAATTTGGGAATATTTTTTATCGAAGTTTTGTAACGTCAAAACTAATTAAATAATATTTAATGCAAAAAATTTCTCAGTGAAAAAAACCAGAGAATTGTTCCGCTCAAAGTATGAAGTTATATCAGTTTTATAGATTAAAATTTATGATTTCAATGTCAGATTTTTTAAACACTGAAGTTATTTACCATAGAAAGTCCTTCTAGTCTTAACGATTTTACGGCTGGCTGGTTCATTTATACACCAGGCCATTTACGCTGTATTCCAAAAATAAAAACATACTAATAATAAATACCTATTTACACAATAACAACATTTTCATTTTCCACCAGGTCTAGCAATTTATTAAGATGAACATACTAGTAGAAAAAATAATTAGAAACAAAATATTTATATGACTTTCAGTCTTCAATAATTTATATTTTTGCCTTTTACTCTATTAAATAAACAATTATGTATGGCGAATTCATTAATTCTGAAAAAATAACTCGCTTGTAATTAGGATAATCAATATAACTTATTTACAGGATTACATTTTACTTGATACTATTACGATAAAGCTAGTACATTCTAAAATAATTTAAAAAATGTTATTAATTACAATTTAATTATTGGTGCTTTTATAAATATTATGTAATTTATTTTTTAATCAATCCCTTTGTGGAATCCCTTTCTCCCAGGAATTTGTCATCAAACAAATAAATATAATGGGAAATTGTGTTAACTATTACCATACATTCATCTCAAAAATGTTAAAATCTAATACTTCTAACTAACATTATAAAGGCTAAAGTGTGTTTGTTCGCTACCTAATAACTCTACAACTAAGTCACGAATTGATATTATATTAATATGCTTGTAGTTCGTATAGCAAAGTAACGTGTAGATTATTATTACTAATGGCTTTAACTGCGTGAAATATCAATAGCTAGAAAAGTATGTTTAGATGATTATTATACATTTATGTCTAAACAGATGGATAGATGTTCGTTAGAATTAATATATTTCTTTATTAATTCTAATGAACATATTAATTCTAACGAACATATTAATGCGAAACATTATTTCTATAAATTATGTTATCAAACTCGATGTTTCTTATTGAATAGTTACCATTTATTACTACAATGTGCTAATAGATGGAGCAATGTGGGTATTAATATTTTAATATTATTTATAAAAAAATATTGTGATAGTTTCACCAATCCAGAGTTCAATTCCGCCAATCGAAGAAGAGTGAAGAGAGAAGTCGTGGGCAAAATTATTAATCTAAAAAGGTTAAAAAAATCCGTCGGCGTTATAATATAACAAAATGTGACATAGATAGACCAGTCGAGAGGATTTTAATTAATTCGTAGGTGATAGGGTGCATCTAGTCGTGATGAGAAATGAGAAAGATTACTGTTCGATGAACGCGTAATAATGAAACGAATAGGCTATAATTGACATACAAAGATATATAATTTTGATATATAAAGTCCATTACTCGAGAGGGTTTTAAATAATTAATAAGTACAATAATATTCATATGATGTTGATGAGAAATGTGAAAGATTGCTGTTCTCTGAATGCGTAATAATGAAACAAATAGACTACAATATAATAGTGTGATGTTCAAATGCCATTAATAGAGAGTATAAAATCATGTTGACCCAATCATGATAATAAGTGTGAAAGATTGCTGTTCTCTGAATATGTAATAATGAAACAAATAGACTATAATATAATAGTGTGATATACAAATGCCATTACTAGAGAGTGTAAAATCGTGTTGACCCAATCATGATAATAAGTGTGCAAGATTGCTGTTCGTTGAATATGTAATAATGAAACAAATAGACTACAATATTATAGTGTGATGTACAAATGCTATTACCAGAGAGTGTAAAATCGTGTTGACTTAATCATGACAATAAGTATGAAAGATTGCTGTTCTCTGAATATGTAATAATGAAACAAATAGACTGCAATATAATAAAGTGTGGTGTAAAGAGGTCATTACCCGAGAGTCTTTTAATTAATTTGTAGGTCGTGTTACCTGATCATGACGGGAAATGTGAAAGATTGCTGTAAAGAAGAATGCGTAATAATGAAACTATTAATTGGTAGGTGTGACAGTGTTCACCTGATCATGCTAAGAATTATTGCTGTTATTTGTAATATGACATACAGATCAATCAAATTAAGAAGATTGCTTATTAAAGCTGCAAACAGCTTTTTATAGTGTCATTGACATGGCGCAATAGAGGAAAATATTTGCTCGATCACGATTTTCCCAAGCGAGAGAATGGCTGTGAAAGAGAAGGTGAGATATATCGTGGTGCTATAAATAGCTCCCCCTCTTATTGTAATGTTCCAGAAATTAGGATCGAGGCAAAAAAGTACGCGCCGACGAATTTACAAATCGCCTTTTGCAACATAACGTCGAAAACAATTTCGTGATATCGTTTGCATAAAAAGGCCATGATCGGCGGGCGGAACGTTTGAAGGTATAAAAGTTTACATATTTTTTGGGGCCGGTCTTCTTCTTTTATTTTCGCACTCCGTCCCCTCTTATCCCCTCCGTTGCTCGTTACTGAAACAACTTCCGTCCGTTTGAGGGGGCGTTTGGTAATTAGAACTGTTCATTTTTGTTTTCGATATATTCGTGCTAAGTCAGTGCCAGCGGTTTTATTGGTTTGTGTTGTAACTAGCGAAAAATTTTGCTCTGACTATTATCTAAATATTGATTTATTTCTTTAAAAATATACTTTTTTATTAAATTATAATCCTGACTAGTTCTAACTACAAATGTTTTTTTGACTTGCTTTCACCAACTACTCAATTTATCTCCATATAATTTTGCACACATACAACGTGTGCCACGGAAATAACTTTAGGCTACGTTTATGGCTATTTTTATATTTTTGATAAAGAAAAATTAAGTACTATAAGCGGTCAATATCGTGTATATTAAATCCCACAATCTCAAGCCACAACCACATGGATGAACCGTAAGTAATAGTCAGTATCGAAATAAATGAGACATATAGCGTCTATAATACAAACTACGTTATTAGCTAACGTTACCGCTGACTCTGGAATTGATATTAAAAATGATATATTATAATTTTATTTAATTCTTTGCGTACTTCCACGAATTTCAAAATATTGTTTAAATGATTTTTTATTTGCTATTTTCAATCATTTAAATTGATTTGTGATTTTAAAGTCCCGTTTCTTAAAAAGTAAAAACGAAATGATTATGGACGGCCATCTAACATTTACGTCTCCAGTGACTGCCTGTCCGCATATCACGATTGTTTTTAAGTGTCTACTATTGCCAAGAACTTGAAATTTGGCTCAGTTGTGGTTTTTTGGAAATATTTCTATTTTTATCAAGAATAGGGGTTTGAAAGTAGTGCAACAAGGGCGATTGAAAGATTATGTGAAAGGGATTTACTTATGCGTTCCCATACTATCTTTTTTTTAATTTAAGTTACTTAGTTTTTGATTTATGGCCAAAATACCCCAAAACATCATCCCCGCTCTCTTTGAAGTCTGCAACCTGAAAAATCTAAAATAATTCAGACTCATAAAAAGTATATTGTAAGAAAAATAAAACGAAGTTCCCGATAATTCTAGTTTTTGAGAAAATACACATTGAAAATATTTGTTATAATCATTTTATTATATTATAAAATTGTAATTTGTTTCTTTCCCACGTCCCTTAATTTTTCGGCACGGCAAATTGGCAGGTCCTAATTCCTAATTTTCAACATAACACTATTTCTACATTAGCAAAATCCATCTTATATTAATGAAGTTACAGACACAGAGACGGACAAACAAATTATATCATATAATATACCCTTTTCACCTTTTGTAGTAAAACGAAAATTCCCCAGCTATTTATGATTCTACTTCAATACGTCTTAAACTGAAATAAGTTTTACAAGTAGTTATAGAAAATCTTCACTTCATTTTCCATTACTACGTGCTACGATGGAAACTCACATTGCACTCACTTGTTTACACGACACTCCCTGATATCGCAGCCGCTTAATTTCCGGAGGAAACAGTATGGCGAGAGTTAGTCTTCCCGTTGCAGTTGTAAAGCATATAATTTACAGCCAACATATATCTGTTTCATTATAATAGCAATTATAATTTAGCTATACGTGAACTCATTTTCCTTGTAAAATTTGCTAAACAGATTTTCTTCTCAATTTAGAAATGACTACAGTAAATAAACGCTTTCAAGTGATGTGAAACTTCTATTTCTTTTTAAAATTTTAAGGAAATAGAACAGATGCTCCAATTTATCCATCATCCATTTCTTAATTTATGTGTGATGGATTATAATTATTTATTGTTACGTTTTACATATTTTTTATAATAAATCCTTATATAGTCATTGTAACGCTGAATTTTCAAATACTTCTGTAGCCTTAGCGTAACTTCACAGAAAATGCGCAAGTTCAACATTTGCAGTTTTTGTATTTGGTTTTATTGCAAAATTGACAAAAAGTTGTTTTCCTGTTAATTTTTTTTTCATATTATTTTTCTTTGCTAATTAAATTTAATAGAACATGTCATGTTACCAGTGTAATTCAAATACAGGATAAAATGAAAATATTATATTTATTTTGAAGCGAATTATTGAATAAAATCGCTAATTAGTAAAACGGATAATTATATAAAAGTACTGAAACAACGTGGCGAAACATTTTTTTAATTTTAGCTTGCGAAACAATTAACTTTTTTTTGACCTCCTGTTCCAAAGTTTCTCACATAATTTATGAAAAATCCATCTAGTATCAAATTTTGATACCAAAATTGCATTTCTCATATAATAATAAACTTTATTTCAGAACTAGTTAACACTTAGACTTCTGCGATCGTTCGAAAGTGCAAAACTCGGATATCTCAAAAATATAGAATTTTGACGTAAAATGTCAATTTATATTCGATTTCTTGATATAAACTCCAAAGAGAATAAAAGGCCTCATCATATGACAAACAAAATACTTTTTTTTGATGTTATATTATTTTTTATAATATTTATTTGTATATATTTTCTGCCGAATAGCCCAATGAACATGGGGGATCTATACATATAACGAAACTGTAGAATAAGCGTATGTATCCATTGGCAATATTTATGCAAAAATGGTTTTATGGTACATAACAAAAAGAGACAAAAACTCCAAATATATCATTTTCGGAATTTTTATTTGTTCTTCTGTTTATCTGTTTGCGTGATCGATCGCACCAGTCAACCGTTTTATTTGAAAAATATAAGGGATGACTTTAAATAAAATGTAGTTTTTATTTTATTAGGAATAGTTTTAATATGTCATAAACATGAATTTAATATTTTCCAAAAATTATTTTATTGATTGAATTAGTACAACAACAACCAAATACGTAGCCACTCGTCACGTATTAATTAAACAAGTGTATAGTTTTAAATTACATTTTTAATTAAATTTTCACTGGACATACATTAACAAAATAGGTTTGGAATTAAAATTTAGTAGTGTGTCCCACATAGGTGTTTATGTAAATAATCTGAATATGGGCAGACGTATGAGAGCATACGTCTTTGGCGGTCGTCTTCTATACATAAAACTTTTCGTATTAAAACGTATATGTTCGATATACGCTTAATTTATTTTTTAAATTCTTTTTAAATTTGGATTTGTCGCCATTATTTGTGAGTTAGTACGTACTTTATTATACATGCATATAATAAAATTGTAAATTTTGCCCGTTTATGTATTTATATATATTTAAATATATTTAGGAAAAAATGTTTTAAAGAAAAATAACAAAAATATTATTCTCGAAAATTTTTTCTCTTTGTCAGCGCGACTGTTTATTTGTTTGCGCATCACGCAAAAACTCCTGAAGGGATTTGATAAAGCTTTCGCTCATAAGTTATTTCGGGTTTGGAGTTAAAACATATACTATGTTTCATCACAATACGTCAATTAAAAATAATATATGGTAATTGAACATTTCAATAGAAAGCGAATTATTCAAAAAAGTTTAATTTCGTAATTATTTAAGTGTATTTATCTTAAAGTTAACTTAATAATAATTTTAAAGATCCACACTAGTGAAATCGTAGGCATAGCTAATAACAAAACTATTCGAAAATCGAGAGAATAGAAATTAACCACTATTATTATTTCTATGAACTCATTTTGATTATTTTCAACCTCACCATAATCATAAATAATATAAAATTGTAATATAAACGGAGAAGTGAGTTTGTGTGTTTGTTTTTCTCGCTTTCAAGTTTCAACATTTTAATTGACTTTTATATATGTGATCTCTATCGTGGGAATAAATATAGGATACTCTTTACCTTAAAATAATTTATTTTTCAATAATTAAAATTCTCGCCTCAGGAACAAGAGCGTACACATATATATTTATATATTTACATAGTAATAATCTATATATTTTCATGGTATAATGTGATATTAATTATTGTGAAGTACCAACTACAGACCATTAAATTCGATTCTAAATGAATCAAACGCGGGTGATGTCGCGGAAAATAGTCATAAACAAGTCTCATTCTGAAGTAATCACTGTTGGAAGACAGATCGACACAGTAAAGACTGAAAAAGTGAACGGCGTCGATATAAACATATATATTCGCGTTCGATATAATTAGTTTCCATACAACATTGATATCGCTTAAAAGATGGTTATTATGCGAACATGGAAATTTATTAACTACGAGAATAAGAGTTGCTTTGGCAGCATAACGTACAGAATATTTCCATTTAACGAAAAAAGAAAAAAGAAATTTAAAAAACGAATTGTCTCTTCTTAGTTGCAATAAATTGAATACTGGCATGCAAAGAAGAATATATATAAGGAGAACATAAATAGATAAGGGGAATAACCGAATCGTCTCATGTACAGTCATCGAATGAACGTTTTTTAGAATACGTTCAATCGTCAATGTGTCTTGGTTTTATTTTGACACAAAACTACTTAACTGTTCTATTTTACATTTCCTTTAAGCCCATTTCAATCCATACGCACGATGTATAGTCACATATGTTTTATGATATTAAATCTTGACAAACACTCGTACTCATACTTTGTGCGCAGTTTATATTTCCAAGCAAATGTGCTTTGCTCAAACATCAGTCGCGTTATTTCTTGCCGTGTCGTATTTCATTTTTTAATATCGCGTTGCATCCAATACTCGCGGGAACTGACATCTGCTGGCGAAAAGGGCGACGGAGTGCTAATGGACGGACGACGGTTACCTAATACGCTGTTGAACATGTGTTGATATTGAACTTTGCAAGAAAGCGTTAATCTTATCACAGAGATCGATATCACTTTATAGCAATACTAGCACAGGTAACAACTAAATAACATGATTGATACGGAAATTATTAATCACAATTTAAGTCTGAAAGTAATATCAAAATTACGATCATTTTTAAACTTAATAATATACGAATGCATGAAAAATAAAATAGTAATAAAATTAACTTTACCATCGACAAAGAGACAGACAATCAGATCGATATATGATGTATTATGACATATAAAGGTAAATGTTTTGCAGTTTTTCTAATACATACATTGTCAGTTGTTTATTTACATAATAAACTGTTGATATTTTAAAAATGTGACTTAATTAAGTTCTTGAAAGTTTTAATAAAAAAATCCTTTTTTTCCAAATAACTTAGGGTTCACAGTCTGTAATTCAAAATATGTTTATGAACTTATCAATTTTACAAAGTGTCAATTTTACAAGTTAGTATAAACTTAAAACGTGACAAATTGTCAAGGATGATTGATAAATCACGTAACTAAACATTTTTTCCATCGCATATCTATCCTATTTGTGTTTGATATTGTAATCAATGTAATTCGAATTACCATGGATCATAAGTTTAAATGAAAAATAAAATAATTCGCTGATAGTTTTCCTATGATTTATGTATTCGTATGCAAACTCACAATATTTGTTCGTATTATTATTTTATGTTCTTGAACCAATTAATTACATATTATATGCAAATTTTTAAATTCCGTTCCGTTTAGGAATGAAAATCCTCCGACATACGTATGAATGGACAACATGGCTATAAAAGGTTACATTTGAACTCTTCGAATACGATACCTGAAAATTAGTCGCTGTTGATCACAACAAACCAAAAAGGTGTTTGCAGACTTATAGGATAATTTTAACCGAACAATGTCAGTCTCGGTCTTAACTGTAACTTCTAGCATCCAATTTAAACGTCCAACATTAGACTTAACTCCATAAATATTAATACTTTACTTGGATATGATTAAGGTAGTATATACCTCATTGATAAGTAAAACTTTGAGCGAAAGGATATTATAACCATTCTTTCTCCTATTCAATGGCATAAAAGACAATGAGTATCCTCTCCTACATTCTATTGAAAGAATGTGATGTATTGCTGTTATGGTAAATGACATTTAGATTTTGGCAAACGGGATGTGTACCGTTAACGTCTTATGTCTATTGATTTAGATGGACTGATCAGTAACTAATATTCATAATGTAAATTCATAATTTACTAAATTCTCAGTTAAGATTTATTTAAGACTGGGGAGTATTTTAGGGTTCTTCTTAGTTACGTTGACTTAGAAGCTTGATTTTGTATAGCTCCATGGTTCGTAGATACAATTATTTGATATTCATTTTAATTTGATACCTCATTGAATTCCAGAGAAAAGGGATCTTGACAGATCAACAGACGGAAAAGGAAGTGATACTATAAGGATTCCTTTTTTTTTCTTTTGAGGTACAGAACACTAAGAATGAAACTACTTTTTTTAGAATTACTTTGTGTTTGTAAGACTATTTATCTATATGTCTTTTTAAGCAGTACGTATAAACTACTGGATCGATTTGAATGGGACTTATTCTAGAATAATTATAGGACTTAAAATTAAAATCTGGAATATCTTTATTCCTACTGAATATTCCCTAAGATACTTTTTGTTTTTATTTGTATGCTTTTACGTTTGTTTGAGTAACACACAAAAAGTAGGTAAGTAATTTGAATAAGGCTTTCACTGAAATAATGTTTCAAGTTAAGATTAAAGCCATAATTGTCATTTTATTTCTTCACATATGCTCGCAGGAGTGTTAATTATTTGTATCCACACAGTAACAAACAAGTATATAGGTTCAAGAACTCCCGAAGCCTAGACTATTACAGCGATTAGTGTTTAAATTAAATTATGAGATACTTTTATCTCATATACATAAAAAAACAACGGGTGTCAAACTTCGGACAAAAGACACCTGCATATAAATTATTTTTCTATTGTCAGCTTTCTTACATTTTAACTACTATTAGTTTCTTAAAAAATCGTATTAATTTCATAAATTTATTGCAAATATTTTAAAAACTGTGACTGGTAATGGGTGTATCATACCGTCGGTAGAAAGGAGACAGAAAGTGAACCAATAAGTGAAATATACAAGTTGTCATTTTGGGTAAATGTCAAAATGTTTAAAACACAAGTATATTTAATATTAGAAAGATACTACCTAAAGCGTTCTAACATGAAAATCAATAAGATAAGCCCTTATTACTTAATATGTCGATGGGTGATGACTTGTAAATAAATTAATATAATGCTATAGACATAAAATACATCTGACATTAAATTCCTTAACATAAACTTCGATATAATTTATAGGACAATGTTTATTTAACTATCATTATGCTGTTTCATGAAAAAAACAACTGATACTGATCAGCTATAAATTAAACAATTTTGATAGATATTTATTGAAGCGAGGTACGCACCCCCGGCATTGCGTCACCCGCGCTTAACGCTCACGTTCATAAAGCATTCCCGGGAAAGTCGATTCATTATCCGTCGCCACGGCGGAAGTCGTAAATATCTACGTGATTTTTCCCGCTACCTCCATCGGCAAAAAACGTTAATATCAATTTTAATACGAGTTTTCATTTTCCCTTCGCGTGATGTTGCGGAATATACCTATTTAAATGGAGGCGTCGTGAGATAGATTTCGCAATTCTGTACATATTTTTTAGGATAATGGTATGTCTTGATGTCGTTATGCGGAGCGCTCATCATATATCCATCGGTGTACAGTGTCGAGTTTACTAAGAACGTGCATCTTTTATAAGTAATATAGTACCATCTAGAAATATTTAGGGGAATATAAATCTTTCGCAACGTTTTAGTGATCCGTGTGATCGCAACGTTTAGTGATAGGCATATTCAAAATACACTTGTTGCAATTAATATTAAATTGTGAGTATTTTTGTTTTTTCTTTGTTTGTAACATAATAATTCAACAATAAAGCAACATTTTGAAAAATTTGGTACATACATAACTCATATGATAAAGAAACATATAGGCTATTACTTTTGACTTCAATACTACTACTACGAAAACTTTATTTGTTTGTTAGTTACTTAATCAAACCTAAACGATAGGCATATTCAACATGTACTAGTTACAATTAATATTAAAAATGTGAGCGTTTTTGTTTTTTCTTTGTTTGTAACATAATAACTCTAAAATAATGACAAAGTTACATATAGACTTCATTTGAACGTTAGTTACTTAGTGAAGTATAAACAGTATGCAAACAATGTTTACGTTTCAAATTAACGTATTGGTAATTTTTAAGCAGAAAAATGTAATTCTTGAAGGTTGAATTTCAGTATTTTTATTCAATAACGCAAATTAATAATATAATCTGTCAGTATATATATATATATATATATATATATATATATATATAAATGGAAGATAATATGATTTGAAACCATTTAACTTTTGGCTAAGATGAAAATATAATTTGATTCAGAAAATAATTTTGGCCAACGGCTTCATTCATTTCATTTCATCAGATTCATTTATATCTTCGCTAAAATTTAAATGTTTTCAAATCTTCTATTGTTCTCAAATACAAATATACATTCTCAACTGTATCTAATATTAGCAAGATTAAATCAATTATCCGCCTATCACTTGTGCATTTCTTGAAAATAACTGGACCTATCGAACCCTTTCCCGGTAAATATGTGTCGAAAAAGCCAATAAATAAATAAAATATTCCAGCAATATCCTCAGTTAAATATTAATAAAACATTGTAAGGTTGCGTTGGTGTAAACGGGCAGAAGCGAATGCGAACGGCCTATTTCAGTGGTCGCCAACTTTGAGATTCGCAAATCATAATATATTTAACAAAAACTTGTCAATCCCCAGTTTCCGTTTCTCAAATATTATATAGCGCATAAAGACACAGATATTATACAGATACACAGATATTATATGGCGCATAAAGATATTATACACAGCTATTATATAGCGCATAAATATATTATACACAGATATTATATAGCGTATAACGTTTAAAGTTTGGGGAAATTAGACGAGATATAGCAAAATTGAAAAACACATAAGCTTTTCTTACAATAATATATATAATTTAATGTTGAAAATATGAAAATAAAATAAAGGCGTTAATATAACCCAATATTTGAATAACACCGGCCACGTTCGTGTCAGAATACGCATAAAGAAGGGTTTCGTTCTTTTTTAATTGTTTTTTTTTCAGATTTTTGCAACTCATGGTTGAAATATTAAAGAGATTGAAATTGAAGGTAATACGGTATGCATTAACTATTATTTTAATATAAAATTTTCCTTCAAATACTTTCGGAATTTTTGAATTTTTACAAACAATATGAAACTTACTTTTTAATAGAAATATGTGATATTTCTTGTTATCGCTTTGTTGTCATTTATACATTTTTATAATAACATTATAGCATTTTGGGAAAAAGAAAATCGTTTCTTTTTTTCGACTTTTGTGTGACTTTTTGTGTTTAACTTTTTATATTTTATCGGTATAAAAAAACTTGTGTCATTATTTTGACATTCATTCCTTTTTTGTTTTAGTCATAAAAATCAATTATACTCACATGGTTGAAAATAAACAATAAACAGATTGGCTCATTTAACAAAGTGGAACAAGGTGCCAGGTTAGACCGTACCTCGAACTTAACTACAGAACCTTGAACATTACGAAGTATACAAGGTTCATACTGAACATGGTTATACACCCCTGCCTTCAGTACCAGGAAAACATTCGCAAGCCGCCGCTTCACTATAGTGATATCCACGTCTCGGCGACCCAAATACCGCGAATGGAAAATAAAGAATGAAAGACGAGTGAATTAAATATTGATGCAGAGCCAGGAATGGAGGCCATATGACTTGTAATTCTGATATGAAGAAGTATACTTATAATTCTGATATGAAGAAGAATACAGCGCGAAAGAACGCTAAAAATATTGTGATTCATAACTTCTTTATGGATTTAGCGCTGCAACATGTGAACTTTACTCGGAGGTAACCAGAGTTAAATATTATTCTGGAAGATTCCGCGCATTTATAACAGTATGGAGTTATTTACTTTCTGGTTTATGTATATATACACAATATAAATATATTATAAATACACAAGTTTGATGTCGCCATTATATTGCTCTTTGTAAAGTATAATAGCATTTTCATGCAATTTAGTTAATTACGGGATATAATTGGAGATTATTGGTAGATTAAAGAAGACGAAGCCTTGAATTTAAAGTAAGGACATGTTTTATTATCCCAATTGTTTAACATTTGGGTAGATTTAAAGTGATGGACTATCTAAACTTGTTACAATGAAATTAAAATATTCTTTCTTATTATTAATGGAACAGAATAATACACAATGATCAACTTTAGGTATATCTGAAATTCGTTTTATTAATATTGATCATGTATTTAATACACACTTTATATACTTTTATATTTAAATACCGTGTTTTTTTATTAACAGTTGTCATTATTTAACTGTACTTGTAATAAATCTTTCAACGTTTTCATTTAAAATTTTAACGATTCTAAATTTTGGGGATTTTAATTTCTGAAACAATATTTGGCAAAGTGATCGAATAAATCTTATTATTTGCATTTTAAATATATCGTTAAATTTGACCACGCATTCCACAGGAACCTGATGATGGTCGTTTGTTGTTGGAGTATTGACGTTGACAATTGGACCGTTTGCTCGACTGACTTCGATCGTAACTTTCAGTCGTAACTGAAGACTTTCAGTCGTAACTGAGCGTCAAAATTACGACCTAAACTGCAATTTTAACGATTCGTTACTTTCGGTAATACTTTCAGTATTGCATTACTTTCGGTAATATTACCTTTTACAATGAAAATGTAATATCTTGTAGAACGTTACATGACGTGTCTTGACAATCTTTTTGTTCTCCCAACATCAAATTTTGTAATAGACGTCGACGAACATGTGACAGAAAAGTTACTACTAATTGAAGTAAATTTCCAATTTTATACTTCATACCTTTATTTTCTAAATGTGGTACAAAATCATTGTATATACCAGATATGTTTTTCTAGTAAAAATATATATAATAATTGTTATATTTTTTCTCAGTACAAAATATTTGTCATGGCTGCATTTGACTTTTATGTGACTTGTGGTACCTAAAACTTTCATGTGACTTGTAGTATACGCATGTTAAAAGAATTGAATATTTCTGTACATTTACCGATAATTGAAGGCAACGTGGCTAACAAATAAATGTTTAATTGTTACCTTTCCTGTTCATTTCAACATTATTTTGTTACAACACGTACATTGGGGTAGTTAGTTTCAGCATTGAATAATTAAAGTCACCTTTTACGTGGACGAATGTAACAAATCCGGCTTTAGTTTATATATTTTACATTTTATTGTGGCTTTATCCATCCTCGTGGCTAATAAATAAATTTTTAATTGTTACCTATATCTTTTCCCTTCAACAGTATTTTGTCATGATACGTATATTGGGGTAGTTTCAGCATCGAAAAATTGAAGTCAACTTTCACGTGGCCGAATATAATAAATTCAGCTTTAGTTTAGAATATTTTACATTTTATTGTGACTTTATTCATCCTCGTGGCTAATAAATACATTTTTAATTGTTACCTATACCTTTTCCTTTCAACAGAATTTTGTTACGATACGTACATTGGGGCAGTTAGTTTCAGCATCGAAGAATTAAAGTCACTTTTCACGTGGTCGAATATAATAAATTCAGCTTTAATTTCTAATATTTTGAAGTTATTTGAATCTCAAACAAAGTGAAAATAAAAAGTTAGTTATTTCAGAAGATTTATGACATCATTAATTATATTTGTATAATAAAAGACGGACTAAAATTAAATTAACCGATTATAATTTGTATATCCAGCTTAATGACGGCTGAAGTGATCGGATGACTAGAATTAGGATTATTAGACAAGATACTGCACATTCTATATAGACACAAGGGGGCGTTTTTAAGTTCGCGGCATGGAAAGGTAGGCCATTAGTAAAGGTGGTAACGGATGACAGATAGTTAAGTAACTCATTATTAGTATAAATACCAAGTTTTATCACAATCGGATGATTAGTCTTTGAACTAACGTCGAACAAAAAACTCAATCTGGAAGAAAGTCTGAACTGTGGAAAAATCGAGTACCGCGCAGTTATAAAGTTCCTTAGCAAGCAAGGAAAGTCGGTTCAAACCATACTGAAAGAGATAGCATCTATTTACGGGGACTCTTACTCCGTTAAGACCATGGTTTATAAGTGGCATAATCTCTTTAAACAGGGTAGAGACTCACTTGAAGACGACCCACACCCCGGTCGACCGATCGAAATGACTCCGGAATTCCGGAAATTATTGAAAATGTTGAAAAATTAGTATTGGAAAATGCCAAACTAAAGAAGAAAAAACTTGAAGAGATAGTTGGAGTATCGGATACAATCATTTTTAAAATTCTCCATGATCATCTCGGCATGACAAAGGTCAGCGCAAAACGGGTGCCGAGAATGCTCACACCGCCTCAAAAACAACGGCGCGTGGAGTGTACTTGCGCGTCTTTGAACCTCTGTGGTGAAGACAAGGATGTTCTATTGTCGAATTGTTACTAAAGACAAAACTTGGGTTCATCATTATGAAAGTGAGTCCAAACAAGACTCAATGCAGTGGCACAAAAAAGGCATACCACCACCCAAGAAGTTCAAGGTGTCACAATCGGCTAGAAAAATCATGGCTTCAGTCTTTTGGGATTCAGAATGGATTCTGTTGACATATTATAAAGATAAAGGTGTTTCCATAACCGGAAAATACTATGCGTTAATTCTAGAGAGGTTGAAAGACTAATCATACTAAATTTACGTAAATTTTCGGAAAATTGTTCATATTAAATTCGAAATTGCATTTGAAGTAAAACGTATAACAAATATTGAATATATTTGGCGTTAATTTTGTAGCAATTCATTATTCACAATTAAATGAAACTACGTGATGTATTCATTCAGTTTTATATGTATAAGGTAGGTTTACCAATCTTTGCTAATATTCCACCTGAAGATGTTGTAATACAACGAAACCTAGGTCGTGGTAAAGAAATTAAAGAAAGTAGAAATAATACTACATCACGTAGTTTCATTTAATTGTGAATATTAGTTTTGTAAACTATTTCGGAATACGACTCTCTTTCGACTGAATTTTGAATTCATTAAAACATTTAAATTTTAATTTGTCTATCTATTCGTCTTTTTCTAATAAATATTTATATCATAACTTAATTGGGGTAGGAAAGATAACATCTGTGTTAGTTAACAAAACTGAAACTATTCATAATGGTAAATCTACTCTTATATGTATAAGGTAGGTTTACCAAACTTTTGATAGTTAATCTTGGTTTAAATGATAACATTAAAAGCTGATTTTAATATTGAAAATATTTTTATTTAATACACAAAACTAAGAGATTCAAATGATCATTGTCAAATTTGAAAGGTTTTCATAATTGCCACTCAAAGAAAGCCATATTATATGAGTTTAGATCCGCTTAAACTTTTCTTTAATCGCTTGTCTTACGGTTCACGTGAATATGTATTATATAACATATGATAAAACTAATTATAAACTTGACATTATAATAGTGGATCGACATTTTTCCACGTTTACGGGTCACTGAAAATAATACACAATTTTTTTTTATTAAGTTGGTTAACTATATAAAGGTCGATATAGACTCTACGTCAAAGCTCGCTTACGTCAGCTCAGTACATAACAATACATTCGCCGAGAACGTATCTCAATTCGCCAAATTTCACGATCAAACCCGTGACATTGACGAAGGTGTGGCGGGAGGCTGACGCAGACGGAGCTGGCTTTTTCTACAAGTCCACAGATGGCTATTGTGGCCGCTAACAGCGGCTGACATGTGGCGCTGGACTGTTTTTTGATGATCGAACGGTTTTTGCGCGGCTCAAGTGCCTACGCTGTGTTGTGATTGAGTTATGGGACGATAACTGAGACTGAGTCTAGCTAAAATTAGGCTTATGTAATCAACTTTTTGACAAGTAAATTGAGGATTTTTTTAAGTTTTGTTTCGATCAAATTAATTAACTTTACACCAAATTGATAAAAGTAATTCAACGTTTATTAATATCTAATCTACATTTAATACGTTACATTTTACTATGTAGCTATGTTTTGCTTTTTACGGTTCCATAACCGAACTAGAAACCCTTATTGTCCCGCAATATCTGTCTATCTGTTTATTCAACTTTATGTCACAGCGGTTTAACTCGTAGACTTATAATGAAACTAAAATTTAACATGATTGCACATATTTATAATGCCTAGATAGTTATGAAATATTTTTTTAAATAGTACCTACCCTATATATAAATATATCTTATCGTATACCCCATTATGTTGAGTTCGTTGAATAAGTCTTTCAAAAATATTGAGGTATATCGTTAATATTTTTCGATATAGGGATTAGTTTAAGATATTCCAAGCTTTAAATTAGTATTTTTTGTTAGAATTCAATGTCCCCACCCCTACCAGCTAAACTATTATTTTTTTAATATCTTAAAATTATTCACAATAGCAGTATAAGTAACGAAACTAAAAGGAAAATTATCGCAGCTAATAAGGCTCTTCTAGTTTACGAGTAATAGTCGATCAACGTATAACATCTGTAAAAAGGTCATAGAAACTCTATAGTGATTTAAATCAACTGCCAAAATAAGTTTGTATTTTAAATTATATATTTATTATATCTATGAAATTTGTACTAAGCAATAGATTTATATATTTTCGTTGTAAAAAATTAATATTTATAAACAGTTTAATGGAAATACTACGTGTATGTACCCTTAAATGTTGATAAATGTTACATGTTCTATGTTCTACAAGTTCTTTATATATATATATATATATATATATATATATATATATATATATATATATATATATATATATATTATATATATATATATATATATATATATATATATATATATATTAGTAATTTTATTATATTTATATAGTTTTTATTGTTTTTTTATGTAATATTCATCTATGGTATATTAACGTATATATTAAAGGTATTCTCGATAGTTTTGTTATTTATTAAGTGCTTTAGTCAAATTATTAAAGCATATAAAACAATCTATTGTACAATAGTTAACCATGTGTGTCCCAAAACTTTTTTGGAAATTTTATATCCTTACACGTTATTTTTGAGACACAATAATCTGTTTAACACAAAAATACTAGTAATTAGCATTAGTTGAACTATTTTGGATTTTTGAAATTATTCAACATTTTCATACTTCATTTTGATCGTTTAAAACTTTAACTCAAAAATATGCCAAGCATAGATTTTTCTTTTTTTTTTAATCGTTATTACTCTTCCCTGCTAGTCCCAAAAAGATATAATATGCACTATATCTATTTAGATACTATAAGCAATCCGATGGTAAATATATCCGTTATGTTGATTTACGTTGATAACTTGAGTTATTTTTGAAAATATGCAAGAATAAACAAACAAAAGTTTCTTAGTCATAAATTCAGAAAGATAAAATATTAAGAAGTATATAGATAATTTATATACATCTGTCATGCTACAGTCTAAATAAAATATAGCTATTGGTAGATAGCGAAAAAAAGAAAGAAGAAATAAGAAAAGAAAATTGTGGTCGGTGACTTTTGTCTTGACGTACTTACAATTTTACTGAAACTAACAAAGGTTTGCGTAATGTTTGAAACGGGAAAAGCGTTTTTGCTATAACTGTAACATCTTTCTTGAAGTTATGTGTCTCTCTGCGTATAAAGTTGTTGTAGCTTTTAAGCCATCATTTTAAGAAATAGAAATAATAGACAAACAAGCTTTCACTACCTTAAAAAATATAGTCTGGTGACAATGCTGTGTATCAAAAAAATAATTAACACGGTGTGTAGATAAATCACAATAATTAACCTTGATTCTTTACAAGCATTGAGTAGCTGCAATATTGAATTCCATAAATAAAAGTTTAAAAAATATAGTTTGGTGACAGAGCTGTGTATTGGAAAAAATAATTATCACGGAGTGTAGATAAATCACGACGTAATCAATCTTAATTCTTTACAAGTATTGAGTAGCTGCAATATTGAATTCCTTAAATAAAAATTTAAAAAATATAGTCTGGTGGTAATGCTGTGTATTAAAAAAATAATTATCACGGAGTGTAGATAAATCACAATGACGTAATTAATCTGATTGAGTCACTGAAATATTAAATTGCATAAAAAAAAGTTTAAAAAATAGTCTGGTGGCGATACTGTGTATCAGAATGGAACTGGCTCTACGAGGGTTCTGTACATATTTAGGCATTTATAAACATTAAATGTTACAGAATATTTCTATTAAACTATTTACATCTTAATTTTTAGAACTTAAATATATTGCCTATTATATATTATTACAAAAAGCTAGGTCTTACAGCGTATATTTAAAAAAATATTTTTATGCGATATAACTTCCAATTAACAATTTTCGGATGTTATCCTTTACTTGTTCTGTAAGACTTAGCTTCTTCCTACATTTTATGCTTCTAGGTCAACGGGAAGTACCCTACAGGTTTTTGATTTAATTGGGGGGGTCAAAATATGTGGCATAATCTCCCTATTTTTAGAACTCTTCTTGATTGCTTTAACTTAGAATATTGATTTTTTTAAAGCTCCAAAAGACCTAGACATAGTATTTTGTATAAATTTCAACTTGATACCGCGTTCCTGAAAAAAGGGTGTTGACAGACCGACAGACAGACAACAAAATAATGCTATAAGGGTTCCTTTTTTTCTTTTGAGGTAAGGAACTCTAAATTAATTGTCATGGAGTGTAGATAAATCACAATGACGCAATTAACCTTGAACCTTGACTAAACCTGCGGAGCAGTGACATTGAACACCATGAATAAGAGTCTAAAAATATAGCCTAGACCTGATTTTATATATTAAAATTCATTTATCATTGAATATATATAACCTTGAACCTTAATAAACCTTGAGAATTGAAACATAGAACATAATGAAGAAGTGATGAGTTTCAGAGTAATTAAATTTTGGTTAGTGTCATTGCAGCAGTACAGTGACTGCTCCTACATAGAAAATTGTCTAGCAGAAAGAATGATTTTTCTCACAAAAAATAAATACATTTATCACGACATTTTCCTAAAATGATATTTACAGTAAAGGTATTTATAGATTTCCCAACAAAGCCACGCCCGAAGTAAAGCCTTTGTCGGAATTTTCTCAAAGGATTCTTAACATAACACTTCAAAATTGTTATTTACTTTGTTTATCTTTAAGCTATATGTTAGTAGATTCTCTTTGGAACGACATTCTAAGAACCGTGGTATTCCTAGTAAATCAGGATAAACGTGCCAGAGAGAACTTTGTTAGCATATTTCGTGCTTATTTTTATTTCAGTAGTTGTTGTTGACTATTTTCTACCAGCGTTTCTGCTCATTTTAATATTGGCATTAACGTTAAATGTTTCTTCAGTGCCTTTACTTTGTTTTCGTACTTGCTAATTGAGGAAACCAGTTAATGAAAAAACAGACTAAGTTCGTACCAAAACATGCACAAAATAGGGAGAAGGACATATATGCATTTGAAGCCTAATATTTCGCAAATTTAAGGCCTGATATTACACAATTTTAAAGGTTAATATTTCACAAATTTGAAGCTTAATATTTCGCAACTTTAAAGGCTAATATTTCGCAAATTTGAAGACTAATATTTCGCAAATTTGAAGCTTAATATTTTGCAACTTTAAAGGCTAATATTTCACAAATTTCAATCTTAATATTTCATAACATTAATGTATAATTTCGCAACTTCAGAGGTAGATATCTAGTAAATTTTAAGTTTAATATTTCGCAAACGGTATGTAGTTTTCTGTTGTAACTCTACGTAATTTTAAAATATCTATCCTATAACTCCCTAATTTTAAATATACTAGATTGAAATTAAGGTACCTCCTTTACCTTCAAAAAATTGTTTTTAATAGTTTGCTACACGATCTATATATATATATATATATATATATATATATATATATATATATATATATATATGTGTGTGTGTGTGTGTGTGTGTGTGTGTATATATATATATATATATATATACATATACATACTTGCTGCGCTCTACGGTTTCATCCGCCTGGAATTATCTGAATTATGCTGCCTCACTCCCCCTCTGGAGTCAATGAACGCCTCCGCTTCCAAGGATATCTCTCCCCAGAGTCGGGGGTACATCGGCGGGAATATTTCGAATGATCAGTGAATAAATAAACCAGCTCTACCTTGAGGCGTTTAAGCAATGTTCTCCGACATCTCTTACAATTTTTATCGCTGATCTGCTCCCATGAATCGTAATGTGGTTACATGTAAATAGCTTATAATCTTCCTCAAAGCATGGGCTTTCTTACATAAAAAATAAATTTTGAAATCGATATAAAAATTAAATAAACATATTTTAACATATTTATTTTTATATCATATCATACACCAAATTTTGGAGCTGAAATATTTTTTTCCCTGTGACCAAATCGATTGTTTTAAGATACAACCAAAACAGTATAATAATATTTTATATGGTGTCTTATTAACGATCTGCGTCTAAAAACGTTTTATATCTATGCATGTCTGAAAACATTCCGTAGTGTATGCGTGTGTGATATTTTAACCATCTTGTAAACATCAAATAACAAGTACAGCATTGTCAAATGTTTTCCGGCAACTTGTAATATTAAATAAACGAGTTATAGTTATAAAACCATTATCCTACCCCTAGTAAAGACGTACTTAGCAATACATTTGCGTAGTGAAAAATAATACTAATATTTACCATAGTTTTATAGAAATAGTACCATCAAATACAACTTATACTATTAAATAAACCAGTTATAGTTATCAAACCATATTTTCTACCCCTATAAAAGACGTACTTAACAATATACTTGCGTAGTGAAAAATAATACTGATATTTACAATAGTTTTATAGAAATAGTACCATTAAATATCTAAACTTTTAAATGCATATAACTGTACACGAAACCCTAGTAGTAAGATTTTTTTAATTTCTTATTTATCTAGTTTATTATATTTGGTTAATAACTAATAAACCTGCCATCTCAGTTAACTAATATTAGCTCATGCGGAAGCCAAACAGAGTACCTTCGTTCTTTATTCACCCTAAACGAATTTCATAAAGCAAGAGAAACTAAGTTTTATTAGAGAAATATCCATTTCTTATTGGCTCTTTTCGTACCAAAATCCAATTTCTAACTGAACAGAGATATAACGCCGAGCTCTTTATAAACCCTTGCATATACGTTCAATAATTTTCCGTAACAATCCATAAATTGCTGAAAAAATAGCAAGTTCATTATTTGGCAATATAATATTTAGTACTAAGCCAAAATCACGTTTTACAGAGAATGTGAGCAAAACAACAATGAAAATTCGAAACTTGGCTGCTGATCGTTCGCTTGAGATAGGAAACAGAACGTGGACCAGCGACGTTCTCGGAGCGGTTATAAATAGTCAACCTTGCGCCGACATTCGCTCTCTCACTCGACCCACTTTGTTGAGCACTCTTCCGTACATCCGATACGATTGTTTGCTCTTTCGAATGCTTCAACCTCTTCCCAAAATTCCAATACTTTTAAAATTCTTGCACTGAGAAAATTCTTGCATTGTTTAACTTAAACTCCTCTCTGCACGTAGTAACTGCAAAAGTCAACGTAAGGAAACATCGATCGATGTTAATTTCTTTTAAATAAATCCTTTAGTTTCTAAGAAACCCACTCGTACACACGTAGTATAAAGATCTTTAATGGATATTATAATTAGTTTTTAAATCATACATCCGAGTTATTTTGTAACATAGTTTGATTTTCAACAAACAACAATATCTCATATAATGCTCATAGGGATTAAAATGTTTACTCTTGAATTATGAAAGCTGAAAGTCATTTAATTTACAAATATAGCCAAAGTTCTTTCAAATTACCGTTTAAAAAGAATTGATCTTGAATATATTTTTATGGAGCTAAAATATATGTAATATACGCCACAAAGAAACACAAGTAAATATTTTCTATATACGATATATATATATATATATATATATATATATATATATATATATATATATATATATGTATATATAGATACTATTTAGGCACCTAAAAAATTAACGGCACGTCCAATTGCACTGTTTACAAAATAGCTTGAAAATAAATGCCTACTATATATCACTCAGGCGCATATTTAAAAATATTTTTATTTTATATGATATAACTACAAATTAATAATTTTCAGCTTTTTCCTTTACCTGTACTGTGAGACTTTGCTTCTTGCCAAATTTCATGATTCTAGGCTACGGTACTCTATGGGTTTTGTTTTATTTACAAATGTCAAAAAATGCAGCCGTATTTTCAGGTTCGTTTCATTGCGTTAACTTAAAAGATTGATTTTTTACTGATCCAAGGGAACGTAGACTTGAATATTTGATATTACTTTTAACTTGATACCTCCACGCGTTCCAGAGAAAAAGGATTTTGACAGACAGACAGAAGGAAAATGAAGTGATCCTTTAAAGGTTCCTTTTTTCCTTTTGAGGTACGAACACCTAAAAAGAGAGAGACAATGTTCAAAATGGCAAGCTAGACTTACTCAAACAGAAATTATAGGAAATTAATTAGAACATATGTTTTTATCCTGGCAAAGTCAACAATTTACCCAAATTCAACGCAATAGCTCTATAGAACACCCATTCAGAAAATAAGGAAATGTTTTATCGCATATTTTCAAAGAAATATCCTTCGTATATATCTACGATTCAAGGAAATCGCTAAGAGTGTTGAGCAGCTGGTAATACGATTGGAGCACCATAGACCGGTCCACTATTACCAAGTCGAACTGAGTTTCCAAGCAGTACAGGAGTAACTGTTACGTAAAAATCTTGGTGAACTAAGCCATCAAAGGAAATAATGAATTCAAGTTGCAGAAATACACATATTGCGGAAGTGTCGATTGTTGAATTTCGAGGTGGTTTCACTATATCTTCACCGACCATGGCCCCAGACACCAAATTCAAGATTACCTTGAAATATTGAATATATATATATATATATATATATATATATATATATATATATATATATATATATTTATATATATATGTATGTATGTATGTATATATATATATATATATATATATATATATATATATATGTATGTATATATATATACATATATATATACACAAAAGTTTCTTAGGGAAAAATACATTCTCCTGTTTTCCTATCATTTAATGAAGGAAAAAATTCGATAAACACGTTACTTCCCAGCACCTACATAAAATACCTCTCTTTTAGTGCATTTATCAAGGAATCTTGCTTATCAAATAATTAATATTAATTTTGTCTCATGTGTTATACTTCATTTAAACTAGATACTTTGATAACGTTTTACAGCAAAATTAACGCTTATCAAGTTTCTGCTAGAAGATGGCGCCATGTTATTTATATATTCAAATTAAATTTGACGGTAAATTCGAAATTCTATCCCCGTTATTTATTTCTATCCTTACATATATTAATTCCTTTTATATCGATTTTACCTTGAAAAAATAATATTTAAATATATTTCTAGTTAATTTGGTAGAAATTCATTATAATTTAATTTTTCACTAAAAATAAGATATTTACAAATAGCCCACCTGAAGCTGTGTAATATAGCGAAACCTAGGTCGTAAAGAATTTAAATAAAGTAGAAATAGTACTACGTCACGTAGTTTCATTTAGTTGTGAAAAATTTAATTAAAAGAATTTTCTTAATTTCCCGATGAACATTGACTTCGACATCAAATCATAAAGTGCAATACCTTATTTTTATTTTCACACACAAAATATCTGCATATTTTAAAACTTAGGTTTTTGATTATCGCTGCAATTATTTTATAGGGTTCCATACCTCAAAAGGAAAAACGGAACTCTTATAAGATCGTCTACATGTCTGTCTTTCTGTCGGTCCTAGCTATTTTTTTCTCTGAACAGCTTGTTTTAAATTTGGCACAATAATAAAACAAATTAATTCGCACATATTTCAATAAATAACACTCAAAAATATCTATATACTAATTTTGGGAGGCAAATTATTGATAATAAGGTCCTTTGAAATTTTTTTTATTATTATACATACAAACTATAAAATAAGCCACCCTCCCTTTATTTATAAAACTACTCAACTTAAAATTATGAAAAAATAGGATTTTTAGAAGCCTATACAAAGGTTGTAGGGAAACTAGTGAGTATATCCTAAACCTCATAATTTTTTAAATATGCACCATATTTTTACCCCCGTAGAAGATACAGTATACATATGTATTATTATTGTATTTAATAATACAGTATACATATGTATTATTATTGTATTTAATAAATTAATAATACGGCAAATTTCGATGGAAAATAAGTTTTTCTATGTAGTATACATGTATATCCAAACACACACACTCACATACAGGCACGCATGTACGCCCACTTGCACACATCCACAAACACAGGCCCTCGTGCGCACACACAAACATCACACCTCAGTAAGAGTAAATTTTATATAGGTACTTATTCGATGTGCAAAACTAAATGAAATGGTTTGCTTATTTCTTAGCCACATATTTATAATCCAAATAAAAACCCTAGTGTACTAATGTTAACCCTAATGATATTGTAGTTATTATAAGTGAAAATTGTATTGTATATACAATAATGGGTTGAAAATTGTACAACTCAACCCTCACTAGCGCATTTGAGGCGTTACTAACACCTCAAATGTGTAACCATAAATCAATGTAAACCAGATTCCCCTCTCCTCATAAATGAAATATTTAGGTGGTGCATGTAAAGCTGTGAGTAGACTGTGTCGATGAATAGTGTAATAACGTGTAAGTATATTCTCCAAAGCGGATATGTGAGACTCCGGAAGTTCAACTTTGAACGTGAATGATCCGATTGCGAACGCCGAACTTACTCACATAGTTTTATTAAAATAATATGAAAAATATTCCATGTCTTCTTTTAAGAAATTACGTATAAGCCTTCATAGAGAGAAAATTTAATCATTCTGAACTAATAGTTAACACTTCATGCGTCGCCAGTAAAACCATGAATAACGTCAATTCTGCTGCCAATGACAAAAAGAAAAATAGAAGAAAGTAGTGTTGTAGCCAGTCAATAATAAAAATTAAAATTTACGACTAAATTAAACAAAATGTATTTCCTCGAAATAAATAGTTATTTAAAATTCTACTCAGTAACGATATTTAATTTATATCCAAAAATATAAATTCATTATTAAGTTTACTTTGTATGAAAAGGCCTGAAGTTTTTTATTTTGGGAAGAACTTTTATGTATAATATTCAAATTTCAAATTTTAAGGCGAACTACTCAGCGAATTCCGAAAAAAATGTTTTAGGAAGTTTTTTTAGCAATTGTTATATTTCAAAGATTCCAATCTAAGAGAAGCGAGGCAGTAAAGTTTCGGACCAACATTGATTGATGACCATAGGTTCCATTTTTTTACAAAGTTTCAATTATTTGATGAATTCTGTTCATCAAATAATTGTAGAAAACTTTGTTCGTAATTTATAAAATCATTAAGATAAAATCATTGCCTTTAAACTAATATATCCCACGCACATTTAAAATTATACTCTATAAAAAATACTATTTTCCCATGAGAAAATATCTTAAAAATATAAAGCACATAAAAAACAATGTAAAATATCGTAATATTTTCAAAATTAAAGGAAAATAAATTTGAAAGCAAAGATTTTCTTTTTACATTATCACTTATTCGTAGCTTGAAAATTGTAATAGATAAACTGCTAAGAACACCTTAAAAAGTTTGGTTAGTATGTATTTCATAATACATTTTACTCACTAATACTTCTATCAATAATTTATAATACATTTTAAGTATATTAATAATTAGTCAATAAATTTAAATCGCCAAATTGGGCACTACTTGTTCATTTATCAGTCAAAACCTTTGTAGATTGATCATTAGTGCCAATATATAATTGACGTATATAATATAAAAGCTATTCGTTAAAGGAATTAATGTTACAAATATACTACGTTTTTATGATTAAAAAGTAGAATATTTTTTACGTATGTCCAAATAATAATTAATTATTTACTTACGTATTGATTGTAATTAATTAAACATTTCCATCAATTTTTACCAAGAAAGCTTAATTTTTATCAGCGCATCAGCATTGAAATGTCAACTTAAGAAATATGAAGTTTGCTTATATATAAGAGTTACTTTAATATAAGGGTTACTTTTAAGTCTTTTTAAGTGTTATTTGCATTCAAACCTAATAAATTACTTTGACTTCAGTTCAATATTTACATGTATGACTTTGAAATATTGTTAGTTAATACGTTAAAAGACGCCTTCTTGTTTTGCGCATCACAGCCTCTAGGATCAACTTTTCCACCCATTGGTTTGATCTTACGAATATATATCAAACATCTATATGTTGGTATGTAAATGATGCACAGTTGTTTCATAATGTAGTTTAAAAATATGAATTTTCTTGAACGTTATATGATTTTGAAGCAATGGTCGTTAACCTCAGGCCGAACATGATCGGAACGCCGATTTAATATAGCTCCAACATAATTCTCTGTAGAAACGGGTCGTCGCATAAGAGACTGTGCTTTCAAGATATACTTTTTTTTAAATCGGTATTATAAAACAGATTCTTCCTTTCGTTTGATTTTAATGTCCATACATTCTAGTCATAAGTATTTTAGCATTCGATTGTTTTCTCCGTACTTGTAGCAACTGTGGTCTAAAATTTAATTTTATGTCAATTTATTCTATGTGATTACGGTTTCACCGATGTGTGATTTCTGTATTACTAACTAACAGAAATTAGTAACTTAATCGATATAAATTTTATAATCATTACTGAAATGCTTGAAGTTAATAGATGTTATAATATTACAAAAATATTAGTTTTTTTTTTAATGTTTATAGTTTTGGAATACTTTTTTAATATTTATAGTTATGTAATAATTCACACTAGCTGGATAAACAAACACTTTAAGTGCCAATAGGACTTAAAATACCGGAATCATGTCCACACTTAGGCATATATAAATATTTAAGTATATATAGTATTTTCCTTAAACTATTTACAAACAATAATATTATTGTCTACCATGTGTATATACGGTCTAATGTATCCTCCACAGGTCTAAAAATATAGCCAGTGTCCAGAAAACTATCAAATTTATGATATCTCAATAGTTTTTTGGTATACTTTATATAAACTTTTAGAAACATTGTTCTTTCATAAATTTGACTTTTTCATTACTACTTTTTTCATAAAAAAATTATGAAAAAAATAGCATGAGAAAAGTAATTTTGTTATCATTATAATTTACTTTTCCAGTTCATATCCTTTACGATAAATGAAAAACAAAAAAAATCTGGCAATCTTTTTTTTGTCCTTTAAAAATTCCATATAAAGATTTTTGAGTGTTAACTATTGATATATATGCAAATTAATATTGTTTACCATTACATCAAATTTGAATTTTTTATGAAAAATCACTTTTAAACAAATTTTGTTAATATTTTTAGCGATATCTTTTGAACCATCTAAAATATAATTTCAAAATATAAATAGTTTTGGAATCCGTATTTTTACCCATTCAATTTAAATTCCTCAATTCTTTAAAACATTCTTTTGATCTATCCACAGGGGTTAAGTTTGTTTGACTCAAAAGCAATTCCAGGGTTGATCTTCCAGGGACGATATTAATGATTCTTTTATAGAAAACTGATCATAATATACAAAATGTTCACAAATTTAACTAAAACCGCAACTGCCAAACTTTTTACTCAAACCTTCTAAAAAGATATTATTTACCCTGTGTCTATCAGGATATTATGAGTTAAATGATAGTCAAGATATAAAAAACAAATAGTTTTTTCATTTTATAAAATTAGTATAATGAAAAAAGACAGAAAAAAGGGTGGCGTTTATTATTTTGTATGTGTCTAAAATTCTTAGATAAACATTAATGAAATCGAATAAAAAAATTACAAAATGTTTGAAGATGTTTACCCCTTTCTATGTCTTTATATACCTTTTTTTTCTTTCTCAAGACTACAGTTATTTCGACTGTTAATTACAGAGGCACCAAACTATCTATACGATATGCCAAATGAATATAGCAGTGCTCATGGTCACTTGACGCAAGCCAGGGGAAGGCTTTTCCTAATCCCTTAACATCGTGTAACGGGTTATTAGGGTAGTTTCAAGTTTGCTGCTATATAAATATGGAACAACCTTCCCCCGGCCCTGAAAACCCCTGCATCTATGGATGTATTTAAAAGGTTGATCCATAAGTGGCTTAAAGCAAGTGGCAGTAAAACTATACGAAGAGAATAAGCGAAAAAATCGACATTTGGAAATAATTTAATTATTTTTATTTTCCGAATTTTGGTTTTTGTTTATTTCCTTTGTATTTTATCTCTTTCATAAGTAATAATTTGAATATATTTTTAAATATTTATACAAAACTTGTATTTAGAAACGGAATTGCTTTGCAGAAGGTTATAAGCATTCATATGCGGCACGTATAACCATATATTGGCGTAAATCTGTTTAATAATCTGCAAATTAATTGGATATTGCATTAATGTATATATTACGTATTATTTATTATTAATATTGTTCTATATGTGTAAATACGTGAGTATATATGTAAATTAATGTGTATATTAATGTATATATACGTCTGTGTTTCTGGAGGATTTCGGGTTTGTTTTGGTGATGTTTATAGAATAACTCCACAAACCAAGTTCAAGTCATCTTCTTATGGATAATATTTCGCATTATTTAAATTTAATATATTTGATTGAATTTCTCATTGTGTTTATTTAAAAAAAAATTCTGCCGACACTTTTTTTTGTATCTTCGTACATTTTTTCCGCAAAACCTTGTTTTATTATTATTTTCAAATTAGATTCCGACTAGCAAGTAAACATTAACCGTAGCACATTAAGTTAATGTTAATTTATGTAAAAAAAATATGCATACGGTGAAAGTGGTTAGAAAAAAATTCATAAAATAACAAAAAAAATTGAACGGGTTCAACTCAGTACATGTGACAGAAGTGAAACTTCTTTTGCCATATGGACCTCGATGTGTAAGTATATTGTAGAGGAAAAAATATATTAAGCATATTTTCATAATTTTGAATATACACGGATTGTACTAAATTCGTAACTGAGGATCTTAATATTATACACTTAGAAAAATTATTGTCGTTATAAATTAACGTAAACATCTATCGTCATTTCATTATTCTATCATGTTCGTCTATCTCTTTCAGTTATTATTTAAGTACCTATTTCCCTCTTTCTTGCGATAGATTCGTTACATTCAGACGTTACAACTAAACGTTACATGAAAACGTGGCACATAAACGTTGCACATAATTCGACCTGGACGTTTTGCTCTCATCGTGCCCAAAGAAGTTTCACTTGAAAAATATATATGCAAATGTATTCAAATTTGAACTCTTCTCCACTTGCTAATCTTAGATTTTTTTGTTTCAGGTGAGTACAACTTGTAGTGTAGAAAATCGACCGACTGTCAGTAAGATATATTTTTATTTTTCTATTATCCTGAATTAGATCACACGTTTATGCTCCACTGAAAGCGAAGAAGCTGTGCGCCTTCCAAGTTACTATTTACGAAACTGTAGCATTCACAAAATAATGGTATACTATAGTAGAACGTAGCTGTTATGGTACTTACTATATTACAACTATTTATCCGATCTTAATGATAAACGAAGTCAACTTTATTAAACTGGTAATACTGTTACAAATAAAAATCTGTGAAATATATGATAGACAAATTATCAGAATAATATATTATATGGGCCCAGATTAGGAAAAGCAGGTAGTAGAGCTAAAGATTTGGAATGGTTAGAACTTTTTTGGTTACTTGAAAAAAAAATTATCAGCGATGATTAAATGGTGTCAGCATCCAGTAAAGTACTTTCACAAATTCTTCATTAAAAATATAAAGAACAAATAGTCACGTTTTTGATATTGTCTGTTTTCTGTATTTTAAAAATTTAACACAGAGAATACATAATTATCACTCAAGTGCAAACTACACTTACGCAGGTAATATTACGTACCACCAGCCTCCCACTTCAACTATTAATAAGGTAAATAAAGTACTTCACTCATCTACCACGAAAAACTTTTTTCCATAAGGAAATAAGGTTGTTTACAATTAATCGCGCTTTAATTTTTCAATCCTGGTAATTTTTACCTAATTCTAAATGTTCATGATTTTTTCAGTTTATTCTGTGCTATCCTTTTAGTGATAAGGGTGGGGACAGCAATTTTTAAGCATTTTTTCCAAAAAGTATTAGAACAAATTTAAAAAAAAATACGCCATAGTGTATTGTTGAATTTGCGCTTCACTAAGTTCTCATTCGATACTCTACACGCTCCTTGAAATTTGTTTTTATTTCCCAATTTACCCCCTGAAATTGATCGCCAGTTGCAAAATTGATTTTTTTACACATCGCATCTACAATTGAGGCGCCACGCTCTATCTCTGTACAAAATTATTACGTCGAATAGTTTCCAAGAAAATCGCCTTTCAAAGACAGACAGACGCTGAAGTAGTTGCATAAGTGTTCGTTTTTGCCAATTTTACCAGGGAACACTACAAATATAATCGTATTACTTTTAAAGGCAACAGGGATGATCCATTTAAAAGTGATTTTTCTATAATATAGTTATCCGCACTCTTTACTTAAATTAGACTTGTTTACGAAATTAATTGTCGAAATGTTATCTAAATTATTTCTAATAGATATTTTTAAAACTCATGACACCAATTTTCCCTGACACTTCATACTAAGTTTTTTAAATAATCTTATGTCTTCAAATATATATTAATTTGGTGTTATACGAACGCGTATTACACATTGCAAATTGACTTCTGATACAGTGTGAACTAACCTTAACACAGCATTCTAACGAATGATAAGAGCCCGCGAGACTTTGCGGGGCATAACGACAGTCCTTATCTCGAATTAGTGGTACATTGTCGCGGCTCCCTTTACGAGGCTCCACCGTCTTTAACTTTCTATTTTATTCCCTGTTAAGCCGAATATTATGTTTGAGTGCTCATGCGGTACGAAGCTCTCGAGTTGCTCGCATCAGCTCATTAGTTGAAAGGCTGACATGAGCTGTCTTTGCGACCTCGTAGGCGGAGATCTAATTTGTATCCAAATAAAACAAAATTTTAAATGGTATCTGTTATTATACCTTTATCTTGGAATTTGCTAATGTAATGTGAAACTATTAAGTTGTAGTTTAAATATATTTCATTATTATTTAATTATATATGACTTAAGTACACGAGACAACTGCTTATATTGTTTCGTATAAAACATGTGAAGTACAAGTAAAATTCACACTACGAGAACCCAGTACACATGTTGGGTACTTATAAATATTTAAGGATACATAGTTTTCCTTTTAAACCATTTAGGAATATCATTTTTTACAACGTTGATATATTGGCTACCATATCTTTTACAGGAACACATTAAAAAAGTTGATTTAGATACTTCATTTTTTTATATCTTTAAGGATACGTAGACTTAGAAATTTGATATTAATTTTAACTTGATATCTCCACACGTTCCTGAAAAAAATTATCTTGATATACAGACAGACAGATGGACAACAAAGTGATCTTGTAAGAGTCCCTTTTTTTCCTTTTGATCTACGGAAACCTAAAAATATTTAAATCTGGGATAGTAGCTATAATTTTCCTACAACTATTGCGTAGGCAGCTAAACAACTTACTTTAAGTTGTGTAGTCTTAGAAATAACGGAGGGGTACACAGTTTTTGCATATTTTACAGTGTATATCTGGAGATATACTACGTAAAGCTAAGCCCTCATTATCACCCGTTTCAAATGATACCCTCACATTAAATATAGAATTTAAAGAAAAATCAATTTTTTTTCTCCTCCTAAAATGTTCATATACATATTACTGAATGTTATCTATTGAGATGCTGGTTAATATATTTTACTACTACGGTAAATTTAAATTTTCTACATCGAGCGGTTTCTGAGAAAATCAGCTATGACAGGCGGAAAAATAAAGAAATGGGTGACCTTTATAAGGATTCAATTTGACCTTTCGAAGTATGGAGCGCTAAAAAGTGTGTGAAACAAATTTATATAATAAGTAATAGAAATGTAGTTAAGCTAACATTATGCCAATGAAGGGATTACTTAAAATTTGAAATTAACGTCAAAAAATGACGAGTTCAAATGAAGAATTTGTTTATATAGATTTGATAGTTTAAAAAAACATTATTTCTTCTATATATTCTTAAATAAATACGTAAGAAAAACGCATTCTAAAATCATTATTAACACTTAAGTATCCCTTAAGATACATTGTCTTAAAGATATATTGCGGCGTTCTCAATTCGAATATGTAGAACGACAAAAATTTGTAAATTAGTAACTAAATAGTTGAAAACCTTCTTTTCTAAAGTCCTAGAAAAGTACAAGGCTCTTCTCATATTGATTGTATGAACCAACTGCATATTGATTGTATGAACCAACTGCATATTGATTGTATGAGGCAACTGCGTACTATTACTTCTTCTTTTCTTCAAACACATATAGACCATGACCTATCGTAAAAAATAGTCCACAATAGTATGTGATTGCGCTCCGTTGGTGAAAAAAGTAAAGTATAAAACGATCCAAGCGATTGAATAAAGGCACCATGCTCTTTTCGTCCAGTGCTTGTAGATCTACTACTGTATCTTTGCCAGTGAAACGTGGTTTATCCTATTACGAAGTTAAGTGTGAAATAAGATTTAGATCGTAGCTCAGTCGAGAGTTACGACCAAGCTACGTAATCTAGGTTATATACCGTAAACTGATTAGATCAATAATGGTAGACTAGTCGTCGTAGTCATAGAACGATATATTTGAATTTATTACCTACGATTTATTTGAATTGATTACCTGTTTTTACGATTCGTTATATTTTACTTTAAATTACATTAAATAAAAGCGCGAAATAGCGTAACGTATTATCCGCAAATTACGTTACGCTATTTCTCTCACGTTTTTTGTGAGTAGAAATCGTAAATAAATTCCATTTCTAAAATTAGAAATAGGGATTGAAAAAAAACCAAAACTACATTTAATTGCATCCTTACTATTGAATTTATTTGTGTATTATTACACTACCTATGTATCTAGATTCAATCACGGCGGATATCCGCAGTCGATGAATAGGTAACATTCCATGCCCGTATCAAAGAAAGGAATTAATCAAAAACTTGAAATATATGCTAACGTATCCTCACATTTCGAATTTATTTGTGTATTATTACACTGAATATGAATCTAAATTCAATTACAGTGGATATCCGCAGTCGATGGATAGATACTATTTCATACTCATATTAATGGAAGGAATTAATCAAAAATTTGAGATATGTACTAATGCATCCTTACGTATTAAATTTCTTTTTATATTATTAAACTAACTATGGATCTAGATTCAATCACGGCGGATATCCGCAGTCGATAAATAGGTAATATTCCATGCCCGTATCAAAGAAAGGAATTAATCAAAAACTTGAAATATATGCTAACGTATCCTCACATCTCGAATTTATTTGTGTATTATTACACTGAATATGGATCTAAATTCAATTACGGTGGATATCCGCAGTCGATGAATAGATACTATTTCATACTCATATTAATGGAAGGAATTAATCAGAAACTTGAGATATGTGGTGACGCATCCTTACATATTGAATTTATTTGTGTATTATTACACTGACTGTGGATCGAGATTCGATCACAGTGAATATCCGCAGTCGATGAATAAGTAATATACTTGTATTAATGGAAGGAATTAAACAGCAATTTGATATATGTGCTAATGCATCCTTACATATTGAATTTATTGTGTGTTATTACACTGAATATGGATCTAGATTCAATTACGGTGGATATGCGCAGTCGATGAATAAGTAATATTCCATACCCGTATCAATGGAAGATATGCATTAGAAATTTTAATTATGTATTAATAATAGGAGTATTAACATAATAATTAAGACATATTTACATAGTCAGAATTTAGTAGTTTATTATCATACTGATTATGAATCTAAAATGAATTAGATTTTATATCCACACTCAATGAATAACTTTAATATACAGTTGCTGATCGACTAATTTTCTGTGAAATAAAAACACAAGTTTAGTTTTTGTTTTCAAATTTAGAAGTGCGTATTTACAAACCCTTCTCAGCAAAACCCTGCCAGTGCACATTTTTCAGATTTTCCGACTTTTGTAAACAACAGAATAGTGACGTGTGTAGAATCGATTAAGTTAAAAATATGTTGGGCATTAAAAAAATTCAATCTTCACGTTACACTAACATTCATGGATGCCTAAAAAAATAACATTTTTTTCCTTAATATTTAATGCGGATGAATGAAGCGTAAAACGAAAATGAGATTCTATTATAATACTATATATTTTTCACTTACATTAGGACCAGCATAACGTCCATTTATTGCAGCCTTACAGTTTCTGTAATTTTGAACCAATGTTCATTAAAATTTAAAAGTATATGATAGAACTATAGAAACAATGTAGTTGTTTCTACATTAGAAGAGGAAATATTTATAAAAGCCTTAATCAACGAGATGAAATATCTAGAACATCAAGAAATATGCAATGTAGAATCCTACAAAAATTAGTTTAAGTCGAATCAGATATTTAAAGTGAAATAAAACAATAGTAAAACGGGATACAAAATCAGATTAAAATCTCAATTTTTCCGTCGAAAAATCGTTAAAGAAAACAATGTTTTAATGTACGACTATTCATTATTATTATTATAATGGGACCGTGAAAAATCCGTGTTTCCGCACGCCACGTACAGTTGAAAATAATTGAAAAAGTATTTCAAAATTAGATTGTGGTTCCATTTATTGTTTTCGTTTTTAAACGTCGTCGCTAAATATTAAATTCCAAAATTGTGAACAAATTTACGCCCCTTAGTTTTCATTCATTGATTTTATTAAAAAAAAACTGTTTCCTCTAATATTTGCTTAGAAATTTCAGTCAAAATTATTTCCGTAATTGTGTCTTAACAATTTCAATAGAAATAGACAACAATTTCAACAGGAAATAAACTCTCCTTTTCATGTATTTTGACAAGAACTCATCCAATTTAAAATAATATTTTCAACAACCCCGATTTCAATCACAATCTCGTGATTCATCAACTATTGATGAAAAAACAAAGTATCGTGTTATAGGGTTCCGTACCTCAAAACGATAAAAGGAAGCCTTGTATGATCACTTCATTGTCCGCTTGTCTGTCTGTCTGTCAATACCCCTTTGTCAGCAACGCGTGGAGGTATCAGTTGAAATTAATATTAAATACTTAGGTCTACGGACCCTTAGAGCTGATAAATCTTGCTTCTAAAAAATACAACCATTTATGGCGCATATTTTAACACTCGCAGATAAATCAAAACTTATAGGTTACTTCCCATTGACCTAAGATCAGCGGAAACATGTTCTCACGACACAAGAAAAAATTTTTTTTTTAAATATACACCTGTAAAGGATAAAGCAGGCAATATATTTTCATTCTAAACAATTAACATCATGTAAATGGTTTGCTAGCAATATTACGTTTAATTAAATGTACATAAATGCTTAAATATATACGGAACCCTCATAGTGCGGGTTCCACTCGTGCTTGACAAATTTTATTAGATAGATAATGATTTTAATACTTTCGTGTTAGATACGCGTATATATGTCGATCACATTGTAAACTACGAACATACACTCTACCACAGATGAGACCCCATACACTCATCCCTCAGTGTAAATAAGCTGTAAAGCGGCCGCAAGTAGGGACGTGCCCACATAAGTACCGATTGTACAATATCGACCAGCGCGAAGCTGGACCACGAGGGTCGGATGACCGGAACGGCCCAAGGCTAGCCGCAGTAATTACTGAAACGATCGATTTACTTGGCTTAACTGATTACATTACTAATGAATATATCGACCCAGGTTATATATAATCAGTGAATATAAATCTGTATTTCCGGGAATATCTGTTCATTCGTGCGTAAAATGTCTTGATAATTATCACATATGCCACTCATTTAGTATATAAGTACTTTAGTAGTAAGCGTAATGCCCGCGACACAAGCGAGCTCAATATAGTACCGTGTCGAAAGTAGTTGATCCTCAATGAAACTTATAGATTTTTGCATATAGTCAAAATAGGGCAATAAAAACACCCCTAACATAAATCTTGGGGAGAACTAAAATATTGACGATCAAAGTAGGGTAATGTCTTCGATGCTCCATTACTCGTCTTTTTTTCAATATTGTTTGTAATGAAACTTCATATAATGTTATTATTAAAATCACTAACGTAATATTAGTTCTACAATCTAAACATATAATAAAATTGTAACAGAGTGAAGTCTGTACATGGAAAAAAAATTAAAAACAGTGAATGATTTAGCGTATAAAATAGTAACAGTAAAAACCAGAAAAACTGTTTTTAGAATTCTTTTTATATGTTAATTTCTACGCGTATCGTCCAAATTTTTAAGTGATACGTGTACAAATTATCATATAAACCGTCCAATTTTGGTGAAATTTGATATGGTAATAGTTTATACACGGGACCGACACATGAAAGGAAAAAAAAATGTTTTTCCGAATTACACGCAAACGACGTCCATCCGACTCGCCACTCTCACTAATTAATAAACGTAAGGTTTTCAAAATGTCGAATAATGCATACGACTTTAGCACTTTTAGCCAATCCGCGGTAAGCTTTTATTAAGATTATCGCGTCAGATCTAAGAAATACAAATATAAGAAATAAAAAAAAAATTAAAAAACCTGTATCATGAATATATTGTATTCATACGTTAAATAAAATCATATATTTTATTAGGCACACTATGTTCAATATTAGCGCTATGTTGGTATTATATACAAGTGCGTCAGCAGCGGAATAAAATTTCATTATTTTACTATATACAAGGGGGACAATAGCGGGAGACAATATTAATATTATAATTAGACAACATGTTGATATTATATACCAGTGGGTCAGAAGCGGAATACAATTTTAATAAGATGATTTGTTGCTACTATAAACAAGTGGGTCAACAACGGAAAAGAATATCAGTATTTTAATTATAAAACATACTGATACTATATACAAGAGGGTCAGCTGTGGGATAGAACATCAATATTTTAATCATAAAACACATTGATATTACAAACAGGTGAGTTGGCAGCGGAATACAACATCAATATTTTAATCACAAAACATGTTGATATTATATACAAGGGAGTCGGCAGTAAAATACGACATCAATATTTTAATCACAAAACATGTTGATATTATATACAAGGGAGTCGGTAGTAAAATACATCAATATTTTAATCACAAAACATGTTGATATTATATACAAGTGAGTCGGCAGCGAAATACAACATGAATATTTTAATCATAAAACATTTTGAAGTGAGTCGGCAATGAAATATAGCATAAATATTTTAATCATAAAACAGGTCGATACTGTATACAAAAAAGTCGGCTTCAATACATTTTAAACAGATTGACAATTTTAATATTTGCAATTACGAATTTTTCTCCAGTTTTTTAAATATATTCTTATTTTGAACTAATGAATTGGAATTTGCTTATGGATTATAGATAAACTTACGGATATCCTATATATTCCATAAGTTTATTATTGTAATATTATATATAATTGTAGACGTTTTTGAAATAAAGCTTCACAAGGTTGCCATACATTTTTTATACTAGCTTTGTTCAAAAATTACTTTTCATATTTTGTAATTAAAAACATGGACATGTTTCACTGTTTAATTTTAATGTTGCCGATAATTAAGAATGAATAACGTTTTAAATAGGAAGACGAATTTTCTTTTAAAAATGCTGGATAATGAAAAAAAACAGAAATAGTAATAATTCCTAATCAACAATTTTTTTTCTCATGCGCAGTAACAAAAATTAAAAAAAAATTAAAAACATATCTCTAAAACTTTTAGGCCTCGGATAATAAAATTTATTGTTTTTTATGTGTAATAACCCCTTCTATCACCGACATTTCGTTGGTCCACTCCTTACAGGACACCTGTGTATATTTGCATATCAACATGCAAGTTTCAATGAACAATTAATGATAACAGTATTTTAACTAATTTTCAAAAGAAAAATACGAATGTCCTCCATATTTCGTGTCGTAAATAGCATACTGATCTCTGGGTTAGAATTTTAAAACAACAAAACGGTTTGACTGATTAACTTAAATAAACAATTTGTTACAGAAATATATTAAAATTATGTAATGTCATACCTAAGGTGGAAGCAAAACGTAACAACCAACATTATCTTTTTTTAAAGATTTTACTGAAAGTTTTAGATTTATAAAGCGAAATATATTTGAAGTACAAAATATAATTTATAATTATAGAAATATTAAAAATTGCTATTTTTTGGGTTAATTTTGAAATAGAGGAAATAAATTTAACTATAAAATATTCACTAATTATTAAATGGTAGTTTTTAAGGAAAGCAGTATTAATATAAAAATATATACACCGCAAATGAGGAAGATTTTTGTTATTTTTTAAATGGATTTTCGTGATTCTCAAAAATTAAAATGAAATAATTGGGATGAACTTCAATGTCTATTATGCGATCTTAGAAAATTAAACGAAATCAAAAACGGAAACAGCTCAACTAAATAATCAAAATTTCTGGAGAAAGTCGTTTACAGTTTTCAACGTAAAGTTGCAACGTTTTCAAGTAATTCAACGTATTCGATAAACAATTGACGCGGTAGGCGATACATTTCTCTAATTTTATCGCACGTAAATCCATTTGGTAATTAACACTAACTTGTAATTTAAGTTACTTATAACGTAGATAAACTTGCGACTTTGATTAGTTAAGTGCAATTTGTAATTTATATACAATTTGTAATTTATATTAAACTGCATTAATTCAGCTTCTGCTTCTTCATGTTAAGTGTATTTCATTGAACCAGAATCTATAATATATTAAGTACATTGTCAAAACAAATAAAAATTGACCGACGTCACATTATTTAGAAAAACCAGTACCTAATCATACAGATTTCGTATTTATTTAAATTCTAGTAAATAGCCAAAACACATACGAGCCAGCTTCTCCATAACTGAGACTTCAAGAGAATATCACGAGTAATATAAGTTATTGTAAACTTACAAAGCGAAGCAACATATATTAATGAATTGACAAAAATACTGAATTTAGGTGTTAAGTGTTAGACTACGTGAGTTTTATTTGGTGTTTTAGTTTACGACATTTATTTTAAAAAAATTCATTTCCAACTATATATTCTAATTGTATATTCCATAGACATTTCACCATTTATGAATCGAAAACTTTTAAGAATCGTCAATATAAATAACTAAACTAAATCGTTATTAATGTGTACAGCCACATTTTACTTTCTGTCTAAAAGTGAAATTTAAATATTCACCATTTAAACCATTCCGGCTTTAATTGGAGTCGAATTTATGAATCATTCATAAATCTAACTGCAATCGCTTTTCGAACGTGAAACAAAAACAAATTTTATAATTACTTTTGCAAAGTGAAAAACCAGGACACGGTACCGTTATCAGCAAACACAACACATTACAAACGAATGGACTGATATCCCTTGAAATCTGACAACCAGACCCAAACATTAATTGGTAATATAATCGGTTAAGCCAAGTGAATCGATAGCTTTGGTAATTACTGCGGATAGCGCTGAATCATTCCGGCTGTCCGACCCTCCTAGTCCGGCTTCATCAGGGTGCGTATGGTATCAACGGTACTTGCGTGGCACGTTCCTCTATCTGTGGTCCATTTAAGGCTTATTTACACCCGAATCTAAATTATGGGCTAATGCAGGCTTGCAGATGAAATATAGTAATGTATCATTGCATTGACTCAGAATTTAGTTTCTGTTATGATGGATATTGATAAGTAAGTAATATTCGATAACCGTAAAAAAACAATTAAAAATTTAAATTTTGTGTCAATGCCCCCTTCCAGATGTAATTTAGTTGTGTATTATTACAATAACTTAAATCTAGATTCAATGCCGCAGTCGATGAATACATCAAATTAAAATTCCGTATTAATGGAAAATGTTTATAAAAAATTCAGTTATGTGCTAAAGCAGCCATTTATATAGTCAAAATTTAGTAATATATCATTAAATTGACCGTGGATCTAGATTCGATCAGATTTTATATCCTCAGTCTATGAATACCATAAGTAATATTCGAGTGGTCTACTAAAACTAGTTATTTTTTCAAATTCAGAAATGGATACTTTCAAATATCTATCCTTAAATTCTGTCACAATATATTTTCTTTAGATTTTAGAAGTTTTAGAAAAAAAATGGAGACGTGTGAATCGATTAGAAAATTTTCATACTGTATTAATATTTATAGATTCATAAGAAAAGAAACATTTTCTTCCCAAATATTCACTACAGATGGAAATATGCACAAAGTGTATTGAAGTGATATACATTGACTTCAATACACTTTGTGCATTTTCATAAACATATTATATAAAAATACTACATATTTTCTAATGAAATTAGGACCACATTGTCTTTACAGTAAATTTAAATGTAACTTTTCGGTGATCCGTAGTGCATTAAAATTCATAGATTTAACACAGCCTTAGTAGATAGTTTAGATTAATATCACGATTAATGTATTGAGAAATACTTTAAAAATACAAAATTTTAATGTATTTCCCCACATATGTGAAATGTGGGCGAAATACGTGTTTCCGCTATCACATTAAGTTAAATAGGACTGAATAAGTATTTTAAAATGAGATTTTGGTTCCATTTATTGTTTATCATTTTCAATTTCTTTATTAAAAATATTAAATTTCATGAGATGTACAAAATGTACGCCTCTTACCTTTCAAGCATGGATTTGTAAAATCTGAAAAAATTCTGGCCACTATTATCGATGAGAAATTTCAGTTAAAATTATTTTTGTTAGATGGTATTAACAATTTCAATAGGTGTAGAGAACAAAGGAACATTGCTGTATACGTTTTCCAACAAGCAATTGGTCAATTTTTCAAATGATATTTCCAACAAACCCAATTTCCATCAAAATCTTGCAAATCATCAACAATCTGATTATGAAATAAAGTATTAATTTATTAGATAGATAATGATTTTAGTACTTTCGTGATATATACGCGTATATTTGTCGATCACATTGTAAACTACGAACATAAACTCTACCACAGATGAGGTGCCGTACGCTCATCCGTCGGTGTAAATAGTAATAATAGTAGAGCTAAGCTGCCACAAATATCAACGTGTCCACATAAGTACCGACGGTACAATATCGACAAGCATGAAGCTGGACGGCAAGGGCCGGCTGACCGGAACGGCCCAATGCTAGCCGCAGTAATTACTAAAGTGATCGATTTATTTGGCTTAACTTATAATATTAGTAATGAGTATATCGGTCCAGGTTTCAGGGTATTTATCAATATTTCCGGGAATATATATCCATTCGGGCGTACAATGTCTTATATCTTATATTTATTGATAATTATCACACATGTCATTAGTTGAATATAAAAATAAAAGCACGATGCCCGCTGCACGACGAACTCAGTATCGTATGGAAAGTAGTTGTATCTCAATGAAAGTTCCTTTATTTTTGGTGTACAGTCGATATAGTGACACAAAAAATATTTTAATTTAAATCTTAGGGAGAACTAAAATATTGACGATCGAAGTCTTCGATGCTGGAACACTTCTCTTTTTTCAATATTGTTTGAAATTAAATTTCAGATAATGTAATCATTAAAATTTCTAGCTACGAATATTATGAAACATACTTCCCTCACTGAATAATAAATATAAGACCTTCAAAATATTGAATAATTCATACGACTCTAGAGTGTTTATTCAATTTGGGACAAGCCTATATTGAGATTATCGTAACAGATGTGAGGAATACCAGTATGAGAAATAAAAACCATTATACACAACGTGTACCATAAGGTATTTTAGAGAGCATTTTCTTTTCAGATTTGTTTTAAGTTCATATTAAAAAATCTGCTGATATTAAGCGTAAAATAGTGCTATGGCAATCAAGAAAAGGGTATAAAACGGAAATTAAAACTATGTTGAAAACGGTCAAATATGGAATTCAACATTAATTGTTTACTCAGAAAACACATTGATACCAGGTACAGAAGAGTCAGCAGCAGAATACAATATTAAAAATTTAATCTGGATTTTAATCGAAATACGATATTAATATTTTTGTTGACACTACATACTAGAGAGTCTGCAAAGGAAAACAACTTCAATATTTTAATCAGAACATTTGTTGATACTATGAACAAATAGGTCAACAACGGAATACAACATTAATATTTTAATCGGAAAACACGTTGACAATATATAAAAAACATAGGCAATGAAATATAACATCCATATTTTAATCATAAAACAGGTTGTTACTTATGTAAGTTGGTCAGCAGTGGAATACAACAACGATATTTTAACCATAAAACAAGTTGATACAATATACGAGTGGGTCAGCGGTGGTTTAAAATACCAATATTTTAATCAGAAAACATGTTAGTATTATATACATGTGGGTTAGCAGGGGGGGGGGACATTACTATTTTTTTCAAAAAACATATTGATCATATGGGTGGATTGATATACTAGGTCAACAGAAGGAAACAATATCAATGTTTTTATCAGAAAGCGAGTTGATACTATTTGCAAGTGGATCAGCAGGGGAAAAGAACATCAATATTGTAATAAAAAATCACGATGATACTATGCACAAGTGGATTAACAGCGGAATGCAACACTAATACTTTAGTCAGAAAACATGTTGATACTATTTACAAGTGGATCAGCAGGGGAAAAGAACTTCACTATTGTAATAAAAAATCACGATGATACTATGCACAAGTGGATTAACAGCGGAATATAACACTAACATTTTAGTCAGAAAACATGTTGATACTATTTACAAGTGGATCAGCAGGGGAAAAGAACATCAATATTGTAATAAAAAATCATGTTGATGCTATGCACAAGTGGATTAACAGTGGAATGCAACACTAACATTTTAGTCAGAAAACATGTTGGTACTGTAGATTCAAATGGATCAGCACGGGGAAATAATTACAATATTTTTATCAGAAAATATACTGATACCATATATGTGTGGGTTAGCAGGGGAAAAAATCAATATTTCGATAAGAAAATATATCGATACAATATACAAGTGGATCAGTAGCGGAATACAATAACAATATTTTAATCAGAAAACATGTTGATACTGTATACAAAAAGATATGCTTCAATATATCTTGAACAGGATAAGTGTTTTAATAACTTTAATTTCAATATTTTTTTATATTGTTAAATATATTATTATTTTCGGCTTATGCATTTAAATTTACTTAAAATACAAGTCTTAATAAACAATTAATGATAATATTGTTTATTAAATTCCGAAAAATTCGAACGTTCTCGCTATTTGTATTTGCAAATAGTAAACTGCTCTCTGTGTTAAAATTTTAAAATAATATTTGGCTTAAATAACTTCAAATAACGAAATTGTTACAGAAATATATCGATAACTATGTAATAAGATTGAAGCAAAACCTAGCAATTAACATTATCTGGTTAATTAAGGTTTTACTGAAAGTTTTAGATTTATAATGCGAAATATGTATGAAGAACAAAATTTAATTTATAATTATGAAAATATTAAATATTGCTAATTTATTGAGTTTCTTTTTTCAGAACATTAAAAATAAGTTTCGCTATAAAATATTCCATAAGTAAGATTTTTAGATGGATTTTTGTGGTTCTTTGCCTCAAAAATTAAAATGAAATCATTAGGACGAACTTCGAAGTCCACATGTGTGATCTTCGTAAATGAAAGGAATTCGAAATGAGCGAAAGTAGCCCAAAAAATAATCGAAATTTGTGGAGAAAGTGGTTTACAGTTTAACATTCAACGTATTCGGTTAACAATTGGCGATGCGTATCTCTCATTTTATCGTACGTAAATCTATTTTATAATGAACATTAATGTGTAATTTAAGTAACTTATAACCTAAGTTAACTTGTAACTCACATTATGTAAGTGCACTTCATATAATTTGTAATTTAAACTAAACTAATATAAATTACAAATTATATGAAGTTATTAATATTATATAATACTTATTATATTATATAATACCCAACATTATATAATACTTAATCATATAGATTACGTATTTGTTTAAATCCTAGTAAATAGCCAAAACACATGTTGTTCAGCTTCCCCATAGCTGAGATTTCAAAATAATATTACGAGTAATATACGTTATTATAAACTTACGAAGCGAAGCAACAAATGGTAATGAATTGTCAAAAATACGGAATTTAGGTGTCAAAGTTTTATGTACATGAAGTTCATTTGTGCCACTTTTATTTTAAATTTTAATTTCCCATTTTTTGGTCTAATTATATATTTTACAAACATCTATGGATCAAAACTTTTGAGGATCGAGAATGTAAATAACTAAAGTAAATCGTTATTAATGTCTACAGCCATATTTCACTTTCTGTCTAAAAGTGAAGTTTAAATATTCACCATTTAAACCATTCCGGCTTTAATTGGAGTTTTATTTATGAATGCATGTAGCATTCACATATCAAACTCCAATCGGTTTTCCGTCATGAAACAAAAACAAATTTTACAATTACTTTTGCGAAGTGAAAACCAGTACACGATACCGTTAGCAGTAAACACAATGTTTTGCAAACGAATCTCTAGACATCCCTTGAAATCTGACAACCCGACTCAGACATTAATTGGTAATATAATCGGCTAAGCCAAGGGAACCGATTGCTTTGGTAATTACTGGGGCCAGTCGTGGGTCGCTCCGACAATCTGAGTCAGGGTGGGTATTGTATCAACGGTCCTTGTGTGGGCACATTCCTATCTGTGGCCGATTTAAGGCTTATTTACACCCGAATCTAAACTATAGGCTAATGCAGCCTTACAGATGAAATTTAGTTATATATCATTACGTTGACCACGGGTTTAATTTATATTATGGTGGATGTTGATGAGTAGGTAATATTCCAAAAAAGTGTTAATAGAAAAAATCGATTAAATATTTGAATATTTTGCTAACGCCTCCTTCCAGATGCAATTTAATTACTTATCAGTACAATAACTATGAATCTATATTCAATTACGGTAGATATCCGCAATCGATAAATACGTAAACTTCAAATCCTATATTAATGGAAGATGTGTATAAAATTTGAATTATGTACTAATGAATTATGTAATGAATTTGAATTATGTACTAATATCCATTTTTTTGTAGTTTGTCATTATATTAAATACATATCTTGATTCAATCACATTTTATTTCCACAGTCGATAAATAAGTAATATGCGAGTAGTCAATAGTAGCTACGAAAAAACAATAGAACAAGTAAGTTTTTTTTTCAATCTGAAAACGCATATTTTCAAATATTTATATGTCATTAAATTCCATCACCGTACACATCCGTCAAATTTTCGAACTTAAAGTTGCAATCTCTGTGGAGGTGTGTGAATAAATAAAAAAAATAAATTCTATACTAATACTCGTGGATACATAAAAGATGAAATATTTTTTCCTAAATAATTTCGGATGCCCAAAATGTAAAATTGAAGTGAGATTCTGTTAGAATTCTATATATTTTCCAGTGAAATTACGACCACATTACCTTTACAAAAAATCTAGACGTAAATTTTCAGGGATACGTTATGGAGCAAATTATCCATTTAACTTCATTATTTTAACCCATTTATCTCAGCCTGACCATTTCTGTATTTTTAGCCTGTGGCCACTAAATTTTTAAAGTACATGGTTCAGATTAAGATCGCGATTAATGTGTTGAAAAATGCTTAAAAGAAAACAATATTTTAACGTATTTCCCCATATACGTAATGTATATGGGGAAAATACGTAGATTAGACGTAATGTAATGGGGCGGAAATGTGTGTTTCCGCACTCCGCATCGAGTTGAACATAGTTGAATAAGTATTTCAAAATTTGATTGTGGTTCCATTTATATATATTATATATATTTATATTTTTCATATATATTTATATTTTTTTTCTGTTTTTAAGCTATTTAATACATATTAAATTCCAAAATGCAAAATTGCACTCCTTAGTTTTCAAGCATGGATCTTAATCATAAAAAAACAATTTCCACTAATATTACATAACAAATTTCAGTCACAATTATTTCTGTTACATCGTATTAACAATTTCAACAGAAATAGACAACAATTTCAATAGAAGAGGGACTTTTCTTTTCATATATCTTGACAAGAACTTGTCCAGTTTTTCAAATAATATTTTTGCATTTCATCGACAATTTATGATGAAATAAAGTATCATTTTTAGAGTTCTGTACATCAGAAAGAAAAAAATGAACCCGTATAAAATCACTTCGTTTTCCGTCTGTCTGTCTGTTAAGAACCTTTTCCTCAGGAACGCGTGGAGGTATAAAGTTGAAATTAATATTAAATTCTTATGTCCACTGACCTTGTGACTGGAAAATCAAGCTTCTAAATCAAAGCAATAAAAAAATTTTCAATAAAAAAATTTATGCCGCATATTTTGATACTAGCAAATAAATCAAAACCCATGAGGCACTCCCGTTTACCTAGGGTCGTGGAATCTAGCTAGAAGCAATGTCTCGCAGCACAAGTGAAGGAAAAAATCTGAAAATAGGTAATTTGTAGTTTTATCTCATAACAAATTTTTTTTAGTTATGCACCTGTGAAAGATAGATATAGTTAGCAATATATTTTTGTTCTAAACAATTAAAATTTTGTAAATAGTTTAATAAGAATATTATGTATTCTTAAATGTTTATATATGCCTAAATATGTACGGAACCCTCGTAGTGCGAGATCCACTTGTGCTTGACAGATTTTATTAGATAGATAATGATTTTAGTACTTTCATGTTACATACGCGTATACTTGTCGATCACATTGTAAACTATGAACATAAACTCTACCACAAATGAAGCCCCGTACGCTCGTCCCTCAGTGTAAATTAGTTTTAAAGCGGCCGCAAATAGGGACGTGCCTACACAGGTACCGACTGTACGATATCGACCGGCGCGAAGCAGGACCTCGAGGGTCGGATAACCGGAACGGCCTAAGGCTAGCCGCAGTAATTACTGAAACGATCGATTTACTTGGCTTAACTGATTATATTACTAATGAATTTTTATTAATGAAACCACATCAATATTTTAATCGAAAAACACGTCGGTACTATAAAAAATGGTCGGCATAGGAATACAAGGAATACAACAGTAATGTTGTAATGATAAAACAGGTTGAAAATATATACAGGCGATTGAAAATATATAGAACATAAATATTTTTACCAGAAAACGCGTTAATACTATATGCAAAAAAAGTCGGCTTTAATACATTTTGAACGGAATAACCATTTTAATATCTTTATTTCCAATATTTTTTTTTCGTTTACTAAATATATTCTTATTTCCAAATTTCATGAATTAAAATTTATTCACGGATTATAGGTCAACTTTTTAGATTTCACATTTATCCATTAAAATGCAAGTTTCAATGTACAATTAATGATGACAGTATTTGAGGTAATTTCCCAAAACAAAACGAATATTTTTGATATTTATAGTTGGAGTAGCTGGTAAGCTACTCTCTGTGTTAAAATAATAAAATGGTTTGACTGATTAACTTAAATCACAAATTCGTTACAAAAATTCATAAAAAAATACGTAATATATGGGGTGGAAGCAAAACGTAACAAACAACATTATCTTTTTTCGAAGGTGTTACTGAAAATTTTAGATTTACAAAGCTAAATACGCTTGAATAACTAAATATAATTTGTAATTATAGAAATATTATAAATTGCTATTCTTTGGATGAAATATTGAAAATAGTAAAAATAAGTTTCTTTGTAAAATATTCACTAATTATTTAAATATAGTTATTAAAGAAAGTAATATTAAAAAATATATGTACTACAAATGAGTAAGACTTTTAGATGGATTTTTGTGGTTCTTTACCTCAAAAAGTAAAACGAAATCATTGGAATGGACTTCGATGTCTACATGCGTAATCTTCAAAAACGAAACGAAATCAAAAACGAAAGTAGCTAAACTAAAGAATCAAAATTTCTAGAGAAATTGGTTTACAGTTTAACATTCACAGTATTCAGTAAACAATTGACGCGGTAGGCGATACGTTTCTCCCATTTTATCTTACGTAAATCCATTTGGTAATTAACATTAACTTGTAATTTAAGTTACTTATAACGTAGATAAACTTGCGACTTTGATTAGTTAAGTGCATATTGGAATTTACATACAATTTGTAATTGATATTAAACTGCATTAATTCAGCTTCTGTTTCTTCGAGTCAAGTCTATTTCATTGAACTAGAATCGATTCTTTATAGATAAGGCTTTAAAAGAATATTACCAGTAATATACGTTATTGTAAATCTACCAAGGGAAGCAACAAATGCAACAAATGAATTGACAAAAATTGAAGCAACAAATGAATTGACAAAAATACTAATTTAGGTGTTAAGAAGTGTTCTATTTGGTGTACGAAATTTATTTTAAATTTTTCGTTTCTAATTATGTATTCTAATTGTATATTTTATAAACATCCATGGATCAAAAACTTTTAAGTATCGTCAATACAAATAACTAACGTAAGCCGTTATTAATATGTACAGCCACATTTTACTTTCTGTCGAAAAGTGAAATTTAAATATTCACCATTTATAACAATCCATCCATAATTAACATTAACTTGTAACTTACATTAGGTAAGTGCGTTTTCTAATTTACGTACAATTTGTAATTGGTGTTAAACTACATTAATTCAGTTTTTATTTTTTCGAGTCAAGTCTAGAATCAGTAATATATTAGTTATATTGTTTAAAGAAATATAATTCGTGGATAGAAAATTATTGAGAAGACCCAGTATTAAATTATACCTAATTATACAGATTACGTATTTATTTAAATTCTAGTAAGTAGCCAAATTGCATACCATCCAGCTTTCTCTATAGCTGAGACTTCAAGAGAATATTATGAGTAATATACGTTATTGTAAACTTACAAAGCGACGCAACATATCTTATTGAATTGACAAAAATGCTGAATTTAGGTGTTAAATTGCTGCGTGCGTAACACCAAACATAACGTTTAATGTTACGTATTTTTTCACTTCTAGAAAATAACCAACACACATACCATCCAGCTTCCCTATAGCTGAGACTTCAAGAGAATATTACGAGTAATATACTTTATTGTAAACCTACAAAGCGAAGCAAAAAAATGATATTAAATTTGCAAAAATACTGACTTAGGTGTTAAAGTTAAACACCAATTAAGACATTTGGTGTTTTAGTGTATGAAATTTATTTTAAATGTTTCGTTTCCAATTATATGTTCTATCTGCATATTTTTTATACATTTCACCATTTATGAATCAAAACCATTAAGTGTTATCTGTGCAAATAACTAACTTAAACCGTTATTACCCTGTACAGCCATTTTTTTCTTTCCGTTTAAAAATTAAATTTAAATATTCACCATTTAAACCATTCCAGCTTTAATTACGCACATTCATAATTCAAACTCCAATCGCTTTTCGAACATAAAATAAAAACAAATTTTACAATTAATTTTGCGAAGTGAAAAACCAGCACACGTTGCCTGATACCGTTATCAGCGAACAAAATGCTTTGCAAGCGAATCGACAGATATCCTTTTAAATCTGACTATCCGACTCAGGCATTAATTGGTAATATAATCGGCTAAGACAAATGAACCGATTAGGTTGGTTATTATTGCAGCTAGCCATGGTGCGTTCCGGCCGTGTAACCCTCCTAGTCCTGTTTCATCCTTTTAAATCTGACTATCCGACTCAGGCATTAATTGGTAATATAATCGGCTAAGACAAATGAACCGATTAGGTTGGTTATTATTGCAGCTAGCCATGGTGCGTTCCGGCCGTGTAACCCTCCTAGTCCTGTTTCATCAGGGTGCGTATGGTATCAACGGTAATTATTTGGACACGTTCCTCAACCTATGACCTGTTTAAGGCTAACTTACATCCACCCGAATCTAAATTATGGGCTAATGCAGACTCGCAAATGAAATTTAGTTATTTATCATTACGTTGACTCTGAATCTGATTTCTATTAAGGTGAATATCGATAAGTAAGTAATCTTCAATACCCGTGTTAAAGGAGGAAATCATTTGAAAGAATTTTGTTCTAATACTCCCTTCCGGATACAATTTAGTTACGTGTTACAATGACGTAAAATTACGTAAAATTCAAATCTTATATTAAAGGAAAATGTGGACAGAAAATTGTAATTATATACTATTGCAATCATTTATATAGTAAAAATTTAATAGTATATATTTATATTTACTATGGATCTAAATTCAATCAGATTTCATATCCACAGTCGATGAATAAATAATGTTAGGTATGCCACTGGGAAATAAACATAGAATTAGCTATTTTTTTAAACTTAATGGCAGGTTTTTGAAAAATGCATATTTTTCAATACCTGCCATTAAGTTTTGTCACTATATTTTCTTTGCATGTAACGTGTAATAAGGAACATCGTTCCAAAAATTCATACTGTACTAAAACTCATAGATTAACAAAAAAGAAACATTTTGCCCCTAAATATTCACTACTTATGAAAATACACACAAAGCATTAAATTTATGTGAGATTCTTATAGAATAGATAAAAATCTTCCAATTAAATTACGACCACATTATCTTTACAGTAAATCTAGACATAAGTAAATCAAGACGTTGTAATGATCAGTAGTGAAACAAACAAACCATTTAACTTCACCACGTCCGCCAATTTATCACAGCCTCATGGTTTCCCCATTTTTGAGCCTATTTTCATTGAATTTTGAAAGTGGGTGGTTCAGATAAAGATCGCGATAGTGTTGAAAATATGTTAAAAAAACCTATTTTAATTTATTTCTTTGTATATGTAAAATATGGACGAAATATGGGTTTCCGCGCACCACATTAAGTTGAATTTCATTGAATAAGTACTATAAATTAGATTGTAGTTCCATAATTTTTAAGTTCTCCATTATAAATATTAAATTTCCTAATAGTGTACAAAATGTACACCCCTTACTTTTCAAGCATAGATTTGTAAAATCTAAAAAAAACTCTGGTCGCTAATATTTAATGAGAAATTTCAATCAAAATTATTTCTGTTATGCAGCATTAAAAATTTCAACAGATGTAGACGACTAAAGAACGCTACTTTATACGTATTCCGACAAGCAATTGCCAATTTTTCAAATGATGTTTCCAACAACCCCAATTTTCATCACAATTTTGCAAATCATCAATAATTTGATGATGAGAGAGAGTGTCTTTTTATTAGACAGATAATGATTGTAGTACTTTCGTGATACATACGCGTATATTTGTAGATCATATTGTAAACTATGAACATAAACTCTACCACAGATGAGGCGCCGTACGTTCATCCATCGGTGTAAAAAAGCTCTAAAGCGGCCACAAAATGGGACTAATCCATATAAGTACCGACTGCGCAATATCGACCAGCGTGAAGCTGGACCGCCAGGGTCAGATGAGCTATGAGATCAAGGCTAGCCGCAGCAATTGCTAAAGCAGTCGATTTATATGAATTAACTCATTATGTTACTAATGAATATATCGGTTCAGGTTTCAGGGTATTTATCAATATTTTCGGGAATATATAACCATTCGTGCGTACAATGTCTTATGAATGTTGATAATTATCACATATGCCAATCGTTTAATACAAAAGTAAAAGCACGAGGCCCACAGTGCAAAAGAATTTAGTATCCTGTCCAAAGTAGTTGCATGTCAATTAAAGTTACTTTATTTTTTTGTGTCCAATCGATATAGCAAAATAAAAAATATCTTTAATTTAAATATTGGTGAAGAACTATTATATTAACGATCAATATTGACGAGAGAATATTGATGATCGAATTTGAGCAACGTCTTCGATGCTGTGTGTGTGCACTTGCCTTTTTTTAAACTTTGTTTGAAATGAAATTTCAAACAATGTTATCATTAAAATCTTTAACCACTAAGATTATGAAACACACCTCCTACACTGAACAATAAATATTAGGCTTTCAAAATATGGACTAAATCATACGACTCTAATACGTTTATTCAATTCGGTATAAGCCTATATTAAGAATTTCGTAACGAGAGATGTATATACACAACATGTACATATCCATAATATATTTAAAAGTTATACAAACTGTCATACATATTACAAGACATACTCTACTCAAAACTAACATTATGTTTTTGGGGTTTCATTTTAGTCATTTTATAGACGATACCGTAAAGCAAAGCGTGCCGAATTCAAACAATAACGGTTACACTCCTTAATAATGATTAATATCAGTATTAGAAAGCTTAATTCCCCTAAAATATTTATTGAAAGAAATAAAACAAAATTCTAAAGCAACAAAATAATTTCAAAAACAGTATTCATAAAACAAACTGTCAAAACACATGTTTACGTGATACTACAGATATTTTGTGTCGCGCTATTGGTACAACTTTGTTTATACATTTGGCAACTTGTTATATTTTTAAATTCACCCATGAATTTTAAGCTACATAATGTGGGGCAAGTTATAATAAATAAAAATATTATTTTTGACGTTTATTAGAAGAGGTAAGTTATAAATAACAGCAGAAACTTCGAGAGAGAGAGTAACTTCAAAATCATTCCACGTGATTATCATAAAATAGACTCTTCGGAAACAGCTCAATTGTACATGATTCTTTCTTTTTTTCCTGTTATTGAATTCTAACAAGAAATCTTTTTGACATAATTTGGGGACAGTTATAAGAAATAAAAGCATTGTTTTTGACATTTATTTTAGGGACATGCAGTTTAAAAAAATAATCGATAACTATGGAGGATATTTTTCTTTTCATATTTTTTTTGGTTTATATTAAAAAATCGAATGGTATTAAATATAAAATAGTGACACCATAGTCAGAAAAAGATCAGTAAACGGAAATTAAAACTGTGTTGAAAAGGGTCAAAAATGGAATGCGACATCAATAGTCTAATCAAAAAACCTGTCGATACCACGTACAAAAGTGTCAGCAGCAGACTACATCATTACGATTTTAACCGGAATACAATATTTTAACATTTTAGTTGACACTGTACTCAAGAGAGCCGGCTGTGAAAAAAACATCAATGTTTTAATCAGAAAAACTGTTGATACTATGTACAAATGGGTTAGCAACGGAATGCAACATCAATATTTTAATCGGAAAACACGTTGGCACTATATAATAAAGGTGGACAGTGGAATACAACATCGAAGTTTCAATCATAATACACAACAGGTTGATACTATGTACAAGTTGGTGAGCGGCGGAATAAAACACCAATATTTTATACACAATTAAATGAAAATCCGTGATGTATTATTATTTCTACTTTCTTTAGTTCTTTACCGCGACCTAGGTTTCGTTGTTTTACAACATCTTCAAAAACAATGAAACCTAGGTCGCTGTAAAGAACTCAAAAAAAGTGAAAATAATACTACCTCACGGAGTTTAATTTAATTGTGAATAATGAATTTCTACAAAATTAACGCCAAATATATTCAATAACCAATATTTTAATCAGAAAACATGTTGACACTTTATAGAAGTGGATCAGCAGTGGGAAACAATATCAATATTTTTATCAGAAAAAATATTGATCATATGTACAAGTGAGTCAGCAGGGGGAAACAACGTCAATATTTTAATCAGAATCATATTGATACTATATACAGCTGGATCAGCAGGGGAAGAGAACATCAATATTTTAATCAGAAACCATATTGATACTATATACAAATGGATCATCAGCGGAATACAACACTAATATTTAGTGAGAAAACATGTTGATACTATATTTAAGTGGATTAGCAGCGCGAAACACCAACAATATTTTTATCAGAAAATATGCTGGTACTACATATGAATGGGTTAGCAGGGAAAGACGAATTCAATATTTTATTCAGAAAACATGTTGATGGTATATACAAATGGGTCCGTACTGGAATACAACAACAATATTTTAATCAGAAAACTTGTTGATACTGTATACAAAAAAGGTCTGCTTCAATATATTTTGAACAGGATAAGAGTTTTAATATCTTTAATTTCAATATTTTTTTTCAGTTTTTTTAATATGTTAACATTGTGGACTTATGAATTTAAATTTACATTACTTTTAAATTACTTGCAAATTAAAGATAATCTTACCGATTTCACAATTTCCCGTTAAAATACAGGTTTCAATGAACGATTAATGATTCCAAAAAAATACGAACGTTCTTGATATTTGTAACTTTGAATAGTAAGCTGCTCTAAAATAATAGTAAGCTGTGTTGGAACTTTAAAATAACAAAATGGTTTAACTGATTAACTTAAATAAAAAATTTGTTATAGAAATATATTACAAATTATGTAGTGTCATAAGAATGAAGCAAAACATAGCAATTAACAATATCTTTCTTTTAAGGTTTTACTGAAAGTTTTAGATTTATAAACAATCAACATCATGTTTCTTTGAAAGTATTACTGTAAGTTTTAGATTTATAAAGCGAAATATGTTTGAAGAACAAAATATAATTTATAATTACAGAAATATTAAACATTGCTAAGTTTTTTTTGGTTTACTGTTCAAAATAATAAAAATAGTTTTCACTATAAAATATTCACTAATTATTTAAAGAAAATAATATTAAAAATTATATATACTACAAATAAGTATGAATTTTTGATGGAGTTTTGTGGTTCTTTAGCTCAACAATTAAAACGAAATCGTTAGGATGGACTTCTATGTCTGTCTGTATGAGCTTCGGAACGAAACGAAATCGAAAATGGAAACAACTCAACTAAATAATCAAAATTTTTAGCGAAAGTTTTCAACGTATTCCGTAAATAATTGACGCGGTATGCGATACATTTCTCTAATTGTATCGCCTGTAAATCCATTTTGTAATTAACATTAACTTGTAATTTAAGTTACTTATAACGTGAATGAAACTGCAACTTAGATTAGTTAAGTGCATTTTTGTAATTGATATTAAACTACATTCGTTCAGTTTCTCTTTTTTCGAGTTAAGTGTGCTTCAAATTATTTAGAAAACCCAGTATTATGTAATATCTAATCATACAGATTAGGTATTTACTTAAATTCTAGTGAATAGCTAAAATAGATATCATCCAGCTTCTCTATAACCAAGATTTGAGAAAATTACGAGTAATATACATTACTGTGAACTTGCAAAGAGAAACATCATATATTAATGAATTGACAAAAATACTGAATTTAGGTGTTGAATGTTGGAGTACGTAAGTTTTATTTGGTGTTTTAGTGTACGACATTTATTTTATAATTTTTCATCTCCAATTATATGTTCTAATTGTATATTTCATAAACATTTCACCATTTATGGATAAAAAACTTTTAAGTATATTCAATACAAATAACTAACGTAAGCCGTTATTAATGTGTACAGCCACATTCTACTTTCTGTCTAAAAGTGAAATTTAAATATTCACCATTTAAACCATTCCGGCTTTAATTGGAGTTTGATTTATGAATGCATGAAGCATTCATACCATTATCAGCAAACACAACGCATTACAAACGAATCGACAGATATCCTTTGAAATCTGACAACCCGAATCGCACATTAATTAATAATATAATCGGCTAAGCCAACTGAACCGATCTCTTTGGTAATTACTGCAGCCAGCCGTGGGTCGCACCGGCCGTCCGAGTCAGGGTAGGTATTGTATCAACGGTACTTACGTGGGCACGTTCCTATCTGTGGCCGATTTAAGGCTTATTTGCACCCGAATCTAAATTATGGGCTAATGCAACCTTGCAGATGGACCACGGATTTAATTTATATTACGGTGGATGTCGATGAATAGATTAAATTCAATAAACGTATCAATAGAAAAAATCAATCCAGATACAATCTAGTGGTGTATTATTACAATAACGATGGATCTCGATTCAATGGCGGTAGATATTCGCAATCGATAAATACATAAAATTCATATCCGTGTTAATGGAAGATGTGTAAACAAACTTGAATTATGTGGTAATGCATACATTGATATATTCAGGATTTAGTAATTTATCTTTATATTAACTATAGGTTTAGATTTAATCAGATTTTATCTCCAAAGATGATTAATAAATAATATTCGAGTAGACTGCTATGAAATAACAATAGAACTAGTAATTTTTTTCCAATAAGACACATATTTTCAAATATTTGTCATTACAACCCTGTCATAGCAGTCAGATTTTCAAAGTTTCAGAAACAACAGAACTGAGGCATGTGAATCGATTAAAGAAAATCATGCAATACAATACTCATGGATTCATGAAAAAGAAACATTTTTTCCCTAAATATTCACGACGGTTGGAAATATGTACAAAGCGTATTGAAGTGAAATTCTGTTAGGATGCTATATATTTTCCAATCCTATATATTTCGGAAAAATATAGAATACAAAATATTTCCAGATAGTTCAGATTAAAATCCCGATTAATATATTAAAAAGTACTTAAAAATACAATGTTTTCATATATTTCCCAATATACGTGAAATACATTTTTCCGCGCACCACATCGAATTGAATATAATTGAAAAATTATGTCGTAATGAGATTGTGGGTTCATTTGACATTTATTATTTTTAAGCTACGTTTACTTAATATTAAATTTTAAAACGTTGCACGAAATGTGCGCCCCTTACTTTTCAAGCATGGTTTTGTAAAATCTGAAAATCTATGGCTACTAAGATTTGATTTGAAATATCAGTCAAAATTATTTCTTTAACATCGTATTAACAATTTCAACAGATAAAGACAAATAAGGATTTCTACTTTATACTTACTCTGACAAGCCCTTGTCAAAGAATATTTCCGGTAACACCAATTGCTGTAGCCATCCTGCAATTCATTAACAATTTGATGATAAGACATAAACTCTACCATAAATACGGCCATGTATGTTCATTCTTCGGCGTAAATAAGCTCTAAATCGGCCGCAAACAGGGATTCGCCCACATAAGTAAGGCTTTAAAATATCGACCAGTGCAAAGCTGGACAGCGAGGGTTGGATAACCAAAAGGGCCCAAGGCCAGTCGCAGTAATTACTAAAGTGATCGATTTACTTGGCTTAACATTGGCAATGAATATATCGGTTCAGAATTTGAGTGCATGTAGAAGGATTTCCAAGAATATCTATCTATTCGTGCATACAATGTATTGTATCTGTTGATAATTATCATAAATACTACTGTTTTACTATACCATACTCTTTACCATACATTGAAGTAGAATTACTAATATATTAGTAATATTGTTAAAAGAAATAAAAACTCGTGGATATAAAATTATTGACAAAATCTAGTATTATAAAATACCCAAAGATATAGATCTTTTGGTGTTACGTATTTGTTTAAATTCTAGTAAACAGCCAATATACATGTCGCCCAGCTTTTCTATAGCAGAGACTTTAAAAAAATATTACGAATAATATACGTTGTTATAAATCTATGTACTATTACTTCACACTATTGTTATAAACCTACGTGCTATTACTTGTAGACTTCAAAAAAATATTATGAGTAAATATACGTTGTTATAAACCTACGTACTATTACTTCACACTGTTGTTATAAACATACGTACTATTATTTGTGGACTTCAAAAGAATATTATGAGTAATATACATTGTTACAAACCTACGTACTATTACTTCACACTGTTGTTATAAACCTACGTACTAATACTTGTGGACTTCAAAAGAATATATAACGACACTACGGAAGGTAGTATCGTATGAATAGTAGTTGCACCTCAATAAAATTTACTTAGTTTTTGTGTACAATATCAATATAGTTAAATAAAAAAATATCCCTGGCATAATTCTTAAGGAGAACTAAAACATTGATGATCGAAATTGGCTAATGTATTCGTGCTCGATCACTTGTCTTTTTGCAATATTGTTTGAAATGAAATTTCAAACAATGTAATCATTAAAATATTTAACCATTAATATTATGAAACCCGCCAACCTCACTGAATTATAAATATAAAGCTTTCAAAATATCGAACCACTCGTGCGACTCTGGGACTTTTAGTCAATTCATGGTACGTTGCTAACGTTTTCTTTTTGGGGTTAATAGAATAGATATTCTACAAACTGTGGCGTGAAGCAATTTACATTGTGTTCGTACAATAACGACTATACTTTCTAATAATAATTAATATCATCGTCAAAAATTATAGTTCTCGTAAAATGATTTATTGAATCTTATTAAAACACTATTCTAAAGCGATAAATAATTACAAAAACAATATTTATAATGTCGACTGTAAAAATATATATTTTTGTGACACTATAGCTATTTTGAGCCGCGCCATTTTTTTCCCACGCAACTTTATTTTTAAATTTTTTATCCAAATTCGCGTATACGCGTACATTATAATAAATAAAAACATAATTTTTTACATTTATTAGAACAAGTAAAATGGAATCTCGACCATTATATTATTATAAAAAAAATCGCACATTATTTTTTTTTGTCGTTGAATTTTGATAATAATTTTCATCTAATTATTTTGAGGTTCATTATAATAAATCAAAACAATACATTTGCCATTTACTTGCGGACTTTCCAATTTGAAAATAATCAGTACCATTGGCGGACGTTCCACTTTTCAGATTTGTTTGTGGTTGACAATCAAACTTATACTACAATGAAATATAATATAACTCTAGCGTTATCAGGAACAAAGTACTTAACGGAAATGTAAACAGATTTTTAATTTTCCTTATACGTTACGCAAATGAGTCAACAGGTAAACAAAATGAACATTTTAATCAGAAAACACATTGCTATTATCTACAAAAGGGCTGGCAGCGGAATACGACATCAATATTTTAATCATAAAACAACTTGATACCATGTACAAAGTGTCGTCGGTAGCGGAATACAACATCAATATTTTAATCAGAAAATACTTTAACAGTTTATACACGAGGGTCGACAACGAAATACAACGTTAATATTATAATCGGAAAACAACTTTATACTATGTACAAAATATCGTGGGTACCGGAATACAACATCAATATTTTAATCAGAAAACAACTTGATACTAGATACAAAGTGTCGCCGGTAGCGGAATACAACATCAATATTTTAATCAGAAAACACTTTAATAATATTTACACGAGGATCGACAATGAAATACAACGTTAATATTATAATCGAAAAACAACTTGACACTATATAAGTATCGTATATAAGTATCGTCGGTAGCGGAATAAAACATCAATATTTTAATCAGAAAACACTTTGATATTATATTAAAAAATATGGGCAGCGGAATACAATTTCAACATTTAAAACAGAAAACAAATTGATACTATGCATAAAAGGGTCAGCGGCCGAAGAAATTTTCAACAGAATAACATTTTAATAGATTTAATTTTAACGTCTCTTTTTATTTATTAAATGTATTACAACTTTTAACAAAGTAATTGAAATAAAAACATATCGGGTTGCACATTCGCCAAGAGCAATCGCTCAAGAACAATAAAAAGATGACAATTTTCCAAAATGCTAATTGTCCAAAAAACATGAATATTCTCAATATTGATAGTTGTAAATAGTAAGCTGATCTTTCTGTTCGAATTTTGAAATAATAAAACGGCTTATCTGAATAACTTAAGTAGCAAATTTGTTAATAAAATGCATCAAAACCTTAATGTCGTAATATGGAATCAAAATCTAGCAACAGATATTATTTTACGATAATGTTTCTGAAATTTAATTTTATAAAATAAAACACGTTTGCAGACCAAATGTCCCTATTAGTGTAGAAATATTTAATTTTCAAAATAAAAAAATGAGTACCCTATAAACAAGGATCCACTACATATTTAAAGATTTTACGAAAATAGTCACGAAATTTTTTTGTAAGTAGCTTTAAATGTATATATATATATATATATATATATATATATATATATATATATATATATATATATATATATATATATATATATATATATATATATATATATATATATATATATATATATATATATATATATATATATATATAAACTATAAGTGAGTAAGATTAATAGAGAGATTTTGTTATTTTAAGAATTAAAAATTAAAGTGAAATTCTTACTGCGGATTTCTATGTCTTCGGATGATGGAGGAGGACCTTCAATAATGACGCGAAATGGAAAACAAAAGCGACTCAACACAAAAATCAAAATATTTGGTAAAGGCATTTAATCTTTTAACCTTCTATTCTTTTTATAAGTAATTGGGGTGTTTTTCTCATTTTATTGTACGTAAGTATATTTTGTAATTTACATTAAACTACATTAGTTCGGTTTCTCTTTTGTTTTGAATTAGGAATGTTTTATTGAATTATAATATGCAATACATTACTTACATTGTCAAAAAGAATGAAATATTGAAGGATAGAAAATTATTGAAAAAATCCACATAAAATATGGAGCACTATAGAGAAAAAAATTAAACTTTAAAGACAAAACCTGTCGAGCACGAGTGCGAAAGTTCCGTACACATTTAGGCATTTATAAACATTTAGTAGTTCATAATATTTATATTAAACTACATACAACATTTTAATTTTTTGGAACGAAAGTATAGAAAAATATTGTTTTTATATCATATAATTACAAATTAATAATTTTCAGAGCGTTACACAATGCGTATTTTAAGTTTTCATTTATTGCCCTGACTTAGAAGTTTACAAGGGACCATAGCTGGTCTACGGTCCCTTGTAAAATAAAGAAAGTATTTGATATTAATTTTGACAACTTGACACCTCCACGCGTTCCTCAGAAAAGGGTCTTGATATACCGAAAGACGGACAGCGAAGTGATCCTATAAGGATTCCTTTTTTGAGGTACGAAACCCTAAAAATCTTGTTATTCCACATTCCTGCATTCCTTTTTCACGATCTTACGACCTCGTGATATAGAACTTTTGGAATTACGTATTTGTTTAAATCCTAGTAAACAGCAGAATTATTTATCATCAAGCTTCTATATCGCTGAGAGACGTCAAGATAATGTTATGTTTTAAAAAGCGAAGCAATAAAATATACTTACGTAACAATACTTACATTACGTAAACAAAGTATACTTCCGTACAATAAAATGAATTCATAAAGATACTAACTACATTTCCAATGAAATATTTTGATTTCATATTTTATAAACATTTCTCCATTTATAAATTAAAAACTTTTAAGGGTCATCAAAAAAAATATCTAACGTAAGTCGTTATTACTTCGTACAGCCATATTTGACTTCCTGTTTAAAAGTGAAGATGAAACATTCACCGTTTATCACAAATCAAACCGGCTTTAATTACATATGTAAATCGAACCCCATTCGCTTTTCGAACGTGAAACAAAAACACATTTTATAATTACTTTAGCAAAGTGAAAAACCAGCACACGTTGCCAGTTACCGTTATCAGTAAACACAATGCTTTGCAAATGAATCGACAGATATGCCTTGGAATCTGACAACCAGACCCAGACATTAATTGGTAATATAACCGGATAAGCTAAGCAAATCGAGCTCTAGTAATTATTGCGGCTAGCCGTGAGTCGTTCCGGCCGTCCCTCCCAGTCCGGCTTCATAAGGGTGGGCATTGTATCAGCGGTACTTGTGTGGGCACGGTCTTATCTGAGACCGCTTTAAGGATTATTGACACACTAAGGTGATATGTATAAAGTCCCATTAATGGTAGTTTTCAAGTCTATAATTTATCAAGTGATCGACGAGAATGATGGGTAATTTGCAGACTTGAACAGTATCACCAACGAGGAAAAATATTTTGCTTTTTGTAAATCCGAAAAGAACACTTAATAAAGTTTAATTCATTTTTTAAAGTTAATAATTAATTAAAAATTATGCAATATGTATGAAAAACAAGAAAGTTTAATAATCCAAAAGGAAATTGATAGAAAATTTATTAAACTAGGAATAGAATCAATGAAGATCATGAATTATATCGATGAAAATGGAAGTCGCTAAAATTGAAACCACAAAATATGAGCAATTGGTTTTCCCGAATGTTGACGGCCGAATTAGAAAAAAACTATTATTACAGGAAATACTTTATAGAATTTGACTAATTTACTAGAAACATTGAGAGACCGGCATTGCTCACGGCTATTAACATTTATGTATATTCGTTTTCGTGTATACATGATAAATTTATTATACTCTATTTATAGTCTACGAAGAATATTAAAAGAAATCATTAATACATATATTATAGGTAAATAGAATACATCGCTTAAATTGAATCTAGAAAATTTATGAAATTTTGCCGTGATGAGGTCACGACTTTGAGGAAACATTGCCATGATGAGGTCACGACTTTTCGATTATAAATGATCCACTATAAACACACAGTGGTTATCGATGAATAAAATGTGTAAAGCCTTACACAGTTGATTCATTGCTACCCTCGATGGAAGATATAAAATCGACGTATAAAATATTCAATTCCTTTATTTAAAGTGAATAAGAAAAACGAGACAGGAAGACGAGAACAAAGGATTAATAAGATAATTTAATATAATTGTCGTAAAAATATTTCTACGGATAAAAAAAAGTAATGACACAGTACAAAAGAGTGTTGAAAATGAAATACATTAACGTTGATCTCTAGTACGGGCGAGACACAAAAATTATGAACTTCTAAGTTTCTTTATATTGTTTCATTGATGGAAAAAAATTCTACTTTCAAGATCTAGTTTATGTACCATTCTTAAAAAACTTTCACATCTTTATTAAAATAGTTCTAAAGGAAAGTAAATACGTAACTCCGTCAAAAGCACTTTGAAGGGTCGGCAGGAAATTTAAGTCTGGAGAATGTCTCCAGCTATATGAATAGCGGTACGCTTTGATGCACTAAGTGCCTTAAAGGCCCTCAAGTAGACGTCTGGGCTAGCAAATATGCTTTGACTTTCCGGCGTATTTATATATTTTAACCGACTACTGCAGAGAACGGGTTATGAATTTCACAGGTTATGTATGTATTATATGAGTTAGTTTGTGTCCTTATATAAACTGAACTATTAAGGAAATTTCAGCAAATGAGGTGTTTTTAGATTCGTCTTGATTCAGAGAGTGTCCTAAAATATATAACGTTATGAATTTTATAGGCTATGTAAATAGGTATGTATGTATGTATGTATGAATGTATGTGAGCAAGTTTGTTCTATCGTACATCTAGAGAGTGTCCTAGGGTATATAATATTTTGAATTTACAGGCTATGTAAGTATGTATACGAGTAAGTTTATTCCTCGTACAGACTAAACTACTAAAGTGATTTCAACAAATAAAGTGTCCTTAGATTAGTTATGAACTAGAGAGTGTCCTAAAGTATTTAACATTATACATTTCACAAGCTTTGTATGTATGAATGCATGTAAGTTTGTTCCCTTGTGCAGACTAAACTACTTAAGCAATTTTAACAAATAAGGTATCTTTAGATTGGTCATCATCTATAAAGTGTTTTATATTACATAACATTATGAATTTCACAAGCTCTGTATACGTGTATGTATGAGAGAAAGCTTGTTCTCTCGTACAGACTAAACTACTAAAGTGATTTCAACAAATGAGGTGTCATTATATTCATCATGATCAGAGAGTATCCTAGACAAAGTTGTAAAATTCACAAGCTATGTGTGTATATATGTATTTTATGCTTTCCAGTTATTTTTTCCGTAGTGGGATTTAAGTTCTCTTGTTATTCACCAGGTTGTATATTTTCTAATACCTATTGCTCATTCTAATTAAATTAATAATAATGATGGTATCAAAAACAAACGAAAAAAGGGTTTGAAGAGGAAAATTACTTAATTTGTTTAATAGCACTATTATATAATTTATTTATAACAAATTATATTTTTATTATAGAGAAATGATATTAGTTTATAGAAATGAGGAATATCTAAAAATGTTATATTTAAGCGTCGCTAACTTACTGAGTTTATTTATACCATTAAAATAAAAATAAAAATAGAATGAGTTTCAATGTCGCTTAACGCGTTACTCCCACTTTGCCGGCATTATATCCTTTACACATTTTCGTGACGATTATAGAAAATTTTAGTAACGTCTCTATAATTATCTGATATAACATTTTAAAATAAACTATTGTAGAAACCCGAGAAGCCTCTATGTCAACCGGTATACCAAAGGATAAAAGAAATTAAAAAACAAATTCAAATTCTTTGCTTTCACCCTCTAAAATTTTCGTATGAATATTTTCCTTTAATGTTAACTGTGGATGTATAATTATTATATGGAAAATAAAGTGTGCTTATATAAATAATGAAGGAAAATATTACAAACTAGCTGTGCTTACGACTTTGTTCGATTGAAATTCGTGATAATAAAAGAAAGTTATTAAATATTTTTCTCATATGTTGCTCTTGGGTATAAAATATTACCATACCGAATTTCATCAAAGTCCGTCCACTAGATTTCGCGTGATTGACGAACAAATTAACATATAGGCTAACGGATATCATTCTTTACACTATATCAATCACTATTTTTAAAATATTTTCCATGCACAAAATTCACGGTGTCACAATTTTATATATGTAAATTAAGAAACCCATATAAGCATATCATTTTCTTCAGCAAATATAAACATTTTGCGGAGCAATTTTCATCATATCCATTATTGGAAAGAAATTTTCTAACTTTTCCTAAACCCGACGCATGCATTACGTTTTATTTAATGTGCCATAAATCCTATACTAAGGGAGTTAACACTTTATTATTTTACAAAAATGTACCTATAAACCAAGGAATGACAGAAGTTCGAAAGACGGGCTTAAAAGTCTAATAAGATATCCCGTCAGCTAGTTAAGATATTAAAGGTTAAGGGTCAGAAAAAGCGAACGAAAGTCTGTGAAAATTTTCAGCTTTCTTCCGTCATATCTAGGTTTAATCCGTATTGTACTTAATACCGATCATCACAGATAAAGCGATAGTTCTGTGAAGAAAGGAAAAATATTATAAATCACTACAAAATTCAGCGACCGCATTACATTTTGTTATTAGGTATCGTAAACCCCCACCTGCATACATAGAACGAAAATTTAGATTATATTTTAGTAAAAATATACCATATTATATCCACAAAACTATGTCAGTCAAAAAATTCATAACGATGACTTATCCGATAAGCGCGTTTTATTTTGATAATTTACATAATAGTTTAATAACTCGAAAAATCTTTTGCAGTTAATAACGCTAAATACGAGGATAATACTTTAATTTGGAGCAGAACAAGTATTTTGTGATACAAAGAATATGTTAAACTTTAGAGTCGCAGAGTTATAATTTCTTTTGGACGTGAATACAAATATAAATCGGTTAATTAATGCAGTTTGCTAGTTTAATTTTCGCTTTTTCGAGTAAACTTAGAAAATAAAAAAAATATACACAATTTCAAACGAGTATATTTTGTTTATCTAATGGAACAAATTATTTCTTAAATTGTTTTATAGAAAAATAACCTTTTCATTACAATTTTATACCCTGCTTTAGGTACGCTTATGTCGATATGTCTAACAATTGTAAAGCACACACCGATTTTCATTAAATTGAGTGTAATGAGAAAAGTCGAATAAATATTGTTATACACTATTTTTTTTTAAATTTTTACAATACAACGTTATGAAATATTCCCAAAAAAAGTTACTGATAAAACATCGTCAACGAATTTTTATTCATACAAGGGAAAAAGCCCGTGAAGATCGTTTTCTACGTAACAATGAATCTTAGAACAATTTTGAAAATCTAGTGGGATATATACACATAGGAAAAAATATTTTCACGTGTATTGAAAGAAGCAATATATATAGGACTATCGTTTTTCAAACAATAAAAACGTACCCTATTTGTGAATATATGTTTACCATTATATTCACAAACCTTTAAGCGAGAAGAGAAATGACCGGTCGTTGAATTTTAAAAAAATTGAAAAAGTTTCAAAATTTACATTTTATTAGCTTTTGCCCGCGTCTTTGCCAACATGGATTTGATTGATAAATGAGGCGGAATTTATACAGATTTTCGACATTCGAGGTACGTGAGGTTGCGCTATCTAGTGTTAATTTATAGCAGTAAGTTGTTAGTGTTAAATAAAAATAATGTAGCAATTACAGTAAATAATGTATCAATACTCTAACAATTATGGTATTTTTGAATAATTTTAATTCAAATATATTATATATATATATATATATATATATATATATATATATATATATATACGTATATTCGTATGAACGAATATACGTATGCCAAATATACTAACGATTCGTCGCTTCGTTACTGGGGTATTGAGTAACAAATAATCAAACAAAAAATAAATCCTTTTTACATTTATGATATTATATAGGTTGTTATACGTTTATTTTACTTCGTTACAAAATATATCCAATATATGGGATATAACAAAGAATGTGTCTATTATTAATTCTGTGCATTCAATCGAGTAGAAAATGTTAAAAAGCTATATGAAAATTCTTTACCTTTTTTTGGAAAAATCGCTGTGAAATGTATAATTCCAACTATTTTTTAAAATTACTTTCTATGCAGAAAAGCACTTCAAATGTACTATGTTTAATACACAAAGTCATCTATATGAATAGCAGATATTATAGATTTTCGGATCATAAGTTCATAATATTTGAAAAGAAGAACTTTTTAAATATGAAATTATATTTTGTAGTAAATTCACAATGTCTTCCCATTCAGAACTTCTATCGATTTTACCTTCATTGGAGCACAAAGTTTTGAGCTCGTACGCACAAAAAAAACTGTTAATAACAATAGAACTCATATACTACGACAGTTCCACACTCCTTAGGCATAAATAAATATTTAAATATAGATAATATTAATATTAAACTAGAAGTATGTACTCCATGTAAAATGTTGTCTAGCATACCTTTCATCTACGTAAAAATATCACGTATATCCGAAAATATAATGAAAAATATTAAATATTAAGATATACGCGAGTTAATATGTTTTATAATAACGCCAAGTTTCAGTTTTCATGTCAGATTGTTTCTAAGAAAAGTCTTCTGATAATTGTTCGCAATATCACTTAAATTACGTAACGTACAATTTTAAAATAAAATGTTTTGAAATCCTAATTAATCGCTTTTTCAGTCAATTAATATAATATCTGGATTATTTAAAAATTAAAAAACAAACAAATAATTTCCGCCTCCCTATATACATATTTCTATATTGTACCTTACATATGAATATTTTCTACTATTGAATTTGCGGTATCATTATGCCAAAATTTACGTTATATTTCTACATCAATCGGTTTCCCAGAGACACAGTTGTGACAGACGGATACATGAGTGGTCTTTTAAGCGTTCCGTTTTATTTCTTTTGAGGTACGGGGCTCTAAAAAACATTAAACCTATTATACTTGAATCTACTTCACAAATTTTGTTCATAAACACATAATACACATTAATTCTCCACACGAAATTCTGTTATGTCGCCCCTATCACAATAAAGTAAGTTTCCAAAGGCAATAATTATACATACATACATATGTATATACATAAGCAAATATATTTTGTCTTTTCACGCAAGAAAATGCCACACTGTTAGTTTGGAACTAGCGTACACATAATTATACTAGTCCACAGTCACCAGCCAAAACTAAAGCCTTTCCGTAAGCGGAACATAAAACACATCCCTGCGCCACAGCAATAATCTATTTACCCCTCGCTCCATATCCGGTCCACGGGGAAAATGAACGTTGCTAACAAGCTCAGTCCGGTCGCCTAGTTGATTATTGTATTAATTGATATCGGTGACCAGACGCCGGTCACGTTTGTGAGGGAGCGGATGGTGACTAGACGTGACAAGGGCGTGCCTAATTGGCCAACGCGCGGACGTAATGTCACTGCTTGCCATAAGTCAAGCGAGGCGGTGGTATGTGTGTACGTGACAAAAGTTACTTGGCCAACGTACTTGTGTTGTAAATCTGAGCCAATATTGGCGAGGTGTTTACCGTGCTGTAATTATATAATATTACCATAATTACATAATCAGCAAAATATTCGCTACGAAAGTCACGACTCCGATCTGAACTAAGTTTATGTGAAAGTAACACGTCATTACATATTATGATGGTTATTCGAAATAATATTACCAATAAAATTTATAACTTAAGTAAATAGTAAGTGATCTTATTTACTAAAAGTAGTTTTACAGTATTGGTTCCGTCGGAAAACAGCTTCCTTCCCAAATAACATTTTATAGTTTTTTTAAAGGCTTTTATTATCTATAGCTCAAATTGCCACTAAGACTCATCCATTGTTATGCTAGTACAATTGATAATAACACTATTTTTTTATAAAAGTAACTATATTTTTGTAGCCTTAATGGAGGCGTTCAAATTCTGGTATTTGACCGCGAGAAAAAAAAGATTAAATTATTTGTTTTATTTCTCTTCTATTTTTATTGTTATTTTAAATATTTAAAAATGAATATCCATATTTCGTTTGATAAAATGTATTCCAAACTGTCTTTAAATTGTATTACAATTATAAATTTTTATTTGGATGTATTATGTATTATTTCAAGATGGATTGAATTATATTTAATTTGAAAGTAATTACTGGCTATAAAAAATCCACATGTTAATTTTAAAAACTACGAAGGTTGTGTGTTCGGCCTCAGGATATATGACCTTAATTCTAATTCATAACCTCCGCAATCGTGAGCTTACCTTTTTATTACAATTTTTAATAAAAATCATAGCATATGAGATTGAATTGCATTTTATAGACTGGAATAGAACAGACAAAAAACTTTTAGCTTATTTATATTTATTCTCCTTTAATATCCATAAATTTATACGAAAACATTGCTTTAGATATTGTTTTATATTTAGAATCACTGTAACTGTTAAAAAAAATAATTTGAAAATGATTTATACAAAAATCCTTTATTTAAAAAATAACTCCATTATCATTAACTTAATATTAACATTAACTCTACATGCAATGAAATTTTACGTTGTTTTCGTATCAATTAAATTTCACAAATACGTATAAAAACTAGAGTATCAATAACATTACCACCTTAACACGTTCGTAGACCGTAATCTATGCTCCAGATTAAAATTAAAGGGAGGTCTAGCTAAATAAGGGAAAGAAAACCCGCAGTGTAAATCCTGACAGAAATAAATATTCAATAATAAAATATAAGAATATTGTCCTAACGTGACGCACGTCCACCGTGCCTAATAAGAGCTCGTGCATAACTCACTGTAAGGGTGGAGTTACTCTACAGAAGTTTCTTGGTAGGGTTAAGGAACGTCATTATTGAGTACATTTTCTTATTTTTTTATATTTTCAGAGCAATTTACAAGGGTGTATTTGAGTGCTAAAAATATAATTTGGATACTATAAATCTATGTAATGCAAATCGTGTATACATGTAAATAGACTAAACAAAACCTATGAACAATGCTTTAAAAACATTATTTAATTAAATAAACTGAAACAAGAAAAAGATAAAAAGTTTAAATATAATGCGGATTTAAATTATAAATTATTGTTATTTACTTTTATGTTATTGCATTCTTTGTTTAATTATTGTTATTTATTTAATTAAACAAATAATGCAATAAAATAATCACAAAAAAATGAAATAAAAAAATTAAGTAAATGCGACTATATACGTCTCTAGCATACTTTTCTAAATATAAGTCATGACGTTCAATATTACAATTATTCCAAAATTTTTAATAAAATAGTTATAAAGCGATTTATTTTTTGGTTTTAAAATACCTATATGCAGATTAAATAATTATCAAATCCAATAAAAAAATGAATCGTATTGAATGTCCCGTTCTCCGAATAATAATTGCAGCAATATCTCAAATGAGGAACAAGTATCCTTTTGATAGTTCCTTTTTACTGGTATTAATTAAAAAAGTACAAATATTGTAATTGCTTCAAAACCAGGTTCAAAAACAGAAAGTGAATGGTAATAATGTCCCACAAATTCTCAAACGAGAAGAAAGTAACGTTTTGGAAGTTCCTTTTTATTTCTCATCAATCAAAAAAATGTAATATGTAATCTTTATCTGTTAATTTACGTGTATATACGTATGGACATATGTATATGTGCTTAAAGAGTTATAAAATTTATATCGTATTATAAAATTGTTGAAATGAGTTTCCGTTTGACTTCGGTCTTTTTGTTTAATAATTCCCGGCAGCTCATATATTTCCACATTCGGATAACCGTACTGTTCTCCAAATATTAGCACTTTAATTTGAATATAAATTTTAGAAAATTGTGAGGAAAATTTATAGAATTTATTGGATAAATTTTACGCTTTTTCTTTTAGTACATAGATGATAAGAAAATTACTAGCAAATTCGATACTAAGAGCGTATGCAAACCCCGCGCGTAAAATAGAATGGTGACTTTCGTGATGTATCTTTGCTATAGTTATATTGTTTTAAAATTCCAATTCGAGTATTAAATTTTGATTACATGATTGTTTTGGTAAGGCAGCATTTCAGGTATTTAATTGTTCCCCAGGGTTTAGTTAGTTCAATAAATTAATTTTAATTTTGAAAAGTTTCATCTTTGTTTATGAGCTCGATACGATGAGAAATCACGTAAAAACAGGAAGGACATATGATTTATGTGACAAATGTTTTTGATATATGTGGTATATGTTTTTCTATATCTCGATTTTTTAATTTTTTTGTTAAACATACAATTTTCATTATAACATAGGTTTTTTTTGAAACTATGACTTGTGAATTAGAATATTTAATTTCGATGAAAGTTCTGTAAGATGAGTGTTGGACCAGCTCGCTCGTTTCGTCGTATACAGAGTTGAGAGAAATCAAAGAAATTACACTGATTATGATACATTAAGGTAGGAATTATACTGCGAATACATTTTTGTTTGTATCATTTGCTTAAATGATCTTACGATGAGACGCTCTCTATAAGCTTTAGCGATTACAAGGGGAAAATAATCTATACTATGGGAAAGTGAACACTGAGGTCAGTTTCATTAAATTTATGTATAAAGCAATAAAACATTATATTACCAGGTCAACTACCCACCAAAGCAACCCCTAATTATCGTAAATGCGTCAAGGACCTTAGGTAACAAGGATTAATATAAGCCCCGGGGAAATAAGGACATAGACTGGCTCGAGAGGGGGCGTAAATCTGATGCGGTAAATTCACGCGATATTTCTTCACCCCGCGGTACATAATTCACAGGGGCCACTCCGAGCAACACACCTCTGTCACTTGTGTGTGAGAAGTTTATTACTAAGATAAATTACTGCCGCTCGAATCAACTCTGCCGGCTGCGGCCCGAGATCATTGCGAGTGCTGTGTATCATATGAGTAAATACACTGTTTTGGAAGAAATATTTGTAGCAACAAGTATTTTTTCATTCAGTTAAAATATTGCTTATAATATAATGGTTACAGTTAGACACTACGAGTATCATTGACTTAAACTTTTGAAATCTTGCAACTTCTCATAAATTTTTAACGTGAATACTACAAGAGGGAATATATTTATTTATTTATTTATCAACATTAATGTATCTTATTGACACATATGGTGGACTTATTGCTACAAGAACAATATCTTACATTATCGCTTGACGCGCAGCCGGGTATCGAACCCTGGTACCCGCGGTGCGCTGGGCCGCCAAAGGCCATATGCCTTGAGATCAACCCAACACACCACGGCGACGACTATGTAAATATAATTCTTGGAAATGATATGTCTTGGAAACTGAAAAAAAACAAATAAGGGTTAACTGTTTATTGTCTAACTTTCAAACTGTTAGTGGCAAATATAAAAAAATTAAATGATAGGTTATTTTTGATACGAATAAAACATATGTCAAGCCTGAGTAGAAATTACACTACGAGGATTCCATACACGTTTAGACACTTATAACCTGTTAAAGACATGCATTATTTATAATGAACTATTTACAAATATTAATTTTTCTCAAAATAAATATGTTGCTTGCTCAACATATACACATCACCTAGAATCATTACATACGCATCACCTAGAATCATTGCCATAGGTTTTCTATGACTAGTGCGCAGGCTTCTTAAAACCCTGTCTTTCCATAATTTTAGGCAGTAGGGGTAATAGGGGGGGAGGAGCATATATTTTTGCATATTTTTCAATATATCTCTAAAAACATAATATTTAAAATATTTTTAAAACCCTTACAACTAGCCCTTTAAAACGATACCTCGCGCTATATACGGGCTTTTAAATTTTTTTTCGGATACATATTTGCGCACCCCTAAAATTTCTATGCAAATCTTATTAAGAGTGAGACATATGTGCGAATTAATATGTTATGTTACTATGCAAGATATTAAAAAAAATGGCTCTCACAGACAGATAAACAGACACGTTGGTGATCTTAGAAGTATTCCGTTTTTCTTTTTGAGGTGACCTTAAAAAGCAAGAAATTTTTGAAAACCCAATTTTTAAACTGTCTGTTAGGATTGAATGGTCTGAAGTGTAATGATCTCAGCTCACAGAAACGAAACAAAATAGTAGAATATTCCCCTTTTTTAATCTCTTTTCCAAAAAGGCGCAAGAAGTATTTCTACCGTGAGGCTTTTTTGCCTTTCTGCAAATTTTCCCGTAGACTAAAATAAAAAGCTGTTAACGCTTAGTTTAATTACAAATTTTTCTCTAGAGCGGCTCTCAATTTTATCCATTTCATCTTGTCTGGATGCCAAAATTAAAATGAAAATAGTTTAAATTTTTTTTCAAACGTAGCCAAAATGTGATGCATTAAAAGGGGATACTTTTAAAGGGTATACTTTTAAAGGGTCATTAGCAACCAAATTACTCCTAAATACAATATACCAAAGTGTCCACTTTATCAAGATATTTGTATTTTTATAAACTTTTCCGAAAATCTGGGTAGATATTTTTAAAAATTAATAAAAAACAAACAATGGAATTTCATTGTATTTACTTTTATTTTATAGTTTGTATCAGAATACGTAGTAAACAGTAATTACATTTAAATAATTTGTACAATTGTTTTAATGAGAACTTTGTAACTCAACAATTTTTATAATGTGTGTGAAATTCTTGAAAAAATTTATTTATTTCTGTTAAAAGTCACGAATGTATATAGTCGGCGGAATATTTTAAAAACATCTATGTACTATTAGCTAACAAAATATTGAACAAACTTAACTAATTTTGTGGAAGGGGGAAAATCATCTTCTTTTCTAAATTTAAAAAAGTTCTTTATTTGAACTTATTTATAAAAAATAAAATAATTAAAAGATGTATTTACAGTTGGTTTTCAAAATGTGAGCTTCTGTTTAGAATAAAGGTCCGCATTCTTTTCCTTAATTAACTTTTTACTACAGAACTTGATAAATAGATTCTTATTTTATTTGCTGCATTTATTAGTCGGTCTCTGCTATCATTTATTGAAGGCACAGGCAATACGTCGTAATTCAAACTCTTCCTGTGTCTCCAGACATAGTAGTTCATCAGCGTCAGGTCTGAGAATCTTGCTGGCCAAGGGATGGGTCCTCCTCTGCCCATGCACCGATTGGAAAATACATTATCCAACCACTGTCTCACAGTAATTATAAAATGTGCGGAACATTCGTCATGTTGATAAAACATTCTCCGTCTTATTTCCAGAGGCAAGTCTTTAAATAGACCAAACACATCTTCTCTTAAAAACTGTTCGTACGCTTCTGCATTTAAATTTGGGGAAATAAAATATGGGCCAATTAAATTATAGTTTATTATTCTCATCCACACGTACAACGAAAAACGTCGTGTTGTGTAGTGTTGTCTCTTTGATCTGTTTTTGTTTGGGTTTTCTTATACTTGTAGGGCCTAGAAATAAACGTTGTGATAATTTGTAATGCCGTATTGGTCAAACTTCCACTCGTCTGTCCACAATAATTTTCTGAAAAACATGAGATCCTTTGCATCAGCATTTAGCATGAATCTACAGAAGTTTAACCGTTTGACAGGATCTCCTTCTTCGACTACGCGCCCGGACGTATAATGATATGGATACAATCCTGCAGTGTGAACAGTGAATCACACTTTCCATTGTGACATACCTAATTGGTTCGCCACAACATTAGTAAATGTTGTGGGGTCTTCTTGAAAAAAAACGAAGAGTTTCTTCTTCTTCACGAGTTTCCGTCATAATATTGGTAAGAAAACATGATATCAGCGTCTTCCTCGTTAGAGTACTGATGTCGAAAATTATTTCCTTCTGCATCCATGACAGTCCTTTATTAGCGAAAAGTCGTCCATTACTATTACGTTCATTACTCACAGTCCATTATACAAGCCGAGTCATTAAAGAATACAGAAACAGTCCAATATGAAAAGCTAAGTCAAATAATTCCGAAATAAAACTCAATGTGCATTTAAGATACATCCGAGGATCACATAAATCCGTCAATTTGAGGAGACAAGCTTCTCGTCTTGTCTAATGATTAATAATGTCATAAATAAACACATGTATTAGTTTCCGGAACCTTTCTTGTTATTGTCAAACAAACAATAGCAGAAAACTAAAATTACTCCAAATGAAATAGCACTGCACTCTCGGAACATTTCTGATGAGTTTTATGACACCAACATGCTATTTACAAACCTACGTTCATTTATTTCACCACTGGCATTTCTTTTGTCTAAATGTAAGTAATTGTTTAATAAAACTCCGAAGAGTTCTAAGAAATTTCCGACCTAGTTTCTTGTAAAAAGATTATTTCTTGAAATTGCGGTAGTATGGCGATTTTTATACCATATTGTATAGCTAATAATATGTAGATGTTTTTAAAATGTTCCGTCGATTATGTATATCAGTGATTTTTTGCAGAAATAAATCATTTTTGTTCGAGCATTTGACAAAAATTATAAAAATTTTTGACTTACGAAGCTGTTATAAAAAATTGTAGAGAATATTTAAATATAATTACTGTTTACCACGTATTAGAATATGTGTGAACCAGGAAATAAATTGAAATATGATAAAATTCCATTGTTTTTTTTTATAAATTTTTAAAAATATCTATCCAGATTTTCTCAAAAATGTATAAAAAACAATTATCTCGTTAACGGTCCACCCTTGTATAACGTAATCAAGGGTCAGTATATATATATAAATATATATATATATATATATATATATATATATATATATATATATATATATATATATTCCTCCGTGAATTATACGTGCACTTACCATGTTTTTGTAGTAACTAAGTAAAACATGAATATTTTGTTAACATATGAATGTATTCCATCATACCATTGCAAGTTTTATAGTATTCATGTTGGTTTAGAACATATAATAACTCTTCGGAACATATGCGTAATGGATAATAAATATTTAAGTGAGGTGAGTCGAAGTGAGATGGATGCATTTTAGATACACCTTCAAGCCATCGCAAATACAATATAATAATGTATAAACATATTTTAAACGACACACTGTAGTGTCTAAACAAGTTCAGCGACGTTTATTGTTAATCACTGCTGATTGTCTGCTTTGACCCGTTTTATACGCTGGACCACAGAACAGTTCTGCACAGGATAAAAGCACAGCCCAAATAGATAATTAGAGTGAGAAGCGTATAAATTACATTGAGCAATTAGAACGTATTGTGGCCAGTGGATTAATGTGTGAGTGAAGAAATGTAAGAGCAATATTTCGCCATCGCGTTACGACAAAATATGTGCATTCTATGCTGACAGTCTACAGTTGCAGGTACAGCAGATTGTAGTTTTATGTCACTCCACAGGCTAGACTGGATAGTTTCTACATTGAGGTTACTCTATTCAATTTGTGATCTACACTAGGCGTCAATATTTGATTCCTTCCACATTTACCACAACCATCAGCTTTTCAAGAATATTGTATTTACAATGTTCGAAAATACTGCAAGGAGCACTGAAGAAAAATTGTGGACAATCTAGTCATCACTCATTTCTTTTTAAAAAAATGCGCAACATTTGTGAATATGTGTTTCTATTTTTTATATTTTCACATTACATTTACGAAAATGCCAAACAACATTTAAAATTGACGTAATATTGAATCGGTCATCGAAAAATTCAAATCACATGCTTGTCAAATGTTTTAATTACAGTTTTAAGAGAAAAGCTTTAATAAAGCACTAAAATTAAAAATGCATGTCTATCTAACATCACGTTCAAATTTATATTACTATTTGATGTAAGAATTTTGTTCCGTCACATCTATAGTGAAAGGCATCTTCGTTGCTGTTCGAATCATTACTCAAACACCAGAATATGCAATATTGAAAACTCTACATTCTATAAATTTACAATCATGAAACTGTAAGTATATGAACATATGATGAAAAATGGACATTTAGTTAAAGAAGCCAGTGTTACCGCTTAAAATTACATTTATTAAAATTTAAATGTTACCACTGTAATATGTAAAATTTACATGTTACCACTTAGTAATTAGGGGCAAATATGTTATAAATGTTGGGTGAAAATCATTTAAGTGACGAAACGAGATCGAATCAGATAATAATTCAGCTGGCTAATGTTGACCTGTGATAGAGACGGTCCGTTATTATATAATTTTCATATACAAATTATTATTGACAGCTTTATTTGTCACACTATAGTTCAAGGGCTGTGTGTGAATTAACCCATTCCTGCGATCCTCATTTCACGGAGAAAAAAATATTTTTGTTCTCAGATTCTTAACGGGAATATTTTAGTTCTTTAATGTTTGCTAACTATTTTCTCCGATTCTTGAATAAGAAGAATTGTGTAATATTACTTATTTCTTATTTCCATATCTTCCAACTTTACGCTCTCTGATACAATGACAGAATGATGACCTAAAGTCTTATATACAATGATGCTATTATAATTTCCAATATGTACAAATTAAAAGCATTTATTAAGAATGAAATAAATACCGCCATCTAGCGGAGAAACTTAAAATTACATATTTGTTTTATTTACTCAAACACAAAGAGATGTCGATATCAATTGTATAATCTATTAATTATAAGTATTAATCTATTAATTAAGTAGTAGCAGAATTGCGTCTTGACAGTATCTATTGTAGATGTTCACTAAAACTCTAATGCGTAAAGCTGCTAAGTTTGAATAAACTCCGTCCAGGGGTTTTTGCATAACGCGTGCACAGATAAGACTGGATATTTAATGATTCGACTGCCTGATCAAAGTAAAACCAGCTAGCAGTGGAGGAATTTCTAGTAAAATATATTAAGTTTCTCCATCAGATCTAATTGATCTTTAACTCAATGAAATTTGCAATGAACTTATAATTTAAAATATACCTTTTTAGGAAAAAAACATTTAGTATACTGAAATAGAAGAAAAAATTAAACGTATGCATGCGCCGCCCAAGTTTTGTTACCTATAAATTATAAAATCTCATACGCGGAATAGCGAATATTAAATATCTTTGTAACCATGTTATTTATAACATAACACAACGATAAGATCAAAGGAAGAACCCAGAAAGAGAGAAATTTGAAATTATTATCATTGTAATGATTTTATTATATAAAGATCGTGTGACCTTGTGTACATTCAATACTGAGAATTACTTGTTAGTATTAAGTTTGAGGAATATATTTTATGAAATATACCTAAATTTATAATTATATTACAAAGAGAATTTCTTCGTGAGTTTTTTTAATATTAAGTGATATTTCAAATTAATTTAATGATTTGGCAAGGAGGAACATTGTAATGATTAATAAAAATATTTTGTAAATATTGGATCCTAGCACTGGAAATGGACGATTTATAATTACTAAAAAATTAATTTACTTTTGGAATAAATAAAAATACTATGTTAGTCTTCATGGCACAATCTACACGTGTGATTACCTACGAAAAATCCACACCATGAAGATTGATTGAGTAGTCGGGACGTAGAAGAGCATGAAACAAACAAACACACGAACTAATTGTAGCATATGTGTTATTATCATAGCTAGTGTTTGTTTTTCATTACGCGGAGTTTATTGGTCCAGCAGATATTTCGATATCGTAATCACTAGTGAAATCGTGACTGGTCGGGATTTGATTTTCATTAAATGTTTATTAACGACGCACGTCCTTTATTATGAATATAATCAAACTTTACCTAAATTCTTTCTTACGCAAGTTATAAGTTCGATTGTGTTCTTTTGAAAGTACATACCCCCAAGCTTACATTACCCAATAATAAGCTATATTTTCATTTCAGAAAACAGGCAATATATATATATATATATATATATATATATATATATATATATATATATATATATATATATATATATATATATATATTGCAAAGCATTGAATCAACTTAGAAGAATGAGGAGAAAATGATAATGAGATATAAAGTAATAAATACAATATATTTATTATCAGTATTATGAAAGGTTTATTGTCAATATTTTTTATCAAAAACATTTATTATCAACTTTCAATGTCTAAATTAAATATGAAGTTATTTACAATTACATAATACTTAATATTGTTTTAAATAAGGATATTAGATCATAATTTTTTTCTGGCATAAATTATACAAAATAAAAATAACTCCATCGATAATCTGTAATTAATTTTATTGATTTTTATTTTACTTGCTCGCCCTTTACATTGTCCATTTCCACTACGCTTTTCCATCACATGTTTTCATGACCCTACGTAAATTGAGTTACACCTTGCTACGCATAAAGTGGTTTCACTTCAAAAATTAAATAACCCTGCAAACCTTGCGTCAAACCGCCCTAAAGAGGACTCGTAAATTAAAAAAAACACTTGAATGCTGTACGCGAGCACAAAACCGCACTCACCGCCAAAGTATACTGCGCAAAACGCATAGATACGAAAAACGAACGGGAAGCTAGAGTGGAAGGAACGTTTAAAATGATTATATAATTCAATAAACGCATAACGTTTGCCTGAAAAGGCTCGGCGCCAACGAATCACGTGTCTACCGTAGTTACGTTACCGAAGCTTTGAGCTTTTTATCGTATTACGTTACACAGAGGGCCTCCATGAAGGCTTTGACGGCGGCCCAAGTACGATCGTTTCGATCCATTTGTGTACATAGCTTTCCATTTATTTTAATTCTCTCTTTATTTAGGTAATATCGTTAACGACTTTCGCATGGTTGGGTAAGTGCTTAGAGCTTCCGGTTCCGTTTTCGATAAAATGAAATGTCAAAAATATTCTTAATTTGCACCCGAAATCATCATGTCTGTTTAATCATGGCTATGAATGAGGATCTCACAAGGTTTTTATAATGTGCTTTTGTTTAATTAATCAAACAGTATGTTTAACCAACTTGATAATTAATGAGAATTGATATAATAATGATAATTAATAATTAATTCGTACAGTAACCTGTTAAATACAATTTCGTAACTGTTTAACACAGGATTTGTAATCTATTTAATACGAGATTTGTATATAACATTTTAGGTGCTCATTATGTTTTAGTTAAAATATTTACAAGTTTTATTCTTATTTTTATAGTGTAAATATTATTGAACAATACATATTTCACAACGGAGAATTATCAACTTACTAAAAAAGTAGGAGATTTAGAAACACTGCTAACGTTTTCCTGTAAACTTTAGGTAACATTTCACTAGCACTGTCATAATTTTAGCATTTTCGGATATAGAGGGGAGGCATGAAAAACTTATTTTTCATGAACATTTTCAGCAAAATTTCCTTATAACTTCCTCTTTCGACTTATCCTATATTATGTATGAATAAAAAAAATTCAGTTAATTTAAAACGTCTATATAATTATTTCATTAAATATTGAAGTAAATGCTTAATCGCTATGATAAATTTACAGTTTTTACATCAAATCGTTGCTAAGAAAAACGGTACGGAAATTTTATAAAATATCTCTAGTACTATATTACATAAAAATCAGAAAAAAATAGTTTTGGGATCTTTATATCTTGTTCTTTCAGTTTATGCTTTACATCAAACAATATATGAAGTTTTAAAAGAAAATGAGTGAAACTGATATTCTTTCAATTTCACTGGCTCTAAAGAGAAACATTTATGATAAACAGACAGATGCACAAGTGAGTTAACTTATAAGGATTTACTTCTTCCATTTAAGACAGAGAAACCTAAAAGATGATACATTTTCAGAGCATGTCCCCTGGACTCCTCGATAGCTCACTCAAGTACTAACCGTGTTCAACGCTGCATGACTTTGACGTCTGAACAATATCAATGATGAAACTTCAGCGTTAATAGTCATACTGTCTTGGCCTATTATTTTCGTTTCACGTCCACTGCCTCTAAAGAAAATAAACATCAATAAAATAAAGGAAAATTTACTTTCCCATCTCACGATAAATTCCTTAATTTAATTTTGCGCAGTAACTAGTGAAAACAAAATTAATTTTATATTTGAAACCGGCTGGGAATTTTCAGTTCATTATTTCTGAATAAAATAATCTAAAGTCTTATGAATTGCTATTGAGTAGTAGCGAAATCTTTTTGACTATACTATCAACAAAGTTTGAAAATATTATCTATGACAAAAAACCAAAATGCGAGTTAAAGGAATTTCGCTATTAGCAAAGATCTTTGCTAATATCCCACCTGAAGATGTTGTAATACAACGAAACCTAGGTCGTGGTAAAGAAATTAAAGAAAGTAGAATAATACTACATCACGTAGTTTCATTTAATTGTGAATAATGAATTTCTACAAAATTAACGCCAAATATATTCAATATTTAAATTATTTGTTTAAAAATTGTGCTTAAAAGTAAAATAATTGTTTTGTTTTCATTACAATTATCTCTTTTATTCAAGTGTACCATTAAAGACGGGCTAGTGATATAATTGTTTTGTCTTCATTATAATTATCTTTTTTACAGGAGTGTATCATTGAATTTGACCAAGTGCGATAATTGCTTTGTTTTCATTATAATTATCTTTTTTACAGGGGTGTATCATATAGGATGACCAAGTGCGATAATTGTTTTGTCTTCATTCCAGTTATATCTTTTATACAAATGTATCATTGAGGATGAACTAGTTATATAATTAATTTGTCTTCATTATAATTATGTTTTTATACGAGTGTATTCTTGAGGATGGACTAGTGCGATAATTGCTTTGTCTTTATTATGATTATCTCTTTTATACGAGGGTATCATTGCGGATGGGCTAGTGAGATAATTGCTTTGTCTTGGTTATAATTATCTTTTTATACGAGTTTATTATTGAGGATGGACTAGTGCGATAACTGATTTGTCTTTATTATGATTGTCCCTTTTATACGAGGGTATCATTGAGGATGGGCCAGTGAGATAATTGCTTTGTCTTCATTATAATTACCTTTTTATGTGAGTGTATGATTGAGAATGGACCGGTGTGATAATTTATTTGTCTTTATTATGATTGTCCCTTATATAGGAGGGTATCATTAAGGATGGGCCAGTGAGATAATTGCTTTGTCTTCATTATAATTACCTTTTTATACGAGTATATGATTGAGAATGGACCGGTGTGATAATTTATTTGTCTTTATTATGATTGTCCCTTATATAGGAGGGTATCATTGAGGATGGGCCAGTGAGATAATTGCTTTGTCTTCATTATAATTACCTTTTTATACGAGTGCATTATTGAGGATGGACCGGTGCGATAATTGCTATATCTTCATAACAATTAACTTTTTTATATAAGTGTATCACTTAGGATGGACTAGTGTGTTAATTTTTTTTTTCATTACAATTATATATTTTAGATATTTTATACATTTTTAACCTGCAAAGAGTTATTGAGAACATTAGGCGAGTAAAATTCTTTTCAAATTTCATAATGTTTTAGCTAAGAAATAAAAAAATGCAAAAATTTGGCAACCATCTTAAAACTTCTCTATTTTACTAGCAGTTAATCAAAAAATTTAATTCAGCTAGTCCCATTACTTTATGTCAGAAAACATACGCAAAGCAAAAGAGGTGAAACATATCACTTTTTAATTTTTATATGAAAATTATTCAAACCGTGAGATTAGTTCTTATGAATGCAATTAGCAGTTTCAGTGCAGATTCGTAAGTCGGTTATTCAATTGTTGCATAAATAGTATATAAAAATACAAACAATTTATGAAATATTCATAATTAGATATTGAATTACCGAGTTCACTAATATTTTTAAAACTTATTAAAACCTTCAAATTTAGTCTAGGTTTATGCTCTGTCAAGGAAACAAATTACTTTCTTTGAAGTAAAATTTCTTTAGACGCAACTTGAAAGTAATTAATTTTTTTTCGGACGGAAATAACGTTCAGTAAAGTCTATAGTTTCCTTAGGCAGTTTCCTGTATTTGGAAGCATGGACTGTAGAATTTCGTGAGTATATGTGTACATTTATAAATATGGTGATGATTTGATGATGAGATTCCGAAATGAAAATTGGAGCTCCTTAATGGATAATAATAAATCAACCGTGATTAAAGATTTTCTGTTTTCTGATTCAGAGCGGCGTACGAATAATTTTTGACGTTTCCGTGTTTTATAAGTTGTCTAATATAATATTTACCCTCAAATAATTCTTCTGTCACTAGGTGTTGGCGTTCAGTGATTTCTTTGCAGATTTTATCCAGATGTGTATACTCTGTACCTCCGAGAATCAATATTTTTAATTACATATGGTTTCTAGATTTTATTCATCGGGAACAAAATACAAGTGTAACAAATGATATACATCATGATTTACAAATGGTATTTCGAGACACTCTCATATACCTTTCTATCAGTGCATGTTTTCTATAATTAGCTCGTGCGTAAGTTGGATGGGATAATTTTATTTTATATTTTTATTTTCTTGAAGTAAATTTTGAAACGACGTAATTAGGATGCATTACGCCTATTTACAAAAACCTTATAGAATTTTTAACGTTTAAAAATATTAATTGATTTTCCAATGTGCTAATGTTATGCGTGTTTTTCTCTAATACAAAGGATATTTTCTTTTAGTTTTTGATTGCATTACGCGAAGTTGCTTTTCAAATTTCATTGTCGCACTAATTGTTAAACACAATATTCATATTTGTCGTGTACCCATGTTGTTAATTTGTGTTTGTGTATTATTTATTTCCTTTTGTAAATCTTGGGCGCCTTCCTGATCCGGCTTTCCCGTTAGGGCTTTTATAATATTGCCTAATATGTTTATCAGACCCCTTGCGTATTAAATTTTTAGGGGTTAAATACTGAAATTTTGACATATTCGTTTCTACTGTGTATTTAATCTGGTCTTCGTGTGCTTAATTTTTTTTTGTAATATGAAGAGTTTTGTTCTTATGAAGCTGCGGTAAGGTAAAAAGTATGTCGAGTTTTGGCTTGTCTTACGTCACTCGGGCTATTGTGACGAACATGATGGCTCCGAGTGTTCTACACCTGTAACACGGGCTCGCCTTAATACCTATAGTGTGATAGTATAATTTTTGCATTTGAGTACTTACCTACTGCTTACGTTCTGTTGTTTGTAGTATATGATAGTCACGTTTGAAAACTATTTGGTCTACTTTGAAATTTGAGGATTTTATAGCTTTGTTTTGTTTCGATACGATGTTATTTTTCTTCTATGCGTACACTGAGCTATTACTTTCTGTATCAGTTCTGATCTATTTTTGTGTCAAATTACGCAATATTGATAGTATTCTTTTAGGCAATACATTTTTGAGGGGTTACTTAAGTTTGTGTGTCCAGATAGAAATTTGTGGGGTGAGTAACCTGTTACTGAGTGTATTTGGCTCTACGCTATGAGAGCATAGCGCTTAAGATCTATGAGATCATCCTTATTTTTCAGTCATTGTAATTGAATTAGTTCGCCAATTAATGAAAGGAATCATTCGATAGAAGAATTTGAATTCGGATTATATAATGTGGTAAAATATATGCTTATTTTATGCAGTGTAAAGATTAGCTATATCATTTCATTATCAAATTTAGTGCGTGTGTGGTAATTTCGTTACCTAAACCTTTTATTGAAAATAATTGTTTTAATGATTCAGCTATGTGTTGACTACTTATTGCTGTCAGCGATATAGCCTGTGTATACTTACAAAAGATATCTATTAATATAAAGAGAGTAAGTCCGTCTGATGTATATAAATCCACGTGTAAATGGTTTGGTCGGGATATATGTTAGAGCTAATGGTGATTTTAAGGGATTTCGTTCATTTTTCGTCTTTAAGCACGATTCGCTCTAGTTGGTATATTTTTATATCGAAAGCAACATCTTGCTCTAATGACACTTGCTATTGATGCATTTTTTTGACTCTATGATGTCTTGGTTTAATGATACTTGATATCGATACATTTTTTTGACTCAATGATATCTTGGTTTAATGATACTTGATATTGATACATTTTTTTGACTCTATGATGTTTTAGTGTAATGATACTTGCTATTGATGCATCTTTTTGCCTTCGTGATGTCTTGGTCTAATGATACTCGCTATTGATAATTTTTTTTGCCTTTTTGATGTCTTGGTCTAATGATACTTGCTATTCATATAATGATACTTGTTATTGAAACTGCCTTTAGAAATTTAATGATTTTTGACCATCTGTATCAATGATAAGAATGAAAACATCTTTGATCACCGTCTTCGAGTTGGTAGATCGTATGTCAAGTCTGTATTCTGTACCAGGAGTCTTTGTAATATAAAATTACTTCGTCTACCTGTCTAATTGCGTGACTAGTTACGAGGATACCTCATATCTCATGTTTTGGTTGTCTATGGTCGGCTTCTATCATATCATGAACGTGTACCATGTGTTCTGGTTTCAAAATTTTCCTGTGTCGTATTCTGACAAGTATTCGGCCTGCAACTTCGTCTACCTATTCCTCGTTTTCACATTTTCTGCTAAAGATTCATCACTTCTGTGAATTTTTACTCGTGATAACGCGTCAACGTTCATATTTTGACGGCCTTGTAAATTATTTCGAAATTGTATACGATGTGACGTAAGCACTATCGGGTGGGTGAACAACTAACCACATAAAGGTCTATCTGTGGTCCGTGTATATAACAAATTTTTAGCCATACAAATAATCACTGTGGTATTCTATTTCCTATACAATACCGAGACATTTTTTCTATTTAGTAGAATACCGTCTTCCTGTTACGATGTGTGTAAAGTGTACATGAGGCGTAATTTACCCGTTTGTCATTACCTTCGGTGACTTGAGAAAATACCGCGCCTAAAGCTTAATTTGATGCGACCGTGGTTAGAGTAAATGATTGTCTAAAATCTGGATATTTTAAAAGATATGCATCAGTCGGGATTTCTTTACAGTTTTCGAAAGCTTTTAAAAAATCGGGCAAACGAACAACTTCCAATTTTTTTTTCACATTGTGTCATTGGTTTTGTTCATTTTGCGAAGTCTTTTTATGAATTAATGGTAGTATCCAAATAAAACGGAGAAGATATTATTTTGTGTTGTGTTTTAGGTATGGGAAACTGCTAAACAGAACTGAAAAAATAAAGCAATACGCTTGAATTTTTCGTTGATTAGGGTGTGTATTTTTGTTGGTCATCTCTTGTCTTAAAAACTCTATTTTTTTTGCGGAGAAACTTTGACTTGTCCAATTGAATTTTAATATGATTGAGTTTGGGCCTATTGAACACACGCCTAGGTTCTTCAATTTGTTCTTGAAGAGAAGTGGGGAATACGGTTATACTGTCGAGATAGAGTAAACATGTCCTCCTCTTAGAATTGCGTCTATCAGTCTTTGGAGCATTTTTTTGGGGCATTATTTAATCATAGTTACCACGTTCAGTCGAAATTTTTATTGTGCACGCCCGAGTTTGAGTTACAGATCTTGATTAATTGGCAGGGTGTATTTTTCTTTGATAATGCGTTCGTCAAGTAGCCTGTAATCAATAATGAAGTACCATTTCTCTTGGCCTGATGCATTAGAGATTTTTTTGGAAAATTATATACTGGACAATACAAGGGTAGATGCTTTCCAGGATAATTCCCTTTTATAAAAGTGAATTGACTTGTTTTATATCTCATGGCTTTCTTTTGGTGCTTGCCGATAGTTCCAAAAATATGGATGTCATCTGAAATGCGTAATTTACGGGTAGTTTTTCAAAATAAAATGTATCTCCATATTGATAACATAATTTCCTTGTTCATGTGTTCGGTACATAGCCTATTTAGATTATGTTTTACCTTGATGTCTAAATCTTATGAGTTTTGATAATAATTCAATTTGATTCATGGAGGGTGCTTAGATTCAAAATGAGGCGTAAGTCCAATATTAATATCGTTACTGATAATTTATTTTAAATCACTCTCGTTTATGAGCTAAAGCTACCGTTTTTTATTGATAGAAATGCAGCATCTATTTAAGACCTTATTTCCACGCGCAAATATCTTAAATGTTACCGCCATTCAAATAATTTCTTTTCATTTTTATTAATTTCTCGCATCGATATTCGATAGATACTCTCCGCGCTGGATTCTCAATTCTATTGGCATTTTTGTACGTCACATTCTATTTTTTAATAGTTCTGATCTGTTCTTAGTCATTCTAATAAACTAATGCATTTCGTAGATATCGTTACGTTGATCACCTAATCGCATCTTAAAGGTGGGCCTAATTTTTTCCCCGTCTATAGGTACGTCAGCTAAGACAAAATATATGACTGATTATCCCTTACCTTACGTTGTTTGTATCTGAAACATTACTGCTAATAACCTACAACAAATACTTCAAACAAACCATCACCAACAAGAAAAGTAGTTATCAATTGAATCAAAAAACTCCTAACTTTTTGAAGTTAATAAAGGCTGGTAACTGGATTTGAAAAAATCACCTCTAATTTACAACTTATCGATAGGACGCCATTTTTTTGTGACTTGCCTGAAAGTATTGTAGGTTGTTGTTATCGAGTATTCATTTCACATTCGTCCATATTTTAATGTCATAGGGTCATAATATTTGCTTGAAGAATGACCAGCCTCTCTGTTATCGTGGCTTTATATGAAATATATTACGTAAAATTTATAAATGAAAAAATTACGTTAAATAAACAATATCTCGATATGACGCAGTATTTTATGTAATCTCATTTAAAATTATCATGAGTTGTAATTATCAAAAAATAATTTCACATTAAATCATAGTAATTTTTGAAGGGAAATCGGCTTCTCTGCTTTTAATATACTAAATAGATTAGTTAATATACTAAATAGGAAAATCTATCGCAATCTTTATAGCAAATAGACTGAGGCCAACACAATATAAATATATGAAAGGACTATCTCGGACCTAGAAATATGTTATAGAACTTATCAAAGTATCCTCATTATCTTCCCGAAAATGAGTACGTTGCACCTCCAAGCTGCTTTCCAAGTTCGATGGCCCGACTATAGTTCTGTGTAATATTAAGGGTTGACACCCGAGACTACAACTCGACGGTTGATCATGACGTGATTGCCAGATGATGTCCCCACACGAGTGCTGTCTTTTTGCCGTGGCCCCAAAATTAGCGTTTCGAACACTCAATAAATATATGTGTATTTATTGCAAAAGTTAATTACTACATAATATTATTTAAACATTACAAATTTTATCATTAACATTACAAAGGTTAGTAACATGCCCACTCTCTCATCAGCTTGGCTTTGCCTCATCGGTTTCGTTTGTGCATTGATCAGCGTTTTGCAGGTAGATCCTTATTTCAAGTTGCTCAGCCTTCTCACAATTGGTCTTTTATCTTGGTGATTCTTGATTATTTTTCATCTTTAGATCGTCCGGTGCTACGTAAGCGCTAAGTGCCTTGGGTGTCTACTTGATTCACATTATAATAATTTTGTGAAAAATTATATATTATGCACTGAAGTCAATGCACCAATTATATTACACTATCTTTTAACTTTACTATGGAAAAATCGAAAAATCTTTCTTTTGGTTTATTTTATGCCATATCATCAGATATTTCCAATGAAAATTCCTTTTGTCCATTATAAAGAATAAAATTTCACGACTTTGATTTTTTGTCTCTTAGTTAACGTGATTATAGTTAAGTATTAAGGCGTTCTTTTTAGCTAAGAGTCCAATTAACATACAACAAATAACATGGTTCGTCAAGAAAATATTAACACTAAAATTATTTTGCTGCATCTCCGGTATTAATAATTTTTAACAAATATAGTTTTTTGGACTTCGCTGTTTATTAGGTTCGCAATAAACATCTTTTTTAATATATTTCACTTATGCATAATAAAATATGTTTCAATTGAGCTAAGCACACGATAATGCCACAGATGATTTCTTGTTAGACATACACTGCCATATATCCACCTTTTGATATCCCTCTAACCCAAGATCTGCTTGAGGTATTAATTTAAATATTTGCATTAGCAAGGAGATGGTAAACGTCACACTATATTTAAAATTACGTCTATATATGTCATATAAATGCCAGAATATTTAAGAAAATCCTACCATTTCAATTAATAACTCCATCAAATGTCACAATTGACTGGAACTACATTATGTAGTATTATTTTTACTTTCTTCAAGTTCTTAACCACGACCTAGGTTTCGTTGTATTACATCTTCAGGTGGGCTATTAGTAAAGGTCTTTGCTAATAGCCCACCTGAAGTAATACAACGAAACCTAGGTCGTGGTAAAGAACTTAAAGAAAGTAAAAATAATACTACATCAAGTAGTTTTATTTAATTGTGAATAATGAATTCTACAAAATTAACGCCAAATATATTCAATATCAATCGAATGTTTCAATAAATTTTAACGGTATGTTTAAATAATTTGAGAATTATCCTTTTGATTTTATGAATAATTGTGAGTTCAAGGATATAGAACGATCCGCTAAAGGTTTTCTGATGCAATTCATAGTATATTGAACTACAATGTATGTGGTGCTTTATGGGCCAAATTTTTTTTCAAATTCTACCAAATCAATTTCATTACTTGAATATAAATCTGATTTTAGAAATACCATTTAAATTAGGTCCACAAAACTTAAACTCGTGACACAGAGAAAAACTTGCCACCTTTTATGTTAGCAAATAGCAAGCTGAATTGCTTGAATAGTTTAGTGCTCTAACGCAAATGAGGCGTTTCTTAATCGCAACGAAGCAGGTAGCGACTTACTCAGGACTTACCATTATTTCCATTATTATCATTGCAAACTGAATTATTTTAAAAAAATTTTATTATCTTTTCAAAATAAACCTGAAATTGTATTTTATAGATCAAAATTTATGTTTTATATTTTATTTTTCAAAAAATACGAGCAAAACCTGTTGTAGAAAAATTTGATTTTAATTTCTCGTTCACTTCCTACAAAAAATTCGTTTTCCTCAACATAATGCTGCTTAAAATTCTAAAATATATACTACCCGTTGAGCGAATATCATTAATGCCATTCATTGCTCAAACAACGTATCAATTAAAACATTTAGAAAACCAAATACACATTACTCGAAACGAAGTACCAAGCTCAGCATCAAAGCTTTCGCGGGAATTTCTATGTAACATAATACGATAAAAGCTCAAAGCTCCTGCCCCGCAGTTACCGTAGACACGTGATTTGTTCGGGCAGAGCTTTCCAGGTATGTTTTCGTAGCACGTTTATTGAATTACATAATCATTTTATACGTTGCCACCACTTCAACGTCGCTTTCGTTCCACGTGTACGTCCCGCTTGACGCGGGTCCGTGTCCGTCTGTGTTTAAGCGTTACGTTTTGGTTGCCAGAGTTTTCCTTTCTCAACTTGAAGTAGTGGAAAAAGTTTATGAGAACAATAATATTTAATACATTTTGAAATATATAATAAAGTTAAACTTGTCTGTAATTTTAGTTTCGGAGGATATTGTTTTCGAAAGATAGCAGTTTAAATAAAAGTACTTTCTAAACCAAAGTTGACTTAACTGGAAGGCGTGTAACTTTTTATAGTATAGTAGTGTTTTCATTAACTACATTGTTTGTGTTAATTGAAGAAAATATTTCCATTTATTATTTTCTGGACCTTATAACTGAAATTCTTTATTTACTAACAATTAAAAAAATAAAATCTACTTTAATTTTGGTACTGAAACATGTAAATTGTTAAATTAATTTAATCAACATAACCTAGAAAGGCAAAAATGAGTAGCAATTTGTTTATAAATTTTATGTAATAGTTTTGACACTTAGAGAAACAAGAATACAAACATACTTTTTATTATTAGCATAGATGAAAAAAAAAATTTTCATCAAAATGCCTTTTTAACCCATCACCACCTTACGTTGTCTTGTATTTGAAACATTACTTCTAAGAACATACAACAAATACTTCAAACAAACCATCACCAACAAGAAAAGTAGTTATCAATTGAATCAGAAAACTCTTAACTTTTTGAAGTTAATAAAGGCTGGCAATTAGATTTGAAAAAAATCACCTCTAATTAACAACTTATCTATAGGACGAAGTATTTTTGTGACTTGCCTGAAAGTATGGTAAGTTGTTTTTATCGAGTATTCATTTCACATTCATCCATATTTTAGTGTCATAGGGTCATAGTATCTGCTTGAAGAGTGATCAGCCTCTCTGTTATCGCTACCTTATATAAAATATTTTACGTCAAATTTATAATTGGAAAAATTACGTTAAATAAACAATTTCTCCATATGACGCGGTATTTTAAATAATCTCATTTAAAATTATCATAGGTTGTAATTATCAAACGATAATTTCATATTAAATCATAGTAATTTTTGAAGAGAAATCGGCTTCTCTGCTTTAGCTACTTTATGTACTATATTAGCTTATATATACTATATTAGCCCGTGTTTTTGTCTGTTTGAATTTTCATTGAGAATGCAGATTTTACATACAGACAAATTTCACTACAGTTTGTTTTATTATATATTATTTTTGAATAAAATTCTACATTTTATCCTTAGAGAATTAGGCCTTTTGTCGTTTAGTTGAGTAACAAAGAAAGTAACACTTTCATATCTATAATATTATATTTAATTATGGTATGAAGGCATTACTCAAATTACATATTGTAAACAAGGTAAAAATTTAATAAAATTATTCCTCAAACATATGGTGACTCTAATTTATAAATTACGCAAAAATAGAGCAGCTTTTGAAGTTTTATTGACAAAGTATTTTCCCTCATCTTTGAAGTTTTATTGACAAAGAATTTTCCTACCTCTTAACAAGATCGTATAGGTTTTGATCTTGCCAACGTAGCTAGTCTTAATACCCTATCTCTAACTCGGTTTCAATGGAAAATAGTGTAACAGTATTTACTTTTTATCTGTCTTTTTTAATATACGAATATTTTATTATCTGATGTTTTAGTTCAATCTTTTTTCTCGAGTTTTATATATATTCCACACTAAGTAAAATCTGATTAACGCTGCTGTATCTATATGTAATAAAACTATAGACATTGTGTGTCTGTATATTAAAAATTTGAAAAAAATAACTGGGGGTATGAAGGATCAGTAATAGAATACATTAAAAATATTTTTAGAATCTGTCTTATTGAGTATTTGTCACGCATCACGTAAAAATTACAACTCTAATTAAAATAGAATTTGTAGAAAAAATCATTGGGGTTGATTTGAAGTAATAAATAGTTGTGGTTCACTCAGTCAAATAGGCAAATTCAATATTTTCAAAAAAATCATTTACATTTCATTAGTACAACGACAACGAAGAAGTACCAAACTACTCGACGTGTAGTAATTACACAAATGTATAGTGTACAGACAAAGGAAAGGGTTGAAGGAGAAGGTGTATTTTAAATCGCGCAATAAAGTTTCCACCCCGATATACATTGGAAAAATGGGCATTGTCAGAGGTGGTGAAAGCGTATTAATGAAACACAGCATCGGTAGGTTTTTCAGTGGTCTGCTCACACAGCCAATAATGTCATAAATCATAAATATGAAAATGTTTTTGTTTCTTTGTTACTTAATGGTTCTTTAAAAACAAGCAATTATTATACTACCGGTTAACATAAAGAAAAGTTTTTATTTCGGGAAAATTATAATTTCTCAGGATATATCAAAATACATTTCTGTTTTATGGCGCTTCTGCTTTTGCCCGACTGATCATGAAAAAGAAAATTTCTGTCGAACAGAAGTTAACTCACAAAGTAAATATTTTACCTCTATGTAATAATAAAACCTCAAGTTTTTTACTTCTTTCGTCTAATAAAGTGATAATTCTTTGATTTTCTTTAGAGATTAAATTAAAGCTTATATGTTTTTCATAAAAAATATTATTTTATTCCATATTTTATTAGTAAGTATTCATTATTTAACATTATTAAATATTGATAATATTGCACTCTTTAACTGCAATTTTTAATTAATATCACTCAAGTTATATTAATTTCAGTATTTTTAGAAGGAATTTTTGAAAAAATAATAAAATTAGCTTTAAAAACTGTTTCACTAGAACGTGACCAACATACAATCTTAACTTAAAATGATGGGACTTTATCATATTAAACACACTAATGCCGTAATTATCTCGACGAGAGTAACCATCAAAATAACTTTTATAATATTCGTAGAACACTATTGTAATTAGGTAGCAATGCAATTCTCGACTCTACAATCGTAAATATTTAACAACCCTGTTAACTAATTGGATTTATATTGCCTATAAATGCTGCCATCAACTGAATTATCAATCATAATCATCTGTAATCTGATTAATGCAGAGTGGAAAATTGTGAGGGCAGGGAAAATTGTGGGGAAATCTGTGGGGACTAAATAAACGAGTCTGTATTGATTTCATCATGAAATGAATTATGTTATAGCCAAGAATTCCATTTCATTTACATATTGTAACTTTAATATTCGTATATAAGATAAACTTATAGGTACAAAATAATTTACTTTGTATCAATATCAGTAAAATATTATGTCATTAAAATACGAAACGTCCTTTAATCTCAAATGCCAAGTTTGATTCTGCATGTCCTTAAAATTTCGTTTTGATAGGTCCTTATTTTTACTGCGAATGTCTTTCACCTGACAGACGCATGTTTTGTTTTGTCACTTTCATATAATCTGAAATGATGAGGGAACTTGCTGTTAAGAGACGGGATAAGTGAACAGAGACAGGCCAATTATCTCGCAGGACACAATGGTCGGCCACATGTTGAACAAACAACGTTGCTCCAACTATAGTAACTGGACTAGAAAACTATCTGTGACCAAATGTTTCCTTCGGGCTTTACTCCAATTATCTAACATATTTTCCAAACTTAAGATCTCTTCTTGCGAGGACGAATATTTTATTCCCAATAAGCTGTAGAAAATACTTTTCGTGATTCGATCCCCACTCGCTCTCCAGACTTTTTCGTTGTCCAGTATAAACAAAGTAACAATAAGATGGCGAAACTATGCGATTTTAGGCGCATACTTGGATTAATTGTACTGCTTCTTCCTTGAGATATAAAAAATCACACTTTAAAATTCGAAATCGAGTGTTTCATACTTAATTACCTATTAATTACTATGCCTAGTCACCTGATAGACCAACGATTTTTTAAGGAATCGGCTATGTATTCTTGATGATATTGAAAATATTGAACAAACGGTTTTTTGGGAAAAAAAAGTCCCGGTCATGTTAAAGTTGGACACTCACATGAAGAACAGCATATCCATATTATCATAGCCAATTTTGGAACCGTTTTTCATATAAATTTACCATGTTTAAGTAAGAAAAATGGCATGAGGTGAAACGTATTATCAAGG